>ML994610.1:581385-1310488 GCA_010093925.1 Zopfia rhizophila CBS 207.26
TTGCCCTGATTCTGGGACTGTGGTGTCGAAATCAGGGTTGTACTTGACCTTCTCATCGATCCGAACATCTCTGGACCTGACTACACGATCCAGGTGCGGTATCCAGACTTTGTAAATGTTTGGGCGTCTAAGCCGACAAGCCAGCCCTTAATTGCTTTTTCTTTTAATTTAGCTGTGTTGGGGCGGTTTCTTTGGTTCTTTATTAGGACATATGCGAGCGAACCAATGATTCTGTGTTGTGATAGGTTTGGTTTGCGTCCGTGAACCATTTCAAATGGTGTTTGCCATTTCTTTCGTTGAATTGGAATGCGGTTCAGAAGTCGGGTGGCATGCGCTACTATGTATGGCCAGAGTTTGTGAGGGAGATTACTCTTGACTCGAAGCTTGCGAGCGATAGCTATGATCACCCCCCAGAACGTTCAGCAGGACCGTTCTGATCCGGCGTATCAGGTGGAGTTTTGTTGAAAGTGATCCCTCTGCTTGAGACTAGATCCTTCCAGGCCTTCCCGAGCCCCTTTTCGCCATCAGATTGAATATATCGCGTGGTAAATCCCCAGTTATCATTTGTGATTACAAAGAACTCTTGGGTAATCGAGATTAAGCTCTCTTGCGCTTTTGTTGGAAGGTTGAATGAGATGTGATAGCCTGAATAGTCACAGTAGAAATGAGCTATCCATGAATCGGCGTTGAATGCATCTTCCATGTCGATAAGGTCGAAATGAACCTTCTCGAATGGATAGGTCCCTTTCCAGACTGGGAGATACGAGATTCTGTTGTGTGCTTGTGCAAGTTGGCATTCTTCGCAGAGTTCTGAGTCGCGTTGGAATTCGCGTGTGCCAAGTGCCACACCTTCGACTGCTTTTGGCATGCGTTCTAGGGCTTCCTTTCTGATATGGCCTAGTCTTGCGTGCCAAGTATCCATTGAAGCTGTTGCGACTGGTGGTTTACGCGCTTTAGTAGCCATGGCGAAAGACCTCTCTGCAAACTCTTGCGATTCGGCATTAATGTCTTTGATGTGTGGTTCGACAACTCGGAATGCACCATGCTTTGTTAGTTTAAATGCATTCAGTCCATTCGAGTACTCCATCCAGCATGTTCTTGTATTAAAGAATAAGCCCTGTTGCTCGAGAGCATGTGCATTGATCAGGTTCCAGTGGAATCCAGGAACATATGCGACGTTGTGCAGGTACAATAGGTTTGGACCTGATGGAGTGTGGACGTGGGCTGCGACCTCGCCAGTACCTGCGATATAGGTTCCAGAATCGCCAAATTGGATGGTCTCGTCGTACGACGGGTGGTACCTCATGAACCGTGATAGGTCGTTACAGACATGGGTGTCTGCACAGTTATCAAGTCGGAAATAGCCATCATACTCATTTAACATAGATGTGCCGAAGGTTGATCGGACAGTAGCGTGTGCAGCTCTTGACCGAGTTGTACTAACAGGCTCTTGATTGTTCGATGCGCTCTCGGGTTGATTTGTAGCACCTTGTGGCCAGAAGCTGGGTAGACTGATATTCTGCTTCTTGAGGCTTTTCTCGATGTTCATACGCAGACGTCTATTGCCGTTGACGGTGGTGATGATTTTTGATTGGACTTGGATAATTGGTGTCCATCCATCGGGTGCTTTGGTCTGATTGAGGTAATAGCAGTCTGGGTACATGTGCATCATGCCACATACACATTTGCGGAGAGTATTCGAAGATGTAGACTCCTTGTGTTGTTTCTTTGATGGATACTGGTCTTCATCTGTTAAGTCAGATTCTCTTGTATGTTTCTCTCCTTGGAAAGTAGCATGTGCTGCGCGTCCTCTTCCAGTCCTTTCTTTAGGCGGTGCCATCGTTCTGAATTGTTTGATGCAAAATCCGATTGTTATGCTCTTATCGGATAATACTGGGTTAAGATTGCGTAATGACTTAACCGTTCTTCGTACCGAATTCTGAGCTCTCTGAAGAACTGTGGTGTCTCCGTTATCTACAGACTCATCTTCCGAATCGGACACGACTGTGACTGATCCTTGACTTGCGTGATCGGGATTCATCTCGTTGAGAGCTGTAATGATGGCGTTTAATCCTTTCTCTACAGTGGTCTGAGACCTTCGTGATGATTCTTGTTTCGCTTTCGACCTGTGCTTCTTTGGTCTTCATGTAGTTGTAGAATGGTTGGTTGATTTCGCGACTAGCTTCAACGAAAGCTTCACAAATCTGCGCCTCGCTGAGGTTCTCGATCTTGTAGCGTTTGACGCTGTTGACGAGAGTAGGCCATCGGCTAAGCCACTTGTCGAGACTAGTGTTTCCTGGTCCCTTTTTAAGCTTCTCGTACTCGGTCCTGACGTTCTCCTTCTGGTCCTTCGCCGTGGGTTGAATGCTATCAGCGAGAGCAGTAAGTTTGCCCCGTACGTCATGGACTCCAAGATAGTGCTGCTTGAACTCCTGGCATACAGTGATGTCGATGCGTTCTGAGACTTTGTCGTACTTCTTGCGCTGACTGTCGTAGATGGCTTGAAGACTTTGATACTTCTGAATTACATCCCTGCTTGCGGAACTCGACGGTTTCGCGGATGTGAAAACCAGATTCTCAATACCTTCTGGATCGCAGTAGTTCCAGACGTCATTGCGTACTGCAAGGTCTTCGATAGAGTTGATCCAGTGATTCCAGTCCTCACGGGAGTTGAGCATAGGAAGATGGTGATTCGTTATCGACATCTTGTTCTTGATGGTTTCTGATTTTTTGTGTTAGCTTAAATCTGTGCAAAGAGCTATATTCAAAAGGGTCTTCTTTTTCGTTATCTGTGCAGATTTGCTGTTCTGCTAATGTGCTATCACGTGTGTCGAGTGTTACGTGGCACCATCGCAGATGTCTGTCAATGCCACTTGGTTGGCCCTGATTGGCAGATGGTACACAATGATTGCGCGTCTAATTGTGCATCGTGTCGGTTCTCCGAGGAGACAGTCGAGTTGATGGGAGGTCGTCATGATGGAGACGATCGTAGAGAAGGTATAGTTTGAAAGAGTTGAGCTTGCTTGACAGCATTGGAAGAGTCCCCGGGCTCATAACTGTTGCACTGGACGTGTGTGTGAACGAACAGTGAAATTGTGCATAAGAAAGAAGAGGCACAAAATGAGATGAATGTATTGTCATTATATGTGTGTACGACAGTGTGTGTCTCGTCTCTATGTAGGAGTGATGGAATGAGTTGTCTTTATGAGTCGTCCATGACTGCTTAGCGAGCTGCTGCTTTAGGCCCTTGGCGTGCGACAACTCTTTATCAAATCCACTCTGTTTCACCCAATTGCCATCATTGGCCTGGACCCTTACATTTGGATTTAATCAACCCTATTTTTCGCAGAGGCCGAGAGGCCTTTGGCAGTACGATCGACCTTGTGGAAGAGCGAGAGGCTCTCCAGCATTAGGGAAGCGCCATCCAGCAGTACACCGAGCATCAATGGACGCCAACGACCACTCGGTATCTGCACTAATGGCCCGAGCGACGAACCTGCTTGACGCAGGATACGACAACAAACAGATCGGCCGCGAACTACGCCGGTCGCTTGCTTCACAAGGGTTGGAAGTCCCAGCCGTTGAAGCAGTGATGAGCTAGGTAGAGGTTGAACTCAACGACCACCCTGCTTGGCGCGACAAAGGGAAAGCTCCATCCCCAGCTAATAGAGCCAGCGACAGCACCTCACTCAGGGAGATTATGAACGTGTTATGAGTGATGTCCGAGAGGCTGACTGCACTAGAAGGTCACGATTCCCTATTAAGGCCACCCCTACGGGTCCCAGTGACGACACCAGCAACTCCCTTCGTGCCAACGCCACAACCAGTAATTGAACCAGTAGTCAAACCATTCAATTTCCCTGAACCCCCTATGTTTGATGGCACACGGTCTCTTTACCCTACGTTCAAGCATTAAGCCAAGGCCAAGTTACGATTTGATGGATACCGTATGGGCGGTGAGGAAGGATAGATGGACTATCTCTTTCAGCGTTTAAAGAGACAAGCAGCACAAACCGTCCTTTCATGGCTCTCTAATTAAAGAAACAATGCCACCCTTAAAGCAATGTGGGTGTTTATGGACTCCCAGTTTAAAGACCAGTACTAAAGGCAAAAGTCTCTAGATAAGCTGCAAAGCATGAAATAGAAGAAGAAGTCAGTAAGAGAGTACCACATAGAGTTCAACAAGGAGCTGCTGCTAGTAGGAAGTAATTGGCTGGATGAAGACGTAAAGAAGAGTATGTTTACCCAGGGATTAAATGGAGAGCTCTAGAAGCACATTACAGCCCTTTCAGCAACATTAAGCTTTGAAGAGTATACTTAGGAAGTAATTCATGTCAGCGATAACCTTATACAGATTATATTAAGTAACTATAGGACTGCTATAGCTATCTATACAACGCTGTTTATACTAACGCCTGAACTGATAGATTAGAAAGTGACACCCACGCATGCAGGGGCAGCAAAACCACAGGACAACTAATCTAGAACACTTTAGGTGAGCCAAAAGGAATTTGACCGGCGCTGTAAGCAAGGCCTCTGTTATTAATATAGTTCTCCTAGCCACATGAAGAATGAGTATAAACATGTAAGAGTAAATTAGTTATGCCTAGCTACTGCAGCGTTAGCAAAGGCTAGACAAATAAACGCTAACAAAAGAAACGAAGAAAATAGAGATAAAGAAGAAGAAGAAGTATTAGGAAAAGAATAGCCCTTGCTTACCGTCGCAAGCAGGGGCCTCCAGCCGAAATAGGTAAAGTAGTATTATAAAGAGAATAATAGAAGTTCTGAAATACACACATGGACATAGACTCTATTACTATATACTTATTAATCAACCAGATGAATATCGCATACACAATGATTGATACCGGGTGTTTATGCTATGGTTTTATGAGCTTTGCCTTTACTGCTAAAGCCTATTTAGCACGTATCAACATAGCCCTGTAGGGAGTTATTAGAGTATATAGGAAACCTGAAAGGGTTATCCAGGTTATATAAATTAATCTTAATGTTAAAGGATATACTGAATGAGCCTATGCATATGTTATTAATAATATGCTCAGGTTTAATCTTATTTTAGGCAGGCTCTAGATAAACCGAAACAATATTATAATCGCGCCAGCAAAGAAATCGTTTTACATTCATGCTTTAGGAATAAGAGTTTGTAGTAAGGAAGAGAAGAAACTGTGCTAGCAGGAGCTAATAGAGATCAGCGCAGCTGCTTTTTCAATGTAGATAGATAGATTAAAAAGAAAAAGTAAAATACGTATCTTTATAGTATTACTAGCAGATATTCAAAAGGCCTTAGCGCTTAAACTAAAGCTAGATCTTAGAATACTACTTCCTAAGGCCTATTAGAAGTACCTAAAGCTGTTTTTAGAGAAGAAAGTAGACAAGCTCCTACCGCTACAAGGTCCTAGAATAGACTATTATATTAAACTTAAAAAGATTAATAGGAAGGACCCTGAGGTCCCATAGGGACCGCTGTATAATATATTAAGAGAGAAATTACTAGTACTATAAAAAGAGTTAATGCTGCTACTAGAGAAGGGCTTTATTTATATAAGTAATTCTCTAGCTATAGCTCTAGTACTATTTATATATAAGCTTAGTAGAGATCTTTACTTTTATATTAACTACCGCACGCTTAATAAGATCTCTAAGAAGAATAAGTACTCTCTTCCCCTAATTTATAAGACACTTAGCTAGATTAGTAAAATAAGATAGTATACTAAGCTCAACGTTTCAGCAGCCTTTTATAAGATTTATATTATAAAGGGAGACGAATGGCTAACGGCCTTTCGTATAAGATTTAAACTCTTTAAATAGCTAGTTATACCTTTTAGACTAGTAGAAGTCTTTAGTATGTTTTAGCAGTATATAAACTAGACCCTATAGGAGTATCTTAACGAGTTCTGTTTAGCCTTTTTTAATAACGTACTTATTTACTCTTTAGGCTTACTAGAAGAGTATTGCTGGTAAATTAATCTAGTACTAGAGAAACTTAGCGCCGTAGGTTTATATCTAGATATTAAGAAATGCAAATTCGAAACTAAGAGCATAAAATATCTAGAGTTTATTATTAAAGTAGGGTAAGGAATTTAAATAGATCCTGCTAAAATAAAAGCAATTACTGAGTAGCAGCCTCTAATAACTATAAGAGAAGTCAGAAGTTTTCTTAAATTCACTAATTTCTATTATTAGTTTATTAAGTCTTTTTTAGAAATTGCTGCTCTATTTATAAGACTTATAAGTAATATGCCGTTCTAATAGACTAATAAAAAGCAGACAGCATTTAACGAACTAAAGAAAATCTTTATATTAGAACTAATACTAGCCTAATTTAATCCTAACTATAAGACTGTCTTAGAAGCTGACTCTTTAGATTACATAACTAGGAGAGTCCTTTCACAATATGGCGACAATAGCATGCTGCGTTTATGTGCGTACTTTTTAAAAAAGAATACACCTACAAAGTATAATTACAAAATACACGATAAAGAACTCCTTATAATTATTTATTGCCTAGAGGCATGGGATGCTGAATTACGGTCTATTAAAAAGTTCTAGGTTATTACTAATCACAAGAACCTTGAGCACTTTATAAGGCCTTGAAAATTAAGTAAAAGACACACGCGCTGGCAGTTATTCCTTAGCCGATATAATATGAAGATTTAATATAGGCTAGGAAAAGAAAATGTACGAGCTAATACACTATCAAGACACGAATAGGATCGTCCAAGTGGAGAAGATAACAAAAAGCTAAAAAGCTATATAATTCAGCTGTTAAAGCCAGTAGTCACATGTTAGAAAGAAGAGCTTAAATTAAATAATAACGGGCAAGCAGTATAGGCCTTCTCTGCTTAAATTAGTCTTTTAATAATTATAGGAGATAGCACAACCGAAGCCTAGGAGTCTCATACCCAGGAGTCTCGTAACAAGCTTAAATGAAGATGGTATGATGCAGTACTAGACAATAAAGTGTACACAAGAGTAGTACAGGCCTTCTGTAATCAGGAGCGGAGATTTCCCCCAGAACTTAAACTAAAAGTTTCGCTGGCTAAGTACACGATTGACGAAGATAGGACCTTTTATTATCAGAATAGGAAGTGGGTGCCTGACTCAGAGCTATTAAGGATATTAATCATCTATTAGATTCATTCATCACAAGCAACAGGACACCCAGGACAGCAGAGCACCTATCTAATATTAATAAGAGATTACTTTTAGCTAGGGATGTCAAACCATGTACGGCGTTACATTCGAAACTATGATGTCTGTGGCTATACGAAGCCATGGAGAGATCATCAGCAAGGGCTGTTACGCCTATTGCCCATTCCCAATCGTATTTGGAAGGAGATCTTAATAGATTTTGTAACCAGATTACTAGAAAGTGACGGCTATACGGTCTTACTAGTAATCACCAACAGGCTGAGCAAGGACACAACTCTCTGCCCTCTTCCAAACATGGATATTAAGACAGTAACATAGGCTTTTATCCGTAAGGTTATTGCTTACCATTGGATTCCTAACGCTATAGTATCCGATCGCGGCAGCCAATTTATCAGCAAGTTCTGGACTAAGCTTTACGAAATCCTAAGAATCGAAAGGCGATTGTCGACAGCGTTCCATCCGCAAACAGACAGTTCAACAGAAAGGATAAACAGCACAGTTAAGGCCTATCTTCGAGCGTTCGTCGCGTGGGACCAAGCAAACTGGGCGAAGCTCTGCCCGATAGCCGAGATTACAGTAAAAGGAAGAGACGCCACCTTAACAGGAATAAGCCCGTTCTTTCTCCAGCATGGATACAATGTAGAACTGCTGTAAGTGGATATTGGAACCAGGCGTAACGTAACAGCTCGAGACCCAAAAGCTAGCGCTAGGGAAATCGTGGGAAAGCTGAAGGAGTGTATCAACTTAGCACAAGCAACCATAGCTAAGGCACAGCAAGAGTAAGAAAGACAGGCAAACCGATGTCAGGATGAAGCCCCGCAACTGCGTATTAGAGACAAGGTATGGCTAAAGCTCAGTAACCAACTCTCCACTAGACGAAGAAATAAGAAGCTGGACTGGAAGAATACCAAATACACTATGGAAAATATAATTAGCCCGCACACTATAAAGCTAAATACGCCCCTAGGGCCAAACCTAACGTTTCATATAGACAGACTACGGCTAGTAAGCAACGACCTATTACCAAGCCAGCCTACGGACGACCCTCAGCCGCCACCAATCCAGGTGGATGACCACAAAGAGCACGTAGTGCAGGATATCGTCGCCGAAGTACAGACGAGACAAGGGCGAGGCCACTAGCTACGGTACGAAGTAAAGTGGAAAGGCTATGCGTTAACAACTATGGAGCCAGCAAGCCAGCTAGAAGACACAGCAGCGTTGGACCGTTAGAAGGAGCATACGACGCCTCTGCGAAGAGGCAGACACAAACTCCTACCGACAAACTATCGACGAGAGCTTCAGGAGAAGCCACAGCAAACAGAACCTAAGATAGGCCTACAGGGGCCCCCGGGTGAACGGTTCACCAGAGAGCCCCTACCTAGTCTATAAGAAGAGGGGTAATGTAATGGGCTAGAGCCCAGGATAGTTGACCAAGACAGTTGTCTCAGCTTTAACTCCGTGCGTAACCACGTGACCTTAGCGACTTAGTAGGGGTTAACTATCAAGTCTCTATAGCGTACATAGTTGACTCTTTATCAAATTCACTCTGTTTTATCCAATTGCCATCATTGGCCTGGACCCTTACACTATTGGCTTATAGTAGTATTAGAAAACTATACTAATTATTGTCTTATTTAATTTATATTACCTAGCTCTTAGATAGAGTATTGCTTTTCTACTTTTTTTTTTTAGTTCTAGTTAGAATAGACTTCATAGTAATATAGACTAAATAGTAAAGTAGTTTTACAAGCTATTATTTTATTAGTTTTAAAGTTACATTTATTAAATACAAACTAAAAAGTAATAATATAATTTAATAGCTACTTATTTTTTATATACTTAGTTAACAAATTCTTATAACTTTTAACTAAAAAACTTATTGTATATAGATTTTAATAAAAATTATTTTATTACCTTTAGTTTTTTATATAATTTACTTAAAAAATTATGAAAATATAACAAATTTTTTTTTATATAAAGCTTAGTAATATAATTAAATTAGTATTACTTAATTATTTTTATTACTACTAGCTTAATAGCAACTTTGTATATTAAAAGCTAAAATTTTACTTAGTATTATTATTATAAAAATTATATAGTTAGTGTATTTAATAATAATATTATATTATTTATTTAAAACTTAAATTAAAATAATAACACTATAAAACTTATCTAGTAAACTATTTTTACTAAAAGTATATTTATTTTTAATTTTTTAAACTAGGTTTTTACTTTATTAAATGTGCACTTTAAAACTTTACTATTTTACAAAAAATATATTTAAATAATAAAATTAATTATATAACTATAGTAACTAATAGAGTATTTAGTTGGAACAGGAATAGCGTAAGCTTTTAGCTAGAGAAAACATACCTAGACATGTTCATTTATTAGGGGACATCTATATGCCATTTATTACTCGGTTCGTATTGTTCCTTCTTAACTAATCTCAAAAGATCTATTGACCGGGCTCAAACTCAGAAGAGTCATGTATATTTGGCTTAAAAGTTTTAATTTCTTCTACTTCAGGGAATTTTTTGGGAGGATCTTTAAAGGATTTCTTGCATAAGTTCACGTAATATAGTCTTTGGTTGCCGTGGTTCCCAGGTCAGAAGTGAATGATAAATCACGTGACTGATCTTCCCTCAGGTCTAAAATAGCAGTACAATCAGAAAGTTATCAAGCCGCCATTTATGAGCACCAACGATGAAGGACACTATCCTGACAAGCCACATCTCTCAAGCTCATAAGCTCTATTCACCTTCTTCTCGCAAGCAGCTGGCTAGCGAACGAACTAACTTCACGCCTGAATCGGTATTCTAGATTCAAGCATATTAGATACGGCCTTCGTTGTATACCAGGATCCTATCAATTTAATGCTTGAGTTATGGAAGGAGATTCTGAGGTAATAAGTTGAGTTGTATGAGACGATCAAGGGCGAGCAAAGCTTCAGCGAAGTATGTTGGATGTAAGTTCGTTAAATTTTCATCTGGGTATCAAAATATCAGTAACGACCGACCAAGCACCTCTTTTAGAATTCCTCTTCACACCCTACTCTTCCAGATCGTTCTATTCCTCCCAAAACTCGTCGCCGCAAACCACGTTACCAACGCCGCAACCACAACGCCAAATCCCGTTCCAAGTCCAACGCCCAATCCTAACCTCCGCTTCCATTTCCGGACCTCTTCATTTCGTGCGCGTTGAATGAAATTCGGAGTCCAAGATGGCATGACAACAAAGGAATTAGAAAAATCCTCATGCAATTCGGAGGTAATTGACGAACTACCATTTGAATGCGTGACATTCCGAAACTGCTTGATTCGGATGAGACCTTGGTCCATGATGAGGCCCTGAGCTGCAGCAGAAGTGACATTTGGGGAGAGCGCGTTGGGGAACATGGAGGGGTCGGGCTTGAAGATGAAATGTTTTGTGTCTGTTACGTCTATATTTCTCATTAGAACATGTTTATGGGAAGATGTAATAAGGAGCTGGTCATACTTGTCTCCCATCGCACGCTACTCGTCGGACTACTCCGCGACTCTTCCTCATTATCAAAAACCCACTGGATCGTCACGGGAGTCGATGCACTGTCGCTCCGCCACGTAAGATCGTATTCTTGACCCCATATCAAGGCTGGGAACGGGCCACCATAATCTGCTTGTGGATATACCCCTTCGGGGTAATTGCAGTCGTCATCGTTGCACCAGATGAACGATGTGAGGCAGAGGTATGAATATTCGCATTTGCGATTTTTTGGGTCAAAAGCTGCGGCGATACGAAGAATCGTGAGGATGATGAGAATGCGGGGAAGCATGACCGGGGGTACTGAATGCGCGTATGCACAACTATGTACGGTACGAGCAGCTGGGAAAACTATCGAAAGTGTACAGCAAAGGAAGTAGAGCTGCAATATCGAGCTTTGGAGGGAGGGACTAGATGGAGATTGAGATTGTTATTGCGACGAGAAGAGCTGCGCGCCATCCATCGTAAATGTTCGCTGGATAAGATCTTTGAATCATGGAGGAGGCGGTGCGGGCTAATGCGTTCAGGTTACACGAGGAAGAGTCTGGATACTTGTACGACACTACCTTCCGCCTGACTGGGTAAATATGCCCAGCAGGATTTAATTGTGTGAGAGGTCACGAGGTTTTTATTACGATGAGGAACTTGGCTGTCGCCATCTTCATGGGAGGATTGTTAGGTGCGATGGTCAGGATATATTTGAGATCGTCGGAGTACCGGATAGGAGGAAGCTTATAACATACGGTAGAAAAACGTGGGAGTCGGCCGCGTTTATCCGATGGGAAGGGAGAGGGAAGGTGCTTGGAGTGAACGATATGCCGAGGTCTCGGCAAATCCTTCCATAAAGCCTCATCTCGCTTGAAGCTTCAAGCCCAACCACCTCGAACCTCACCGCCTTCGTACCACCTCGATAATATTTTCAATATTCACCAGAATTGCTGTCTCGCAGCTCGCAATGGCTCCAGAAACCGCAGCTACTCCCTCCGACGGCCCTTCAAGAGACCTAAGCACAACGACCCTCCCAGTTCACACCAACCGTTCTGATACCCGCACACAAGGAGCTACCTTGCACGAAACTTTCCGCTTCATGGACCTCCCCACCGAACTCCGCCTCCACATCTACGAGCACCTCCTTCTCGACCCCTCCTCCTACATCCTCCCAATCGTCAACCTCCCTCCAACCAGGCCGAACAAAAGCAAATCTCTCTGCCCCGCCATCCTTCGCGTCAGTCGCACCATCCACGCCGAAGCCCTCCCCATCCTCTACGGCTCCAACGCCTTCATCCTGCGCACCTTCCCACGCAAATTCTGCGTCCCTCAATTAACATCCTACTTTGGCCCAACCAACGCTTCACTTATCCGTCGCGTATTCACCGTCATGTACGAAGACCATGTATGCGATCCGCAGAAGATATTGAAGCGCTATAAAGAGATGGTGGTGGAGGGTGAGAAATTACATGTTTGGGGCGTGAGGACGACGTATAGGGAGACGTGGGAGAGGAATAAAGTGGAGCAGGGGCATTGGCTGGTGGAGGCTAGTGAGCGGGACATGGTCCTGTTAGGGCTAGGGCTTGATTGGTTTGAGTTTGGGGATGGGGAAGTGGGATACTGGTTGGTTAAGAATGGGAGTACGGCGAGGGAGCATGGGCTGGGTTGATTGTGGATATGGGGATGGGATGGTGGGGGAAAGCGAAGTCGGGATGAGCTACATGGGGGCTTTTTGGAGTTGATTCATAATCTATCTACGGAATACCCTGGACCAGAGCAATTACCTTGAAAGTTAGAATATGATCACGATGTGCATGTTATAATTCTTTGACCATACAAATCGCATCTCCTACCCTCCCTACCTCTCCACTATCTCCTCCATCCATCACTTCCTCGAAAATCCGAAACCCAAGTTTTTCGTAAAACCTCTTCGCCTCAACATTCTCGATCAGCATCTTGAGATGCACACCCGCTGCACCCTCCGCCTTCACCTTCTCCAGAAAAGTATTGATAAGCTTCGGTCCATATCCTCTCCTCTGGTGCTCTGGGAGAATATCGATATGTAAATGGGCCGGATAACGCTCCAGAAGATTTGGGGTAGATAAGTGTAACAACTCATTCTCAGGCTCATATACCGAGTTTGATATGTATCTTAAAAGGCCTGACTTATCGCCTTCGCCGTCTTTCTCTTCTTCTTTTTCATTGTCCTGTCTTGGTGGTTTTGGGATGATTTCAGGATCGATTGTTGGTATGTACTCGTTTCTCCATTTCTTTACAAAGTCTCCAGTAGAGGCAGCGCCGATTATGTAGCCGACGGCTTGGCCTGAACCGTTGTCGAGAACGAAGCAGGTGATGGGAGACAGGAGGATGTAGGGGCGGCACCAGACATAGGAGCCCATTGTGCGGGCGGGTTCAAAGTCGACGGATTTGGCGATGGTGCCGTAGAAGATAACCAGGGTGGAGTCGAAGTCATGTGATGGGTCGTAGGGCCTGATGAAAGGTTTGGGCATTTCAGACGATGCTATGTCGTGGGGATAAGGTTGATACTCGGGGCAAGAAGTGGCGGAAGGATATTAGGGCGGGTAGGGAATTGAGCGGCGTCTAAAGGATTTTGCGGCTGTGGCGAGAAACTCCAGAACCAAAGTCTACTATTGTGCTATAGGGCCATGTTAGCTACTGTAAACCTGAGTAGAGCCCCTGTAGACACGCGTCGTCCTAACCTGCCGCAAGTACCTCTTTCAAACGCGCCAATTACACCTATCTCATTAAAGCATAGTTAGTAGTATGCTTATAAGGTGTATTACTTACTTATACTTAGTACTCTGTTTAAGGAGATAGAACAGCGCGCAGGCGTTAGTTATTTAATAGTATATAATATCCATAGAAACCTAATAACGTACGGGTTAATATACAAGCCAAAGTTTTAAGTACTTAGGCGGTGTTTAAAATTCATGTGGGCTAACAGAAACGCGCTTTTTAATAAATTAATAAAATATAAATAGCTACACCAAGATAAGATAGTAGCTTAATTAATAGTAGAGTAAAATATTATAGTTAGTTAGTTAACAGTCTTTTAAGTGCTATAGATAGAAGAGTAGAATAGAAAGATATTATACTTACTCTCTATAAATTATAGTAAGAAGCTTTATAATAATTATTATAAGATAGTCGCCCAGTACGTTAATAACGAGCTAGTATTTATTAATAAGTTAATTTTTAATAAAAAGATTAGTTAGAGGCACCGCGTTTATAGACCTATAGAGTATAAAAACTAATAAGTTAGTAAAGCTTAGTATAGTAAGTCCTAGTTAATTCTATCTACTTATATACTCTATTATAGATATCTTAATTATACGGCTATAAAAAAGGGCTATTTTAGTATAGATAAGTTAGTAAAGTAGCTAGAGACTTAACTCTTACTAGTAATTAATTATTAGCTTAGAAAAGTTACGTGTATCGTTCTAGATAACTACTTAGTCTATTATAATAAAATAGTTAATAAGATAATTAGATAGATAGGTTATATAGTCTTATACTTACTATTATATTTATTTAATTATAATCTAATTAAGCTTATCTTTTTAGTATTAAAGGCTTAAATCTATTACTATTACTATTATTATTAGTATTAATATAAGAGCTTTAAAGCGTTCTTAAAATAGGCTATAAAAAAAAGTTATTATAATAAGTTTATTACTAAGCACTTTTAACACGCAGGTAGGGGAGAATTATATATAAATAAAATAATATTTAATAAGGCAAGAAAGATATTATATGTGTATAAAAAAGATAAAATAAACTTTTTAAAATAGTAGCTTTATAATTTACTATACTCTACTTAATAGAATACTTTAAGTAAAGTTTTTTTTATTTACTTATATTTCTAGTAAAGCTTTAGTAGTAGTACTTGCTTTTTGCTATTAAAAAATGCTCTTAAAGACTTTTAAGTAACGCCTAAAACTCTATATAATTTTATTAGATATATTATAAGCTTTACTAGTTATTAATTTATATAATTCAGATAACGTGCTTTTTATTACCTGTAAGTTATTATTATAAACTATAATAATAAAGAAAACGTAAGCAAGGAGGCGTTATTATAGAAAATATAATATAAGAAAATATATAAGTAATACTAATAAGCTAAAGTAAACTAATAAAGATAGAACTTATAAATAGAATTACTCTATAATAAGTTTAAGTTCTATAGGGAATAGTATCTAGAGTAGGTAAGCAAGTTAAATAACTAGCTATAATAAAATATAAAGAAAATAAGTACTAATAATAGAGATAAGACTAAATATAAGCTAGAGCTAAACTTATTTTCTCTTATTTTTTCTAACAGTATCTAATATACTTCTAATTAATATATAATATATATATAGGGGATTTACTATAAGTATAAGGCGTTACACAGCTTATAGTTACTTTTAATACTTTATAATTACTCTAAAATTAAGATTTATACTTTAAGTAAAATAGTTTAATACTATCCTATTAAATCTTAACTTACTATATTATTTCTTCTTATCTTTACTAAGTTAACTAACTTCTATTAAGTCTAATAAGCTATCTAATTTAGAAGTAAGAGAACTAATTAATTATTATAGTAATTAATTAAACAGCTTATTACTAGTATAATTTACATTAATAAGTTAGTAACTTGTAATATTATAATTATTATCTTAAAAGAGTAAGAAAAGCAGTTAGATAGATTTTAATAACTAATTATTAAACGTTTATAACAACCTACTATAAGGATAAACAGGAACTTTATTCGTTAGAACAAAGTAGTAATAAAGAGAAAGTTATAATAAGATCTTTATTTATAACTAAAAGTATATCTAGAGAAACTAAGAATATATAATAAGTTATTTAAGAATAAGAAGTAGCTATTATAAAGTTACGTGATACCTTAATAAGTCTATAATAATAAGTTAAAATAAATTTAGAGAAGAAAATAGTAAAAATATAATCTCCTAAGAAATTTAATAGTAACTAAGATAAACTTAAGACCTTTATGGCAGTAATAAACCTATACTATTATTTTAATTAAAAGTTATTTTTAACTAATTAGAATTAGATTCTGGTAGCTGGCATGAACATAATAGATAGAGCTATATAATAGTTTAAACTCTTAGTAAGAAACTATTTAGCTAATAAAAACCCTGATTTAGAAGTAATAGAATTAATTAACTGTAATAGCAATATATAATAAGCCTTTAAAAACTATAAATATTTTAAATAAGAGATAATTATTATCTTTAGAGAAATTAATAAAGAAATAAAGATAATTTAAAAACTTTAGTAGCTTAAGTAATAAACATTAGCAGCTAACTATATAACAGAATTTAAATAAATTTAATTACAACTTAATTAGGTAGACTAACTACTAGTTATAATATACTATAAAAGACTAAAGAATAGAATTAAAGATAAAATTTCTAAAGGAAAATAGCTAAGTACCTTACTAGAAATTATTAAATAAATAATAACTATTAATAATTACTAGTATTAATAAGAGTAAGAAAAAAAAGCATGCGGAAAATTAATAATCTATATACTTAAAAAAAACAAGAAAAATAACTAAACCTATAATAAAATAGATATTAATATAAAATAAATATTTATTAGAAAAGGGTAAGGAAAGTGAGTTAAAAAATAAATAAAATACTATACATATAAAGCCTGTTTAGAATACAGAAAACAAAAACACTTTATTAAAAACTATAAATAATAATAATTAGATATTAAGAAAGCTTATGTTTAGACTAAAGTACTAAAAAAAATTAAAATAGCTATAATCTAAATAGAATAAGTATAAGACATAATAACATAAGAGACTATTATATAATAAATTTAGAAAGAGTAATACTAGATTTACAGGAGTCACATACATCTTAAATAAGAATATAAAATACTATATTAATAAGTTAAAAATTATTTAGCGGAATAATTTAATAATATAATACTAAAACTAAAAAGAAAATATAATAATTCTATAAGATTATAAAACAGGAAGGTAGACTCTTCTAAAAAGAAAACTAGAAATTCAAATAAAAAAGAAATTATAAAATAGAAAAAAGAAAAGAACTTATATTTATAATAATTATATAGTAAGTGCACTAGGAATACTGTTAAATATATAAATTAAAATACTATTTAAAGTAATATTATATTACTAAGCACTAGAAGGTTACTTTAGGAGATAGAATATATAAATATTAATAAGTACTATAGTTAGTAGAAAACAAGTAATATAAAAAACTAAATAAATAAAAATTAATTATATAAATAAACGAAATTTATAGATAGATATTTATATTAGTTATAATTAATGCAACGTACTACCACCCTGTCGGATACCCAGAATTAAGATAGAATTAAAATAAAGAGAATTAAGAAATCTTTTTATTAATTTTATAAATATAAGACGACGACGCCGGAGACAGGATAATAAAATAAAAATACTAGATATATATAGTACTAGATTATATAAGAATAGACTATAAATAGAATAAACACGCTATATGTATTAAAGGACTTAGGATAAGAAAAATACTATAATAACTAGCTAATAAGAAAAAACTTAATCTATAGTAAGAACTAGTTTATATAGACTTAAAAAATAAACTATAAAACTTAAACTTAGATTAGTATAAGTAATTATTATAGAATAAGTACTAGATAGAATATTAATTATACTAAACTAAATACTACTAAGAAGAATAGTTAGTTACAGAATTACATAAGAAACTCACATATCAAGAATATTTTCTAGAATAGAAATACTAGGATTATAGAGAACAGGCTAGAAATATATATAAGATACTTAATAAAAAAGTATATTAACTCTAAAGATACTTAATTTATAGACTTAAAAAGAAGATACTAAAGAAGTGGCTGCTACTTAAGAGCTAACTATAAATAAAAAACTAGAAAACTAGTAAACTATAACCAAGCTATTAGAAAGCTAAGAACTAAAAATTAGAAAAAATATAATACTTATATACACCTAACTAAACTAAAGGAAATATAAGAATAAGCTATATATAAATATATATATTAACAGTAATTAGACACTAGCACTTATAAATAATAAGACTAGTAAAATACTTATATTAAATAAATAGATATAAAGGCACTAGATACTAACTAGAGTTTTAAATAAACCTATATAAGTAAAATACATAAACAATAGTCTAGTAATATTCAGAAAAAGTTTAATTAATTTTAAAATATAGAATATAACTATTAAAGCAGCAGGTTACACAGATAACTATTATATTAAAATTATGAATTTAAATAGTGAAAATTTTATCTTAGGATAGGATTAACTAGTATAATAGAATCTAATAATTAACTAGAAAATAAAGTTTATAGAAACTAGAAGAGACTACTATAGATAAATAAAAGCTATAATATAGATAAAGAAAATAATACTTTACAACACCACATTTATTATGCCAAACGAATATTAAAAAAAAATTTAGAGAATAGTTCTTTAAGGAAGCTAAGGACTAATTACTAGAATACTAAGACTAAGACTATAAAATTATACTTAAGAAAGAAATAAATTTAAAACTAGAATCATTATATCAAGTACCTATACACTAACAAGAAGAATTATGAAAATTTCTATAAAAGAATTAATAAAAAGAATATATATAAACTAGCTAAAGCAAGATGGCTTTACTAATATTTTTTATATAAAAAAAAAATAGTAAATTATAACTATATATTAACTACAGATATCTTAATAAAGCTATAGTAAAAAATTATTACCTAATACTACTAATATTAAAACTTATAGATAAACTTAGAAGAGCTAAGTGGTTTAGCCTTTTTAATATTAAGAATAAATATTACTAAATATAAATAGTTAAGAAACACCAATAGATAACAGCATTTAAAATAAGATATAAATTATTTAAATACCTAGTTATACTAATAAGACTCACTAATACACTAGTAATATTCTAAATAATTATTAATTATATACTAAGAGAATACCTAGACGTATTTATAATAGTATATTTTAATAATATACTTATATACATAAATAGAACGCTAGAGGAATATGTTAAGTATATTAAAAAGATATTATAAAAGCTTAAGAAACACAAGTTATATATTTAGATAAAAAAATATATGTTCTATAGGACTAAAGTTAAGTTCTTAGAATACTTAGTATCCTAAAACAGAATAGTAGTTAATCTAGATAAAATAAAAGATATACTATCTTAGCTTATACTGATAAACATAAAAGAAGTTTATTCTTTCCTTAGATTCACGGGATTCTGCTAATAATTTATTAAGGATTACTCAAAAATCACATTACCTTTAATAGAATTATTAAAAAAAGATTAATAATTTAAGTGGAAATAACACGAGGAAAACGCTTTCGCAATACTAAAAGAAATATTCTAATAACTATTAATATTAAAGATATTTAATCTATGGCTTTAAATAGAGATATATATAGATATATTAAATAGAGCTATAGGAATTATTCTATTATAAGTATAAAATAACAGATGTAAATATCTAGTAAACTTTTTATTTTATAAATTTATAACTACTAAGTTAAACTATGACATTTATAATAAAGAATTATTAGTAATAGTTTAAGTATTTAAGAAATAAAAACATTACTTAGAAGGGGCTAAGTATTAAATTATTATATATTTAAATCACAAGAATCTAACAGCCTTTATAATAATAAAGAAGTTAAATTAACAATAGGTTAGATAATAGAAACTAGTTTCTATATTCAACTTTTAAATATTTTATAAATTAGAAAAAGAAAATATAGTGGCTAATATACTTAGTTAAAAAGTAGACCACATAAGGGATATACTAGAAATCTATAATATAATATTTAAGTAAAGATAAGACGGATCTCTAGGAAGCTTATAATAAATATTAAAGCAATAACGTATTTCACGGGCGAGCTGAACAAACGGGCGAGCTGAACACTTTACTAAGACCCCAACACTACTCTGATCCACAGTACTATTATGCCACCCACCAACCTAAAATCGATTTCTCAAGAAGCTAGAATACAGCTTGCTATCCAGGCTCTCGATCTAGGCTAAATATACGGCCTCCGAAACGCTGCACGCATCTATAATGTACCCCTCACGAGCCTAAAGATGCGACGCGACGGAATCACCTCATGACGCGATACCACGCCCAATTCGATGAAGCTTACGGTTTCTGAAGAGGAGGCGATAAAGAAGTACATTCTTGAGCTGAATTCAAGAGGATTTGCCCCTCCGCTTAATGCTGTTCGAGAGATGGCCAACAAACTCCTGGCTGAGCGAGGGATGAGTCTAGTAGGCATGAATTAGCCACACACCTTCGTCAAGCGTACGCCAGGGATTCAAACGAAGTACAATCAGAAGCTTGATTATCAGCGTTATAAACAGGAAGAACCAGCGATTATACAAGGCTGGTTCGACCTTGTACGTAACGTGAAGGCTAAGTACGGTATACAGGACGAAGACACCTACAACTTTAACGAATCCGGCTTCCAGATGGGCATAATAACTCAGCAGAAGGTTGTTACAGGCTCTGAGAGATGGCATCAACTAAAGGCCCTCTAGTTAGGTAATTGTGAGTGGGTTACAACAATCCTGGCTATTAGCGCACTAGGGTACGTGATTCTACTCTTTATCATCTACAAGGGTAAGAATCACCTCTCTGCCTGGTACTAGGAACTCAGTATACCGCGTCAATGGTAATTTGGTGTCTCTGATAATAGCTGGACAACTAATGAGCTTGGTCTCGTGTAGTTGAAGCACTTTAATAAGTGTATAAAGGAGCGTAGTGTTGGCGCGTACTGTTTGTTGATTATTAATAGCCATAAGAGCCACAACTCTCTCGTATTTATAGAATACTATAAGGAGAATAAGATTATCACTTTATGTATGCCGGCACACTCATCATACATCCTACAGCCACTAGATGTGGGTTGTTTTTGGCCTTTGAAAAGGGCCTATAGACGCCAAGTCGAGAAGCTAATACGCAACTAATTTAACTATATTACTAAACTAGAGTTCTTACCAGCCTTCCGCGACGCGTTTAATGTATTAATTACTAAGAGTTATATCTAAGGAAGCTTTCAAGGCACTAGCCTAGTTCTATTCGACCTAGATAAAGTGATATTAAAGCTTGATGTTAAATTACACACGTTTATACCACCTATTAACATAGAGGTCACCTGGCAGTTAAAAACCCTAAAGAACTATCGTGAATTTAGGTCGCAAACGAAGCTAATTACTGATAAGTTGGGTAGCTCCTTTTTATCTTTAAAGAATGGATACCAGCAGCTTGTTAAAGGCACCCTTATAATAGCTTAAGAGATAGTGCTTATACGTGATCGTGTTACTAAGCTTAAAGTAGCTAATAAGACCATATCTTAACGGAAGCAGCGCAAAAGGAAGCGTATCTAGAAAGGAGAAGTACTTAGCTTTAGTACTAGCTAGAATAAATCCACTAAAGACCCTGCTGCTGTGAGTTCTAGTAGTAAGAAGGATTATAGTAAGGTAAGAGTAGATAGGGCTGAACTAACTTAAAGGCGCTGTAGTAACTACAGTAGGATTAGACATAACACTTAAATATACAAAATTAATAAAAATAGTACTATAGAATCTAGCAGTAATGAAAATAGTACTATAACTAATAGTACTATTAAGTAATGGTACTATAAATAATAGTACTTTAATAGGGTCTTAGTAAAGTGTTTAGCTTACTTATTTATTTAGCTCACCTGTTTATTCAGCTCGCCCGTGAAATACGTTAATTATTATTAAAAATATATAGTAGAAATAGATTAGAGAATACAACTATAAATAACTATAATAGTATAAAACTAGAACTATTTTTATACTAGAAGTATTATAGGCTAAACTTATTAAAGACTAACATTCAGCTAAAATACACAGATATTAAGAAATTAAAAAAACTATGGAACAGATTAACAGATATTTTTGGATTCCTAGAATATAGAAAAAGGTTAGAGCTATTCTTTTAAAATATATTAAGTATAAAAAAAATAAGATATTAAGATATAAGGAATATAGACTTATATAACTAATTTCTTTACTAGACTAGCTATAGGAATTAGTTATAATAGACTTTATTACAGAAATACTAACAATAACTACCTTTTAAGGCTAATAGTATGATATGATATTAGTTATAGTAAACTAACTCATAAAATACACATACTTTAAACTAATATATATAGAAGTTAAAGTAGATAAATTAGTAACTATACTTATTAGACTACTAATAATATAATATAGATTACTATAAGAATTTATTATAGATAGAGACAAGTTATTCATATTAATATTCTAAAAAACATTTATAAAGAAGCTAGGGGCTAAATATTATCTCTTAACAGCATTTTATCCACAAATAGATAAATAAATAGAATAGATAAATTAGATATTAGAATAATATCTACAGATGTATGTTAATAAATAATAAGATAATTAGATTAACTTATTATTAATAGCTGAGTTTATATATAACTCTATAAAATTATTAATAACTAGAAAATTACTATTCTTTATAAATTATAGTTATAAGCCTACGGCTTATCAAGAATTATGAAAACTAAATAAAATATTAAAATCAGCAAGAATAAAAGTCGAAAAGTTATAATAACTTTATTAAGAAATAGTAGGAAAAATTACTTGGAAAGAAAGCCTTAGCAAATAATAGAAAGATAAATCTAAGATTAAGGGACTAATTTTTAAGAAAGAGGATAAAATTTTCCTACTATAAAAAAATTTAAAAACTAAATAACTATTAAAAAAACTAGATTATATTAAGCTGGGACTATTTAAGATTAAATGATAAATAGAATCTATAAATTATAAACTATAACTATCTAAGAATATAAGAATCTACCTAGTTTTTTATATTTCGTTACTAGAACTAGTACTATAAAATGCTAAGCTATAGATAAGATTCAAACTTAAAAAGAATCTTACTAAATATAAAGTTTAATAAATTTTAGACTACTAGCAGTTTAGATATTAGTAGAAGTACTTAGTTAGATAGAAAAACTATAGACCTAAAGATAATACATAGAAGCTAGTTAGAAACTTAAAGAATAATTTAAAGCTAATTAACTAGTACTATTAGAAAAAGTAGTAAACACTTACTCTAGAGATATATCTAAAGAATACAGAGAATATAAAACGTTCTATTTAAAACTAGAGAAGAAAAATAAGCTAATACTAGATACTATAAGTTATAGTATACTAAATTAATTCTAATAACTCTACTCTTTTTTTTTTTATATAAACTTTATTAATTAAGGCAAGCTCACGCTGGAATATCTTCTTTTTCTAAGAATCTATTTAGGCTAGTTACTAACGGAGCTAGAATTTATAGGTTTAAGACTTATAATTTAAATTTAACAGTTACTGCTAAATATTTTGTAACTAATTTAATAAAATATAATAAGCCTTAAGAAACTTCTAGTAAGATTTCTCGATCTGCTAGCATAATTTCTTTTTATTATAATTTAAATAATCCTACTCTTACTATAATATTATAAGATTATACTTTATGTTTTAATTAATATACTTAGAATATTATCTAGAAGCTAGATCCACTAGGTAATAGTGGCTATTATTATAATAATAGAAATAAGAAAATAGTATAAGACAGCTGTATACTTAGACTCTTTAAATTAAGTAGTAAGCTTATATTAAGAACGATTTCACTTAAGTTATTCTTAGAAAATTAGAAGAATAGAAAAGATATAAAGGGTTTTTATAATTTTAGTTTTTACATAAAGAACTAGCTACCTTTATATTATCTATAGAAAAAAAAAACAGAATAATCTTCAGGCTAAAGGCTTAGAGGAAGGGGATAATATTATAAATTATAATAATAAAAAAAGCATAAGCAAAAAGGCGTTACTGTAGAAGGTATAATATAAAAAAAATATATAAATAATATTAATAAACTAAAGTAAACTAATAAAGATAAAACTTATAGATAAGATTACTCTATAATAAGTTTAAGTTCTATAGGGAATAGTATTTAGAGTAGGTAAGCAAGTCAGATAACTAGCTACAGTAAAATATAAAAAAAATAAGTATTAATAATAAAAATAAGACTAGATATAAACTAAAGCTAAACTCATTTTTCCTTATCTTCTTTAGTAGTATTTAATATACTTTTAATTAATATATAATATACGCATGGGGGATTTATTATAAGTATAAGACATTAAACAGCTTATAGTTACTTTTAATTCTTTATAGTTACTCTAAAATTAAGATTTATATTTTAAGTAAAATAGTTTAATACTATTCTATTAAATTTTAACTTACTGTATTATTTTTTCTTACCTTTACTAAGTTAACTAACTTCTATTAAGTTTAATAAGCTATCTAATTTAGAAGTAAGAAAACTAATTAATTATTATAGTAATTAGTTAAATAGCTTATTACTAGTATAATTTATGTTAGTAAGTTAGTAACTTATAATAGTTATTAAAACTCTAGTAATATAATATTATAATATCTCTAGTGTGCATATAGTCAGCCTTGTAAGTATCTATTTTCTAGTAGTTAATTAACTATATAAAGAAATACTTTACTAGATTAAAGTCGTTTTTAGTTATATTAATAAAGCTTAATTTTTATGAAGTAGATAGATAATAAATAAAGGTAGACTAAGAGATAGGTATTAACTATAGTAGAAAAATTAATACCTTTTATTAATACTAATACTTAAGCTTTTATTACTTATACTTAATTTTCTTTATTTTTTTTTACTACTTTTATCTCTTTATAAGTCTCTATTATCTTTTATTTAGTCTCTATTTTATCTTATATTATCTCTATTCTTTTCTTTTTTCTTTTAGCTTGGTATATTATTTGTATCTTTTAAAGAGTTTATTTTTAAGCTTTTAGCTAAGCCTCTATCTACTAAGCTAGTATTAATTAGTTTAATATAAAATTCCCTTACTTAATAGATTCTTTACTATATATATGACTTTTCTTAATATTAGTTGGTATTTTTTTTAGAGATCTTTAAATTATCACGCTTAAGAGCTAACGCCTAGCTATTAATATCTAATATATTAAGCTTAAAGTATAGCCTTAGCTATTTAGTATTTTAGTAGTAAAAGTTATAGTAGTTATTATAGCTATTCTTAAAATATTTCTATTAATTATAAAGCTTTTATATAAAGTTACTACGTGCCTAATAGCCCTTAAGCTTTGTAAGAATATTAATTTACTTTAGTTACTTTATTTAATTATTTTATTTACTATCTAAAGTATTATTAACTACTAGAGAGTTTTACTACGCTTTTTTTTTTTTTTTATTTAGGTTTAATAAACTTAGTAAAAGCTATGCACTTAATTCTAATCTTAAAAGTAATATATATAAGCTAATTTTAATAAATAAGAGTTTATAAGTCTATAATATTAAAAATCCAGCCTAAAATAAGGTTATTAAAGTTATTAAAAAATTAACTATTATTAACTCCTCTGCTAGCAGTCGACCTGATAATAATAATATAAGAATTAAACTTAATATTTTTATTTCTAGTTTTTTTTATAATTTTTGTATTAACTAGCTTTTCTACTTAGTTAAAGCCTCTCTTATTTAAAATAATTACTTTAGGTTACTAGATTTACTATTATTAAAAATACTAGCTTTATTAACCTAAATTTTTATTATAATATTAGTAATGTACTTTAACTCTATTTTATGATTTATCCAAAAGTTAATTTCTTTCTTCTTTATAAACTTTTAGGTAGTAAAGGTATTAGGCGTCTCTCTATTATAATATTTTAACTTTTATTATAAGTCTTTTTTTATAATTTCTTAGTATAGGCCTTTAGCTGACAGCGACGTCCTATTATAACTATATATATATAAAGGTCTTATAATACTTATTTATTAATAAAGTAGGTGTGGAGTTAACTTGTTATATATTTATTTATTTTTATTATCTATCTTCTTATTACTACTGCTCTTTTTCTTATTTTATTGTAACTAATAATATTTACTTAAAAGTCTCTTAAGGTGCTCTAGCTCCGCATGCTTTTTTTCTAACTATATAACTAAACTAACTACAGAACACTTAGTAACTATAAAAGGATTAGAAGACTTTAGTTATTAAATAAGTTACTTTTTAAGATCTAGTAGTAGCTAGTTTAGAGTAGCTGCTTAAGTAGTTTAATTACTAGCTCTACCTCCTTATAGTAATTACCTCCCTCAAATAATAGGTGTACTACGCTTTTTAAAAGTAGTAAGTATCTAGGTACTACCTTTGTAAACTCTAGCTAACTAATATATAGCTATTTTAGTATGATGATAAGTAAAACAGTGGAGAATGCAGAATCTCTACACTAAAAAAAGCGTTAGTATAGGCCCGTATACCTATCTCTATAGCCTTACTTACTAGCTGACGGCCTTCGCCCATGTACGGATCAATATGCTCTCTATTCACAAAATCTCTAATTTTGGCGGGGTTTTGGGGTGAGATTCGAACGATTAACATGCGCTAAGATTTTCTCGAATTCTGTATACGCTAAAAGCAAGCTTAGCCCCTTAGCACTTCCTCTCATGACGTTTATCTCAATAATAGAGGGGTTACATAGACCACTTTTTGTCTGCTATTTAGCATAGATACTAGAGAAATGTGGTGTTAGCCTAGTATCGGCGCTGACAAATATTTATGGAAACCGGCCTTTAACAATAAGTTTCGTAAATCGATTTGCGCCGTTCGTTTGGTGTGATAATTAGTAATTGAGATAGTTGTTAATTAAACCTTACCTCAAAGTCTACTCACGATAGAATTGTTAGTATGGATTACGTAGGATAGGTAGATCTGAGTTATAGCTGTATCATGGCTTTTCTAGAAACTAGCAACAACCATCTCGCCGTAATCGCTTGCAAAAACCGGCTTCCCTTCCAAACGCGCAAACTGAGATTTTGCCCCACCTCGCTTAGCAGTCGCTTTACCAAACAACGGTACCGGATGATACGTTCAAGATATTACTTATAATTATGCTTATGCAACCCAGCCAGTTCCGAATTGATACTAGTTTCAATCTAAATATTCTTATTTACTAAATGAGTAGCGGGGGTTGCTCTACGCGCTCCGCTCCTAGAACGTAATATAATAAAGGGGGGGAAATAGAGAGTAGGATTGTGAACATGATTATGCAGAAGAACTGTTTGTTAAAGAGAGAAACTCTGACTCCCGCCATGTATGCTTAACCTAAACTTCTATCCAGACTCCATCTCTCATAACCTGCTTGACCAACTTGTGTGTATCCTCTATACAAAAGGCTCCGCTCGCAATACACTCCTCGCAAATATCCCAATCTCCATTACCGCAGATTCTGCAATGATAATTAAAGTCCACTGCCGGAATTTTCAAGGTACAGATATCGCAGATTATGTTGCTCTGGTCGTCAACTTTTAAGGCCGACCCTGTATTCATATCTTCGTCTAGGGTGGCCATATCATTACCTTCATGCTTCTCAAGGAGGAGCTTCACCACAGCACATTGTCCTTTTCTTGCGGCTATTGACAGCGGTGTTCGACTGAAGTTGTCCGCTAAACCAGGATCGCTGTGATACTTCATAAGCAGTAGCTTGACGATGGCCTCTTGCCCCCCCGCCGCTGCCCACCACAATAGTGTCCGGCCATAGTAGTCTGTTGGCGCACATTGGCGCATTGCAAGGCTTCCACTGCTCGGACGTCTTGGCATGACTCTGCTAGGGTCTTGGATGACTCATTGGTATTGCTGCCTGCTTGGGAGATGTGTATATATTTCAGTCCTTGCCACCCTTCTGAGCATCTTCTTGCTCATGCAATCCATTATGTTACTTGCCCTCTTGCCTGTCTTCCATCATAGTCTATATAGCCAGACTTGACTCCTGGTGTGGCAAGTAAGAGCTCTACTACTACCTGGTGGCCACAGAATGCAGCCTTTGATAATGGCGTCTCTCCATAGATGTCTTTAGGCTCAGGCACGACCTTCTTCGCGAGCAGCAACTTGACTACCGCCTCATGGCCGTTCTCTGCCGCCCATGATAGCGGCGTCTGTCCACTGTTGGACTTGGAGTTGACATCGACTCCGTCCTTCTCTAGTAGCAGCTTGACTACCGCCTCATGGCCGTTCTCGGCCGCCATTAATAGCGGCGTCTGTCCGCTGTTGGACTTGGAGTCGACATCGACTCCGTCCTCCTGTAATAGCAGCTTGACTACCGCCTCATGGCTGTTTATTGCCGCCCATGATAGCGGCGTCCGTCCATAAGAATCTTTGGAGTCCGCGTCAAGCCCATCCTTCAGTAAGGCCATTAGCGTGTCCTCTAATCCAAAGTATGCTGCAAGGTGCACCCCTTTCATTTGTTGCGGCACACGTTGACTGTAGTACCCGTAACGATTGTTCTGAGAAACCATTATCGCCTGGCTGGACGCCGCCACCTTAGCTTCACTCTCAAGGAAATCCACAATTAACTGGTCTGCCTCTATCGAATTCCCGTGAGCATGATGTCCCCAGTTTCGCGCCGCATAATCGTAAAGAGGGTTTAAATGCAGTCGTGCCTCAAACACCCTATCAGCCGGACAGAATCCCGCTTCAAAAGCATAGAATGATAGATAGGTAACGCAAGTCTCTGTAATTTCTGTTTGAACATTAGGGAACCAAGAAGCCCAGGTCCGCTCAAAGTATTCCTGTGTTGTGTGGTGTACCAACCGGATAATATCGCTCTCTTCATCAATAGTAACCAAACCTGCGCACACAGACACTATATCCTCAATTTCTGGAAGGTTCTCGTCATTAAGTTTGGACGCACCTATTTCCACAGCAAGGGCGTGTTGAAGTTCTGGTGTTTTTAGGCGTCTCTTAGCACAGGTAATCCACGAGAGGACCTGCTTCGCAAGCTTTTGAGAATCTGTAACCTGCCCTTCAATCCTCTCCATCGCTTCTTTATACGCATGGTCATATGCGTCAGATCCTGCAGACAGTTTCTCTAATACAATTCTGACAGCTTTTGGCGATCTCTTCCCAGTTAATGATGCTAGATGGAGTTGGGTAAGCAGAAACCTTAAGAACTGTTAGCTCATATTATAAGATATTATAAGCAAGTACGCACATTCCGTCTACTGCCTTTGAAATTTCGGCCTTAATCTCTTCTTGCAAACCAACGTTGCGTGAGACAAATGATGGTAGCCGTGACATCTGTCCTTCCAGATATCTTTGCACATCATCACTGGTAGCACGGATTTCTACCGATATGCTTCCTTCAAATTCCTTCTCAACTTCCGGAATGAACCTTGAAGTTGCAAATATATTTGCTGTTGTCTGGGTTTGAAGTTTGAAAATCTCTAATAGGAACTTCTTCCGGTCTTTATTAGAGACTTGGCATTCGTCTAGCGTATCCATAATGATAAAAGTCCTTGAATAGTTAGCTATAACGGAGTGTAACGCTTTCGAGATTTCGTCGAAGGATGGCCGTGTTCGTTTCTTCTTGTGGAGATTATAAATGTCCTTTAAGCTATCAGTTAGGTAAGACTGTTCCTGGATTAACTGCCTTAGTAGACTGAGAAGAAGATCGGTCGGCCTCTGCTCGTGCTGCCGCCGAAAGTTGCAATAAAGGTATGCGACGGCAACAGTATGGTCATTTTGGAATGTAGCATGAAGATGATTGACAACAATAGATGTGATAATGGTCTTGCCAGCTCCTGGCATACCAGGGCAGAAAAGTGTCTGCTTCGTTTCGCTGAGCCAGTCTTTGAATTCCTTGGAGTCCAACAGCCACTGTCCCGTTCCTTCCTGTCGTCTGCTAATGAAGTCGTTCTGCTGAGGAGCATAGTCAAGTGGAGTGAGCCAATCCAGAATTGCTTGATACTCTTCATGATATTCTCGATTATCGTGACGCTCGTGCAACTGATCGACGCAATTTCTTACAGATAAAGTGGCGTTGATGTGAGTTTGGTGATCCTTGTGCAACTTATCCACACGATTTTTCACAGCTGAAGTGGTTTTGATTTGAGCTTCGTGGTATTCTTGTTGCTCTTTCCTCGCTCCTTTGACCTCCTTGAAGGTCGTCACTCCTAAGATGGCCGCGTCAATTGACATCATGCTGTTTAACGTTTGACATTGTCGGTGGAGAATTTTAACTGCGTCCCGCGTTCCTTTGGCCAACAAAGCACCCTTGAATCGTTCCCAGCCGAATCGATGGCCTTTGAGCCTCTTCTGTAAGTCGCTCAGCAGGCATTCTAGCTCGATTCGGCAGGTTTCTAGCATGAGCTGGGTATCAGTCGCTACCGGAGCCCCAGACCCCAGCTGCAACAGTAGCACTGAAGGTCTGCCCTGAAATGCCTCTGCGAAGTCTGGGTTGAGAAGAATGTTTGTATTTGTTTCTGATAGGACCGTTTTGAGAGATCCCAGCTCGGACATGAAGCTCTTTGCGTCACCTGGCGCATCTTTCCAGTCCTGCCCAAACTGGATGACGATCTGTGTGATCTGAATAGTCAGGCCAATAACGCCGACGATGCCGCCGACGATGCCGGCTCCGATTCCAAGCGGATCTGTCATAGGACCGCCTAGCAAGGGAGAATTTAAAGTCCGAAAAAGAAGGTAGATTGCTGTTCAATTCGATCACTTCTTGGAGTGGGGATGGGGGAAGAAGTCACGTCGAAATGGACACGGTGCTCTCTTCAGCTTCCCCACCGGCTGCGGTGCATCACGATCACACAGCCACACTGACCTACCCGCATGCACTAATTCGTTTCCGGATGACTAAGCTCACCCTCAGATTCATCGCAACACACAAACAAGCACCTATCTCCGCCTCCAAAATGTAAAATTGTTCTAAATAGGAAGTGTAGACAGCTAATAGTTTTCAGGCCCAATTTCATTTACTTTCGTTGAGAAATTGGCAGAAATACCACATTTCGATAGAGAGATTGTTATAGTAATGAGGTTCTTAGTCATCCAGAAGCGAATTAGTCCTTTTCTTTTTTCGGGGGTTAGAGACTCTGTTCCACCCCAAGTAGCTAAGCATTTGTCATCACCTAACGGACGGGCTTATCTGCCGCACACTTTTGTTATTATGTTATTTTGGTGTAAAACTTTGGTGTTTGCCAGGCGAGCCCGTGCGTCAGATGATGAGAGACTATTTTCTTCCACAAGTCCCTATTAACTTAGTACATGTCGATGGAGTATTGCCAGAGGGGGCCGGACGCCCTCCCTACTTGCGCAGGCAAACTGTAGAGCGCTTCACTAGCGCCTGGAGACCAAAAGCAGCTCTCAGGAGAACGTAATTCCGCATCCTACCGTGGACCCACTCCAATGAGATATGACCGGAAGCTAGTCATGCAGCATATTCTGCAAAATTATTTGAGCTTTAACAAGCACTACCATCGATCTGCCGGAGAATAAGCATTGCTACTTTGACCCTCACTCTATATTTTCGTGTCCTCCGAAATCAACTAGCCAATTTAAACGTTTCTGGTGGCCCATGGCTAGATTGGCTGTTACCCTACTCATGCACAACATCATCAAAGAAGTCCGACTGGTTCATCCTTCTGCCTTGACACTGGGCTTAGACGTCGAACAACTCGACGCGGTAAAGTTTATTGAGTATACCAAGAGTCCATATACTGAAGATTCGGAGCGGGAAAAGAGCATCCAGCTGGAATTGCGAGATGATACCCTACTTCTCAGGAACCCAGACGAGCAACGACAATGGGAAATCTAGGCGGATGCGTGTCAATACTAGATGGAGCATTCATTTGTTGTCACATTAGGAAGTGCTCGCAAAGTGGAGGAGGCTGAGGGAACAGTACTTGTGCTAAGGAGGGATCGAAGTCGCCAACGGAAGCTTTCACATGTTTAGCGGCGGTTCATTGACCATATAGGTATATTAAATAAAGTTAGCTGGCGGCTTGCAAAGAACATCAGTTACGAACCTAGTCAATGTAGCCTTTTGCTCTGCTCTTAGAATTAAGCACGTGATCAGGTCATTTCCGTTGACTAATGCACTGATATTATCTCATATCTTAGAAGCCACACCAAAGTATATGATCAATCTTGGGCTCTGAAGGACCCCGCTTAGCTACGTTGATAGTGTGGTGCGAAAACCATCACGTGATACCGCGCTGACCTAGTACAGTTAAAACTCCGACTTTCGGACCTGTTCTCACGAATTTCATTCTCATCACTCATCAACCGTCGGATATTTTACTTCCACAGAAATACAACCAACGAAATGAGTTGGAATGGTACGGTAGAATATGGCGGATACCACCAATGCGTCAATTCAAAATCGACCTTATCGTTCCCACCGGGTCCCGGCGTGCACCCGTTGCCGATCGCGTAAGATCCGCTGTCATATCGACATTCCAAACCAGCCATGCCTATCGTGCAGGGAGAGACGTCTCAAATGTCAATATATGGAGACACGTTCAAATGGAAATATTGCAGATGATAGAGTCGACCGGCGACCTTCAAAGCGACCAAGACTGAGCACCAGTGACCAAAGTTCAGACAATCCAGCTCGTTCGCACTCTGCACGTGCGCTCCCGAAAGTCACAATGCCTTCATCTGAGCAGTCTTCTATCATGGTAGGGCCTGCTGTGGCCGAAGATGTTGACATTCTCCAACGGCATATTTCGGAACATCGACCAGGACACAGCGAGCCATCGGACCCATACCAACTTTTATCTCATGACGCGGGCAATCCCATCATATACCTCTCCGTTCCGAGATGTCGAATTGGTCTCCAGCCAGCTATAGATGCTGGCAAGGGTCAACTTGAAATTGTAGAGCAAATCCTAGGACCTTTTAAGGACGAAGTAATTGGGCTTTACTTTAATTTTCTCCACTTCCACTTCCCAATTCTCGACGATGAAACATGCTCTGTTCTCCGGAGACGCGAATATGATAGAATTCCGCAGCCACTGCGATGTGTAATTTACGCGAATGCGATACCGATGTGGGGGAAATCAGATACGTTGAAACTGCATCCTAGGCCAGATTCCCATTATATTTGGAATAAAGCAATTTCTGCCCTTCTCGACGATTTTATAAGTCCAAGCCTGGCGACTGTGTCTTGTGCCGTACTTGACCAAATTGGGAGACCGTCCGTTTCTATCGTCGGGAACATCACACTTAGCGGACGAACGGTTGCTCTGGCCCAAATCTTTGGTCTTCACCGAGATCCTACGAAATGGAATATTCAAAGCGAAGAGAAGTCAACTCGAATACGGTTGTGGTGGGGCGTGCTTCTCAATGACTACTGGGCTAGTATCGCATACGACACGCCGCCACATGTTGCAAAAGGATTTTACGACGTTCAAATACCAAGTCTCGACTCGATTCTGCCCGCCAGAGCTACCTCATCTCAGAGATATGCATCCACTTGTTTCGTCCACCTGTGTGCACTTACTGAGCTGCTTGGAGACATTCTACCACTTGTATACCACATTAAACCTAGGCCGGATGAACTTTCGCATGCAGTCGAGCGATTGCAAGCCGAGCTCCAGAATTTAGAGTCTCAACTTCCTGAATGGCTCCCACTTCCAGCCCGAACCGGCACAAGCAACCTTTGGTTTTGCTTCCTATCTATGAGACTACTACTCAGCCGCCTAGCTCTACGAGCAGCTGTTTTGATGGGCAACACTGCTGGCGCGGGTTCACATAATGATCGCCTCGATGACCTGCGCGCGTCTTCCTCGGCTGTCCTTGACTTCGTATTATTCCTAAGGGAGAGCCAATTTCAGGATTTCTGGTTACCTTACGCCGCCCACTTGCTGGTCTTAGCGGTAATGGTATCATTAAGATGTACTGTGGAAGCTCAAAGCACCGATATCCGGTCTGCATCCATCTCGCGATTGGAGCGTCTCATTGCACACATTCAATTTGCTTCCGATAACTACGATTGGGATATCGCGAATTACTGTCTCGAGCGAATCTCTGGCCCCGTTTCCAAGATTGCGTCGTTAGCGGCTCGAGAATCTCAGCCACCCCCGGAACCTGCGGTGCTTAGCGTCACCGAAAATGGTGGAGGTGGTTCCATGTCTGTATTTGACGAGCCTTTGTTCTTGCTCTCCGACCTGTTAGATACAACAGCTTTCGACTTCTCCTGGGAAGCATTATGGGACACGCCAGCTGGCATGTCGAATTTCACAATATGAGCATTTGTCACCAAGTAACGCCTTGTCTTGTCTCATCACATTTAGGCCTCTCTATCACATTTAGGCCCTCATCACATGAGGCCCTTATCACATCAGGCCTCCAACACATTAGGCCCTCACTGCATCTGCTGATTGTTTTCTCGTACGAATGATCTATCTCGTACGAATGATCTATCTCGATTATGTATATAGATCGAGTCTTCCACTCATTCAATTGATTATGGGTTGCTACATTGATTCCCTGCACTCGGTTACAGTTATGAGCCCGGCTCGTGCTGTCAATCTTCTGCGCAACTAGTATACCGACGCTTACACAATCTTTCAGCATCTCATCGCTATTGTCAATCTTTTGCATACTTCCTCAGCACTTCTTTTGATTTACTCCTCATCACTGCCATGGCTACATCTCTTTTATCAGGCGATCAGATGATCCACAAGACCACCGTCGTTCTTGTCACCTCGAAAGACTACCACAATTGGTTGTTTCTTGTCAAAGTTGCGGCACTGAAGACTGGAGTGTGGTCTTACATTAATCCTGATCTTACAAAAGATAAGCTGTCAAAGAACGATCCCCTAAAGAAGCCTTTACCTGGGGAGATCCAGCCAGCACAGCTAGACGCCAACGGGACGGTCCAACGTGATGCAGCAGCATCAATAAGGGACCTGGACAGAAATCGGCTAGCTATTTATAGCACAGAGTTTTCAATCTATCGTGATGATTTACAGGAGTTCAATCAAATCAGAAAAGCCCTTACAGAGATTACCATGCATATTAGCGGGACAATTAATAAACGCCATATTTCAATTATCTAAGACCTTACTAAGCTGTATGACCAGCTAAAGGCCCTCACAAAGCAACTCTACCTAATAAACACAAGCTGTAAATAGGAGGTTACTGCTAAGTATAACCAAGTCAGGCTCTAGAAAAGAAGACAAAATATAGATAAGTAGCTTAAAGAATAGCAAAACGCTTATATACTAACAAAGAAACTAAATTTACTAGAAGTCTATAAGAATCAAGTATAAAAAAACTTTATACTAGCTATTAAGGCTATACATCCTAAGTTTACTAGAATATTTAAAATTCATCTATTAGAACTAGAGCTAAAGAATAAGACTTTTCTAATAATTAAAAATTTTCAGGCTTACTTTATTAACTTTTACTGTAAAACTAAAGGACTTAAGATAGTTAATTTTAGCTATTTAGCTTATATTATGCTAAACGGTTAATTACTATCTATACTTATATTTAGTAATAATATAAAACTACATAAACCTTATCTATGTAGTAATAACTATTGATTCTGAGATTACTTATATTTCTTTACTTAAAATTAATTAAAAGACTAGAAGCCAGACGCTTAGAAAGATAAGAAAGTAAAAAATAAACTTTAAAAAAACTAGAAGCTAAGAGCGACTATAGATAAAATTAAAAAGTAATATAATTTTAATACAGTAACACTATCTTAAGAACCTATTAATATAAGTTCTTTTTTAGAGATAACTTTATATATATTATTTATAGCTATATATAAATTAAGCTTTTTTACTACTTATTTAAAGATAATATATTCTCTTAAAAATAGCTAGATCCTAGATCCTGGAGTAGATATATATATATATAATAATAATACCAATTTTAGAACTACTAAACCTACTATTTTTAACAAGAATGTTTTGATTACTAGTAGTAGTTAAATATAGATTAAAGTATAGAGAGATATTATAATTAAGATTAATATACTAACTAGTTCTTAAGCTATAAACTTATATAATATTATACTTATAAGGTTGTTTTTTACTAATATTATAGCACTTTCTAAAGCTATTTAAAATAATATTTATTTTAATTTAGGTCGTAATGTACTGTATGATGGTAGCTTAAGTACTATTATATATACTATTAAATATATTAGTAAATACTAGTACTTAATACATTACTTAATTACTTCTAAGACTTATAAATTATTAATTAACTTTTATGAAACTTTTTAGACCTTTATATCTATAAGACTACGTTTATAGAAGCCGTTAATTAATAAGTAACTAATTAGAAATACTTATTAGTATTTTTATAAGGTTCTTAGTTATCTTAGTAAATAAACTATTAATTATCTGCTTATTAAAACTTAAGGTATAGTTCTTACTAATAGAGAAAAAGCACTAGTTATGAATAAATATAGTATATATATAAAAATAAAACTATATTAGATAATATCTTAAAGCACTAATTATAAATTTCTAGTAGATAAACTGTTTAAAAGAATTACTATTAATATTATAGAGCTTTTATATAAAGCTTATAATAGTTATTATTATATTCTATATTTATATAATACTATTAGTAAATATAACTGAGTTCTTATACTAGCATATATAGATAAAGCTATTATTATTCTAACTATTAAATTTCTAGTAGTAGAGATAAAGCGTGAATTTAGTATTAATATTATTTAGCTTTAAACTAATAATAAGTAAGGATATGGCAAAATAGGTAATTATATAAAGAAATAGTATAAAGAAAAAGAAATTAAGCTAGAACTTAGGTTTCTATATACCCCTAAGTAAAATAGTACTGCTAAGTGTTTAAATAAAATATTAATTTAGTATATAAAAGTAATACAGCTTAAAGCTTAATTACTAACTAATGTGATGACGGGCTCGGTCTTCACGCGTCGTAGCATTAATGCAGATTGACGGGATAAGTTGGCTCTATTTCAGCTACACTAAGATGGAGAGAGAAGAGGTACAAAGGGGGCTCGCCCCTAAATAGGGCGGTGCATGGCCTGAGCGTGAGCTAGCCATGCTCCGGGCTCTGCGCTAGATTGTGGCTGGCGTAGCCAGTTATGATATCATGTGGTCTACAGCAAGCAGAGTGAGCAGCACCGTCACATTACCCCCCCTCTAAGGGAGGCTCGTCCCTGAGTCTCTAGGTTATAGTCTCCTTCTTACTAGTCTCTGTACTACTCTTGTTTTTGAAGCCGCCTTATCGTCCTCCTCTGTTACTTCCAGGTCCTCCTCTGCTTCGTATGCTTTCAACTAGGCGTCTAGTCGTGCCGGCAGTTCTGCTTTCTCTGGATAGGCCTTGTGGTAGTCTCTTACCTTGTGTGGGGCGCCTATAAAGCCTCGGGCGTTGTACCAGGTAGGATCTGGGTCATAAGCTAGCCAGGATGCTTTGTACTGTAGTCGGCCATGGAATAGGCGGCTATTAAGGATTTCCTGCACTAGCCACTCGGGATGCCCGTTGATCTCAATAGGCGGTTCCTCAGGTTCAATTTAGCTAGGTAGTGGGTGAGTAGAAGTCTTCTGTAGGTAGTCTACGTGGAAGACGTCAAGCATACGCATGTACGGCGGCAGCTTAAGGTGATAGGAGTGTCCCTTCATGCCTATAATAGGATAGGGTCCGTACATCTGCTGGTCGAGCTTCTGGCTAGGTTGGCTAGTGGTAAAGCCCTTAGGTGTAACGTACACCTCGTCTCCTGTAGAGAAGTCTGGCTCGCGGCGCTTCTTGTTAGCCTGTCGAGCCTGTCGCTCTTGTGCTTAAGCGATCTCTTGTTAAGCTATTTCTATAGCTAGCTTTACTGTGTCGTATTAAGCTTTAGCGTAGCTCTGCGCTTCCTCACGAGACATCTGTTCGCAGACTGTAGTAGATGTCTTCGTACGTTCCTCCCAGTCCCAGTGATAGATTGGCTAGTGGCTAAACTCAATTTGATAGGGTGACAAGCCTATAGTCTCATGTGGCAGAATTGCTTGGGCCCAGTCCATACAGGGCAGCAGGTCTGACTAGTTGTCTTGATGGTGGTTGACAAATGGGTGTAGGCGCTGGTCGATGTACTGGTTTAGGACCTCAGTATTCCCGTCAGTTTGGGGGTGATACAGCGTTGAGAGCTTTTGCTTAATTCCTGTTAGTCGGCATAGCTCATCCATGAATGCTGAGATGAACTGAGGACTGCGGTCAGAGACTATTGATCTAGGCAGACTAAATACTCGCCAGATGTAGTGATAGTACATATCAGCTACCTGAGCAGCTGTAGTTATTTTACGGTAAGGTAGTGAGAAGCAGCGCTTGCTTAGCCAGTCCACGACGACAAAAGCGCAGTTGTATCCTTTCTTATCTAGAGGGAAGGATTTAAAGTCTATGAAGACGTCTCACCATGCTCGCTCAGGGATTGGCAGTGATTTAAGTAAGCCTAGGGTCTTGTCGTGAGGTATGTGGCTCCATCTGCAAGCTTTACATGTAGCTACGTAGTCGTCTACATCTTTGCTCATGCGGCTCCAGTAGTAGCGGTCGCGAAGTAGCTTGCCTGTTTTTCTCTTACCTGGGTAAGCAGTCACCTGGGTAGCATGGATAGCTTAAATAAGGTAGGTCCTTAAGAAGTGTACAGCAGAGACTACCAGCTTGCCGTGGTGCATGAGAAGGCTCTGGCTGAGTTTCTATGCTGGGTAGTTGCTAGAGAGGGCGCGCTCTCGGAATGGCTGTAGGCTCTCATAGCTGTAATTCGCCTCAATGATGCGATCGATCAGTAAGTAAGGGTCGTTTAGGAGAGGCGAGGCCATGAAAGTATTAGCAGTAGCTACTTTAATTGTATTAGCAGCTAGCATGCCTCTTGCTGATAGCGCAGCTAGGTTATTACTCGCGGTCTTAATAAAGCTAACGTTGATTTGCTCTGCTGAGAGAAAGGCGCGTGTTCAGGCTGCTTTGTCCTTGTCTTTCTAGGTCTTCAGTTCCTCTTACTTGCGCGAGAGCGCGTCGGCTACTACGTTAGCTGTGCTAGAGCGATAGGTAAGTGTTAGGTGATAGTCTGCTACGCTCATTACCCAGCGCATCTGGCGGGGAGTAAGCTCTCGCTTCGTAGAGAAGTACTCTAGCGCGCGGTAGTCAGTTAGGGCACTGAATAACTCTATAGTCTACAAGCCTATAAGCTGTGAGCGCTATTCTTAGAGGCCGTAGATTACAGCTAACATCTCTTTATCGTGTATGTCGTAGTTTATCTGGGGCTTGCTTATAGTCTTAGAGTAGAAGGCTACAGGTTACTAGAGGCTATTCTCTTAGAGCTGCGATAGCACCCCTGCGACGACCCCATCACTTGCGTCTGTCTCCATACGCGTCTGGCGGTAGGGCGAGTAGTGAGCTAAGACATTATCTAATAGCATTAGATTTTTAGCTTGCTGGAAGGCTGCTAGCTTGCGTTCGCTAAAGGCGTGCCATGCGCCCTTCTTAAGCAGCTTAGTAAGCGGTCGAATGATACGTCTATAGTCTTTTAGGAAAGCTCTGTAGAAATTGCAGAATCCTAGAAAGGATTACAGGCTTTTGACTGATGTAGGTACTAGCTATTCCTGTACAGCAGCGACCTTCTCAGGGTCCTTTTGGATCCCTTCTGTGCTAATAATAAGGCCTAGGAACTTCGTTCTAGTAACAGTGAACTCGCTCTTCTTAATGTCTGCCTGGAGGCCTATGTCCTGGAGATGTCTTAGCACCTGAGCAACATGCTCCTCATGCTACAGCAGGTCTTTAGAGTAGATTAGGATATCGTTAAGGTAAGTAGTGCAGAAGTCGTCTAGTAGGCTATAAAGCACCTTGTTAATATAGCGCTGGAATGTAGTAGGGCTATTACAGAGACCAAATGGTAGCACGCGATACTTGTAATTCCCATACTGAGTACGGAACGTAGTTAGGTCCTTTATGTCCTTGTTTAGACGTATATGATAGAAGGCCTGTCGTACGTCAAGCTTGGTGAACACTCTTGCACGTGCTAGGCGGGCAAGGGTCTCCTGAATCAGCGGAATTGGATAGGCGTCTTTCTTTGTAATGGTATTAAGCTTACGGTAGTCGACGCAGAAGCGCTACCTTTCTCTAGGCTTCTTAGTAAACAGTACTAGGGAAGCATACAAAGCGTCGCTGTGAGTGATAACCCCTTGTCTAAAGTAGTCATCTAGATAGGTCTTAACAAGCTGTAGCTGCTTAAGAGACATGCTATACAGTAGGCTTAACGTTAGCATGTTCTTAGCTATTAGTTTAATATCATGGTCGACACCTTCGCGATGCGGGGGCAGCATGTCTGAGTCCTTCTTTGAGAAGTGGGCCTGAGTCGCGCCGGCGTAGCTAGGGTGGGATAGTTTCTGCTCGATAAGCTATCGAAGTTCCTCTTCTTCCGTGAGGTCCTTGTTTAATTGATAGGGCCCTTCTGGCAAAGGTTTCACTAAGGAGTCTTTAAGGCCTTAGGAGGAAGGCTTCCTCGTAAGGTCCCTACGGTCCTGGATGAGCTTGTCTACTTTATAGACGCTGGTATACTCTAGCACAGTTTCCTTCTGCTGTGCATGCATTATGAAGGCAACAACTCCTATAGTATTAATCTCGAGGCCTGCCTTAGAGAGGTCTTCGCGTGAGATAGGCTAAGGGCAGAGGGTTCACTTATTTAGCTCTAGCTGCTGTCGTGGGTGAAGCTGCTCTTCTATCTTCCTAAAGTTCTCTTAATATACAACATGTTAGGATAAGCGCTGGAGTAGCTTACAGGTGCGCTGTAGAATTACTACATTCATCAGCTTATCACGTCAGTCAGTATTAGCTTGGTGTGAGGGGTTGATTTTAGTTAATAGGCCTCGCGTTAGAATGATGATATTATGCTTATAGTTAATTAGCTTATCATCTAGCCATTTAAGCGCTCGCTCCTTGTAGTTAATTAATGCGCCTATATCTTCAAACAGCTTACGGCCAATCATAAGGTCGTGGCGGCTAGTGTTATAGAAAATAAAGTAGGTTAACAGGCGGTGGTTGTCTAGTACTAGATCAGCCTAGAAGTACTCATTTACTTGTCCGTTTGGTCTGTTGTCGTAGCCAGCTAGGGGGATAGATTCTATCTGGTAAGTCTTTATCTTAAGCCCTTTCTTGATAGCGCGTATGTGCTTTAGGTGTACTAGGATAAAACTACCAGCTCTAGTATTAAAAAGACCGCTTAGCTTAATAGCCAGTCCACTAGTAGAGATATAGCAGGACAGGGTAAAAGCCGGTCCGCTGAATAGCAGTTAGCGAGGGTTGAACTAGTTAGTAGCTTTAGGAGGTAACCTTAGGAAGGAGACTTCCCTTAGGGTGAGTCTTTCCCTGATAGTTCCTCTGCAGCAAGCTGAAACTCCTCGTTGTTACTAGTGTCCTAGGGCGTATAGAGCTCTTTATTAGTATCTGTAGGCTTAATTGCTTTAGCTATAGCTTAAGCAGGTAGTTAGTAGTCTTTTGCAAAGTAGCTAGGTTTCCCGCAATTGTAGCAACTAGCTGGCTTGGGGATGGGTATTGGTAGGATGGCGGTAGCTGCTGCGCAAGTCAGGCACTTAGCTCCTAGGCGAGACTACTAAGTTAGTAGCGGCTGAGTTTTCCTAGTTCTTTTATTAATCTGCTTGGTAGCTTTCCTGGCGCTGAGAGCTAGCTCTCTAGCGAAGTCTTAGGCTAGGTCTACGTACTCATTATACTGGTCGCGGTACTACTGTTGGTAGATGCCCATCTGCGTACGCAAAGCGTCTGGGAGCTTCTCATGGAATTCTTCTACCCATTAGTCTGCAGGCAGGCTGCGTTCTTGAGCTAGGCAGAAGAAGTCGCCCTAGAATACAGCAAAGTTGGTAGGGTCTCTGAGGTAGAGTTTCTAGAAATCGCGGCGAGCGTTAAGTCTCTTGTGTGGGTCGCCGTACGTCCTCTCTAGGCGATCTACTATGTACTAGTAGCTGACTAGCTGCTCACTCTCTCTTATTGTACGTATGAGTGTTGAGAGGTACTGGTTGGCAGGACCCTCCGTATGCGTACGCATGTAAGAGACGATGTTCTCCTGGGTAGCTTGCTTGCTGGCTTTAGCGAACTAGTCTCGGTTGGCGCGTACCTTGTCCTCTAAGACATCCCTCTATTGATCGAAGGTGACGTCCTTGCCGTCCTTAAGCATTGGCGGGTCGGGAAATCGTGCTGAGCGGCTGTTGCCTTGATGGCTGCCTACGGTAGGCGTAGCTAGTGGAGTGGCGGGTAGGTAGGGTGATGCTCGAGGAGTTTGGTTACTGAGATCTCCTGTATCAGAACCATTGTCAGGTCCTACAGCGACATAGCCAGCCTGGTTCTGAGGGGTCTGTGGCAGAGCTGTGAAGCGCGTCTTCTTTGCTGGTGTCGACGATAGCGCTAGGCTGGCCTTTGCAGAGAGGAAGGAGTGTATATAGTGCGTGGGTTTCTTTGTCTGTACTCTTAGTATCTTAATCTCGTTCTCTTGATCTGCTATGCGCTTGAGCGTGTTGTTTAGTAGCTAATAAAGCTCAGCAAGCTCGTCTCTAGCCTCGTTAAGCTTAGTTTCGGCCGTGTTGAGCGCTTTTCCTAGCGTATCGGCATGGTCGCGATGTGTGAGTACTTTGAGGTGGCTACGCTCTAGCTCGCTAGCGATTATCGCTTGATCGAGGGTCATCAGGGTAGGAAGCGTAACCTCTATCTCCTGAGGCTCGTAGGTGTCGGTTCCCTAGGTAGTGCTCTTGGTAGTAGCCATGAAGGGTTTCTTGTCGTGTCGTGCCTGGATGCGGAGCTTCTTGATGGTGTAGTCTTCTCCAATCACGTTGTCAGGGTAGTGCGTGGCGGCACACTTGAGCGACTTAGGGATAGGCGTGTAGTTATTGCCAGTGGCTGTTGCCTTGGGATCGACCCTCATCTCTAGCGTGGAGAGCTTTCCCATGGTCCTAACCTATCTGTCCTTGTATTTGTATAGAGCTTCTGGCCCTTAGTAGGGTGAAGCAATTGGCTGATTCTCTGGCGTGGAGAAGATGAGCTGGTGGTGCTCACGGGGGTCGGTTTCTCTAGCAGGGAGAAGATGAGCCGGTGGTGCTCACGGGGGTCAGTTTCTCTGGCGTGGAGAAGATAATGGGGGGGGGGTTCGCTAGAGCTCTCGTAGCTCTCTTCCAATCTAATGGGTATGTTGCCTACTGCTGTAGGTCTTCCAGTTACCTGCCGAGTCACTCTTGAGGCCTGCCGTGCAGGGCTTATACAGGCTATCGCTCAGGGTTTCAACTGCCTACCGCTGTAGGGCTTTCCGGTGGAGATCGTATGGTTAACGAACTAACGACTCAGCGTAGTCGTGCAATTGATTCTTTAGATGCGGTCGTTGGCGAATCAAACGCTCAGGTTAATCGCGCGGCTTGACCTTAATATTGTGTCGCCGTCGTCCGGCCGAGTTAGATTGATCTTAGTGTAATGTGATAACGGGCTCGGTCTTCACGCGTCGTAGCATTAATGCAGATTGACGGAATAAGTTGGCTCTATTTCAGCTACACTAAGATGGAGAGAGAAGAGGTACAAAGGGGGCTCGCCCCTAAATAGGGCGGTGCATGGCCTGAGCGCGAGCTAGTCATGCTCCGGGCTCTGCGCTAGATTGTGGCTGGCGTAGCTAGTTGTGATATCATGTAGCCTGCAGCGAGCAGAGCGAGCAGCACCGTCACAACTAAATTAGTTTTAAAGATATTTCTTTATGTAGCTTATTTTCTAAACTAAACATCTAATAAGCAGCTTAACTAGTATATACTCTATAAGTTAGTTTATAACAAGCTTTTATTTATAAAATATCTAAGAATATAGGAATATAAGGCATATGCTCTAAATAAAAAGATTTTTTTTTTTAAAAAAAAGCTAAATTCCTAAATATTTATTAGCTACTTAGTTAGCTATGACTTAATAAATATCTATTACATCTAAATCCTAGAAAAAAGTAAGGTAATTTATATAAAAGACGTTATATTCTATAAAAATAACTACTATAATACTAATTTATAAACTCTAGACCTTCTAGTTAGAAATGCTCTTAAAGATATAATTTAAGTTATTAAACAGCTAATTCTAGCGCCTGAAATGGTTATTAATTATAAAACTAGCTATTATACTATAAATTTAAACATAAAAAGAATTAATTTATAAGCTTTAGTATAAAGCACTTTATTAAGCTTTTTAACAGGCTCTTTACCAGCTATACTAATAAAAAATAAAGTAAATTAGTAACTACCTATTCTAGATATATCTAGAAGATAATTATATAAATTACTATTAGATAATAGTAATATATTTAGTACTTTAGAAAGTTATTTAGCTAGAGGTGAAATATTAATACAAGAAGCTACTACCAAAGCACCTAAAAAAAAAAAAGAGGAAAAAGAATATATTCTAAATAGGCATATAAATAATATACTAAAAAAAGAATAAAATTTTTATAACTCTTTTTAATAAATATATATTACTAGAAGAATTTTAGTATATAGACAAATCAGCATATGAAGCTTTTCTAGAATATTTAAATCTTAAAGACTTAGTTAACTACTATTTAGCTTTTACTACTAGATTAATAAAAGACCTAAAAAGAGCTATTTTACTAGAAAACTTTATTATAACCAGCTACTACCACTACTAAAAAACTAGAAGAAAATATTATAATATTTCTACTCTACTAACTTTACGCTTACTACTAGAGAGAAAATTAATTATTATATAATAATAAAAGTAACGTATTTTACAAACGAGCTGGTTAAACAAGCGAACCGGTTAATTTACCAAGAAATTACTAAAACCTTAATAACTTTATCAATTCTTAATATTTTTTAATAAAAATTTAAAATTTATAAAGCTATATATAGTACCTAGCTAGTATCAAATTTATAGTATAATTATATTATTAATTAATTTAAATACAATAATTAGAATAAGTTTTAATAAAAAGGTATATAGATAACATATTTTCTTTAAACCTTAATAGAAATTTATAAAAATTTAATAACGTTTTATTACACTTATAAATTAAGATATTAAATTAGTAAATAGTGGTAGAAGTTAATATTAATCTAAATATTAAAAATTAGGGGCCGAAAATAGCTCTATATAATGTAACTAATAAAATTAGACTAGTTATAAACTATAAACTATTTTACTATAAAATTAAATAGTTTGAAATAAATAATAAAAATCGTTCTTATAAATATTTACAATAATCTAATAGAATAGTATTATTAAAGCGATTTTTGCTAAATCTTTCGTCTTAGTTAAGTAATTAACTTAATTAGTAATATAATTACACTGTAAATTCAATACTTGCTAGGTATAATATATAGGTTTATAAATTTTAAATTTTTATAAAAAATTATTAAGAATTGATAAAGTTATTAAGGTTTTAGTAATTTCTTAGTAAACTAATCAGTTCGCTTGTTTAACCAGCTCACTTATAAAATACGTTATTTCTTTTAGTTACTAAAAAAAAAAGTAGGAGATATAGTAGTTATTTCTATTATTTAAATTTTTACATACAAATTTAACGCTGACGGATTTTTGATTAAATTTAAAATAAAAATTTATATACAAGGCGACTTATAAATTACTTATAAGAATATATTTATAGCTATTATAATAGTAAAAATATTTTAAGCTCTTATAACTATTACAGCTATATTTAATCTTAAAATTTAGTAATAGAATATTATTAATACTTTACTAAATATTAAGCTAATAAAAAAGACTTACTATATACTACTATAAGGTTTTAAGTATTTTAGTTTAATTCTGCTTCTACTATAAGCGGTGTATGTATTATAGATAGTAATAATAAAATAACTATACTTAAAGAGCTAAAGAAACTAATAATAATAACTAATAAAGCTTTAGAATAAAAACGTATATTTAAGCTTAAAAGAAAGAATTATAAGTAGATATAGGACATATTAGCACAAGCTAAAGCATAGGCTAAAAAGTAAAAATAGAGATATAAAATTATACTAATAGATTAAAAGCAGTAGCTTACGTAACTAAGGTAAGACTTAGTAAATAAAAATAGAGTAAAATAATAAAACCTTTAGTAGCTCTAGTAGTCTCTAATAGTATCTAATATACTACTAATAAGTATATAATATATATATAGAGGATTTACTATAAGTATAAGACATTAGACAGCTTATAGTTACTTTTAATTCTTTATAGTTACTCTAAAATTAAGATTTATACCTTAAGTGATATAGTTTAATACTATTTTATTAAATCTTAACTTACTATATTACTTTCTTCTTACTCTTTACTAAGTTAACTAACTTTTACTAAGTCTAATAAGCTATTTAATCTAGAAGTAAGGAAATTACTAAGTATTATATAAACAGTTAAATAGCTTATTACTAGTATAATTTACGTTAGTAAGTTAGTAACTTATAATATTATAACTACCACCTTAAGAAAGTAGAAAAGACTATTAGATAAAATTCTAATAATTAATTATTAAAGTCTATAATAATTTACTACAAGGACAAACAAGAACTTTACTTATTAAAAAAAAGTAGTAGTAAAGAAGAAGTTATGGTAGGATTTTTATTTATAACTAAAAGTACATCCAGAGAAATAAAGAGTGTATAATAAGTTATTTAAGAATAAAAAATAGCTATTATAAAGCTACGCGATGCTTTAGTGAACTTATAATAGTAAATTAAAACTAAATAATAAGCTATAACAGTCTAGAAAGAGAGAATAGTAAAGATATAACCTTCTAAAAAGTTTAATAGTAATTAAAATAAACTTAAGACTTTTATAACAGTAATAAACCTTTACTATTATTTTAATTAGAAATTATTTTTAACTAATTAAAATTAGATCTTGGCAGCCGGTATGAACATAATAGATAGGGCTATATAATAGTTTAAATTATTAGTAAGAAACTATCTTACTAATAAAGACCCTAATCAGGGCGTAGCAGGATTAGCTAATTATAATAATAATATATAACAAGCCTTTAGAAGTTATAAATGCTTTAAATAAGAAATAACTATTATCTTTAAAGAAATTAATAAAGAGATAGAGGTAATTTAAAAGCTTTAATAACTTAAGTAATATATATTAGTAGCTAACTATACTATAGAATTTAAACAGATCTAATTATAACTTAATTAAGTAAACTAACTACTAGTTATAATGTACTATAAAGGACTAAAAGATAGAATTAAGAATAAAATCTCCAAAGGAAAATAGCTAAGCATCTTGTTAAAAATTATTAAATAAGTAGTAACTATTAATAACTATTAGTACTAATAAGAATAGAAAAAAAAGGTATATAAGAGATTAGTAATCTATATACCTAAGAGAAATAAGAAAGATAACTAAATCTATAACCTAATAGACATTAATATTAAAAAAACATCTATTAGAAATAGATAAGGAAAGTGAACTAGAGAATAAATAAAACGCTATATATATAAAGCCTACTTAGAATACAGAAAACAGAGATACTTTATTAAGAATTATAGATAATAATAATTAGATATTAAGAAAGCTTATGTTTAGACTAAAGCGCTTAAGAAAATTAAGGTTACTATAGTCTAAATAGAATAAACAAAAAATACCGTAACAGAAGAGATAATTATAAAAAGAATCTAGAAAAAATAGTACTAAATTTATAGAAGCTATATATACCTCAAATAAGAATACAAAATTCCATATTAGTAAGTTAAAAATTATTTAGTAGAATAATCTAGTAATATAATTACCATAATATAAGAAACAGCAGTATGATAATATAACACAGAAACTAAAAAAGAAACGTAAAGATTTTATAAGATTATAGAATAAGAAAGTGGACTATTCCATAAGGAAAATCAGAAATTCAGATAAAAAAAAATTAAGAGATTATAAAGGGTAGAGAATTTATATTTATAATAATCATACAGCGCATGCGCTAGGAATACTATTAAATATATAAATTAAAATACTATTAAAGAAAGCACTATATTACTAAACACTAAGAAGTTATTTTAGAAAATGGAATATATAAATACTAATAAGCACTATAGTTAGCAGAAAACAGATAATATAAAGAGCTAAGTAGATAAGAATTAGCTATATAGATAAACAAAATCTATTAATAAATATTTATATTAGTTATAACTAATATAATATACTATCACCCTGTCGGATATCTAGAATTGGAATAGAATTAGAACAAAAAGAAGAAAGAAAACCCTTTACTAATATTATAAGTATAAGATAATAATACTATAAATAAATTAATAAAAAAGAAATACTAGATATGTGTAGCCTCTAACTATATAAGAAAAAACTATAAATAAAATAAACACACCATACATATTAAAAGACTAAAGATAAGAAAAGTGTTGTAATGGCTAGTAAAAAAAAAGAAACTTAATTTATAGCAGAAATTAGTTTATATAAATTCAGAAAATAAACTACAGGATCTAAATTTAGATGAATATAAATAACTATTATAAGATAAGTGTAAGATAGAATGCTAATAATACTAAGCTAAATACTATTAAAAAGAATAGTTAGTTACAGACTCACATAAAAGACTCACATATCAAGAATATTTCTTAGAATAGAAATGTTAGGATTATAGAGAATAAGCCAGAAACGCATATAAGATACTAGATAAGAAAGTATGTTAACTTTAGAGATATCTAATCTACAGACCTAAAAAGAAAACACTAAAGAAGTAACTGCTACTTAAGAGTTAACTATAAATAAAAAACTAAAAGGCCAGTAGACTACAACTAAGCTACTAAAAAGCTAAGAACTAAAGATTAGAAATAATATATTAGTTATATACATATAACTAAACTAGAGGAAACACGAAAATAAGCTATATATAAATATATATATTAATAGTAATTAGATACTAGCGCTTATAAATAGTAGAGCTAGCAAGATACTTATATTAAATAAATAAGTATAGAAATACTAGATACTAACTAGAGTTTTAGATAAACTTATATAAGTAAAACACATAAATAATAATCTAACAGCATTTAGAAAAAGTCTAATTAATCTTAAAATAAGAAATATAACTATTAGAGTAGCAGGTTACATAGATAACCGTCGCATTAAAATCATAAATTTAGGTAGTAAGGATTTTATCTTAGGATAAAACTAGCTAGTACAATAAAACCTAACTATTAATTAGAAAAGAAAAACCATAGGAATCAGAAACGACTACTATAAATAGTAATAAATAAGGGCTATAATATAAATAAAAAAAGTAATACTTTACGACACCACGTTTATTATGCCAAATGAATATTAAAAAGAATTTAGAGAGTAGTTCTTTAAGGAAGCTAAGAACTAGCTACTAGAATATTAGAACTAAGACCACAAAATCACGCTTAAAGAAGGAATGGATTTAAAACTAGAATTATTATATTAAGTACCTATATACTAACAGAAAGAGTTATGGAAATTCCTGTAAGAAAACTAATAAAAGGAATATATATAAACCAGTTAAAGTAAGATAACATCACTAATACTTTTTATACTAAAAAAGAATAATAAATTATAGTTATATATTAACTACAGACACCTGAACGAAGCTATAGTAAAAAATCGTTATCTAATACTACTAATATTAGAACTTATAAATAAACTTAGAAGAGCTAAATAGTTTAGCCTCTTTAATATTAAGAATAAATATTATTAAATATAAATAGCTAAAGAACACGAATAGATGACAGTATTTAAAATAAGATATAAACTATTTAAATACTTAGTTATACTAATAGAACTTATAAACACACTAGTAATATTCTAGACAATTATTAATTATATGCTAAGGGAATACCTAGATGTATTTATAATAGTATATTTTAACAATATGCTTATATACATAAATAGAATATTAAAAGAACATATTAAGTATACTAAGAAGATATTATGAAAACTTAAGGAACATAAGTTATATATTCAGACAGAGAAATGCGTGTTCTATAAGACTAAAGTTAAATTCTTAGAATACTTAATATCTTAAGATAGAATAGTAGTTAACCTAGATAAAGCTAAAAATATTCTATTTTAGCCTACACTAATAAATATAAAAGAAGTTTATTCTTTTCTTAGATTTACGGGTTTTTGTAGATAATTTATTAAGAACTACTTAAAAATCACAGCACCCTTAACAGAATTGCTTAAAAAGGATTAATAATTTAAGTAAGAACAACGCGAGGAAGACGCTTTTATAATATTAAAAGAAATATTCTAATAACCACTAATATTAAAGATATTTAACTTATAACTTTAAATAGAGATATATATAGATATATCAGACAGAGCTATAAAAGCCATCCTACTATAAATACAGAACAATAAATATAAATATTTAGTAGACTTTTTATCTTATAAACTCATAACTACTAAGTTAAATTATGATATTTATAATAAGAAACTATTAGTAATAGTTTAAGCATTTAAAAAATAGAAACACTACTTAGAAGGAACTAAGCATTAAATTATTATATATTTAGATTATAAGAATCTAACGGCATTTATAATAATGAAGAAGTTAAATCAATAATAAGTTAAATAGTAGAAACTAGTTTCTATATTTAACTTTTAAATACTTTATAAGTTAGGAAAAGAAAATATAGCGGCTAACGCACTTAGTTAATAAGTAAACTATATAAGAGATATTCTGGAAATCTATAATATAATACTCAGATAAAGACCAAATAGATCCCTAGGAAGCTTGTAAATAGATGTTAAGATAGTAGTTATTATCAAAAACACCTGAGAAAAGCAAATAAGGAAATTTAATAATAGATAACTATATTAGAATCTAGACTAAGGAATAATTTATGTATTAAATATATTATAAACTAAGCTTATAAAAGATTAACACTCAGCTAAAATGCACGGACATTAGGGAATTAAAAAAACTATGGAACGAATTAACAGACATTTTTAGATTCCAGGAATATAAAAAAAGATCAGAACTATTCTTTCAGAATGTATTAAGTGTAAAAAGAATAAGATATTAAGATATAAAGAATATAGACTCATGCAACTAATTCCTTTACTAGACTAACTATAGGAGTTAGTTATAATAGACTTTATTACAGGAATACCGACAATAACTACCTTTAGAGGCTAATAGTATGACATGATATTAGTTATAATAAACTAACTTACAAAGTACGCATACTTTAAACTAACGTATATAGAAGTTAAAGCAGACAAATTAGTAACTATACTCATTAAACTGCTAATAGCACGACATAGATTGCCGTAAGAATTTATCACAGACAGAGACAAATTGTTCATATTAATATTCTAGAAGACGTTTATAGGAAAGCTAGGGGCTGAACATCGCCTCTTAACAGCATTTCATCCACAAATAGATAGACAAATAGAACGGATAAATCAGACACTGAAATAATACCTATGAATGTATGTTAATGAATAGTAAGATAATTGGATTAACTTACTACTAATAGCTGAGTTTGTATATAACTCTGCAAAGTCATCAACCACTAGAAAATCACCATTCTTTGCGAATTATGGTTATGAGCCTACGGCTTATCGAGAACCATGAAAACTAGACAAGATATTAGAGTTAGCAAGAATAAAGGTCGACGAATTATAACGACTTTATTAAGAAATAGCAGGAAAAATTACCCAGAAAGGAGTCCTTAGCAAATAGCAGAAAGATAAATCTAGAGTTAAGGGACTAACCTTTAAAGAGGGGGATAGGGTTTTCCTACTGCAAAAAAATTTAGAAATGAAACAACCATCGAAAAAACTAGATCACATCAAATTAGGGCTATTTAAGGTTAAAGGATAAATGGGACCTATAAATTACGAACTATAACTATCTAAGGATATAAGGATTTACCTAGTTTTTTATGTCCCAAGGTTGGAACCAGCACTACCGAATGCCAAACTACAGACAAGACTTAAACTTAAAGAAGATACTACTGAGTATAAAGTCTAACGAATTTTGGACTACCAACAGTTTAGGCGTTAGTGGAAGTATCTGGTTAGATAGAAAGGTTACGGACCTAAAGATGACATATAGGAGCTAATTAGGAACCTAAGGAATAGTTCAGAGCTGATTGACTAGTATTACCAGACAAACCAATAAGGGCCGTATCCCACGGAAAGGACGACTGTAATACATTCCAATCCAAACCAAAGGAAAGGAAAGGCGAAGCGGGTTAGGAAGAAGCCGGCACTGCGGGTTACGGTGTGTGAGTTCCTTAATCCTAAGAACATGCTTCTGCCTCTTTAAGGGCTTGAACCTTATGAATTAAGGCCATCTCTTGATTAAACATCTCTTTCTCTTTGGAATCCACTTTCGTAAGTTCACGACGAAGTCGCAATTCTTGAGCACGGAGCTCAGAGCGTTGATTCTCAAGAGTATTAAGTTGGCGACGGAGTTTCTCTTTATCGCGGTCAAGACGATTCCACTTAGGTTGCAAGATAATTAGATCACATTTTATGTTGTGACCAGCACAGGCTGAATAACGACCAGAACTTAAGTTCACCAGGCAATCGTCGCCTCGACAGGAACAGTTCGAATAAGGTGTCAGCATGTGACGGGGTTCGTTATGGATCCGAGAAACTAAACAGCGAGCACGTATTAGAGACGACTCAGGACGTGTCATCGTGGGGAGGCTGGGCAGGAAAGAAAGGAAGTCAAGGGTCTTATAGTCTAGAACACAGAGTAGAGGACCTACTGCCTTTATACTGCTTATGGAAGGGAGAAACTATCTTCCGAGACGAAGACTTAAAGGAGGGGGATAATGTTACGGACAGTAACAGTAAGGCAACTGTACCTGAGGAGCTAAAGGAACTGGCGACAACAGCTAATAAAGCTCTAGAATAGAAACATATGTTCGAGCTTGAAAGGAAGAACTGTAAGCGGGCATGGGACGCATTGGTATAGGCCAAGGCGCGGGCTAAGAAGTGAGGACAGAGATATAGAACCATGCCAACGGATTAGAAGCAGTAGCTCACGTGACTAAGGCAAGGCTTGGCAGACAGAGGCGGAGCAAGGTGACAGAACCTCTGGCAGCTCTGGCAGTCTCTAGCAGTATCCAACATACTGCCAATAAGTACACAATGTACGTACGGAGGATCTACTATAAGTATGGGACGTTAGACGGCTCACGGTTACTTTTAATTCTTCATAGTTACTCTAAAATTAAGATTCATACCTCAAGTGACATAGTTCAATACTATCCTGTTAAACCTTAACTTACTATATTACTTCCTTCTTACCCTCTACTGAGTCAACTAACTTCTACTAAGTCTAATAAGCTATCCGATCTAGAAGTGAGGGAACTACTGAGTGTTATATAAGCAGTTAGACGGCTTATTACTAGTATAATTTACGTTAGTAAGTTAGCAACTTGTAATAGTATAGTCTTAAGTAATTACTATAATTTTAGTATAATAAGCTTTATAAGACCCTTCTTAAAATTAGATTAATAAAGGTTCTAGGAGTTAATTACTTATTTATAAGTAACAAGCTAATTATATTCTTTTATATTAATAATATTATAGCTATATACACTAAATAGGACCTTTCTGCTTTATAAGAATTTAAAAATACTTTACTATAATACTATTAATTATAACAGATAGAAGAACTTAAGTAGTTTCTAAGAATTTAAGTTAATAGAGATTAAAAAAAAAAAAAGCTTTAGCTATTACAAGCTTCTTTTATTAGTAAGATTTATAATAAATTTAATATTAAAATACCTACTAATAGGCACTATCTAAAGACTCTACTATTAAATAAGTTTATTTAAGTATCTAAGTAAAAAAATAACGTCTAGCGTATATACGTTTACTAGTAGTAAATAAATTTATTAGTTTATCTAGCTCTTATTAGGAGACTAGATATTATCTATGACTATATACTAATATTATAATTTCTAATAAATCCTTTATAAAAGCACCTTAAGTATGCTAATTGAATACTAAAGTATCTGCTAGAAATAATATATCATACAATTCAGCTATTAGCTATAGATTATTCTAGTTTAATGTAGATTAAGAATAAACCTGAGTTTTATAGTCTATTTAATATAGCCTTTAGTAACGACCTAGTTACCAGAAAGAGCTCTCAAGGCTATCTATTTAAATTATTTAATAAAGCTATTAATTAGAAAGTAACTCTATAGCGCTTAGTTATAAAGGTCGACTATAGAAGCTGAATTGTTATCACTATCAATAGCTGCAGTGGAACTCCAGTAGTGGAATCAGTTCTTTAGATTCATCAGATTCAACCCAGAGGTCAAGCCCTCGCTGTTTTGTGACAACTAGCAAACAGTACAGCTGATGCGAAAGGACACTCTAAAGCTTAACACTAAGCTTCATCACGTGGACATACACCAGCACTGGCTATGATAAGAAGTTTAAGAAGGCAGGATCGACATAAAATGGCTGCCTACAAATCAGATGCCAGCAGATGGGCTTACAAAGCACCTACCACGACAGAAACATGAGATATGTATGCGCCAACTCGGCTTGGTGGACATTCAAAACAGGATATTTGAAAAATGTGAAGCAAAATTGACAAATGATGGCTCAATTTACTAGGATTTTGAGAATTGTTGCACTGTGGTTACTCTCCTTGTTACTCTCATTTTCCTATCCAATTTGCTTGTTTAGGCTTAGCGTCTTTTCTTTTTGAGCCTCGTCATTCATTTACAGCCTATACTATGGCTTGTACAGGCTGAGGGGGTGTGTCACCAAGTAACGCCTTGTCTTGTCTCATCACATTTAGGCCTCTCTATCACATTTAGGCCCTCATCACATGAGGCCCTTATCACATCAGGCCTCCAACACATTAGGCCCTCACTGCGTCTGCTGATTGTTTTCTCGTACGAATGATCTATCTCGATTATGTATATAGATCAAGTCTTCCACTCATTCAATTGATTATGGGTTGCTACATTGATTCCCTGCACTTGGTTACAGCATTGGCTGCATGAGGACTACTTTGGCTCAGGGATGGAACTTCAAAGCATCCATTAATTGTATCTATCTGTGCCACGATCCTTTTTGATGCGTAGTCAAGCAAGGAGCAAGCCTTGTCAATGGGATTTTTCTATTCTCACGGCCATGCTCCGACTCATTCTGAGACACAAACGATGCTTGAACGTTGTGGTACCATCCGGTCCAGACCATTCACCAGCCCTGGGTTTTACTTACAGTTTAGCCTGAATCAACTCTTTTGCAACCTTCTCATATAACGGCATTGTTCCTTCGGTCGATGCAAACGCCATTTCTATGATCTCCAATCCCTCCTGGAGCTCCTCGACCGTAATTGTGATTGGCGGCGCAATTCGAAAGACGCCTGAGAAGCTCTGCATCGTGCCCAGCTGCGCCCAGAGTCCCAGCTCTGTCATGCGCTTTCCGATTCTATCACCCAGCTCGAGCCCAGGTACCTTCGTCGATCGGTCCGCGATGATCTCTAAGCCTGCCATCAATCCACGACCACGCACATCCCCAATGCATCCATAGCGCTCCTGAAGACGACGCAAACCAGCTTGGAGAATCTTCCCAAGCTCACGAGAATGTTCCACTAGACCATCACGAACGACCACTTCCAAGACTTTATCCCCGACGGCAGCTGGAAGCGGATCGTTAATATGAGTCGTATAAAAGAAGAAATTATTTTTCTTCGCCCAGTCCGCAATTTTATCGCTTGTAACTACCGCGCTCAAGGGTATCCCATTCCCTAAGGTCTTGCTGAGAGTAAGGATATCCGGAATGAATCCATCGCCATCATGCTGGAAGGCAAACATGTCGCCGGCGCGTCCGATCGCTGTTTGCGCCTCATCTACTATGAGCAACATGCCACGTTTCTCACAGTGCTCTTTGAGGACTTTCAGATATCCGGGAGGAAGAGGGTGCATTCCTCCAGAAGACAGGATGGGTTCAACAATAACAGCAGCAAGTGAACCACAAGATTGGCGATCGATGAGTGAGAAGCCGTATTCAAGTTCGGTTTGCCAGTCATACGACCCGTCCGGGTGGCGAAAGATGGAGCGGTATGCATTCGGAGCTGGAAGAGCAAAGTTGCCAGCAAGCCACGCTCATCAGCTTTCAATGACATGATGGGATACTAGCAACTTACCACTGGACCGTACCCCGCACGACCGGAATGATATTGTGCTCCATTAGCCGCGCCACCCATTCCATGCCAACTAGCACTCAATCCAACAACCTCGAACTTCCCGGTATAAAACTTCGCCAACCTGAGCGCAGCCTCATTGCTCTCGCCGCCAGTGCTCAAGAAGAATGCTTTATCCAGGCCTTTCGGCGTCAGGCTCGTCAACCTCTTCGCTAGTGAGATGACGGGCGGAGATATCATTCCGCTAAATAAATGGTCGAGCGAGTTTGCATGTTCACTGATGACCTTCACGATCTCGGGGTTTCCATGACCAATCAGACATGACATTTGCCCCGAAGTCCAGTCCAGCATGCGGTGACCAGAAGCTGTGTAAATGTAGATGCCTTTGGCATGAGTAATGATATCTGCATGGAATTTGGTGCCGTAGTGGAGGAGTGATGATTCGATGTCGGTTTTGAGCTGTGATTCGTCAATGTTGGCGTAGATGTCTGCCATTTTGTTCGAATGAGGGATGAATTGGAGAGTATTGATGACACGGATATCCGAAGAGGATCTCTGGCTATTTATCTCCAATGTTGAGGTGCGCAGGGAGCCCCGATAGGAGTTGTGGGGTTTCCCGTCGGGAAGTGTAGACGGAAAGCGGGCAGGGAAGTCACATGTTAACGGATCAGTGTCTCGAGAGATATATGGTATTTGACCATTTTCTACTGTGTAAAAGATTCAATGACTGTATTGCCTCTCTTCTGAATTATTGGATTCTCCACATTTCTGGGATTGCATATCCATCCTCGAACGCAAAGTCACGTGCTCCTTACTGTCAGATGCACCCGCATGCAACATTACCATGTAGAAATGTCAAAAACATCCTCACGGTTCAAACCCTTTGTTTTTCTGTTCCTCCGAATCAAACGCTGTTGTCCACTCTCTCAGCACCTTTTCAAATTCCGCAAAATTCACGCCAACCCCTTCTACCACTTCATTACCCTTGTACTAAAATACGAGCGTCGGGCTCGTATTCCTTTGCCCACTAAGAGAAGGAGCACGTTAATCTTCTTCCTCTCTTTCTGGATAACTCTTTCTCGCATCCAGACCTTCGATCTCCCCTTCTGTGAAACGGTACTTTCCCTCGGCTTCTGAGACGGGGGCAGTCGGTATTTTGAAGGCCGTGCTGGATAATTCCCCTCTCGTGGGGAAAGAATACTGAGAACCAGTGCGGTAGCCATCGTCAGCCAGTTCAGCACGTCTATCTCCGGACCGCGAATTATACTTTCTCCGTTCACTGGGTACGACTGTATATTCGAATTCAAGTGGGTCTGTAGTTGGTACAGCATAGACGGATTGGAGCGAAGGAACAGAAGAACTCATATCAGGATGAACAGGTTGAGCTGCTATCGGTGTAGTTTCAGCATTATGGGGCGACTCGGTACCGAGGAGAGATGATGGAAGCCACGATTTAGCAGTAGTCACCAAACCACCAACCCATTCCCTGAATGTGGCTGGTGATTCCTCATCACTGTCCCATCTATCGTCTCTTTCCCATCCGTCATATCTAGAGGGTCTACCATAGTATCCCCATTCTTCTTGAATCTCCGTGGTCTGAATGTTACTGGGCTTACTATTCGAATGTAATATTCGACGTCCATACGTGGTTTCATTCCTTCTACTTCAGTATTCCATAGCCGATTCTGCCTTCACCTTAGATATCATCTTATCCCAAGACGAAGTGTAGTATGCGCGGAGTACTAACAATCCACTGGTGTCATCCTTGGATAAGGTCTCCCGGGACTCCTCACGTAGAAGCTCTTGCAGTGAACTGATACGAGTGAGAAGGTGTTGAAGTGAGATTGCACGGAGATTGCACGTGCGTCAAGCTCGGAGGCTGTCGGTCCGATCGGGGTTTGCGATATCGGGGGGGAATTCATCATAGGATGGATCATTATGGATTCGTTCTCGTGGATGTCCATGATGTCAATAGTATTGGCAGGAGGGTTGGCCACAGTCATTGCTTGTGACGTCTGAGCTGCTGTAGATTGAATTTGCGGGGATGAGTTCGGTAAGCGTCACTCTTGTGACTCAGAGTTATCTACAGATAGATCGCGCTGGGGAGTCGTTCCCATTAGAGTTCAGACCTAAGTGTGGTAACAGCGCAGCAGATAAAGACATGAGGCGACCATATAACTTGGACTCGGTTTTATTGGCGTTCATGGAAGAGAGTAGCTTATTGTAATTTGCTTGAAGCTCTTGATATCGTGAATCGGCTGCTATCTGGGCCCGTCGAAGCGTCTCAACCTCCCTCAATAACTCTTTGTCTCTAGATCCGAAGTTAGCACATGAGGGTGTAAATAACTTATGCCGATTAGCATTACTTTTCTTGTATTTGACCCTTTCTCTCGACTGCTTCTTTGAGGGGTTTCTTGTTCGTCACAATGCTGAGCATGAAATGGAGTGAACTTTTCAGTTTCTCTAGGCGTGCGTCCATGAGTTCGAATTTCCGCTCTCGAAACGGAAAGCGCAATTTTGATTTCCTTTGGAGAGGTGTTAACCTTGGTTCCCGTTAGGAAATATGATATGAGAGAAATTGACTTGGCACCGCAATTCACCTTGCCTTCTCAATGTCTTTCTCAATCTCGATAAAGGCAGTTTCGCATGTGGAAACGCATTGCATCGCCGTGCGAACTTCCTTCTCCCCAGCGTCGACAATCTTACATTGATGAAAAAGATCTCCCGCATAACGAACGACGTCCGAGGTTAGCTGGACATGTTCCGCAAGATTTTTTAGGCGCTTGTCAGCCGACTTGACTAAGTCGGTGTACGCATATATAGTTTTGGAGATGCGGAGTCCGAAATCTGCGACCTGAATAATTGAGGCTGCGGCTGCCACAGCTTCGAATCCACTCATCGTGTTCTGGCGGAAACGTCATGTTGGAGAAGAGGAAGGCTGGGGCTGGGTTTGACAGCTGCGCTGGCTGCACGGCATCTGCAGAAGTGCGAAGCGAGCCCGAATCTAGTACTGACGGATGTCCATCACCACGTATCTTGCATGCAATCACCAAGAGTGAAAACAGAGCTCATCAATAATAATCTGATATTTGCAGCACTCATCGGAAAGCAACGGAATGATTACATAGATATACCTCGATCTCCTCGTGTACAGGAAAGCTTATCCTATCATGCTTCTCTTAGCTTAGAAATGTTATTATAGAAAACTTTAATCAATTAGTCGAAAACAGAAGTCCACTCCCTAACCATTCTCTCCACATTCTGAAGCTCAATTTCAATTTATCTCTTGCCCTTAATTCCCCCCTTTACTGCCTGAAAAGCATGTCCCTCATATTGCCCCTCGCATATATTACATCCTCAATCTATTCCTCGGTTAGGGTTGTGGGAGGAAGAGGTAGACACTGTGTATCTATTGACGCATGAGTACGAACAGGTATATTCTTTAATGGCGCATCGGGCAATCCCAACGGCCTAACCGGGATCGAAGATGTATCCTTATCCAAACCACCATAGTCCCGAACCACCATATGCGGATGGGCCTGTATAGGGAATTTGTTGCTCCTCTTCAGGTTCGCCCAAGTTAAAACAGATTTTCGATGGAATCAGCCCAATACCAGCACGGGATGTTCAATCACTGGCAGCCCCCATTCGACCCACAGAGTCACTATCGTAATAGTTACCGTCGACCTGTGAAGGGTTTTCCCCAGGTGCGGGGCCAGTGAAATGGACTGAGGTGAGATGGATCCACTGATTCAGGACCGCTTGGTGAACCCGCTGATTTGACTACTGAATATCTCTGCTGAGGATCCTTGGGCTTTGCGCGCGGAGGAATGGTCTCTCTCCTCCAGAGGCGTCTTTTAACACTACCCATAATGCAGTATTAGCGCAGTTCTGAGGGCTCTCTGGGCTTGTGTTCAGGGAGAAGTTCCGAAAGTAGTGGATCACCGGGTGACAACTTTTGAAGCCATGATCAAACAGAATTTATGCAAGTGGTAATGCAACGAGTGAGCCTCTTTAAGGTTTGGTTCTGCGGGAAGTCTTGCAAGTGGCGATTGAACCGGAGAAGGCGGATTATACAAATTGCATTTCCTACGATGTCAGGCTAATACCTTTTCCTGCCAATCTGGATGGCCGCTAATGATGACATCCTCAAAATGAGAACCGAGGTTTTATAGCGTATAAGCAAAAAATTGATTCACCATAGCTTAGGTGATATCGGTATCCATTGCGGAGCCTGGTTTGCATAGCTTAAAGCCCGTCGAGAACTTCTCGAATGTCTTCTGCGCATTTTTCAAGTTCGGTTGCTCTGATTCCGCGGGACCACGCCTCCGCGTCGTAGAAGGTGACTGTATTCGACCATGGTCTGAAATCTGTATTTTTCGTGGTGAGGCTAGTTTCACTAAAAGAATTGGAGTTTCCTCGAGATAAATCCAGTTTGCTCCGAACTAGTGTGATGGAAGCAAAAGTTCTCATGGCGCTAAGCTGGATTATTAGTGGCAAAGAATCTGCACAAAACAAAGAAGCTGTTTTGATTATATCTGCTGAATGTAAGAGATTAGAACGATTAGGTATCTTAACATCCGGGGTGGGCGCCGCCAAAACTTCCTTGGACACTCGGACGGTCTCTGGTTCTTCCAGAAGTTGGACATCTCTGCTGCAAGAATAAGGAAGGGGGTTATTATGAGATGAAGTATTGATGCCGTTAAATTACTCTGGGATTTTTCACCCAACTGCCATTTTGAGATCATGTTTATTCTTAATGACGCTGAGGATAAGGTGGAGCGAGCTTTTCAGCTGCTCCAAACGTGTGTCTTAAGAGTTCAAGTTTGTGCACATAGAGCGAGAAACGCCACTTGGGCTTTATGCAGAGAGATATTAACCCATAAACAATGGAAAAAGGTGCCCCTAAATTTACTTAGCCTTGCGAACATATGCTTCTGTAACCGAGCATCTCTTGATTGTTTTCCTTCCGTTGTCGCCAGGAGATTGCGAATCCTCCCTTGTTAACGTCAGCAGGTTACGAGTCCTCCTTGCAGCTCATCTCGCTCGTTATTTAAGTAGAATAGTCTTTCTTAGTTTTTCAATGCATCGAGTTCTCTCCAACTTCTTGTGTACGTCTGAAGGTTGCTCGGTGACAGCTTCAACCTCTCAGAAGGCGGTCTCACACTTCATCACGCAGTCCCTTGTAGTCCAAATTTCGTAAAGGCGCCTGTTGTCATTTGTGGGGAGTGGTTAGGTCGGGCCGCCCTACGGGAAGCATTGGCCGGCTATACATAGATATAAGGCAACTTTGCTCGACCGGAGCCAGAGCCGGAGCTTGAACTTGGGCATTGGCAAAGGCGGCCTGTTGTTAACTGTGAGCGGGCAGGGCTTCCGGACTTCGGTATAGTCGTTAGCGAATCCGGCTTCTCCTCGAATGTAGCTCCAACGAACTTCACCGCGCCGGCGAAAGAGATGTCTTGGCACCCCACCTTACACATCCGGTAAAGCGCCACAACTTCAGGAACGTGATTTGCCACTAGGCAACAGAGTACTTCTCATTCACAGTTGGAGCTCACAAGTGTATGACTTGGAGCGGGTCGGCCGTCCTCTCTGCTTGTGGTGGCGATATGCCGTGGCATATTTCCTTTTGCCGTTATAAATTAACTGTAAGCATACATGTCCGACTGTTCCGTGTTTACGCTAGGTTCTGCTTATTAGATAATCGCTTCTAAGGAACATTCTCGATATACGGAGATGTATCGAACCGCTGGTGATTGATGTATAGGATTGGCTGACTGGGTCCCTTCATTCACCAGACTTCAATAGCCTTTATCCAACAACTTTGTTTCCAACTCTTGTCGACGATCCTGCCGACTCCGATCCGCTCATAAGTCCAGGGCTTTTCGTCGCGTTCTTTCAATGCAATTATGTCCATGTTCTCTTCATCCATATAATTAAAACCTTGAACGACGCCCAAAGAAGAGCTTGGCTGGACTGTTCTCCGCCAACACCTGATCACTGCGCAAAAGAATGGTGTATCTGCGGTCACAGAGTCATCCGTATCCAGGAGCACCCAACCAACGACGCTTCCTTTCTCATCCTTCATTACTTCGGTTCTGTCGGGGATACTTAGCTTTCGAGGGGCTTCTTCATGTATGCCCCGAATGATACGCAGTGTCGACCGTGGCTCCCAGTGGACGGCAGAGCCAAGAATTTTGATAAGATCCTTATCATCAGAAAGATTCAAGGACCTTAAGGTGTTTGATCGGATTGCAGTACCGATCATTCCTACCCATTTTACGCTTCCTGTGATGCAGGTGCGCGGCATGTTCGGGCACTTGTGAGGGCAGCTGTACGTGATATTGAAGTTGGGCCTGAAACCTCACATGTAGATTCACCCGCTTCCATGCTGCAGCCAATATCATAAGTGATAGCGCCTTTGTACGCAGACCAAGTCCGTGAGGGTGCGTGGAAAGAGCCCAGTCGCGTCATGGGATCATCGGAATTTGATCGCCACATTAAACCATTTCGTTCGGCGTCTTGGAAAATCCCTGCAAAATAGCGTCTATCAATCCTCTTTCCTAATCGCTCAGCGAGACCTGATATAGCAGCCAGCTTATCAAAATCAAAAGAGAGTAAGCACTTTGTGTAATCTTTTGTAAGTGACCTCCAATACTGAATGTCGGTCCCGAAACCCGTCCCACGAAGAGGTGGTGCTGCAATGCCAAGCGATTCTCCCTCACCCGAGGTAGTAAGGCAGTCCCAGGACAGTTTAGCTTTGGAGAAATAAATCATTCGCCTAGAAAGAATGCGTTCCTGCAGAACCCAGCCTCTCCAGTTCCATTTCGAGCGCATAATCTCCCATGGAGATCCTAGCAGTCTGGGTTTTGCAATCAGTTGATGTTGCTTCGGGAGATTTTCATAGGCACTGTCGTTACTCTCCTCTGGGTTTGGATAATACGTGTACTTCCAGCAGTACGGCTGACCATCTCCCGATCGAAACCTCTCAGGTTGAACAGGGTCTTTTTGTGGGGCACAGTGCAAGCGGACTGTAAGGGGATCTTCTTCTCGAGGAAGGAATACAGTAGAGTCGCGTTATAACGATATAATTGTGCCAGCCAAAAATTATCGTTATAGGGAATTACAGTAGAGTCGCGGTATAACGATTCTCCTTATACCGATAATCGCGTTTAAGCGATACTAGCGGCTTGGCACAATTAAAACCCCACCAAAAATCACCAACTTCGCGATAATCGATCAATCGTTACCCTAAAGATTAATTATCGTTATAATGTATGTCTTGATTAGGCGTCTCTGACGCTGAGAGAAAGGCTCTTTATTAGTTTTATTATAATAGCAAGCCTTATCTGCGCTATAAAGACTATATCTAGTAGTTCTAATAGAAATATAACTAGAAAATAGCACCATCTATAGTGTTAGAGTCCTTTAGTAGTTATTACTAATATCTTAATAATAAACCTATACTAAGCACTAATATCTTCTATTAATAGTAGACTAACTAGCTAATCCTTAAATTAATTCTTTTCTTTTGGTAATAACAGATTAAATACTGTAAGAGCTTAGTGTTAGAAGAACTACTAGCTAAAAAAATAAAAAAAATATAAAGTCTTATTCCTAAATATACAGAAAAGCTAATTCTAGAGTTTTTAGTAGAGTAAATAAATAGGTTTAAAAAATATTATAAATTAAAGTAATATATTAGCTATAGTAAACTAAGTTTAGTTTTAATTATTATAGAAAATAAAATAAAGCTTATTTAAAAAGCTACTCTCCTTTTCTCTATAGAAAATATTTATAATATAAATAAAACTAGGCTTTATTAGTGTTAGGTAATTTTTAAAGAGCTTACTTTAATAAAGCTATTAAAAATAAAAAAAATAAAGCTTAAATCTCTCTTATGCTTTGTATTAATGTATTTAGATTAAATAAGCTATTTATATAGCTTATTAGCAAGCGGAAAATGCCCCGCGCTCTTTAAATAATAAATATATAAACTTTTAATACTATTTAAAAAGCTTCTATTAAAGTTTAGATAAATTCTAATATTATAGTAAATTAATTAAGAGTCTTCTATTTCTATATTAGCCCTACTTATTTAGTTATTTTATTTATAGATAATTTCTTAGTTTATATAATTACTTTAGAGCTTGCCCTCTTTCTAGTAAATATCTATATTAAGTTTCTTCTAAAGAATTTAATATTAATGTTCTAGTTTCTTAATTAGGGAATTATCTAGAATTTTAAGGCACACTATTATAAGTAGTAGCTATAGTTTAGTATTATTTACTTTAATACTAAAAAAAACTCTATAAAAGAAGTTACTTTTAAACATGCTTTTAAATAGACTTTATAGTCTTAGAATTTTAAGGTCTCTATATCTACTATTAAAAATTACTAGCGGAAATTAATAATTACTATAGAGAATATAATTATAGTGTGTTTTCTAGTAGAAGACCTTACACCTCTTTTTTAAGAAGCTATATAGTTAGCTAATACTGAGAATATAAGAAGCTTTTAAGAGTTTATTAATTCTAAAAACAAAAATATAAAAAAAAAGAACGCTAAGATAAATCTATAAGAAATAATAGACTATTATATTAGGAAACCTGGAGTTAAATAAGCACTAGAAGAAGATAATAAACTAAAACTTATTTCTACTATTTATAAAGCTCTAATAGCTGTACAACATTTTTAGTGCTATTAAGAGTATTAAAATAATATAAACACTAAAAATCTATTATGTTTATAAAGACTTAAGTAAGAACTAGGCCTTTAAGTATTTAATTTACGAAAATAATTAACTCTAGATAGCTGGCTATAGAAATCTTAGGTAAATTCACCTTTAGAGAACGTATTAGTAATTAATTCATTAAAGTAATAATTCCCTATAATAATAATTTTTAGCTAGTATAATTATATTATTATAACGTGACTTTATTATATTACTCTAATAAATTAATTATTAATACGTTTTCTAAAGGTGAATTTATCTAAGATTTCTGTAACTAGCTATTTATTATAAGTTGCTAACTTACTAACGTAAATTATACTAGTAATAAGCTGTTTAACTAATTATTGTAATAGTTAATTAGTTCCCTTACTTCCAGATTAGATAGCTTGTTAGACTTAGTGGAAGTTAGTTAACTTAATAAAGGTAGAAAGAAATGATACGGTAGGTTGAGATTCAATAGGATAGTATCAAACTATTTTACTTAAGATATGAATCTTAATTTTAGAGTAACTATGAAGAATCCAAAATAACCGTGAGCTGTCTGACGCCTCATACTTATAGTAAATCCTCCGTGCGTACATTATATACTTGTTGGTAGTATATTAGATACTGCTAGAGGCTGCTAGAGCTGCTAGAGGTTCTATTATCTTACTCTGTCTCTATCTACTAAGCCCTGCCTCATTACGTGGATGGATGCTCCCAATCCACCGGTATAGTTCCGTATCTCTGTTCTTGCTTTTTGGCTTGTGCCTTGGCCTGTGCTAATGCGTCCCGTGCCTACTTACAATTCTTTCTTTCCAGCTCAAACATATATTTCTACTCTAGAGCTTTATTAGCTATTATTGCTAGTTCCTTCAGCTCCTTAAATGCAGTTGCCTTTTTATTACTGTCTGTAACACTATCCCTCTCTTCTAAGTCTTCGTCTCGGAAGATAGTTTCTCTCTTTTATAAGCAGTATAAAGGCAGTAGGTTCTCTGCTCTGTGTTCTAGACTGTAAGACCCTTAACTTCCTTTCTTTCCTGCCCAGCTCCCTAACGATAACACGTCCTAAGTCGTCTCTAATACGTGCTTGCTGTCTAGCTTCTTGGATCCGTAGTAAACCCCGTTACATGCTGACACCCTGCTTAAACTGTTCCCACCAAGGCGATAATTACCTTATAAATCTAAGTTCCGATCATTATTCAGCCTGTGCCGATTGTAATATAAAGTGCGATTTAATTATCTCACAGCTGGAATGGGATCATCTTAATTGTGACAAAGAGAAACTCTGTTGTTAGCTTAATTTTCTTAAGGATCAGCGTTCTAAGCTCTGTGCTTAAGAGTTACGGCTTCATTATAAGCTTATAAAGATAGATTCCAAAGAGAAAGAGATGTTTGATTAAGAGATGGCCTCAATCCGTGAGGTCCAAGCTCTTAAAGAGGAAGAGGCTTGTTCTCAGAATTAAGAAATTCACACATCGTAACCTGCAGTTCATGTTTCTTCCTAGCCTATCACTTCACCCTCCTTGTCCTTCGGTTTTGATTGGAATGCACTGCCTTTATCCTTTTCTTAGAATATGACCTTAGAGCAAGCTTTTTCTGGCCTGTCTAATAGTACTGGTCAATCAGCTCTAAACTGTTCTTTAGGTTCCTAATTAGCTCCCATATATCATCCTCTAGTTTATAACCCTTTTATCTAACCAAGTACTTCCACTAACGCCTAAACTGCTGGTAGTCCAAAATCTATTGGACTTTGTACTTAGTAGTGTCTTTCTCAAGTTTAAGTCTTGTCTATAGCTTAGCGTTTTGTAGTGCTGGTTCTAGTAATAAAATATAAAAAACTAGGTAAATCCGCGTGTTTTTAGATAGTTATAGTTTATAATTTATAGGTCCTATTCATTATTTAACCTTAAATGGTCCCAACTTAACGTGATCCAGTTTCTTTGATGGTTGTTTTATTTTTAAATTTTTTTATAATAGGAAAACCTTATCCCCCTCCTTAAAGATTAGTCTCTTAATTCTAGATTTGTCTTTCTGTTGCTTGCTGAGGCCTCCTTTCTGGGTAATTTTTCTTGCTATTTCTTAATAAAGTTATTATAACTTCTTAGCTTTCATTCTTACTAATTCTGATATCTTGTCTAGTTTTTATGGTTCTTAATAAGCTGTAGGCTTATAACTATAATTCATAAAGAATAGTAATCTTCCTGTAGTTAATGACTTTACAGAGTTGTATATAAACTTAGCTATTAGTAGTAAGTTAATCTAGTTATCTTATTATTTATTAACATATATCCTTAGGTATTATTCTAATGTTTGGTTTGTCCGTTCTGTTTATTTATTTATTTATAAATAAAATACTATTAAGAGTTAATACTCAGCTCCTAGCTTCCTAATAAACATTTTCTAAAATATCGATATGAATAATTTGTCTCTGTTTATAATAAATTCTTATAGTAATCCATGTTATGTGATTAATAGCTTAATGAGTATAGTTATTAATTTATCTGCTTTAACCTTTATATATATTAGTTTAAAGTATACGTATTTTATAAATTAGTTTATAATAACTAGTATTATGTTGTATTATTAACCTTAATAGATAATAGTTATCAGTATTCCTGTGATAAAGTCTATTATAACTAATTTCTATAGTAAGTCTAGTAAAGGAATTAGTTATATAAGTCTATATTTTTTATATCTTAATGCTTTATTCTTCTTGTACTTAATACATTCTAAAAGAATAGTTCTAACCTTTTTTTATATTCCAGGAATCTAAAAATGTCTGTTAATTCGTTTTATAGTTTTTTTAATTCCTTAATGTCTATGCATTTCAGCTGAATGTTAGTTCTTAATAAGTTTAGTTTATAATACTTTTAGTACGTAAATCGTTCCTTAGTTTAGGTTCTATTATAGTTATTTATTATTAAAATTTCTTATTCGTTTCTCTTAGGTGCTTTTGATAATAACTATTGTCTTAATATTTATCTATAAGCTTTCTAGAAATCTATTTAATTTTTATTTAAGTATTATATTATAGATTTTTAGTATATCCTTTATGTGGTTTGCTCTCTAACTAAGTGCATTAGCCGCTATATTTTCTTTCCCTAATTTATAAAGTATTTAAAAGTTAAATATAGAAACTAGTTCCTATTATTTAACTTGTTATTAATTTAACTTCTTTATTGTCATAAATGCCGTCAGATTCTTGTAATCTAAATATATAATAATTTAATACTTAGTTCCCTCTAAGTAATATCTCTATTTTTTAAATACTTAAACTATTACTAATAGTTTCTTGTTATAGATGTTATAGTTTAATTTAGTAGTTATAAATTTAGAAGATAGAAAATCTACTAGATGTTTATATTTATTATTTTGTATTTATAATAGGATGGCTTTTATAGCTCTGTCTAATATATCTATATATATCTCCATATAAAGTTATAAGTCAAATATTTTTAATATTAGTAGTTATTAGAATATTTTTTTTTATATCGTGAAAGCGTTTTTCTTACGTTATTTTTACTTAAATTATTAATCCTTTTTAAATAATTCTGTTAAAGTAAATAGTCCTTAATAAATTATCTACAGAAACCTATAAATCTAAGAAAAAAATAAACTTCTTTTATATTTATTAGTATTAGCTAAGATAAAATATCTTTAGCTTTATCTAAGTTAACTGCTATTCCATCTTAAGATACTAGGTATCCTAAGAATTTAACTTCCGTTTTATAGAATATATATTTCTCTGTTTAAATATATAGCCTGTGTTTTTTAAGCTTTTTTAATATTTTTTTAGTATACTCAACATGTTCCTCTAGCGTTTTATTTATGTATATAAGTATATTATTAAGATATACTATTATAAATACGTCTAGGTATTTTCTTAGTATATAGTTAATAATTATCTAGAATGTTACTAGTGCGTTGGTGAGTCCTATTAGTATAACTAAATATTTAAATAATTTATATCTTATTTTAAATACTATTATTTATTTGTGTTCTTTAGTTATTTATATCTGATAATATTTATTCTTAATATTAAAGAGGCTAAACCACTTAGCTCCTTTAAGTTTATCTATAAGTTCTAATATTAGTAGTATTAGGTAGCAATTCTTAACTATAGCTTTATTAAAGTATTTATAATTAATATATAGTCTTAGTTTTCTATTCTTTTTTAGTATAAAGAGTATTAGTGAAGCTATCTTACTTTAAGTAGTTCATATATATCCCTTTTATTAATTTTCTTATAGGAATTTTCGTAGTTCTTGTTAGTATATAGGTACTTAATATAATGGTCTTAGTTTCAAATCTATTTCCTCCTTAAGCGTGATTTTATAGTCCTAGTTCTAGTATTCTAGTAATTAGTCTTTAGCTTCTTTAAAGAACTATTTTCTAAATTCCTTTTAGTATTTACTTAGTATAATAAACGTGGTATCATAAAGTATTATTTTCTTTATCTATATTATAGTTTTTATTTATCTATAGTGGTTCCTCCTAGTTTCTATAAACTTTATTTTTTAGTTAATTATTAGATTCTATTATGCTAGCTAGTTCTATCCTAAGATAAAGTTTTTACTACTTAGATTTATAATCTTAATGTGGCAGTTATCTATGTAACCTGCTACTCTAATAGTTATATTCCTTATTTTAAGATTAATTAGACTTTTTCTAAATATTACTAGATTATTATCTATATATTTTACTTATATAGGTTTATTGAAAACTTTAGTTAGTGTATAGTATCTCTATATTTACTTATTTAATATAAGTGTTTTGCTAGCCCTACTGTCTATAAACGCTAGTATTTAATTACTATTAATATATATATTTATATATAACTTATTTTCATATTTCCTCTAGTTTAGTTATATATATATAATTAATATGTTATTTTTAATCTTTAGTTCTTAGCTTTTTAGTAGCTTAATTATAGTCTATTAGTTTTCTAGTTTTTTATCTATAGCTAACTCCTAAGTGGTAGTTATTTTTTTAGTATTTTCTTTTTAGGTCTATAAATTAAGCATTTCTAGAGTTAATATACTTTTTTATTAAGTATTTTATATATATTTCTAGCTTATTCTCCATAATCCTAACATCTCTATTCTAAGAAATATTCTTGATATATGAGTTTTTTGTGTAAGTCTGTGGCTAACTATTTTTCTTAGTAGTATTTAGCTTAGTATTATTAGCATTCTATCTAGTATTTATTCCATAATAGTTATTTATATTCATCTAAATTCAAATTCTGTAGTTTATTTTCTAAATCCATGTAAACTAATTCCTGCTATAAATTAAGTTCCTTTTTATTTACTAGTTATTATAATACTTTTCTTATTTTTAGTTTTTTGATATGTATGGCGTGTTTATTTTATTTATAGTTCTCTCTAGTATAATTAAAAGCTATATATATCTAGTATTTCTTTTTTATTATTCTGTTTACGGTATTATCATCCTGTATTTATAATATTAGTAAAGGGGTTTTTTCTTTCTTTTTCTTTTAATCCTATTCTAATTCTAAATGTCCGACGGGGTGATAGTACGTTCCATTATTTATAACTAGTATAGATATTTATTAATAGATTTTATTTATCTATATAGCTAGTTCTTATTTACTTAGTTTTTTATACTATTTATTTTCTACTAACTATAGTGCTTATTAGTATTTATATATTCTATCTCTTAAGATAACTTTCTAATATTTAGTAACATAGTATTCCCCTTAGTAGTATTCTAATTTATATATTTAATAGTATCCTTAGTATATATATTATATAATTATTATAAACATTAGCTTCTTACCTTTTATTATCTCTTAATTTTTTTTTATCTGAATTTCTGATCTTTCTTATGGAATAGTCTACTTTCCTGTTTTATAATTTTATAAAATCTTTATATCTCTTTCTCAGTTTCTGCGTTATATTATTAAACTGTTGCTTCTTATATTATAGTAATTATATTACTAGGTTATCTTACTAGATAGTTTTTAACTTACTAATACAGAACCTTATATTCTTACCTAAGATATATGTGGTTTCTATATATCTAGTATTATTCTTTCTAAATTCTCTTTATAATTATTTCTTTTATTATAGTGTCTTTTGCTTATTCCACTTGGACTATAGTAATCTTAATTTCTTTAAATACTTTAGTTTAGACATAAGCCTTCTTAATATCTAATTATTATTATTTATAATCCTTAATAAAGTGTTTTTGTTTTCTATATTCTAAATAGGCTTTACGTGCATAGCGTTTTATTTATTCTTTAACTTACTTTCTTTATCTCTTTCTAATAAATATTTATTTAACATTAATATTTATTTTATTATAGGTTTAATTATCTTTCCTGTTTTTTTTAAGTATATAAATTAATAATCTTCTATATACCTTTTTCTTTTATTTTTATTAGTACTAATAGTTATTAATAGTTACTACTTGTTTAATAATTTCTAATAAAGTACTTAGCTATTTTTCTCTAAAGATCTTATTCTTAATTCTATTTTTTAGTTCTTTATAGTATATTATAACCAATAGTTGGTCTGCCTAATTAAGTTATAATTAGATTTATTTAAACTCTACTATATAGTTAGCTGTTAATGTTTATTACTTAAACTATTAAAGTTTTTAGATTACTTTAGTTTCTTTATTAATTTCTCTGAAAATAATAATTATTTTCTGTTTAAAGCGTTTATAACTCCTAAACACGTATTATATATTACTATTATAATTAGCTAATCCTACTATTTCTAGGTTAAAGTCTTTATTAGCTAGGTAATTTCTTACTAGTAGTTTAAACTATTATATAGCTCTACCTATTATATTTATACCAGCTACTAAGATTTAATCTTAGTTAATTAGAAATAATTTCTAATTAAACTAATAGTATATGTCTATTACTGCCATGAAGGTCTTAAGTTTATCTTAATTACTATTAAATTTCTTAAAAAGCTGTATCTTTGCTGTTCTGCTTCTTTAGTTTATTCTAATTTATTATTATAGGTTTATTAAGGCATCACGTAGCTTTATAATAGCTGTTTTTTGTTTTTAAATAATTTATTATATACTCTTCTATCCTCTAGATGTACTTTTAGTTATAAATAAAAATTCTATTATAACTTTTTCTTCACTACTACTTTCTTCTGACGAGTAGAGTTTTTATTTATTTTTATAATAAGTTATTATAAATATTTAATAATTAGTTATTAGAATCTATCTAACTGCTTCTCCTACTCTTTTAAGATGGTAATTATAATATTATAAGTTATTAACTTACTAACGTAAATTATACTAGTAATAAGCTGTTTAATTAATTATTATAATAGTTAATTAGTTCCCTCGCTTCTAAATCAGATAGCTTATTAAACTTAATAGAAGTTAGTTAACTTAGTAAAAATAGAAAGAAATAATACGATAAGTTAAGATTTAATAGGATAGTATTAAACTATTTTACTTAAGATATAAATCTTAATTTTAGAGTAACTATAAAGAATTTAAAATAACTATAAGTTATCTGATATCTTATACTTATAATAAATCCTTTATGTATATATTATATACTTGTTAGTAGTATATTAAATACTACTAGAGACTACTAAAGCTATTAAAAGTTTTATTATTTTATTCTATCTTTATCTACTAAGTCTTACTTTATTACGTGAATGAATGCTTCTAATTTACTAGTATAGTTTTATATTTCTATTCTTACTTCTTAGCTCGTGCCTTGGCTTGTGCTAATATATTTTATATCTACTTATAATTCTTTTTTTCTAGCTTAAATATATGTTTCTACTCTAAAGCTTTATTAGCTATTATTACTAGTTTCTTTAGCTTCTTAAATATAGTTACCTTTTTATTACTGTCTGTAATACTATCTAGGATTATATTATAAATTACTAACTATAATAACGGGCTTAGTCTTTACGCGTTGTTATATGAATATAGGTTAATAAAATAAGTTAGCTCTATTTTAGCTACACTAAGATAAGAAGAGAAGAGGTATAAAGGGGGCTTGCTTCTAAATAAAGTGGTATATAGCTTAAGCGTAAGCTAGCTATACTTTAAGCTCTATACTAGGTCATAGCTAGTATAACTAGTCATGATATTATATAGTCTATAGTAAGTAGAGTAAGTAGTACTGTTATATTACCCCCTCTCTAAAAGAGACTTATCTCTAAGTCTTTAAATTATAATTTCTTTCTTACTAGTTTTTATATTACTCTTGTTTTTAAAACTGCTTTATTATTTTCCTCTATTACGTCCAGGCCCTCCTCTGCTTTATATACTTTTAACTAGATATCTAGTTGTGCCGGTAGTTTTACTTTCTTTAGATAGGCCTTATAGTAGTCTCTTATCTTATATAGGGCGTCTATAAAGCCTTAAGCGTTATACTAAATAGAATCTAGATTATAAGCTAGCTAGAATACTTTATACTATAGTCAGCTATAGAATAAGTAGCTATTAAGAATTTCCTGTACTAGCTACTTAGAATGCCTGTTAATCTCAATAGGCAGTTTCTTAAGTTTAATTTAGCTAGATAGTAGGCAAGTAGAAGCTTTTTATAAGTAGTTTATATAAAAGATATTAAGCATACGCATGTATAATAGCAGCTTAAGGTGATAAGAGTATCCCTTTATGCCTATAATAAAATAAGGTCTGTATATTTACTAGTTAAGCTTCTAGCTAGGTTAGCTAGTAGCAAAGCTTTTAGGTATAATATATATCTTATCTTCTATAGAGAAGTCTGGCTTATAGCGCTTCTTATTAGCCTATTAAGTCTATCACTTTTATACTTAAGCAATCCCTTATTAAGCTATTTTTATAGCTAACTTTATTATATTATAGTAAGCTTTAGCGTAGCTCTGCGCTTTCTTACGTGATATCTATTTATAGACTATAATAAATGCCTTTATATGTTTCTCTTAGTCCTAGTAATAGATTAGCTAGTAGCTAAACTTAATTTAATAGAGTAATAAGTCTATAGTCTCATGCGGTAGAATTACTTAAGTCTAGTCTATATAAGGCAGTAAGTTTAACTAGTTATTCTAATAATAGTTAATAAATAAGCGTAGGCACTAATTAATATACTAGTTTAAAACCTTAGTGTTCCTGTTAGTTTAGAGGTGATACAGCGTTAAGAGCTTTTACTTAATTCCTATTAGTTAATATAGTTTATTTATAAATACTAAGATAAACTAAAGACCGCGATTAGAGACTATTAACTTAAGTAGATTAAATATTTACTAGATATAATAATAGTATATATTAGCTGTCTAAGCGGCTGTAGTAATCTTATAGTAAAATAATAAGAAGTAATGTTTATTTAGCTAGTTCATAATAATAAAAACACAGTTATATCTTTTCTTATCTAGAGGGAAGGACTTAAAGTCTATAGAGACATCTCACCATACTCGCTTAGAGATTAGTAGTAATTTAAATAAGTCTAGAGTTTTATTATAAGGTATATAGCTCTATTTATAAGCTTTATATATAACTATATAGTTATCTATATTTTTACTTATGTAGCTTTAGTAGTAGTAGTTATAAAATAGCTTATTTATTTTTCTCTTACTTAAGTAAGTAGTCACCTGAGTAGTATAGATAGCTTAAATAAGATAAGTTCTTAAAAAGTATATAGCAGAAACTACTAGCTTATCATGGTACATAAGAAGGCTCTAGTTAAGTTTTTATACTAAATAGTTACTAAAGAAAGTATGCTCTTAGAATGGCTGTAGACTCTCATAACTATAGTTCACCTTAATAATATGATTAATTAGTAAGTAAGGGTTATTTAGGGGCAGTAAGGCTATAAAAGTATTAGTAGTAGTTATTTTAATTATATTAATAGCTAGCATGCCTCTTGCTAACAGCGCAGCTAGGTTATTACTTATAGTTTTAATAAAGCTAATATTAATTTACTCTGCTAAAAGAAAGGCACGTGTTTAGGCTATTTTATTCTTATCTTTTTAGGTTTTTAGTTCCTCTTACTTACGCAAGAGCGCGTTGGCTACTATATTAGTTATATTAAAATAATAAATAAGTATTAGGTAATAGTCTACTATGCTTATTACTTAGCGTATTTAGTAGGGAGTAAGCTTTTACTTTATAAAGAAGTACTTTAGCGCGTAATAGTTAATTAAGATATTAAATAACTTAGTAGTCTATAAGTCTATAAGCTGTAAGTACTATTCTTAGAGGCTATAGATTATAGCTAATATTTTTTTATTATATATGTTATAGTTTATTTAGAGCTTGCTTATAGTCTTAGAGTAGAAAACTATAAATCACTAAAAACTATCCTCTTAGAGCTATAATAATACTTTTATAATAACTCTATTACTTACATCTGTCTCCATGCGCGTCTGATGATAGGATAAGTAGTAAACTAGAATATTATCTAATAGCATTAAATTCTTAGCTTGCTAAAAGGCTGCTAGCTTATATTTACTAAAGATATACTATATGCCCTTCTTAAGCAGCTTAGTAAGCAGTTAGATAATATATTTATAGTCTCTTAGGAAAGCTCTATAGAAGTTATAAAATCTTAGAAAGAATTATAGGCTTTTAACTGATGTAGGTACTAGCTATTTCTATATAGCAGTAACCTTCTTAGAGTCCTTTTAAATCCCTTTTATGCTAATAATAAGGCCTAGGAACTTTATTCTAGTAATAATGAACTTACTTTTCTTAATGTCTGCCTAGAGGCTAGTGTTCTAGAAATATCTTAGCACTTAAGTAATATACTCCTCATACTACAGCAAGTCTTTAGAATAGATTAGGATATTATTAAAGTAGGTAGTATAGAAGTTATTAAGTAGGCTATAAAACACTTTATTAATATAGTACTAGAATATAGTAGGGCTATTATAAAGACCAAATAGTAGCACACGGTACTTATAGTTCTTATACTAAGTACAGAACATAGTTAAATCCTCTATATTCTTATTTAAACGTATATAATAGAAGGCCTGTTATATATTAAGCTTAGTAAACACCTTTATACACGCTAGCTAGGTAAGGGTCTTCTAAATTAGCAAGATTAAATAGGCGTTTTTCTTCGTAATAGTATTAAGCTTATAGTAGTTAATATAAAAGTGTTACTTTTTTCTAGGCTTTTTAGTAAATAGTACTAAGGAAGCATATAAAGCGTTACTGTAAGTAATAATTTCTTATTAAAAATAGTCATTTAAGTAAGTCTTAATAAGCTATAGCTGCTTAAGAGATATATTATATAATAGACTTAATATTAGCATATTCTTAGCTATTAGTTTAATATTATAGTTAATACCTTTATAATATAGGGGCAGCATGTCTGAGTTCTTTTTTAAAAAGTAAGCCTAAGTTATACTAGTATAGCTAAAGTAGAATAGCTTCTATTTAATAAGCTACTAAAGTTTCTCTTTTCTTATAAGGTTCTTATTTAATTAATAGAGCCCTTCTAGTAAAGCCTTTACTAAGGGGTTCTTAGGGTCTTAAGAAGAGAGCTTTAGGTCTAGTAGGCTAAGCTTATCTCTATAATTCTAAATAAGCTTATTTACTTTATAAATACTAGTATACTCTAGTATAGTTTCCTTTTATTATACGTGCATTATAAAGGTAATAGCTTTTATAGTATTAATTTTAAGGCCTGCTTTAGAGAGGTCTTCGCGTGAGATAAATTAAAAACAAAGAGTTTATTTACTTAGCTCTAGCTACTATTATAGATAAAGCTGCTCTTTTATTTTTTTAAGGTTCTTTTACTATACCACACGCTAGAGTAAGCGCTAAGGTAGCTTATAAGTATACTATAAAATTACTATATTTATTAGCTCATTACGTTAGTTAGTATTAGCTTAGTATGAGGGGTTGATTTTAGTTAATAGGCCTTATATTAAAATAATAATATTATGCTTATAGTTAATTAGCTTATTATTTAGTTATTTAAGTGCTTACTTCTTATAGTTAATTAAAGCACCTACATCTTTAAAAAGCTTATAGCTAATTATAAGGTCATAGCAGCCAGTATTATAAAAAATAAAATAGATTAGTAAGTAGTAGTTATCTAGTACTAGATCTACCTAGAAGTACTTATTTACTTATTTATTTAGTCTATTATTATAGCTAGCTAGAGAGATAGATTCTATTTAGTAAGTTTTTATCTTAAGCTCTTTCTTAATAGCGCGTATGTGCTTTAGGTGTACTAGAATAAAACTACTAGCTCTAGTATTAAAAAAGCTACTTAGCTTAATAGCTAGTCCACTAGTAGAGATATAGTAGAGTAGGGTAAAAATAAGTCTACTAAATAGTAGTTAGTAAGAGTTAAATTAGCTAGTAGCTCTAGAGAGTAATCTTAAGAAGAAAACTTCCCTTAAGATAAGTCTTCCCCTAATAGTTCCTCTATAATAAGCTAAAACTTCTTATTATTACTAGTGTCCTAAAGCGTATAGAGCTCTTTATTAGTATTTATAGGCTTAATTACTTTAGCTATAGCTTAAATAGATAGTTAGTAGTTTTTTATAAAATAACTAGATTTCCCGTAATTATAGTAACTAGCTAGCTTAAGGATGGGTATTAGTAGAATAGTAGTAGTTACTATATAAGTTAGGTATTTAGTTTTTAGACGAGACTGCTAAGTTAGCGGCAGCTAAGTTTTTCTAGTTTTTTTATTAATCTACTTAGTAGCTTTTCTAGTGCTAAGAGCTAGCTCTCTAGTGAAGTCTTAAGCTAAGTCTATATACTTATTATATTAGTTATAGTACTATTATTAGTAGATGCCTATCTACATATGTAGAGCATCTAGGAGCTTCTTATAAAATTCTTTTACCTATTAGTCTATAAGCAGGCTGTGTTTTTAAACTAGGTAAAAAAAATCGCCCTAAAATATAATAAAGTTAATAAGGTCTTTAAGGTAGAGCTTTTGGAAATTATAGTAAGCATTAAGTCTCTTATATAGATTACTATACGTCTTTTTTAAGTAATTTACTATATACTAATAGCTAACTAGCTGCTCACTCTCTTTTATTATATATATTAGTATTAAGAGGTACTGGTTAACAGGACTTTCTGTATATATATATATATAAGAAATAATATTCTCTTAAGTAGCTTACTTACTAGCTCTAGTAAACTAGTCTTAATTAGTACGTACCTTATTTTCTAGGATATTCCTTTATTAATTAAAGGTAATGTCCTTGCTGTCCTTAAGTATTAGTAGATTAGAAAATTAGGCTAAGTAGCTATTATCTTAATAGCTGCCTATAGTAGACATAGCTAGTAGAGTAGCTAGTATATAGAGTAATACTTAAGAAGTTTAGTTACTAAGATTTCCTATATTAGAACTATTGTTAGGTCTTATAGCTATATAGCTAGCCTAGTTCTAAAGAGTCTATAGTAGAGCTATAAAGTGTATCTTTTTTACTAGTATTAATAATAGCACTAGACTAGCCTTTACAGAGAGGAAGGAGTATATATTATATATAGATTTCTTTATCTATATCTTTAGTGTTTTAATCTCGTTTTCTTAATCTACTACGTGCTTAAGCGTGTTGTTTAATAGCTAATAAAGCTTAGTAAGCTTATCTCTAGCCTTATTAAGCTTAGTTTTAAACATGTTAAGCGCTTTTCCTAGCGTATTAATATAGTTATAATATATAAATACTTTAAGATAGCTACGCTCTAGCTCGCTAGTGATTATCACTTAATTAAGGGTTATTAGAGTAGAAAGTGTAATCTCTATCTCTTAAGGCTTATAGGTGTTAGTTCTTCAGGTAGTGCTCTTAATAGTAGCTATAAAGAGTTTCTTATTATATCATGTCTAGATACGGAGCTTCTTAATAGTGTAGTCTTCTCTAATTATATTATTAGAGTAGTATATAGCAGCACACTTAAGCGACTTAAGAATAAGCGTGTAGTTATTACTAGTAGCTGTTATTTTAAGATTAACTCTTATCTCTAGCGTTAAGAGCTTTCCTATAGTTCTAATCTATCTATTTTTATATATATATAGAGCTTCTGGCCCCTAGTAGGGTAAAGTAATTAGCTAATTCTCTAGTATAGAGAAAGTAAGCTAGTAGTGCTTATAAAGATTAGTTTCTCTAGTAAAAAGAAAGTAAGCTAGTAGTGCTCACAGAAGTTAGTTTCTCTAATAAAAAGAAAATAATAAAAGGGAGGGGGGAGGTTTACTAGAGCTCTTATAACTCTCTTCTAACCTAATAAATATGTTGTTTACTACTATAGGTTTTCTAATTACCTGCTAAGTTACTTTTAAGGCCTGCTATTATAGAGCTTATATAGGCTATTACTTAAGGTTTTAATTACCTACCACTATAGGGCTTTCTAGTGGAGATTATATAGTTAATAAACTAATGACTTAACGTAGTCATATAATTAATTCTCCAGGTGCAGTTATTAATAAATTAAATACTTAAATTAATTACGCGGGTTGACCTTAATATTATGTCACTATCATCTAGCTAAGTTAGATTAATCTTAGTGTAATATAATAACAGGCTTAGTCTTCACGCGTTATTATATAGATATAGGTTAATAAAATAAGTTAACTCTATTTTAGCTATACTAAGATAAGAAGAGAAGAGGTATAAAGGGGGCTCGCTTCTAAATAGAGTGGTGTATAGCCTAAGTATAAACTAGTTATACTCTAAGCTCTACACTAAGTTATAGCTAGCGTAGCTAGTTATAATATTATATAGCCTATAGTAAGCAGAGTAAGCAGCACCGTTATACTAACTTACTAATATAAATTATACTAGTAATAAGTTATTTAATTAATTATTATAATAGTTAATTAGTTCTCTTACTTCTGAATCAGATAGCTTATTAGACTTAGTAGAAGTTAGTTAACTTAGTAGAAATAGAAAAAAGTAATATAATAAATTAAAATTTAACAAATAGTATTAAACTATTTTACTTAAAGTATAAATCTTAATTTTAGAGTAATTATAAAGAATTAAAAGTAATTATAAGTTGTTTAATGTCTTATACTTATAATAAATCCCCCGTGTGTATATTATATACTAATTAAAAGTATATTAAATACTACTAAAAAAGATAAGAGAAGATAAGTTTAGCTTTAGTTTATATCTAGTCTTATCTCTATTATTAGTATTTATTTATATTATATTTTACTGTAGCTAATTACTTAACCTATTTACCTATTCTAGATACTATTTCCTATAGAACTTAAACTTACTATAAAGTAATCCTATTTATAGATTCTGTTTTTACTAGTTTACTTTAGCTTATTAGTATTACTTATATATTTTTTTATATTATATCTTCTATAGTAACGCCTTCTCGCTTGCGTTTTTTTTTTATTATAGTTTATAATATTATCTCCTTTCTCTAAGCCTTTAGCCTAAAGGTTATTTTATTCTTTTTTTTATAAATAGTATAAAGATAACTAGTTTTTTATATAAAAGCTAAGATTATAAGAACCTCTTATACCTTTTCTATTCTTTTAATTTCCTAAGGATAACTTGAGCGGAATTGTTTTTAATATAAGCTTATTACTTAATTTAAAAAGTCTAAACACATAGCTATCTTATGCTATTTTTTTATTTTTATTATTATAATAATAGCTACTACTGTCTAGTGGACCTAGCTTTTAAATAATATTTTAAGTATATTAATTAAAACATAAAGTATAATCTTATAGTGTTATAATAAGAGTAGAATTATTTAAATTATAATAAAAAGAAATTATGCTAGTAGATCAAGAAATCCCGTTAGAAGTCCCTTAAGACTTATTATATTTTATTAAATTAGTTATAGAATATTTAGTAGTAATTATTGAATTTAGATTATAAATCTTAAGCCTATAAGTTCGAGCTCTATTAGTAACTAGCTTAAATAAATTTTTTAAAAAAAAAAATATTTCAGCGCGAGCTTGCCTTAATTAATAAAGTTTATATAAAAAAAAAAAAAAAAGTTATTAGTATTAATTTAATATATTATAATTTATAGTGTCTAGTATCAGCTTGCCTTCTTTCTCTAGTTTTAAATAGAATATTTTATATTCTTTATATTCTTTAGATATATCTCTAGAGTAAGTGTTTACTACTTTTTCTAGTAGTACTAGTTAATTAACTCTAAACTATTCTTTAAATTCCTAACTAGCTTCTACGTATTATCTTTAGGTTTATAGTTTTTTTATTTAATTAGATACTTCTACTAACGCCTAAACTATTAGTAGTCTAAAATTTACTAGACTTTATACTTAGTAGTATCTTTCTTAAGCTTAAGTCTTATCTATAGTTTAGCATTTTATAGTACTAGTTCTAGTAATAAAATATAAAAAACTAGATAAATTCTTATGTTCTTAGGTAGTTGTAGTTTGTAATTTATAGATCTTATTTATTATTTAACTTTAAATAGTCCTAGCTTAATGTGATCCAGTTTTTTTAATAGTTATTTAATTTTTAAATTTTTTTATAATAAGAAAACTTTATTCCCCTTCTTAAAGATTAGTTTCTTAATTTTAAGTTTATTTATTTATTACTTGCTGAGGTCTCCTCTCTAGGTAATTTTTTCTACTATTTCTTAATAAAGTTATTATAACTTCTTAACTCTTATTCTTGCTAATTCTGATATTTTATTTAGTTTTTATAGTTCTCAATAAGCCGTAGGCTCATAACCGTAATTCATAAAAAATAGTAATTTTCTAGTAGTTAATAACTTTATAGAGTTGTATATAAACTTAGCTATTAATAGTAAGTTAATCTAATTATCCTATTATTCATTAACATATATTTATAGGTATTATTCTAATGTCTGGTTTATTCATTCTGTTTATTTATCTATTTATAGGTAAAATACTATTAAGAGACAATACTTAACCCCTAGCTTTCTAATAAATATTTTCTAAAATATTAATATAAACAGTTTATCTCTATCTATTATAAATTCTTATGATAATTTATATTATGTAATTAAAAGTTTAATTAGTAATATCGCCAATTCATCCGCTTTAACCTCTGTGTGTGTTGGTTTAAAGTATGCGTATTTTATATATTAATCTATAATAACTAGTATCATATCATACTATTAATCTTAAAAGGTAGTTATTATTAGTATTTTCATAATAAAGTCTATTATAACTGATTTCTATAGTAGGTCTAGTAAAGAAATTAGTTACATAAGTCTATATTTTTTATATTTTAATACTTTATTCTTTTTATACTTAATACACTTTAAGAGAATAACTCTAACCTTTTTTTATATTCCTGGAATCTAAAAATGTCTATTGATCTGTTCTATGGTTTTTTTAATTCCTTAATATCCATACATTTTAGCTAAATATTAGTGTTTAATAAGTTTAATCTATAATGCTTTTAGTATAAAAATAGTTTTTATTTCATGCTATTATAGTCGTCTATAATTATATTCTCTAATCTATTTTTATTATATATTTTCTATAATAACTACTGTCTTAATATTTATTTATAAGTTTCCTAGAGATCCGTCTAGTCTTTACTTAAGTATTATATTATAGATTTCTAGTATATTCTTTATATAGTCTGCTTATTAACTAAGTGTATTAGCTACTATATTTTCTTTTTCTAATTTATAAAATATTTAAAAGTCGAATGTAGAAACTAATTTCTATTATCTAATTTATTATTAATTTAACTTCTTTATTACTATAAATACTGTTAGATTTTTATAGTCTAAATACATAATAATTTAGTACTTAGTTCCTTCTAAGTAATATTTCTATTTCTTAAATACTTAAATTATTACTAATAGTTTCTTATCATAAATATTATAGTTTAACTCGGTAGTTATAAGTTTATAAGATAAAAAATCTACTAGGTGTTTATACTTATTATCTTATACTTATAATAAAATAACTTTTATAGCTCTATTTAATATATCTGCATGTATCTCTATTTAAAGTTATAAATTAAATATTTTTAATATTAGTAATTATTAGAATATTTCTTTTAATATTATAAAAGCATTCTCTTCTCGTTGCTCTTACTTAAATTATTAATTCTTTTTTAGTAATTCTGTTAGAGGTACTGTGATTTTTAAGTAATTCTTAATAAATTATTAGCAGAATTCTATAAATCTAAAGAAAAAATAAACTTCTTTAGTATTTATTAGCGTAAGCTAAGATAGTATATCTTTTACTTTATCAGAATTAACTACTATTTCGTTTTAAAATATTAAGTATTTTAAGAACTTGACTTCTGTCCTGTAGAATATATATTTCTTTATTTAAATATATAGTTAGTGTTCCTTAAGCTTTTATAATACTCTCTTAATATATTTAATATATTCTTTTAGCATTCTATTCATGTATATAAGCATGTTATTAAGATATATTATTATAAATACATCTAGATATTCCCTTAGTATATAGTTAATAATTATCTGGAATGTTACTAGTGTGTTAGTGAGTCCTATTAGTATAACTAAATATTTAAATAGTTTATATCTTATTTTAAATACCGTTATCTATTCGTGTTCTTTAGTTATTTATATTTAATAATATTTATTCTTAATATTAAAGAGGCTAAACTATTTAACTCCTCTAAGTTTATCTATAAGTTCTAATATTAGTAGTATAGGATAATAGTTTTTTATTATAGTTTTATTAAAGTGTCTGTAATTAATATATAGCCTTAATTTTCTATTCTTTTTTAGTATAAAGAGTATTAGTAAAGCTATTTTACTTTAGCTAGTTTATATATATTCTTTTTATTAATTTTTTTATAAGAATTTTCGTAACTCCTCCTGCTGGTGTATGGGTACTTGGTATAATAATTCTAGTTTCAAATCTATTTCTTTCTTAAGCGTGATTTTATAGTTCTAGTCCTAATATTCTAGTAATTAATCTTTAGCTTTTTTAAAGAACTATTTTCTAAATTCCTCTTAGTATTCATCTGGTATAATAAACGTGGTATTATAAAGTATTATTTTCTTTATCTATATTATAGCTTTTATTTATCTATAGTAGTTCCTTCTGGTTCTTACAGACTTTATTTTTTAGTTAATTATTAAATTCTATTATACTAGCTAATTCTATCCTAAGATAAAATTTTTACTATTTAGATTTATAATTTTAATATAGCAGTTATCTATATAACCTACTGCCTTAATAGTTATATTCTATATTTTAAGATTAATTAGATTTTTTCTGAATATTGTTAGACTATTATCTATGTATTTTACTTATATAAGTTTATCTAAAACTCTAGTTAGTGTCTAGTATCTTTATATTTATTTATTTAATATAAGTATCTTGCTAGCTTTACTGTCTATAAGTGCTAGTATCTAGTTACTATTAATATATATATTTATATATAGCTTATTTTCGTATTTCCTCTGGTTTAGTTATATATATATTGTAAGAATTTAGGCTAATAATGGTAATTAAGTATAACAGAGTGGATTTAATAAAGAGTTAACTATATATATTATAGAGACTTAATAGCTATCTCTACTAAGTCACTAAGGTCACGTAGTTATGTATAGAGTTAAAACTAAAATAATTATTTTAGTTAATTATTTTAAGCTCTAGCCTATTATATTATTTCCTTTCTTATAGACTAGGTAGGGGCTCTTTGGTGAACTGTTTACCTAAAGGCCTTTATAAACCTATTTTAAGTTCTATTTACTATAGCTTTTTTTAAAGCTCTTATTAGTAGTTTATTAGTAGAAGTTTATATCTACCTTTTTATAGAGGTGCTGTATGCTCCTTTTAATAATTTAATATTATTATATCTTCTAGCTAGCTTACTAGCTCTATAGTTATTAATATATAGTTTTTTTATTTTATTTTATACTATAGCTAGTAGCCTTGCTCTTATTTTATTTATATTTTAGTAATAATATCCTATACTACGTACTCTTTATAGTTATCTATTTAGATTAATAGTAGCTAAAGGTTATCTGTAGACTAGCTTAGTAATAGGTTATTACTTACTAGCTATAGTTTATTTATATAAAATATTAGGTTTAGTTTTAGAGGCGTATTTAGCTTTATAGCGTATAAGCTAATTATATTTTCTATAATATATTTAGTATTCTTTTAGTCTAGCTTTTTATTTTCTTGTTTAGTAGAGAGTTAGTTACTAAGCTTTAGTCATACCTTATTTCTAATATACAGTTATAAAGCTTTATTTTAATATTAGTTTACTTATTTTTTTTACTTTTACTATGCCTTAGTTATAGTTGCCTGTGCTAAGTTAATATACTTTTTTAACTTTCCTATAATTTCCTTAACACTAGCTTTTAGGTCTTGAGCTATTATATTATGCTTAGTTTTAATATCTACTTACAGCAGTTCTATATTATATCTGTGCTAAAAAAAGAATAGGCTTATTCCTATTAAAATAATATCTCTTCTTTTTACTGTAATTTTAGCTATTAGGTAGAGCTTTATTTAGTTTACTTAATCCTACATAATAAACACTTAAAGATAGGCCTTAACTGTACTATTTATTCTTTTTATTAAACTATCTGTTTATAAATAGAACACTATTAACAATTGCCTTTTAATTTATAGAATTTTATAAAGCTTAGTTTAGAACTTGCTAATAAATTAGCTGCTATAATTAAATACTATAGTATTAAAAATCTAATAATAAGTAATAATCTTACAGATAAAAGCTTATATTACTGTTTTAATATTTATATTTAGAAGAGAGTAGAGAGTTATGTTCTTACTTAGCCTATTAATAATTACTAGTAAAACTATATAGCTATTACTTTCTAGTAATCTAGTTACAAAATCTATTAAAATCTCCTTCTAAATACGATTAGAAATAGGTAATAGGCGTAATAGCCCTTATTAATAATCTCTCTATAGCTTTATATAGCTATAAATATTATAATTTTAAATATAATACTATATGTGGTTTAATATCTCTAGCTAAAAGTAATCTCTTATTAATATTAAATAGATACTCTACTGTCCTAGGTGTCCTATTACTTATAATAAATAAATTTAGTAAATAATTAATATCCTTAATAGCTCTAAGTTAGGTACCTACTTCCTATTCTAATAATAAAGGGTCTTATCTTTATTAATTGTGTACTTAGCTAGTAAAACTTTTAGTTTAAGCTCTAAAGAAAATCTCTACTTCTAATTACAAAAAGCCTATACTACTCTTATATATACTTTATTATCTAGTATTATATTATGCTATTTTTATTTAAGCTTATTATAAGACTCCTAAGCACAAGACTTCTAGGCTTTAGTTATGTTATTTTTTATAATTATTAAAAAACTAATTTAAGTAGAGAAAGCTTATACTGCTTATCTATTATTATTTAATTTAAGCTCTTTTTCTTAATATATAACTATTAGCTTTAGTAGCTGAATTATATAGCTTTTTAGCCTTTCATTATCTTCTCTACTTAGATAATTCTGTTTATATCTTAATAGTATATTAGCTTATATATTTTCTTTCTCTAGCTTATATTAAATCTCTATATTATATTAGTTAAGGAATAACTGCTAGTGCGTATATCTTTTACTTAATTTTTAAAGCCTTATAAAGTACTTAAGGTTCTTGTAATTAGTAATAACCTAGAACTTTTTAATAGACCGTAATTCAGCATCCCATGTCTCCAGGTAATGAATAATTATAAGAAGTTCTTTATTATGTATCTTATAATTACACTCTATAGGTATATTCTTTTTTAAAAAGTATATATATAAACATAGTATACTATTATCACTATATTGTGAAAAAACTTTTTTAGTTATGTAATCTAAAAAATTAGCTTCTAAAATAGTCTTATAGTTAGAATTAAATTAGGCTAGTACTAGTTCTAATATAAAGATCTCTTTTAGCTTATTAAATACTATCTGCTCTTTATTAGTCTATTAGAATAATATATTACTTATAAGTCTTATAAATAGAACAGCAATTTCTAAAAAAGACTTAATAAACTAATAATAGAAATTAGCGAATCTAAGAAAGCTTCTGACTCCTTTTACAGTTATTAGAGACTACCACTTAGTAATTACTTTTATCTTAGCGGGATCTATTCAAATTCCTTACTTTATTTTAATAATAAACTCTAGATATTTCATGCTCTTGGTTTTGAATTTGCATTTCTTAATATCTAGATATAAACCTGCAGCGCTAAGTTTCTTTAGTACTAGATTAATTTACCAGCAATACTCTTCTAGTAAGCCTAAAGAGTAGATAAATATATTATTAAAAAAGACTAAACAGAACTTGTTAAGATACTTCTATAGGGTCTAGTTTATATACTGCTGAAACATACTAAAGGCTTTTACTAGTCTAAAAGGTGTAACTAGCTATTTAAAGAGTTTAAATCTTATATAAAAGACCGTTAGCTATTTATCTTCTTCTGTAATACGAATCTTATAGAAGGCTATTAAAATATTAAGCTTAGTATATTATCTTACCTTACTAATCTAGCTAAGCGTCTCGTGGATTAGGGGAAGAGAGTATTTATTCTTCTTAGAAATCTTATTAAGCGCGCAGTAGTTAATGTAAAAGTAAAGGCCTTTACTAGGCTTATATATAAATAGTACTAAAGCTATAGTTAGAGAGTTACTTACGTAAATAAAGCCCTTCTCTAGTAGCAGCATTAACTCTTTTTATAGTACTAGTAGTTTCTCTCTTAATATATTATACAGCGGTCCCCATGAGACCTCAGGGTCCTTCCTATTAATCTTTTTAAGTTTAATATAATAGTTTATTCCATGACCTTGCAGCGGTGGGAGTTTGTCTGCTTCCTTCTCTAGAAACAGCTTTAGGTGCTTCCGATAGGCCTTAGGAAGTAGTATTCTAGAATCTAGCTTTAGTTTAGGCGCTAAGGCCTTTTGAATGTCTGCCAGCAATGCTATAAAAATGCGTATCTCACTTGTTCTTTTTAACCTATTTATCTACATTAAAAAAGCAGCTGCGCTAATCTCTATCAGCTCCTACTAACACAGTTTCTTCCCTTCCTTACTACGAACTCTTATTCTTAAAGTATGAATGTAGAACGATTTCTTTGCTGGCGTGATTGTAATATTGTTTTGGTTTATCTAGGGCCTGCCTAAGATAAGATTAAACCCAAGCGCGTTGTTAATAACATATACATAGGCTCATTCAGTATGTCCTTTAACATTAAAGTTAATTTATATAACCTAGGTAACCCTTCTAGGTTTCCTATGTACTCTAACGATCCCCTACAGGGCTATGTTGATACGCGTTAAACAGGCTTTAGCAGCAAAGACAGAGCTCACAAGACTATAGCATAAACACCCAGTATCAATCATTATGTATACGATATTCGTCTGGTTGATTAATGAGTATACAGTAATAGGGTTTGTGTCCATATGTGCATTTCAGAACTTCTGCCATTCTCTTTACAATACCACCTTGCCCATTTCAGCTGGGGGCCCCTGCTCATGACTGTGAGCAAGGGCTATTCTTCCCTTAACGCTTCTTCTTCTTCTCCTTCATCTCCGTCTTCTTCATCTCTTTTGTTAGCATCTATTTGTCTAGCCTTTACTAACGCTGCAGTAGCTAGGCGCGACTAATTTGCTCTTACATGTTTACACTTATTCTTCATATAGCCAGGAGAACTGTATTAATAACAGAGGCCTTACTTACAGCGTCAGTCAAATTCCTTTTAGCTTACCCAGAGTATTCTAGATTAGTTATCCTATAGCTTTGCTGCTCCTGCATGCGTGGGTGTCACTTCCTAATCTATTAATTCAGACGTTAGTACAGATAGCGTTATATAGATAGCTATAGCGGTCCTACAGTTACTTAATATAATCTGCATGAAGTTATTGCTGACACGAATTACTTCCTAAGTGTACTCTTCAAAGCTTAGTGTTGCTAAAAGGGCTGCAATATGCTTCCGGAGCTCTCTATCCAATCCCTAGGTAAACATACTCTTCTTTACGTCTTCGTCCAGCCGATCGCTTCCTACTAGCAGCAGCTCCTTATTAAACTCCATGTGGTATTCTCTTGCTAACTTCTTCTTCTATTTCATGCTTTGCAGCTTGTCTAGAGACTTTTACCTTTAGTACTGGTCTTTAAACTGGGAGTCCATAAACGCCCACATTGCTTTAAGGGTGGCATTGTTTCTTTAATTAGAGAGCCATGAGAGAACGGTTTGTACTGCTCGTCCCTTTAAACGCTGAAAGAGATAGTCCATCTGTCCTTCCTCACCGCCCATACAGTATCCGTCAAATCGTAACTTGGCCTTGGCTTGATGCTTGAACGTAGGGTAAAGAGACTATATGCCATCAAACATAGGGGGTTCAGGGAAATTAAATGGTTTGACTACTGGTTCGATTGCTGGTTATGGCGTTGGCACGAAGAAAGTTACTGGTGTCATCACTAGAACCTGTAGGGGTGGCCTTAATGGGGAATCGTGACCTTCTAGTGCAGTTAGCCTCTTAGACATTACTCATAACACGTTCATAATCTCCCTGAGTGAGGTGCTGTCACTGGCTCCATTTGCTGGGGATAAAACTTTCCCTTTATCACGCTAAGCAGGGTAGTTGTTGAGTTCAACCTCTACTTAGCTCATCACTGTTTCAACAGCTGGGACTTCTAACCCTTATGAAGCAAGCAACCGGCGTAGTTCGCGGCCAATCTGTTTGTTGTCGTATCCTGCATCAAGCAGGTTCGTCGCTCGGGCCATTAGTGCAGGTACTGAGTGGTTATTAGCGTCTATTAATGCTTACTGTACCGCTAGATGGCTCTCCCAAATGCTAGAGAGCCTCTCGCTCTTCTACAAAGTCGATTGTACTGCCGGAGGCCTCTCGGCCTCTTGCGAGAAATGGGGTTAATCAAATCCAAATGTAAGGATCCAGGCCAATGATGGTAATTGGGTATAACAGAGTGGATTTAATAAAGAGTTAACTACGTACGCTACAGAGACTTGATAGCTACCCCTGCCAAGTCACTAAGGTCACGTGGTTACGCACGGAGTTAAAGCTGAGACAACCGTCTTAGTCAACCATCCTAGGCTCTAGCCCATTACATATATAATTAATATATTATTTCTAATCTTTAGTTCTTAGCTCTCTAGTAGCTTGGTTATAGTCTCCTAGTTTTCTAGTTTTTTATCTATAGTTAACTCCTAAGTGGCAGTTGTTTCTTTAGTGTTTTCTTTTTAGGTCTATAGATTAGATATCTCTAGAGTTAACATACTTCTCTATTAAGCATCTTATATATATTTCTAGCTTATTCTCTATAATCCTAACATTTCTATCTTAAGAAATATTCTTGATATGTGAGTTTTTTGTGTAAATCTATAACTAACTATCCCTTTTAATAGTATTTAGCTTAGTGTTATTAGTATTCTATCTAGTATTTATTCTATAATAATTATTTATATTTATTTATATTTATCTGAGTTTAGGTCCTGTAGTTTATTTTTTAAATCTATATAAACTAATTCTTACTATAAGTTAAGTTCCTTTTTATTTACTAGTTATTATAATATTTTTCTTATTTTTAGTCCTTTAACACGTATGGCGTGTTTATTCTATTTATAATTTTTTTCTATATAATTAAAAGCTATATATATCTAGTATTTCTTTTTTATTATTTTATTTACGGTATTATCATTCTGTACCTATAATATTAGTAAAAGAGTTTCTTTATTCTTTTTACTTTAATTTTATTCTAATTCTGGATATTTAATAGAATAATAGTACGTTGCATTACCCATAACTAGTATAAACATTTATTAGTAGATTTTATTTATTTATATAGCTAATTCTTATTTATTTAGTTTTTTATGTTATTTATTTCCTGCTAACTATAGTACTTATTAGTATTTATATATTCTATCTCTTAAAGTAACTTTTTAGTGCTTGATAATATAATATTTTCCTATATAGTATTCTAATCTATATATCTAAAAGTGTCCCTAGTATATATACTATATAATTATTATAGACATAAATTCCTTACTCTCTATTATCTCTTAATTTTTTTTTATCTGAATTTCTGATTTTTCTTATAGAATAGTCCTTTTTTTTGTTCTATGATTTTATAGAATTTTTACGTCTCTTTCTTAGTTTCTGCATTGTATTATTAAGCTACTGCTTCTTATATTATAGTAATTATATTATTAAATTATTCTACTAGATAATTCTTAACTTACTAATATAAAACTTTATTATTATGAGTTGCTTTAACTTAACGGTACGTTGTACGTTAGTAACTCTACCTTAACTAATTACTTAATAAGTTCTTAGTCCTTTCCGTATCTGGAATAGATAGCTCTAGGTTTAACAGAATAAAGTTTAGTCTTATCGTAAGGTAGGAAGAGAGTATATAATAAATTTAACAAAATAGTATCAAACTATTTCACTCAAGGTTAAGTCTCAACTTAGAGAGAAGATCTTGATTTTAGAGTAACTACAAAGAATCCAAAATATCTCGGAGCTAGTTTATGTCTTATATTTATAGGAAACCCTTTGCGCGTATATTGTATACCTGTTAGCAGTATATTAGATACTGTCTAAAGAGATAAAAATATCTAAAACTCTCTAGCTTTTCTATCTCTTCTATCTATTCTATTTGCTAAGCCTTGGCTTTATCTACGTAAGCTACTGCTCCTAATTTACCGGCATAGTTTCATATTTCTGTCCGTGTTTCTTGGCCTGTACTTTAGCCTACGCTAAAGCGTCTCATGCTTGCTTATAATTCTTTCTTTCTAACTTAAACATACGTTTCTATTCTAGGGCTTTATTAGCTGTTGTTGTTAATTCCCTTAGCTTCTTAGTTACAGCTGCCTTGTTATTACCGTCCGTAACATTTATATTCTTATTTAAGATATATATAGTTTTCATATATCTAGTATTATTTCTTTTAAATTCTCTTTATAATTATTTCTTTTATTATGGTGTCTTTTGCTTGTTCTACTTAGACTATAGTAATTTTAATTTCTTTTAATACTTTAGTCTAAATATAAGCTTTCTTAACATCTAATTATTATTATTTATAATCTTTAATAAAGTGTTTTTATTTTTTATATTCTAAGCAGGCTTTACGTGTGTAGTGTTTTATTTATTTTTTAACTTACTTTCCTTACCCCCTTCTAATAAATATTTATTTAACGTTAATATCTATTTTATTATAGGTTTAGTTATTTTTTCTATTTCTTTTAGATATATAGATTATTAATCTTCTATATATCTTTTTCTCTTACTCTTATTAGTACTAGTAGTTATTAATAGTTACTACTTATTTAATAATTTCTAATAAGATACTTAGCTATTTTCCTTTAGAGATCTTATTCTTAATTCTATTTTTTAATTCTTTATAATATATCATAACTAATAGTTAGTCTACTTAATTAAGTTATAATTAGATTTATTTAAACTCTACTGTATAGTTTACTATTAATGTTTATTACTTAAGCTATTAAAGCTTTTAGATTACCTCAGTTTCCTTATTAATTTCTTTAAAGATAATAATTATTTCTTATTTAAAGTATTTATAACTTTTAAAAGCTTATTATATATTATTATTATAGTTAGTAAATCCTACTACTCCTAAGTTAAAATCTTTATTAACTAGATAGTTTTTTACTAGTAGTTTAAATTATTATATAGTTTTACCTATTATATTTATACCAGCCGCTAGAATCCTGTTCTAATTAGTTAGAAATAATTTCTAGTTAAATTAATAATATAAGTCTATTACTGCTATGAAGATCTTAAGTTTATTTTAATTTATTATTATAGATTTATTAGAGTATCTCGTAACTTTATAATAGCTATTTTTTATTTTTAGATAATTTATTATATACTCTTCTATTTTCTAGATATATTTTTAGTTATAGATAAAAATCCTACCATAACTTCTTCTTTACTACTACTTTTTTTTAATAAGTAAACTTCTTATTCGTCCTCGTAATAGATTATTATAGACTTTTAATAATTAGTTATTAGAATTTATCTAATAGCTTCTTTTACTTTTTTTAGATGATAATTATAATATTATAAGTTACTAACTTACTAATATAAATTATACTAGTAATAAGCCGTCTAATTAATTATTATAATAGTTAATTAGTTTTCTTATTTCTAAATTAGATAGCTTGTTAGACTTAGTGGAAGTTAGTTAACTCAGTAAAAGTAGAAAAAAGTAATATAATAAGTTAAGATTTAATAAAATAGTATTAAACTATTTTACTTAAAATATAAATTTTAATTTTAAAGTAACTATAAAGAATTAAAAGTAACTATAAGTTATTTAATGCCTTATACTTATAGTAGATCCCTTATATGTATATTATATATTAATTAGAAGTATATTAAATACTACTAGAGAAAATAAAAGAAAATAAGTTTAGCTTTAGTTTATATCTAGCCTTATCTCTGTTATTAGTACTTATTTATATTATATTCTACTATAGCTAATTACTTAATCTATTTACCTATTCTAGATACTATTTCCTATAGAACTTAAACTTACTATAAAGTAATTCTATTTATAGATTCTATCTTTACTAGTTTACCTTAGCTTATTAGTATTACTTATATATCTTTTTATACTATATCTTTTATAATAATGCCTTTTTACTTACGTTTCCTTCTTTATTACAGTCTGTAATAGATTAATTGTTTTTATAAATTAAATACTTAAAAGCCTAGTTCTTGCTTAAGCCTTTATAGATATAGTAGATTTTTAGTATTTATATTATTTTAATACTCTTAATAGCACTAGAGACGTTATACAGCTATTAGAGCTTTATAAATAATAGAAATAGATTTTAGTTTATTATCTTCTTTTAGTGCTTGTTTGACTCTAGGTTTCCTAGTATAATAATCTATTATTTCTTATAAATTCACTTTAGTGTTCTTCTTTTCTATATTCTTGTCTTTAAGATTAATAAACTTCTAGAAGCTTTTTATATTCTTAGTATTAGCTAATTATATAGCTTCTTAAAAAAGAGATATAAGGTCTTTTATTAGAAAACATACTATAATTATATTCTCTATAGTAATTATTAATTTCCGCCAGCAATTTTCAATAGTAGATATAGAAACCTTAAAATTCTAAAACTCTAGAGTTTATTTAAGAGTATATTTAAGGGTAACTTCCTTTATAGAGTTTTTCTTAGTATTAAAGTAAATAATACTAAACTATAGCTACTACTTATAATAGTATGCCTTAAAATTCTAGATAATTCCCTAATCAAGAAACTAGAACATTAATGTTGAATTCTTTAAAAGAAACTTAATATAGATATTTACTAGAGAGAGGGTAAGCTCTAAAGTAACTATATAAACTAAAAAATTATCTATAAATAGAATAACTAAATAAGTAGGGCTAATATAGAAATAGAAGGCTCTTAACTAATCTACTATAATATTAGAGTTTATTTAGACTTTAATAGAAGCTTTTTAAATAATATTAAGAGTTTATATATTTATTATTTAAAGAGCATAGGGTATTTTCTACTTGCTAATAAGCTATAAAAATAACTTATTTAATTTAAATATATTAGTGTAAAGTATAAGAGAGATTTAAGCTTTATTTTTTTTATTTCTAATAGCTTTACTAAAGTAAGCCCTTTAGAAATTACCTAACACTAATAGAGCCTAGTTTTATCTATATTATAAATATTTTCTATAAAGAAAAGAAGAGTAGCTTTTTAAACAAGCTTTATTTTATTTCCTATAATAATTAAAACTAAACCTAGTTTACTATAGCTAATATGTTACTTTAATCTGTAATATTTTTTAAACTTATTTACTTATTCTACTAAAAACTCTAGAATTAGCTTCTCTATATATTTAGGAATAAAGCTTTATATTTTTTTTATTTTTTTAGCTAGTAGTTCTCCTAACACTAAGCTTCCACAGTATTTAATCTATTATTACTAGGAAAAGAAAATTAATTTAAGAATTAGCTAGTTAGCTTACTATTAACAGAGACATTAGTACTTAGTGTAGGTTTATTATTAAAATATTAGTAATAACTATTAAGAGACTCTAACACTATAGATTGTGCTATTTTCTAGTTATATTTCTGCTAAAACTACTAGATACAGTCTTTATAGCACGGATAAGGCTTGCTATTATAATAAAACTAATAAAGAGCCTTTCTCTCAGTGTCAGAGACGCCTAATCGAGACATACGTTATAACAATAATTAATTTTTAGGGTAACAATTAATCGATTATCGCGAAGTTGGCGATTTTTGGTGGGGTTTTAATTGTGCCAAGCCGCTAGTATCGCTTAAACGCGATTATTGGTATAAGGAGAATCGTTATACCGCGACTCTACTGTAGTCCTCTATCCATGTCTGTATTGTCATTAATTGCATCAACTGCGGCGATAGTGCAGTATGCTTGTTCAAAAATCTTCCCCATCTGAGCCGCTTCAAAGGCCCAGTCATCCATGTCATCTTGGATGATACAAAGGGAGTCTATCCACAAGTACTGGGCACCAAGGTCGCGGGTGACTTCTACGGCATCCTTGAAAGTTTGGGACATGTCTTCCGCATTGATTTTACCGAGATGAACTTTCAAGTTTTCTTTCAGAGTTCGGAGCTTTTTCCGAGCCCCCCATCGATGACTTAATGTGATGTACACGCCCTTTTTGCCAGCGGTCGAGACCAACTTGATGTGATCATTACTTCAATCGCTCTAGTCGGAAGAGGTTGGATTTCATCCATGCTTTGATCAAGTTGAAATTCCTCGCCGGAGAATGATTTCCGACATTGGGAGTGCTCCTCAACGCAACTGCGAAGCCGAGTATACAAGAGTGATTTATTACGATTCGAATTGGCTGGTTCGATCTCTTGAGGGCCAAAACCACAACTTTTCATTACTGATTCAACTTCATTGGCGTAAAAGTCATGGCTCTCGTATATTGAGCCTACACTCTTGGAATTAGATAATTATGACTCGCAAATCCGTTGGCTTCTTACCTTTTGGGGCTGAAATTTGAATGGTGTTGCCGTCATTGAAATCCCCATTTATGTATCTTTGCAATATTGCATTATTTCTTTTCCAGGAAACACGATGAGGAAGAGAATTCACTCTTTCAAGGACACGTGGAGAGTCGTTTTGTTGTAGGACCAAAGCTGGATTTCGGACCACGTAAGGAAGTCGGGGAAGAGCCAAGGCCCAGTAATCATAGTCCCGGTTCACTTGGTACCGATTCACTGACGTCTGAAGATGGCTTGTAGAGCATACTATTAGCCGGCATAGCTTGCATGTCTTTCCCATCTCCACAATCTGTGAATACTTTAATGGATGTTCAAAGCCATCCATGAACATTTCCAATGTGATGCTTTGGCAAGCGGCACACAGCGGTGATTCCCATATGCCAGGGCTCATATCGAACTGGGTTTTAATGCAGATACAGAATTCGAATCTTTGTGCTGATTATTATTGGATAGAGTTGTTTGAGAACATGAATAAGACTAACGATATGGACAGCGGCGAAGGTAAATCGAAAAAAGGGTCCTCGCAAGACTCTGTAAAGCTATATATTGCTGCCTACCATTTCTATGTACATTCGTTGTCTAAAGATGCGGGGCTTTGGAGGCGAGGCTTGTAAACCGGTCAAACGCGTGATTGATTGATTCACCTCCCGATTGGACCAGGTCCGAGCCGGTGGGTTACGTTGGACCCAGCGACTCAGATCTTATGTTTCCAATTTCCGGTGGTGGATGATTTAGATTTAGAATGCGATTATGAATCACTAAGAATGCCTTTTTCTATTGCCTTATAATTTACAGAAGCATGTACATATTCTTTCTTACAAGAGCTCTGCTGGAGGTTCCATGATCATCAGCATCTATATAACAGGATGAAGAATATCATTGCTTTGGCTCCTGAAGGCCCGCCATCCCCGAGTTCATCAACATCAAAGGGAAGGAGGGAGGGCAAGGGCGTAGGAACTTAGCATGGTACAGATTATATAATGAATAGAAGCTAGTGCAAATGCGGAACAGTTAAATAAGCAAGCTCAACGAGTGACATCGGATCGTAATAAAGGCAATTTGGTAATAGATTTGTCTCCGCTAACAGAGAGGTTGGCCGACCCGCTCCAGCCGCACCCTTGTGAGCTCCAACTGTGAAAGAGAAGTACTCTGTTGTCTAGTGGCAATCACATTCCTGAAGTTGTGGCGCTATACTGGATGTGTAAGGTGTGGTGCCAAGACTCTCTTTCGCGAGCGCGGTAATCTCTGTCCGGGGACTCCCTCTTCAGGTTTAGTGCAATCCCTCGCTTATCTATATCAGGCATCGCTCCTCGCTCCTGCATCAATCAACTAGTTGCTCCCTTATACTACACATCTCATTGATTCGCTGCTTGCTCTGACTGTGATACTTTTATGTAAAAGAGACAGCAGGATGCATGCTGCGCCATTACTACAGTACAGGAACAATACTATACATGTAAACGTAGCGTTAGTACTCTTTGCATCAACCCACCAGTCAGATCATCTGCGGCTATGGGTGCATCTAACCTAGATAAGCAAATGCGTTGTTAGGCTTCAACTCTTCAGCCTAACATTGAAGAGCGAAGTCAAGAAAACGATCTACTGTATTTCGTACTTCTTTCTATACTATTCTCAACGCTACAAAGCCCGAGCTAAAATGAGTAACGGCTACGCCAGGCTCGCCTCCCTCATGGGCCTCCACCCCGAAATCGCCATCCTCCGTCGCTTCGGCGCACTCAATGCCCAGAACCTGCTCTACCTCCAAGCCGAGCTAACCCATCTCGAACACCGATTGCAGAAATGCGTGGAGGAAGATGCAGACTCGGGACATCCCGACCGCACTATTTACGACCGCGACTGGCAAACTCTTAGCGAGTCGGGTGCTGCACCGGATGGGAATCCAGAGCAATGGAATACCATCCTACTTATTAGGAAGCGGCTTGAAGAATATAGTGAGCACCCATGCTTCAAATTCCATCGTTCAATCGGCAGATTGATATGTCAATCGCTGACACAATACAATTAGACCAAGCTCTCCTCTTCCAAACCTTCATCGCAAAGTGCGACGCCCCTAACCCGCAGGACCTCAAATTTTTACGCCTCTGGATGAAGACACCCCGCATGGGCAACGTCTACCTGCTAGGCCCAGACAGCGATGTATACGAGAAGCCGCAGCTAGCTACTGACCTCATCGCGCTCAAGTGTCGGGAGAATCAAAGTCTCGCGTCTAGAGTACTAGGAGATTTCGCGGTGCATTGGTGGCATCGGGCGTTTGGGTGGCGGTTTCGGGTGAGTTTCTCTTGTTCTTCTTTCAATACTTGTTTGTCCGGACGTGTACGACGAAGTGCAGTTTCCTTCAGCCTATACTTAACAAAAGTAAAGAAACCAGACTCGTCAAGCTCACATGCGAACACGGTGTACTACTCACAAGAAACGATACTTCGGCTTAGTACGTTAGTTGGCACGGTTTTTGCTTCGGTGCTGCCTGTCGTTGCCATTGTGGTGCTGTACTATGTTACTAGTATGATCCATCGACTCGCTATCATTGGTGTCTTCACTGGATTATTCTCGGCGGCCTTGGGTATACTTACTACTGGGAGGGTGGTTGAGATTTTCTCAGCGACGGCGGCGTAAGTGGAAAATTAATTAACTGCCTAGGTGTTATTGTGTGACGGGAAAAAAATTTGCTGAGACTACTGTTAGATTTGCGGCTGTTCAGGTCGTGTTTGTTGGAACAACATCGAACCCAACGACAAGGACACCCGCTTGATGCTCTTTAGAGGATGACTCCGAGTCGCCGTGAACTCTGAGAGGTCTGTTAGTAGGTCTAGACTTTCCAAGACTGAATGGTATCAATCAATTATTGAGAAGGTATTGGAGACGAGGCAATGTTTCTCGGAGACGGCTAAACTATTCATATAAGCGTTTTTCTGAAACTCCATGCCTCTCATGAATGCCCGTTTAGTTCATGAGCTTTGTCCTCCTTGTTGCGATCCACTGCCTTGTGAGACCTGGCTTTGCGACGCGGACCCCGACTGAGCAGCCTGGCGTCTAGCCTCTAGAGCAGCTCTTTCTTGTCGCCTCTTTTCTTCTGCTATAGCTGTCGCAGCTTTGTCATCTAGTTATAGCGTATCAGCTTTGGTTCGTAATAACGCAACGTATGAACTCACTCTCGCCAAGCTTCTTGTGCAGAACTAGCGGAACCAAAGCATCCTCGCTCACGCTCACAAGATTCTCCTGTACGATGTATTCGACTCCAAATATGACGTCAAAGTGATCTGACGATGGAGGAAATACAAAGAATTGACTCTGAAAAAATCGGTTCCCGCGATGTCGTTTGAATTCCAGAGTTACCACTCCGGACGCTCGGACAGAATTACCATTCGCATCGGCGACACTGGGGGCACTAAAGTCCCGAGAAATAGATGAAGATTTGCCAAGGCGCTCCACGAGGCGTTGCGAGATCCAGTTACCACTTTGACATTGGGTATCTAGTAAGGCAGTAGCAAGTACGGGATTGCCTTTGGCGTCAATGATTTTGATGTCCCAATGGAACGACTGCGCCCGTTAATATTTCACTCCCTTCAACGACAAGCAGGAATCTTACTTCTTCACTGCTCTGCGGTGCCGAATTTTCAGAAATACTAGTTGCCTGTGCCTTAGGAACGTTTACCCATTGCACCGACTCGATCTCTCCATTCATCCATGCCCGCACTTTTTGAGCATCCTCCTGCCTATGTAGGCTAGTGTACACTCGAATCAAATCGCGTACAGCTGGAACATAGTGCGCTGTCCAGGTGGTATGATGGACGTCATTTTTAGAAGCTGGTAGTATAGATGTCAATGTTTGCTCGGCTTCGACAAACTTGTACATATTTACTTGCACGGACCCCAAGGCAAAGGTAACCATGCGATAGTAGGCACCCTTGGCTCCCCACGTGTTTTCACAGATCTCTTGCGCTAACTTCAGAACGCTTTCAGCATCTATCAGTCGGCCCATTTCTGCGTAGAGTTTGCCGAGGAAGTATTGTGCGTAGATTGTTTGTGCATGGTTTAGGCCCACAGTCTCTTTCAGTCCCTTCAATGCTTGCTGGTGGAAAGACAGAGCCTCTTCATGACGGCGGAGGTTTGCATAGACCCTGCCGAGCTCCAAGACCAATACGAACTTCTCACATGAAGCTAGGTTTGGATCAAGTTTCCCTAGGTGACCTTTCGCCTTCTTCCTGGCATCTTCTGGTTTCTCCTGGCTCAACAGCACGCCAACTACGGCGGTTACCGCCCTCAATGTTGCCGGATGGGAAGGGCCGTAATACTTTGTGCGGATCGACTCACACATCTTGAAGTGTGCTTCGGCCTCGGCCCAACGAAGCATTTGTCCATACGACCTGGCGAGGTAATCATGTGATGAGGATGCCATCTCATAATTGAGCGAAAGTGACTTGCTGTATCCGGTTATGCATTTCTGCAGTCTTTTTTCCGCTTCTGGTTGGTTGTCGTTTCGGCCGAAGTCTAGTGCTTCGTCAAAGAGACGATTAAGCTCAGCTAGCTCGGCCGAGTCTTGGGCCGCTGGCGGTTGTTTTCTTTCCTTGCCCAAAATGAAACGCATCTCAGAACAGTGATCGTCGAAGTCAGCCTTCTTATTACAATCCGACCTGTTCAGGCGCTGGGACTTGGGTAGTAGGTCGAACTGGATTCTTGCCTTCAGCTGTACGAATTTCGATCGTCCAAAGTTGTTCACAGATTGCGCGGCGTGGGTAGCGTGTACTGATCTTGCACAGGGATCTAAGGATGCCTGGTGAGCATTTCTGGATCCGTGCGCTTGGTGGATTTTTTCTTGGAGATCCCTATCCCTGATTGGACAGGATGCTTACAAAGATATGTCACACGAAGAGCGGGTTCCGGAACAACACGTGACCTAAGATAAGTGCTGATCTATATGGAATCCAGAGTGCTACTTTGAACAGATCTTTGATGTTCTCCTAGTACTTACTTAGCTTCTAGAGCAAGCTTCGCACCATGCAGGACTGCGTCCGCAAAGCTGGTTAGACTTAGCACTTTAGGTGCAAATGGCTCCAAAAGCGGCGACAGCCAAAAAAGGAGTCAAAGTCCCCGGACATAGAGTTACTGCGGTAAAGTTCGTTGGAACTGCATTCGAAGGGAAGCCGGTTTCGCTAGTGGCTGTACTGAACCTGTGAGGCCCTGTTTTTTTTGATCTGCTGATGCATCGAAACAATGTGACTGGTCACGGTCTTGCGAAAAATTAGCTCCTACTGTCTTGGATATGGAGTAGTGGGGAAACTAGAGGACTGAAGTGGACGTGCCATAGGGATGTCCCACTCCGCGGGAGGCGTTGCCATCAGGCTAATACCTGAAAGTGGAGTGGTAGGTGCGGAGGGTTTCGCCCTTGACATTTCTTTATGCCACTTCTGAAGCTGCGTCTTCCACGCCGAGTCCCTGGTGATCATTTGCTCTAGAATTGAAGTCAAGTTCTGGTAGTCTATAAGGACTGATCCCAGTTCCTCCGAGGTTAAAATTCTCCGACATTGCCCACGGAGAATGCTCTGGAAATAGCTGATTCTGTCAAGGAGGCATTGAATGTAGAAGACGCATTGTCTAAGCTCTGTGGTAGGGATTCTGCTGGGATCGGCGGGTTTGGGGATATCTACTATGTTGGTTCCTGGAGAACACTGACTCTGATGTTCTGGAATAGCAGGAAGAGTCATCGTTGCTGTGAGTAGTGATTTATCACGAGCACTGCCAGTCGAGGGCCGTACAGGTCCAGGTGCAATCTTCCTGTAACGCGATCTGAAAGCTTCATTGGCTTTCACTGTTGAGAAATATGGAGAAACACGACGATTATGTGGCTCAACCTTCCTAGAGTGCGTCTCCGCCTCAGCCTCGCCTTTCGTCGTCTGCGTCAGTTTGTCAAAATTGGATTGCAACTCAGCATATCGTGCGTCAGAGGCTGCTTTGGTGACCCGGAGGTTCTCTAGCTCTCCCAACAGCTGTTCGTCCCTGACCCAAGCATTATTAAATGAGCGTAACTACCCGATATGATCTCCAGATCCTACTTTGGCTGTAGTTGTTGTCTTCGCTGAAGCGTTTCCTTGAGATCGAATCGCGTCTTTAACACATTCAGGACCAAATTCAAATTGGCTTTCACTGTTCTAGTCGTGCGTTTAGGATCTCAAGCTTACGTTCTTGATACGGGTAGAGCCATTTCGATTTTCCTCGAATTACATTAGTTTGTTGAAATGAGTCTTGATTGATTCAAAAATGACTCCCTTGGCTTCTCCACATGCTCCTGGATCTCTTTGAAGGCGTTCTCGCACTTCGTAACGCAGTCCTTAGCCGTATTTACCTCTTTATCTCTTAACCCGCGTGCAAACTCGTCTTCGGCGAACAAGTCTCCGACATGTCGCACGATGCCTGCAGTCAAACGAACAGCATTGGCGACATTACTAAGTCGCCAGTCAGCAGAATGAACCGAGTCTAAATAATTATATGTGTTATGAAAGCCGAAGGCCGGCGTCAGCGACTTGGACGATAGAGGCTGCCACAGCGATACGCTCTGAGTCGCTCATCGTGCTTTGAGGGCATGCCGAAGAGCAAACAGAGAAGGGAAGTGGAGGAGGGTGGAGAGGACGGAAGGCTGAGGCTGAGTTTCATTTGAAGCGACGAAACGTGACAAGCTTGCAAGGCAAGGCTGCGGAAAGGCGAAGCAAGGCGGTATTCCGGACGTTGCACAATAGCGCATGCTCCATTGTGATATACCGACCCAGGCTCTGCGCTCCGCTGAAGTAAAATGTGTCGTTGATAACGATGGCGAAGATTGGTGAACTAGCGATTTGCGAAGTGGAGAAGCAAAGGGATGATAGAGTAGGGGTAGAGTCACTCGGGGAAGTCGCGGGTGGAGCCCAGCCTCGTATCGCTGTGGGCAGCAATGGCCTGTCACTGACTTCCAAACCCCGGTGCTGACTGGCCAAATGGTTATATCCATTTATACATACTCCCTAAATCAAATACTCTTTCGATGCCAGAAAAGCCGTTTTAAAACCACTCCATGCGCGAAATGCACATTCCTGCACCTGCACCTAGCACCATTCAATATGAAGATCAACCAGAAAACGCCCTCCCAGAAACACCGCCTAGAAGCAGTCTAAATATACAGGCAATGCCTTGAAATTTTGTTAAAAAGAAGAGTACACTAATTCAAATGCCTTTCCAAACGCGAACTCCCGCGGGGGAGGATACAATGGGTACAGATCGCAGGGGTGATGGGGGTGAAAGGGGTGGCAAGATTTAGAAGCATTGTGAAGAAAGTTTATTACCTTTTCAAAGCTGGCTTCACCGCTCAATCTACCTTGATTGACCTGTATATCTTGAGGACGAACAGCCAGCTTGCAAAGAAGCCGATTGTGCCTGATATTCAGGTTAGCATACAAATAACCAAAAACCCAGCTCAAATTACTTACCCGTAAGAACGAAGAAAAGCACGCTTAACAGCGCACTGTACCCCAGATATAAGACCCCGGATGTCCAACTACCAAAGCTCACGTCCTTGATCCAGTAGAGCAACGCACTCGCAAACACGTAAAACGCGCTAGCTCCCGCCGTGCAAAAGCTCCTCCATTGCCAATGATAATTCTCTGCGCACAGCAAGAAATAGATCATCAGTACCGTCACCGCCGCCGACGTCATGATCATGAGTCCGTAGCAGATGAAAAGGAAGCCAAACATGTAGTATACTTTGCTGAACCAGATCGAGTTCATGATGAAATAGAGTTCCACGAAGATTGCACCGAAGGGGAGAACGCCGGCAAGAGCCATGCTGGGAATCGGACGCAGATAGCCGCCAGCAGGAGGGATCTGGCGCGGAATTTGGTTCGTGCGGACCGGAGCGTCAACAACAGGTTGCTTGAATCCAACCCAGCTCCCCGCAAAGCTCAGTGGGACGGAAATCACAAACCAGATGATCACAAGAATGAGCATAGTGGTGAATGGAACTGCCCCAGACGCACCGCGGCCCCATACGAACAGGTTGAGGAGGAAGAATGTCGCGAACACGAGACCTGGCAGGGCGAGAGGGGTGTAAAAGAAGCAAAGTTTCCAGGATTCGCCATGGAAGAATTTGTAGACGCGCGAGCTGACGTAGCCGCCGACGAAGCCAAAGATGGTGTAGAATATTAGCATGACGGTAGCGAGGGCGCCGCGATTGCTGGGGGAGAGGAAGCCCAGGAGAGCGAAGGCTGTCAAACAAATTAATCACTCAAAACAACTAGATAGCGAACGATACTCACCAATTGTCAAGCCAGCCATCGAGAACAACTGGGCACCATTTCCGAGCATGACAGAGAGGAGCAAGGGGTTCTTGGGGGGTCGGAATACGTCGCCGTGAACAAGTTTCCAGCCAGAGTCTTCCTGCACACCATCCTCGACCGACCCATTGGCGCCAAAGTCGTCAAGGGCCAGCTGGTCAAGGCGGTTGTATCGTGCGATGTCCTTCTTCAGCGTCCGTACAAGGATAGTGCTAACCATGCCGATCAAGAAAGTGACGATAACAGCGGAGTTGACGAGGGAGAACCAATGAATCTTCGGATCGTAGACATGAAGATACTTGTCCCAGCGCGTCGCAAATGGCGTATCAGAAGGTCTCCAGTACACGCTATACGTAAACGTCAAGACGGTATCGTCTTGCTCCGACAGTACTGCTGGCGCGCCCTGGATGTCCTTCGGACAGTGTCCCACTCCGGCGTCAATGTATTTTGAGTCACGCATTGAGTACGGATCCACAAGCACACCGACAACCCTATAGTTATCCTTCCCTGCCTCATGGTAATCGATCACGATATCATAGTGGTTATTGAACAAGGGGTGCTCGCCCTGAACTGTGCCTAGCGCAAACCCAGGACTGTAAAAGGGTTTGTCGGAATCTGGGTCTTTTAGTAATTGGGCTGCCGGAAGCCCGTCCACCAACCAGTTTAAATCATAGCCTTGGTATATCCTGCTGTTGACGAATACGGCGTCCCTTGGTGTGAACGTCTGCTCTTTGCACGCTGTCTTACAGCTCTCATTCTGGCCCACTTTCAGCTCGAACGGACTTGTTTGTATGCGATCCCCAAAGAGTATACTCCCCAGACTCTCTCGAATGTAACTCGGCCCGCCGTCGGGCTTGCAGAAATGGAACGGTGGATGGTAGTAGTCGAAGGAGAATACGGATCGGAGTTTCGGGTCGTTTTGGGAGTCGGCGGGCGTCAGATGATTTACATGGAGCGGTACCGTGTCACCAATCTTGTAGGATGTGGGTGCGACGCCTGGAAAGTAGAAGGCTGATGCCGGCAATGGGGCGAGGGCTAGCAGGGAGGCTAGGAGGGCGCCGGATGAGCGTATCTCAGAGGCCGGCATGATGCATAGATGGGTGATGGTGAGTTCAAAGGCGAAGGAATTATATCGGTGGGCGCTGAAGGTGGTGGATAATGTCAGCTCACTATTCTCAGCAAGGGGACTGGAATGGACGACCAAGGCAACCTACCAATCGCCCTCGGAGGGTCTGTGATAAGGATAGACGCAGTCAGGTAATGATCCTGATGAATGCGTCGGCCGAAGCTAATTGCTGCAATGTTTCAAGGGCGACAAGCCGTTGTTCCGGTGAGGGCTGCGGGCGCCAGAAATGTTGATGGTGGTGATGTTTAGCTGTCCCTACCTATGCGAAATCATGCGCCTCACCCTAAGAAACGCCAAGCCGCTTGTGCCACAGGACGGCCTTTGCGAATCCTCTCGCATCCCTCAGACCATTCCCATCCACTCATTCACGTCAATCCAATCGCAGCGGACAGGACTGTGAATTCGGCTATTCAATTATTGCATACTTGAACTCGCCGTCGTCCATTCCTATATACATCATTCGTGATGTGCCGCGTACGCCGAAGCAGTACCTGGCCTCCAGCAACCATCCATTCCAGCTTGCATGCAAAAGAAAACCCAATTCAATGCGCTGTGATATCAAGAATCCGAGAACACCAGCCAAAGGACCAAGAGTAGACCCCATGTGCTAAACCAGCCCGTCGTACAAGGAGAGAGCCGACACAATCGTCTCGTCGCGCTTCGAGCCTTCCTTGAACTCGGCCATGTCCAGACTGCCGTTTTCGTCTTTGTCCATCATCCGGAATATCTTGCGCACGCGCTTCTCTGGCGTGTCCTCGTCTTCGGGAAGCTTAACCATAGAGCCGACCTAAACAAAGTCATCAACTGTGACGCCATCATCAAAGGATGTTTCGCATACCATCTTGTATATTGCCTCGACGATTGCAAGCATCTCATCGTAGCTGATCTTTCCATCGCCATCAATGTCATACAGCTGGAATGCCCAATCGAGCTTGTCCTCCATCTTTCCTCTGCTGGTCACACTGAGAGCGCAAATGAATTCCTTGAAATCAATCGTCCCGGATTTATCCGCGTCGAAGACATTAAAGACGTAGTCTGCGAATGACGAGGGGTCGCCGAAGGGGAAGAATTGCTTGTAGATCTTCTGGAACTCCTCTTTCGTGAGCATGCCGGATGGGCAGTCCTTTAGAAAGCCTGTTGCCTCAATCAGCCACATTCGACTGACTTGAGTTCTTCCTGTCTGTACCTTTATACCATTGCTGTAGCTCCTTCTTGTCGAAATGAGTCGCTTTCTGGAGGTCTGCAAGCTCCTGCTGCGACAGCTTGCTCTGGCTATGAAATTGCAAAATCAGCCCATCGTTCTTTACTGCAATGTACTCCACAGGGCCTCGAGAGGACAGTTCGCGCTCCAACTCCCTGACCCCCATGTGAAAGGCCGTCTCCCGATGGGCTCGGTATCGCGTGTATCCGGGTTCGCCGTGGTGGGGTATCTCGGAATGGTGCGACCTCGCGAAGTTGAGGGTCGGATGCTCATGCAAGAGTAGCGGCACTTCTCGCGTGCCCAGGGCTATGTGATGCGGGGAGATGTCTTGATCATTGTTGTCGGCGAAGTCCGTGGGCATGGTGTCGTAGGTCGGAGTCGTAAATGGGGTGATTGACTTGATGAAGTGGAAATTGGAGCGCGGACGTCATCGCCGAGTGATTTCGAGCGGCTTTTCCTTCCTTCACTGGGTCTCGCAGGTCGCAAAGTGAATGGAAGGTGGAGCGTTTCGGGAGGGGAAAAACAGCGCGACAGAAAGAAGAGCAGACTTACGATTTACCCATGGCTCGTGCAAAAGTTCACCGGCTGCGATGAAGAAAGGAACCCGAGATGTTGTGCGTATTCGAGCAGGTGTAGGCGTAGGCAGTCAATGATGAGCGCAGTCGGTGGTGGGTAAGGGAAAGGCTGCGAGGTGTGGCGGAGGGGTTTCTTCTAGACAAATCTCTATGGCGGGGTTAAGGCAACGAGGCGCAGCGCGCAGCGAACAGTTAGAATTACGGGAATACGATACCGGCAGCCGGCGATATGGTGATGTGAATGTACTTAGAGGAGGATTGCAGCAGTGAGGAGTGATATATGCGACAAACAGAACGGCTGCGTGAGTGGTTTCAGGCCTAAAGACATGGCGACAGCTCGGCTGGGCGTGATAAATATAGGAAGCGGCAGCCTAAGGCATCTCTCTGCAGAGCATCACGCCCGTCGACCATGCTATGGTAGCTGCAATAACAAGCTATTTTATGCTGTCTCTGCTGACCGTTCACTGGGAGTGGGGACTGCTGCATGTGAGCGGCCGCTTTCACTGCATGCTCTCCCTCCCCGTTACTCTGGTAACCCAATCCTATAATAAGCTGGCCATCCAGCACCGTCCTACTGGCGCCCGGACCTGCAACTGTTTAGCCTTACGCACCGGTTCAGCTGCCACGGCCCCTGCGTGTAATCCTTCCCGCCTGTGCCTCTTGGTCGCTTCCGATCCCGATCACGTGAAGCTTGTCTGAGCAGTCCATCGCCTTGTTCCCAACCTTGTTCGAACTTCATCGCCCGCTGCACCATCCTACCATCTCGCGCTGTCACCCCAATCAATATCCGCTGCCACCATGGACATCGAGCTGCAGGCGCAGTTTCACCGCGTCGAGACGGCATTGGGCACGCTTGTCGACTCTATTGCATCGTACAATCCCTCGCCGCAAGCTGCCGTCGATCTCGTCGCAGCAGACGACGAGCTGGGCAAGGGCCTAGATCAGCGTAAGTGGGCTACTTCGTGTTTTTTTTTTTTTTTTTCACAAGTCATCTGCAGCTCTTCGCACTCGACTGTGCCTTCCTCTTACTAATTTGTCAATGCAGTCGCCGTCCACCAAGCCAACCACGCCCGCATACTATCCCTCCGCCACGAAGCTGAACAGCTCGAATCTCAACTAAAAGGCTCTCTAACGGCCCTCAGCTCTCTCCGCCACGAACTACTCTCCACTCCTGTAACTTCTTTCCCCGAAACCTCATACCCAGTCCCATATGACGAGCTACTACGCTACGCAAGGAACATTTCTAAATACACTGTCCCTCCAACCTACCGGGAGCCGAAGTACGTGTCAGAGCCCGAGGAGGAGAAAGGGAAAGAAGATCCTTGCTCTGGTGGTGTTCCGAGCAACGGCGTGGACATACCCGCAGCCGCAGACGCTCTCGTAGCTGGAGACGAGACCGCCAAAGACCAAGAGAATGCCGAAGGTGAAGAAAAGAAGGAAATCACGCCCGAACAAGAAGAGTGGCTTAGGAAGCTCTTTGAAGAGGGCCATCAGTGGGCCCCGTGGCCGAGCCACGAGAAAATCCGGAGGGGCAATTTAATGCAGATTCAGCATTTCCTTGATCGAGGTGATGACCCGAGTCAGGTATTACCGCCGGCACAGCAAGAGGAAGAAGACAGGAGAAGGGCAGAGGAAGAGGAACGGGATAAGAAGGAACGAGAAGAGAGGGAGGAGGAGATGGAGAGACTGAGGAGGGGAAGCTTGTATCCAGGTGGACCACGGCCGAGTGTGTCCCAGGAACAGCAACCGGCAACTTTTGGAGGACTGGATATGTATGACCCAGATGATGATGACTTGTAGAGCGGCTTAGTCAGCGATTGCCCATGGCTCCTTCCAAGAGCCGAATCAAGAAGACACCTTACGAGGAACCGAGGTACAGGCTCTCCTCACAAGCCAAATTCTAAAGTCGTGAGACTATTCACGGCATGTTTTTTGTCACGTCTACTCTGAGGCGTTCTCCAATCTAAACACAAACATTCATCTATATGACTTCGTAGACTTTCAGACGGAAGAAGCATCCAATAACAGTGTGGCATCTGGCAGTTCGCCTTCATGAATTTTGCTCACCATTACATCTGCATTCACTATGCAGTACTCTCCCTGCAGTCACTCCTCAGACCGAGACCGAGCCCGAGCCGAAAATCCAGCAAGTGCTCTTGAAAGGCTCTTTAATGTCCATGTCAACCAAACAATCCTACACCAACCTCAAAAAGGGTGTACAGTCGAAGCATTTATACACACAGCTTTGCCATTACTATCGTCACCCAGCCTACTTTCACTCACGTCTTCGCTCACGACTACTTCCCATCCACATCCCCTCCTCGTGGTTCGTCCAAGCATTTCTCATGCCCAAGCCATTTCGGACTTTGTCTTCATGCCTCACGACTTTTAGTGGCAAGTCCTTCCCAATACCGAACAGTACGAAGGCTGCCCACTTCCACCTGAATGGGTTGATCACAATGGTGAAGAGGAACCAGTATATCAGCTCGGAATAAGTAAAAAAGTCGAAAGCTCCTCCCGGTGCCCTAGCCTTGATCCATCTTGTCATATCGATCCATCGTCTCATCCACCATGGTCTGGGCCTTGCCAGGGGATCGACTAGATACATGAGCAGGAATCGCGTATAGATGCCGATGTGATAGTTTCCAACTGTTCCGATTGCATTGACATATGTGCAGTTGTTACAGCAGATTTCAGGATGTTCTGGCGGGAAAACTTGCAAGTACCAATTCGGTGGTTCGTACGGCTCTTCGAAACACTCTTGGGGAAGAAAGCCCAAACTTGGTCGTTTGTACCCAGTGGCCATGATGACTACGTCGGCTTCAATGAGCGTCTCCACGCCCGGCCCCCCCTTTGGTACACCCTGACTGCGCTTCTTGAACCTCACGCCTTTGCCCGATTCATCAAATTCGAGTATGTCGCCCCGGAGCCAAGATGCCTTGCCGCTACGCACGAGATCCAGCACCTCATCATTCACCATAGGCGTTTCTGTGAAGATGCCTTTACCGCTGTTCCGGGGTGGGCTGATATCGTACAGGTCACGGTAGAAAAAGAGGCGGAGCATGTTTTCCGGAATCCAGGAGAAGGTGGTTTCGGAGCCGAAGATGTTCATGGCGAGCAGTGCATCGATGAGCGGATTCCGCGGGATAATCCATTTTTCGCTCCGAGCCAAAACGTCCGTATGCTCAGCGTCTTCTGCGGCGACGAACTCCAAAGCTTCGACTGCGCTGGCGCCGCCACCGATGATTGCGACCTTTTTGCCCTTGGCCGTCTTGCCATCGAGTTGCGAGGAGTGGTAGATCTCGCCTTTGAATTTCTCTTGGTTTGGAATGTGCGGCATCTTCGGATCACCACATGTACCGATTGCCGCAATGACTCCATCGAATCTGCCGTTCGAGGGGTCGTTGATGATCCAGCGGCCATGAGGATCTCGATACACTTTCTCGACGGGGGTGTTGAAGTTGGTCTTGGATTCCAAACCGTATCGCTCCCATAATTCGGTAATTTGACTGACAATCTGCCGTCGATCGGGGTATCCTTTCTTCCATTTCACAGAGGGATGGAAACGGTACATGATGCTGTGGATTTGGAGACCCGATGTGTTATTGACTTTCTGGTTGATCCCATCAGTATTGGTATTCTATTGGCGGGGAGACAGATGAAACGGCACATACACTCCATATCCCGCCCAGATTCTTACGAGGCCCGGCCTCGAAGATTCGACAGTCGAAGCCGTGGCCTACGCAGTGCGATGCAGCTGACACGCCCGTCAACCCGGCACCGATAATGGCGATCTTGGGACGACTAAGGTTCGCATGAGGCGGGGGCGGCCTGGGTGATAGCAGTTTGTCCAAAACCCATTGCAACACCTGATACAAAAATAGAATCGGGTACGTGATAAGGTGCTGGAGAAGTTGTTCGAGCCCCATCGTGGGCAATTGATTTGGAAAACTTCAATTAAAGTGATGGAGGCTTCCGGGTGATCCAAGAGAACTGTGTGAAGGAATTGGGAGGAACTGAGAAGTTTGTTTGGGAGCTGGGCGAGTGTGTGTTTATGAAGCTGTGTTGAGGGCAATTACCCGCACTGATGTCATGATGTAAGGAGTGCATCTACTAGGTTCGGGTACGCCGCATCGTTCGATCTAGTGTTTCCAACTTTCCATGCATTGGCATGTGAAAGCGAACATCAAGTCGTTGTACCTTCCCTGAGGAAACGAACAAAGAACCGATCCACGGAACAAAGTACACTGGGAATCAAAACTTATCATGTATTCACACAAGTTCCGGAGCCTAAGTCACTTCTACCACGTCTTCCAACCGGCATGTCGTCAACCAAGAGCAAGGGTCCTAAAGCCAAAGGCTCCCGGAAGCGAGGCGGCGGCGGCCCAAGCGCTGGCGATCCCGTGCCAAGACCTGAAGCTGCAACCCCAAACAACAGCCTCAACATCCCTCCAAACCACAACCGTCCGTCGCCCAACGCCCACAGGGCCCTCAAAAGCAAACAGCGACTAACAAGCAATCCCGATCTCAGGTCAGCCTAGTGAGAGACCCTAAGCGGGATCCATTCACAACATACAATCCGGCGCTCCCGGGTTTCGTGAGCCAATGTCTTGAAACGCTCAACGCTGTTCCGCCGCGGCTTGAGAAAGAGGTTGTTGCGGAGATTTATAGGAGGCTGAAAGCGAGGTATGCGCCTGAGTTTGAGGATTTGGATTTCCATGTGCTGAGGAGTCTGAAGGGGTGTCTTGTGCAGGAGATTGGGAATCGGAAGTTGGAGCTGCTGCAACAGCAGACTAAGTATCAGCAAGACCAAGAATTGCCAAGAGAGCGATTCAGGCTTGTAGCTGAGAGTGAACAGACGGACAAGATGCCGGGGTTTGGGGCAAGTATGGGTATGGTTGAGACCTTCCTAAGGGAGACGAACGAGGTTTTGCGGGAGAGGGACGGCGAGAGGCTGCAAGATTTTCTAGTCATCGAACCGCCGTTTAAGCCCATCTATGAGAATCTTATCGCCGAAGTCCGGCAAAGCTACCCTCAGGACGATGAGGGAAAGGATCGAAAGCGGCTGGAAGAGAGAATCCAGGGTTTCATGACGGAGTGTGAGGAGATTCCGTCGGAAAACGGCGTGGTGGGTAGTTGGAGTGCTATGGTTCAGTTTCTTGCGGAGTGGTTAGCTTTTTTGAGGGATTTGAATGTGGAAAATCTGTTGGATACCTATCTGAGGTTGAGTGAATTGTTGAAGTAAGTTAAAGTTTCTGCTCTCTCTCGCTATTGATCTTTTTCGCTGCACTTCCTTGTTCTCTTCTTATTTGTATGCCCCATTTACCCTGCCGCCTACTCATTGTAAGCTTTTCACTCTAGGGAAAGCTGAACATGCTTGAATCCTCTTATACTTGATCCAGATTACTAGGTCAAGGACGATACGTCCTCTGCCTCTCCCGACCGTCTTCGTCCGTGTCTATGAATTGTTAACCTATGTGAATTTAGAACTAACGCGTGAGAAGGAAAGCCACCAATGCACTCGGACATTCGACCAAGGGCATTATCATTCTCCCGACGGTAATCGCATACGCAAAAGTTTTTGCCCGCCTCGCCATCGGCCTCGACAAGAAACCCGAGCTAATTGCCCATCTTGTAATATCTACCTCCGAGGACGGCAGTCAAGAAACTCTGCCAGAAAAGGCTGCAGAAGTTCTAAGAAAAGCCTTTGTCTCCTGCCTTAATGACCGCAACACCACTCCAACAGGAATCAGGGACGGAAAGCCAGATGGCAAGAAAGTCGCTATCTACAAACTGGCAAACATCTGCCTCAAAGTCCTATTTCAATGCGATAAGAAAGAGAGCGGCGAGTACATCTTCGCAAACATCTCAAATTCCTCGCCCCCGCTCTCGATATACCCGGCCTCGGAGCGCGTCACGTATTTGTATTACTTAGGCCGCTTCCACTTCATGGCAAACCACTTTTACCCCGCACAAATCGCCCTCCAACGCGCGTATGACGAATGTCCCATCCACGCCAGCTGCCTGAAACAGCGCAGACTCATCGTAATCTATCTCATCGCCGCCAACCTCATCCTAGGCCGTTTCCCCACCCCTTCCCTCTACGGCCGTCCCGAAGCCCACGGTCTCCGCGAACGCTTCCACCCCATCACCCGCGCCATCGCCAAAGGCGACCTGGAAAGCTTCCGTCGTCTCATGGACTGGAAAACGGAGCACGCGCCCTGGTTCCTGCATTACCGTATCTTTGAGCAGATACAGAACAGATGCGAAGTCTACGTCTGGCGAAGTATTTTTAGAAAGGTGTTTTTGTTGTCTGGGGACCAAGGCGATACGAATAGGCGTGCAGCGCCGACGATCGACCTCCGCAAAGTTCTTGCCGCTTTCCACTACTTTGAGAAGAGGGCCATGATGAATGAAGCGCTCGCCCAACAAGACGCCGGACCCGGCCGCCGGCATATCTCCTTCCTATTCATGGACACCACACCTCCCGCTTCCGCCGGGTACGTCGATCCAGACTTCGACGGCCTGGACATCAAACCCGTCGTCCGCTTCCAAGACATCATCGAAATGGAAGCGATTGCGTCGAGCCTGGTCTTACAAGGTTTCTTGAATGGCTTCATCAGTCACAGTCGCCAGAAATTCGCGATTACAGGAGCGAAGAAAAAGGGTGGGGCGTTGGTGGCAGGGTTTCCAAGAGTTTGGGAGGTTGTTAGACAAAAAGCGCAGGGGCAGGAGGATGAGTGTCCAGGGTGGAAGAGGGATGGAGGGGCTGTGGGGTTGGGAGGTACGGTGATTAGGTTGAGTGGGGCGAGGGGGGTGGGTGTTGGGGAGTGGTGAGGGAGGGATGGCTGTGATGCTGGTTGGGTAAAGGGCCAAAGGCCGTTTGTACTTGTAGTTGATCGTAAACGTATATCAGTGGAATATATTGGATATGTAGATATATGGGACGAGGATGCTAGGATAGGGTTCATGGGTGTGATGAATGGTAAAGCTAACTAGCTATCTGCCAGAGCATGCGTTTGGAGGGTTTGGGGGAGCCGTAGGCTGTGGATGTCGGCGACCCGTGCAATTCTATATCCTTGACGGCAGTGATTCTGTGATGACTTTTGATGCTAGGTGAGGATAAGCTGCGTCTCTGGTGGCCCTTGTGCTGCAAGGATGGCGAGGATACGGGCCCTTGTTTCCAGCGGGCTTTGTTCACACAGATTTGACTCCCCTTCTACGGGACCTCACATCCTTCAGAGCATATGCTTACATTTTCTCTACCTAGCTCCGTCCAGGCGCAAGCGTGTACAGCGAAACCTCCGCACCGGACCGCGTGCAGCTGTGCGTCTCCTCCGACAGACCGCCCAAGCTACGAGCAGCACATCGCCCTCGACCGGGCACGCTGGGGTATTTGCTGCAGTCCGTCTCTCCGCAGAGCCGCGCATATTCAAGATATCCTGTAACATTCGGGTAAAAGCCACAGAGACTGGCAAAGAAGTCCTTACAGATGATGGAGCCACCTACTGGAAAATTTCTATTCTCGCGTATGCCACCTTCACCGAGAGTATACACGTAGTCAAAAGCGGCCCCCGAAAGAACGGCCGAACGTAAGAATATCTAGAATTCAGCCAGCCAGACCGGATCAGCCATGCATTTTTGTTTGGTATTCAGGAAAGATTATCACAGGTATAGGAACGAGGCAATAGTTCACGCTTGCCAGTACTATCATTATTAGACTACGGTCAATTTCATGGTCTACCTACAACGTGAAGGGAAACGATCGTTACAAAGGCTTCATGTTACCTTTGGCCACTCTTTCCAGGATTCAGAAAACGTTTCGCCCGCTTAACCATTAGGGCGATGCGACCGCCTATGATAAAAAAGGTTTTCCTGCGACTCCATTTCGAGCGGCTTCAACATTTGACGCTCGTCGATTTGGCTTGCTATTATGGGGCGATAAAGTTGGTTCTGTAAATGGAGTCTTGAAGTTACTCTCACGAAATTCCTGCCTCGCGGCGCGGAGCTGAGTTTCCAAAAGAACGGTGCCAGCGGTGATGGGCTCCGGTTCGCCTTTCAAGAGATAAATTCGCGGGAAAATAACGAAGGGTTCCTCCTCTGCGCTAGTGGCGGTGACAGGGGGAATGGCCTCCGCTCCTTCTGTGATATTTGCAACCTGAAATTCGAACGTTTGCCATTGGAAGTTGGGCGCGTCGGCAAAACCGAAACCAGGCCCAAGACTTTGTGTGCTACGCAGGACGGATCGCCAAACCTCTTGCGCCCGTACTAATAAGACTTCCAGCTCGTCTTCGAATCTTGGAATATCTTCTGCGGCTAGGATATCATCTACACCGGCGGTTTCCATCAAGTGCACTATAACCCAGTCTACCATAGATTTGTCTCCCTCGTCTTGCTCATGTGGGAACACTGACAGCATCATACCTCGGGCAAACCTCTCCTTCTCTGGGTCGAAAGATGCGAGACGGCGTAGAAGCTCTCTGAATCGGCTCTTTTCAATTAATAAGTACGTGGGCTGGAAGATGTACTTATCAACCAACTTCGCAAAGATTGCAAGGACTTTTGCAATTCGCATCTCCTTCGCGATGGCCGAATTGGACTGGGGAAGAGGTATGTTATATTTGACTATATCAGTATTGCGCAATGTGATCCAATCTTTCTGTAGGCAAAAGCATCATGAGTATGTGATAGCTAGAGTGAATCGGATACTCATACCTGCAACTTCTCGTCCGGCAGGTCCCGCTTGAGAAATGCCCCTACTAATAACGTGGCTGACTTCCACAACTTTTCCAGTTCGGCGGCCCTACAACTTTATTAGCTGTCGTAACGACCTCACTCTCAAGCTACCTACAGGTTTTCCAGATCTACGTCATACAGAGGCACAGCAAAGCTTTCCAGCTGATTTAGTCTACCAGTAGTCGAATTGAGTGTTTCAGTGAGGGTGGCATTCTGATTACGAGAGGCTTCCAACGACTGTTCCAGCACGACTACTCGGTTCCGTGATTCGGTCCACTTTATGGAGAGGTCATCTGCTTTCTTTTCGCCTTTTTCCGCTCGCTCTTTCGTTCCCTTGAGTTCCTGTTCCTTTTCCTTCAACTTGGCTACCTTTGTTTTGTACATATCTTCAACCTTCCGGCCATTGGATTTGAGCTCCTCCTCTTTAGATTTGAGTTCGGAAATAGTGCGTTCTCTTTTCCGGAGAACTTCTTGCATCTCATCGATCTTACGCTGCAGCGTACGGGTCTCTTCTTTGAATTCATCGTACGCCACACGGTACACCTTCAATGAATTCTGCAGCTCGATGGAGTGGTTTCGGTTTTTATTGTCCAGTTCTGCGTTAAGCTGCTTCACTCTCTTCTCCCTTTCTTGGATATTCTTCTCCAGTTCTGGGATCCGATCAATTGCCTGTGACACGGCTTGGACACGGGTGTCCGAGGTAAATGACTTTAACGCAGTCATGAAGTTTTGTGACAGGCTGAGGGAATCAGACAGCGAACTGATGCCATCGATTGGCGAATCAACTCTGGGAGGAGGCTGCTTTGTTTGCGTAGACATGTTTGCTTCTTCAGGTTACCGAAAGGGATAGCCTCCTAGCGAGCAGCCTGTGAACCTTTTAAAGACATCTTGCCAGCTCATCCAAACTGTGGCGATAACGAAGTGCGCCTTTCTCGCGGCATGAGAAATATTGCTTAAAGGCAATTGGTGTAGCGCCAGCTCTGGTTGTTTGAGTCGTCATTTCTGGGGCCTTTCTCCGATCGATTGCATCCCAATTGCATTGAACTGTCACTTACACTCACCGATCGGGGAGCATGACTCCTCCATGGCACGGAGAGGCAGATGTTGACTGGCCCTCGGGCCTTGATGAACGTGATATATTTATTTGCATCCAATGGTCCTTTGCTGAGAGATGCGTAGAAAGGGTCAGTGAAAGCTGCACTGGAGTGGATTAGGCCATATTGCGTTAAACCGTGTGCCGAGCAGGTAGTTGATGATTGGTTTCTAGGAACGGCGAGTTGGCTTACACATTGAACGGGGCATTCCGGTGAGTGTGCGGCGCCATCTTTATGGTGGTTAGGGATATGTGGTAAACCATGGTTGGCGCGTGTTTCCTAGCAATGCCGCCGCATATGGCAAAGTCTCCCACGGCAGGTGCGGGGAAAGAGGCAATAGGCATCCATGTGAACCACAACCCACGCTTGGCAGCCTTTGCCCCACTAAATCCAGTGCAGGACGGGACCGAGATCGTCGAGGCGAAGGGAGTGAGTAGCGGGAGGTTACCGGGTCGCAGAACAGTGGGAAGAAAAAAGGTGTAAGGCATGAGATGGCGTGCCGACTGGGTTTGTAAATAGGATATGAGGTTTTTGAATGGGATTTTGGTTAGGGATGAATTAGAGGGGTTTGCTCTTGTTGAAAGAGGAGAATCCTTTGAAAGAGAGATAGTTGCGGGTTTTAAGAAAATCGACGTAGCGACGCGTTGGACGGTGAGGCGGTTCGATGTGTAGATGCGTTAGATGGCGACAGCGAGATAGGTCAGCGTGATATCGGCGACGCAAGTGATAATGAAGGCTCCAATTGTTCGAATTCGCTCCTGCTGCCATCCTCTGTACAACCTTTAAACCATAAGTGTGGAATGCCACCGAGATTGGTGGGGGAGGGAGGTACCTATTAAGTTGGCAAAACGGCGGGTGCTTAGTCAGGCTACGATACCCAGATGGGAAGGTTGTTCCAAACCTGCAGCAGGATTTGCGTTAACCACTTCGGAAATCACCGTATTGGCGTCGATCTTAGGCCGAATTATCTACACCTGTTCCCCGCTAAATACAGACACAGAGATCGAATACTGTAAGCGTGCGCTATCACGTTACCTGGTCGGATAGATGCTCTCCCGGCTTAGTGTTCATGCTGTACATACATAACACCATGAGGAGTGCAAATCCTCAAGAACCAGACAATAATCTTCATCTCTCTCCATCCTGCCCTCACGGCAACAAATACGAAGTTGAAGACCCAAGAACAAAACATTGAGATCGTGTGCGTTTAGGACTTGCTCTTCGCAGCATTTTCATGGCGACTAGTCCGGAGCTGCTCGTCAATCCGTAAATATGATCTCGGGAAGTATTTAAGGATTATTCATTCTTTCCCTTTCCTTAACCATCGAGTTTCGAATCCACATCAACTTCACCATACTAAAGTGCAAGACTTCGCTCTTGAGCTGCTTGTTAGACTCTGCTGTAAATCCAGCGAGCGTTGTTAGAGGTCGCAGAAAGAGTCATGTAAGCACGGGCCACAGTACTTTGGCGAGACACTGGCTTGTGCTTGACTTCCTTGTTCCTGTTCCACCGCGATGCATTAATTCGCTGCCGGGAGGACTAAGAAACCTCCCTATCATACAATTTCTCATACAAACTCCATATCTCTGTCATTTCTCAACGAAATCTCCTCTTTTTTATAAACCCAAATTAAGTGAGGCCATTCGTGCCACTATAGATTGCCCTATCGCGAGATTTTTGAGTGGAGTAGAGGCTTGCGCGCAGAGGTGAGGTGCCTATAGGGTCATCAAAGATGCTATTTACTAGCTAATCCTCCAGTTTAACCATCTCTCTGCACCTCCAAGGCATCTCATCAATCTAACGTCGAACCTCATCCATAGAGATTTTATCCCAGCCCTGCTGTAGTAACTTTTTAAGGGGCACCTTTGCGATATCCCCAGTTCTTCTCTGGCTCCTCGCCGGGTTTAATGCGCTTGTTTCCCTAGATACGTCGCTGTTCTATCCTCTATAGAAGGATATTCCATAGGGATTTAATAAGGTTGAGATCTAGTAATTATAGAAGGTGGAATAAGGCCTTAATCTAATTAGCTACTTTGGCCTAATAGGCCACATTGTCGATAGTTTTGGTGCCGTGAGAGGAATCGCTATCTTTTTAAGGTATCCAACTCCTAAAAGAGTCTCTTAATTGATAGTTTGTAAAATGTCAACGTAGAAAGGAAGCAAGTACTTTGTATCGCTCTTTTGTGTCATGTAGGTGCTTTAGATCTCCTATTTAACTTCTAAAGGCTTGTTGCCCCCTAATTAAGTACTGTAAGCCGTGCAGACATGCATGGAGAAATAGGCTAGCCACTCAGCTGACTCGACAATTGCCGTTGCCTACAATCTCTGATATAAATGGCAGCTCTGAAGTCTTAGCTCGGACAATCAATCCTCTTTTTCATCCATCGCCTAGCCGGCTTACAAGTACTCTCTGCTTATTATCCTTGTCGTTTTCCACCTTCCTCTTTCAAGGTTTGTCTGGGTATTTAGGTTTTAGAAATAGGTTGTTATTATCGTCTTTCTGCCTATAAAATTGTAGAGGGCCTTTCTTGTAGTAATTAACGTGGGAGTACATGTAGATTGCCCACTTAGCTAGCTACTCGTTCTCTTAACCCATATTTTAAGGCTTATTTGTCACCAAGTAGAGCCTCGGCATGTCTCTACATTTAGGCCCTCATCATATCACGCCCTCATCATATCACACCCCCATCATATCACGCCCCCATCATATCACGCCCTTATCCCATCAGGCCTTCATCACATCAGACCCTTACTGCGTCAGCTGATTGTATTCTTTTTACGTACTCTATTACATACGGTCCACCTCGATTGTGTATATAGATCGAGTCTTCTACTTATTCAATTAATCATGGGTTGCTACATTGATTTCCTGCACTCGGTCACATTATTGCGCGTGCCTTACCGTTTTAGAACTCTTGGAGCTTGCTTATACCTAGTTACGTTGTAATACGCCTTGTCGGTGAAATATACCTTATTAAAATAGCTTTGCACAGGCTTATTCTTCTTCTCATAGCCATAATCAACCTGGAGCTCCTTGTTCTCTGCTTAAATAGTCTTTTGGGCGCTGGCAACGTACTTGCGAGCGTTCATTTTGCACGTTTTGAGGTTGTGTTATAGAGATTGCTTCTTGTTCGGAAACTTACAGTATCTCCTCTGGATGATGAGGGGTGACCACCTTATAGAATCGGTGTCCTTGCACATCTCATCGAGAGCCTTCTAGGGTATTTGGAACGGTCTTCCAAGCTTTGTGCCCTTTTCTTCTTCTTTGTACGGTGGATAGCTGTTGGCGTGCCGTACTTGCCGCACTCTCCTCGCCATGTACAACCTATATGCTCAGAGATGCGGTGTCGGGCTACAATCTCGGACAGACTCTCGTCAGATCGTTTGTTGTCAAGATCAGGTATCAGGTTCGCAGTGATTTGTAGGGTTGTTCAGGAGTTCGAGGGTTCTCATTTTACATATTACTTGTTAGATTCGGATGAGAATTGATAGAATTATTTTATCTCGAAGTTGTGGTGCTGCTGCTACTCATGAGATGTAAACATCTGATTTCGGTTAGCCCCGGCACCGAATTAATGCACCCGGGTAGCATCAAACCAACGCTACTGGCCACAGTCCTCTCCAATGCGCTTGTGAGTTGCCCGGCTGTGTTAATCCACCTTGTGAGGGTCTGAGAAGTCACGTCGCGCGACACGGTGAGCATCGAGTTTCTCCTTACACTCCTCGTCCATCCGGTCTTCCCGTACGGGCTAGGCTTAGCAACCCGCAGTGTTCCTCAATTTCTTCCTGGAGGGTCTCTGGATGAACTCTAGCCGGTCATCGATATCCTGATTTGTAGCTGGCGGGTCGTAGAATGCTAGCTCGTCACGGTCTAGGTGTTCTAGTCTCCTCTCTACGGCTTCCTTAAGGCCAGTCTCGTAGAGGTTCTTGGTCTGGAACCTCCTTTGGGCGGGCTGGGGTGTGATGCCTGCATTTAAGCGGATCCATACCGGGATATGGTCGCGGCTAACAATTTGTTTCTCCTTTGCTTCCGCTCGTGGCTAAGGAAGGTGAGCTCAATCGTAGAGTGCATCCTACCTCTGCAGTACAGTCGCCTGCAATATCGGCTTCACCTTTTGCGCAACGCACAGCTTTTCAAAACCCTCGTTGACTAGGATAACCCCAGTTGCTCATCCTCCGGTTGCAGCCGATTACCAACTCGGTGATCTAAGCTTGCTATTTTGCAGACCTCCGGAAATTCTCCGGACGCTGCCTGGCGCCCCACCATGCCCTCCATGTGACTTTCTCCTCAACGGACGTATTGCGGCAACTACAATTCATAACGTCCATCCACCCGTAACGGAACAACACCCGTAACGGGAAAAAAACTGGTACTTTGACTTCATAGCTAAAGGTAGTCGGTATACCTCTTGAATCTTATATTATTTTCGCTAGGTCTCATACTACGGCTACTTCTTCATCTCTAGTACCCTGCCAATATAAAAATTACGTTTATGTTGATGCCTTCCCGCCTAATTTACAAAGGCTCGTCTTTATGGCGAAAATGAGCGGTACCACCACGCATCTACGACTATCGCAACCCATCAAGCGCCTACATCTAGGCCTAAGACTCGAACAGTATGGCTAAGGAGAATTATTCAGCCGTAAGGCTGCGAGTGGCAATCAATTCATGCGGGATCGCCACCCCTGTCGGTACCTCTACAGAAAGCGATCCAATTAGGGCGACCACCAATCCTCGCCGAGACGACTCCGTGTTCCTTTAATACAACGTATCTTCATTAGATAATACAGGAAAGCGCAACCGGTGCCCAGGCCCCGGTTTGCCAAAGGAGCCTTGAGGAACGAAATTATAGAGCACATGGCATGGAGGGCACTTAAGTGTGAAGGTTTGTAAATAAAGGGTTGTGAATACACTATATGTTTAATGTTCAAAGTTTGATTTTGTCTATGTACAGGATTGATCTGTGAACTACATAATTAATGTATATAGATAATATAATGAGCTAGTTGATGTTCAGGACTTTTTTGGTAGGCTGACGAATTTGATGCGGTCTGTCCTCGGGGGGAGGAGCAGGAGTTTGAGTAGCAGAGTGTGGAAGATAATTTATAGTGAAAGTAGTTTAGGGTCTAGGCGTTTGTGATTTGGCCGTATAGTTGGTATAGGACAAATTATTAAAATGTAACAGTATACCGGGAGGAATATGGGGGAATACATTAAGAGTAATAGCAAAAGGGTTATTGTTGTAAGGTAATATGTGTAAGGTATTTTCTGTGTATAGGCGTTTAGGTAGCGGCGACGCAAGTACACCAGACATATCTATAGTATAGGAAGTAGTAGGGGTTTGTGCTAGATGTCAAGTTAGTATGTGATAGGGGATTTAGGTAATTTCTTACGGGATGATATGATTACGCTTGCTCCGCTGTCGGGTAATGTTTTAAGGGGTTCTGGGTCTAAAAGTTAATCATGTTTACGCTTTAATGGAGACATGAATTTGGAGCGTGGATCTGCGGAAGATTGCTTAGCTGAAGTAGCTATCAGAGATACAGTAGATATAGTGTTTCTAGATGATTTGGCAAAGAAATCCCAGTTTTCAGGGACGATAATGAAGACATAGTCTTGAGAGGCTGGGTGGGTGGACTATGATGTGATAGTCAAGGAAGCCAGTAAGTCTTCCTATACAGTGAAATAAAGTGTTTAGCTGGAATTAGGTATTCGGTCTCTTTATCATCTTCTTACAGCATATCATCCATGAATTGACGTGGATAGGGAAGATGACAAAAGCTTGAAATTAGTAGGATCTTTAATAAGGAGGTCTAGTTAAGTTGCTAGGGGTAATAAAGGTTAAGAGCTAGATAAAGCTGTAATACTTCTACTGTGTCTCTAATAGGCCTAATGGAGGATTGCTACAGAGAAGCGTGTAACTAGATCTAATAACTAAGCCAGTAAAGGTAACAATTAGCGGTATGATATAGAAGATGCTATTAAAGTTTAACGTTTAAGGGAAAATGCTAGAACGTTAGTTAAGATTAGTTAATAAAGTATTACGGGGTTAGATTAAAGCACTTATGGTTGGTACCCCCAGTCTTAAATTATGAAAGGGGTGATAGTGTAGTTAAATACTTTGCTATTAGGATTTATATCATCGTCTATATTAACCTCCTATATAAGGGCGTAGGGATAAACTTATTCTGATAGAAAGAATCATGTATTATTCTAGTTAGAGAAATTAACCTCTTAGTTGTATATAGACAAGTTGAGACTAAAAAATGCACAGTTAACATCGTTATTATTATCATAAGTCTATAGTTAGAGAGCTGTGTATTCTGTGGTTTTAATTTCAAGTTAGTAAAGAGAAGCGGATAGGGATAATAGTCTTATAGTTAAGGCCTTTAACGTATTATTTCTTAGGAGAGGGGAATTTCTTAAGGATTTAGAAACATATAAAGCATATTATAGTTATAAGGCTAATTAAAATCTCTTAGCTATTAAATATTATATGTAAATAGGAATTATTATTATCAGATAGAGCACTTAGAAGAGACATTATAAAAAGAGGTTAGTAGAAAATTTTTCTTAAAAATAGAAAAGAGATACAGGAGGGCGGTAAGTTAAAGAATAGTTTTTATAAAATAAGAAGAAAGTATTAGAGGAAGATAATAAGAAGAAAAGAGGGGACACATAAAACGCAAGAAGTCTATTAGACTTTAAAGATCTTAATATAATAGATAAGAGAGGTAGTTAGTAGAACATAGAACTTAAACAAATAATTATAATAATAGGGAAGTAGAGTAAACGGCGTTTATATAAAAATAAAGTTTTTATAATAGTAGCGTTAGGGTGATAGTGGCGCCTATGTAATAGTAGTTTAGTATAAATATAGCATTTAGAAATAGTCCCTTTCTGTTAATAATAATACCCGGTTAAGTTAGCTGAACGTTGTAGAGAGAGTAATATCTATATTTAGAGTTAGTTTAATTAAGTTAAGCCTAGCTTTATAGTAGGGTATAACCGTGACTATAATCATAACCATAATTATAGAAGTTTAAGACAAGTAAGCTTTTATATAGTAAAAGGGCTATATAGAGGTTATTAGTAGTAGTTAGTTATATAAACTAGAAGTAATAGATAAGAGATATTATAATATAACCTTTTAAGAGAAAGACCTGAGTATAAATAGGTAGAAAAAGTAATAACATGAAGCTAAGTTAGATAGAGAGAACTTAAACTCATAATTAGCGCCTAAATATCTTAAAGAGCTTAAAGAGTACAATTAATATAATTTAGTAGCCAGTAGTTTAAGTATAAGAATATCTGAATATATGTAAGGGGAAGGAGACAGAACTGGATAAACTCTATATAAAGTTTTAGAAAAGCTATATAGGCAAAGAAGGGGGAACTCAGCTAGTACTAGTTTAGAAATTTAGATGTCTAAAGATATTCCTTAAGCCTTACAAGAGACGTCTGAGAGGATAAGGTAAGAAGAAATATTAGAATCTACACAAGAAGTGTCTGAGGAGATTAGATAATAAAAGTTAAAAGTAACCCAGCCCACTAATAGTCACTTACTAAGGCGTTATTAACAGAAAATGAAAATTACTAGTATAGATCTAATGAAAATGCCTAGAGCTATAGCTTATATTATATAAATATATAATAGAATACGTATAGTAAGTCAGAGGTATATCACTATATACCGGCTGGAAGAATACAGGTAAAGGATGGAAATTATAGGGAAAAACTTACTAAACGCGCTTAAAAAGGTGGCATACTAGTTAAAAGAGCATAAACTTAATAATATTCATAGAAAGATAAGCCAGATATTAGCGGCAAGTAGGCATGTAGATAATCTACAGAACTTAACTTAGACAGTACAGGAGAGTAGAGAATTAATATTTTATAGAGAACTAGCTAGTATAGAAAAAGCTAATACGTCTGATCTTTTAATTATCAGAAAGCAGTTAAGCTAATTATATATAAAGCCTAGGATATAAATACTAATAAATATTTTCAAAGCTTCACGGAGATAGTATGGAGAGAATGGCGGGAGAGAAAGATCCTTAAAAAAGCAAGGCCAACCTGCAGTAGATAGTGAGTTAAGTAAAGACGAAATAAAAAAATAGTCACAGAAACAGATAAGAGAGAGTAATAAAAGTAGCAAGAGAGTTAAGAGAAATAAAAGCTAGGAGGACAAAGTCGCTGCTATTATATGCGCTTTAGAAAAGGAATTTAAAGGGAAAGAATAATAATCTTATAGAAACCAGTAGTGCGAGCCTATACTTTATAAGAGAAAGATAGTAACAGTATATAAGTTCTATAAAGCCTTTTATAAAGTAAAGACGTTGCTAATTTAAACCTGCATAATCTGCTATCGCAAGTTTACTATAAACGAGCTTAAAGAGTTTAAGAGTATATAATTAATATTAGTAAATCTCTGCTCTTAGTATGGTTCTTAATTTAGTTATTATAAATATTTCGCGTCCAACAAAATTGCCCTTGGATGTATAGAGTGTATAAAGGATTTAGAAAAAGGAGCCTTATCACCTGTAGCTTATGTATATAAGTGGCTGTAATATAAGCATATGTACCTAGACGAGTTAAAGGACTTATCTCTAGTAGAGAAGAAGCTTATCGCACTAAATTCTTATTATGGCTTTATAATAAAGTATAATGTCTTAAAGGGCTACTGGAAGAGCACTATGTACCTAAAACACGTTAAAGAGCATATTACAGTATTTCTAAATAATGTACAGGAACTGGTGACGCGTGTGCTACCTTATCTATTATTAAAAGTAATAGATAAGATCTATATCTTATGGCAAGGAACAGAAAAGCTGGCTTTTAAAGATCTCTTAATTCTCTTGTTGGTAAGACGCCGTGTGGTTGAAAGGGCGCTTGTATAGTTAAAAAGAAATAACCTATATTACACTAATATAGAGGTAGACATTACGGAAATAGAGAGCTGGGGTGCGCCGTTTTATGGAGTATCTTCTTAGGTTTATAAGCGTCTAGAACGTGATGAGCTATTAGCCTAAGAGAAGATAAGAATAGCACAGCTTATTCTGCTAACAGAGTGTGGTCTTGAAGCTAGGGAAGACATAGACGTGAAAGAGATTTTAGCGATACTAAACCAGCCACAGGAAGTGAGACATGGAGAGATAGAGGAGGGAGGGATTATTATAGGTAGCAGGTATATAAAGATAGAAAGCGATATTAATGGGAGCGGCAAGACTGTTTAGGAGATTAGTACTTTAGGGATGTTCGCTTTAGATGCACTTCCTAATATAAAGGATATGAAAAAGCTGTGGTACCTCTATAACGCTCTTAGGCATGAATCTGCTGGGACGGGTAGTAAATAAGGCAGATAGACAGCGTCTGCAGAGATACGGCGTGTAAACACGTCTAAGCCGTATATTGTCACTTCATAGGGAGATGATTTTGCAGACTTTAAAGATATATGGTTCTTTATAAAGACCTTCCTGACGTTATTTCCTTTCGGGGGTAGGGGGCCATAATAAGTCGAGGAGAGGATATAGGGAAGGACAGAGGGTGTCCCTGTAGATGCCTCTCTAGCAGGAGAGGATATGGCAAGGAGTGTAGTATTATCTAGAAACCTAAGCTTAGAGTCATAGGCGCGGGTCGTGCTCTGGCGCCACAGCGGTTAGTTTGCCACCCATAGGGTCTTTACCTTCCTTATATTCAACATGCTGGTTAGGTGCAGGAACTATCAGGTTAGCATGATAAGTGTAATAAGAAAGGAATTTCCTAAAGTAGAGCGTGTCATGCAATTACTCAGCGCAGAGAGGCTAGAGAGGGCTAGGGATAAGATATAGGCTTTAGGAAAGACGAGTGATAGGGCCGTTAACCAACTCTTATAGAGCCTATCACTCTATAGATTTTGGTAGCCTATGTTATGAGAGCTTCGCTTAGGCATGCGGCGCAAGATTAAGTCTCTTATAATACGAGATAGTATTCCAGTCATCTAGTTCATGTTAAGCCTAAATGATATTACAAACCCTATAAAGTTAAGGCTTGCGGTATATCAATATTAGGATTCTAAATAAGTAGAAGTGTTCTTGACTAGTTTAAATGTATTATATAAACGCATGCAGTTAGCTATATCAGATCCTCTTAGCTTAGCCTTATTCTTCCACAAGGAGATTTTAATATTCTTTAAATATTATATAAAGGTAGGGGAGCTTTCTGTGTTTAGTTATATTAGTTAGTACTTTAGAGCTGTAGAGATAAATAAGTAGGGTACACTTCACCTATATAGTCTCCTCTAGCTTAATAGAAATATAGGTTTAAGTTCTCTTTAGAAAAATGTTTAAAATGAAGACAGCTCTTTGTATCGTAAACAGATCATCTAGTATATGGATAGTGTTTTTATAGAGGTATGTCCATATCCTAGTTTATTACTTAAGTAATATTAGCTAATACAGAAGCCATCGCATAGGATCTCAATTAAGAGGCGTTTTATACAGTTACAGTGGAGAGGACCGTGACGTTAGATATCTTATTAATGCTTTATAATAAGGAATAATTCTTAGCTGTGTTTGAAAAGGAAGTGAATTTTTACACAGGTATAACTTAAATCCATACCTACAGTCCCACATATGTGAAATACTTTATTAATAGACTGGTAGGGATAAGAAACCTTTGCAGGTTTAAAGCGCTGTAGAGACTAGTAGAGAAAACAGCATTTAAAGAGAGCAGAGTATTAGAAATTTAGTACAACCACAATATAGTAAATTAATAGAACAAAGCTATTTCCGTTAGGCTACGTTATAATCACGATATCTCCTTTATTAGGACGCAGAGCAAGACACTGGCTATAGTGTTCTATATAATAAATTATATAACGAAATTAGAGGATCCGGTATGGAAGCGGGTGGCAGCAGCAGCAGAAGTATTTAATACACTAAGGGACTCAGAAACAGGAACCAGATCAGAGAACAGAACACGGTAGTTCCTGGTGAGGGTGGTGAATAGGGTTTTTATAGAACGGGCTCTGTCGCAGGTAGAGGTTACCGCTCACCTGTTAGGTTTCAGTATAGAGTTTACTCACAGTAAGGTCTAGACATACCTGAACGTGTCTTCTCTCTATTAGGAGATCTTTTGAAGGTGGGACCACCTGAGGTACAGCGCCGGCGAAGAGAATAAGGCGGTGGATGAAGCAGTAATACTAGAATATTCAGGCCAAAGAACTACTTTCATGTAGGCGTATCCACATCGTGGTCGAAAGCTAGCAGTACTTTTGTTATATGATTACATGTCAGTCATGAAGCTCAAGCGGAAACGTGGTAGAAGCGGTGCCTAAAGAGGTCTAGAATTTAAAGAGTCCTGGCCGTTGTCAAAGACATGGGTACAAGTATTGCGGAAACGGTGTGAGCATGCGGTTGTTTGTCTGGATGGCTACCTAAGCATAGACTTCAGTGAAGAGGATGAGTGGTGTCATAGAAGGTATGGTTAGCAATCCTAAAAGTTATAGGCCGCTTCAAGTTGAACGGTTATTAGATTAAGCGGTTGACTGAGCGATTATAGAGCAGTAGTACAGCATCTCACCATGTTTGTACCCTGGGAGCACTTCCTACCAGACTCGTCTGGCGATGTTAACGCTATCTAGGAGAAACAGAAGCGGCTCTTGCCTCGCAGATTGGCGGCGGTCACAGAAAACATCCAACTACTTCAGCGATCTGCAGAAGACGCGAAGCGTGATGCTAGACAGTGGGCAGCTCAGTCTAGGGAGGCAGATCTAACAGTCGATGCGGCGGATCTTCTAACTGGCGACGGAGAAGGAGATAAGTGCTTATGGAGACTGTATAGGCCAGGCGAAATTAGCAGTACAACCTGCCTCATCGACGTGTTAAGAAGTGCCATAGGAACCAACCAGATCACGGCAGGCTCGAATGATGTAAGGTTGATGATATAACAGCTGTGCGATTTTCTGCAGGCGGCGTCGTACTCATCTAAAGATATACTTACTATTATGGATTGTGATTGAGAGAATAGGATAATTCGCACCTTAGATAGGACGCTTGCGGATGGCCACGTTCTGGAGTAAGTTAAGGTGAAGTCAATTAAGTCACAGCAAGCAGCTGCCTCACGCAAGAGAGAAAGGATGATCTAAGGCCTCTAGAGACAGGCATACTCTAATACAGAGAGCCATAATACAGCTATATACCGTATGATAAACGGCTTTAGAGAGGATGATCTTAGCATTATCCTACTTATCCTAAAGGCAGAGGTCCGGGCCAGCGGACCATTAATAAGTCTATGATTCAGTCCCTCCACCTCATTTTCTGAGTTAGGGAAGTAGGTGGCCGGATTGTTGATGCTAAACTAAAGATAGAGCATTATGCTCTGGCTACTATATCGCCACTTAAATCACGTGCATCTTAGTAAGCGTGACATTCCCCAGCTCTGCCAGTTCATCAGAGGGCAGGGAGGCACTAAAAAGTCTAGAGTTATTAAAACAGTTATCACGTTATTTATAAGCAAAAGAATAGCACATTACCTATTTATAACAGCAACTTCCAGGACTGCAGCTGTAAGGATTAATAGTATCATGATTCATATAGCATGTAATATTTTAGTAGATAGCTCCCGCGCAGCTTCTAACAGCAGCTCAGCTCAGATAGGAGCGTCTTCTTTAATAAGTCTTTATGTAGATAAGCAGAGACAGATGGACTAGCAGGATAAAGACATGCTAATTATTAATGAGATTAACATACTAGGAGCGAAAATACTACATGCCGTGAATAAGCAGTTATGCAATTTTCGTGGCTGTACCCAAGATTTCGGTGGGATCCTAATCGTCTTCTTTCTTAGAGACTTCAAACAGTTCCAGCTAGTACATAAACGGAGTATCCTAGTTCCCAGCAGCAACTTCCTCTAGGATAAAGATAAAATATTCCAGATAGAAAAGAGGCACTAACATGATAAAGCTTACATGCTCTGGAAAAAATTTACGACGGTCATAATGCTAAATGAACAGATCTATACTGTAGGTGATATATAGCTACAGAGGTTATTAACACGGATCTGAGAAGGTGTAGCTAACTAAAACAACGTTAAGTTATTAAATTACACATGCTACCAAGAGGGCAGACGGATCCTATAAGAGTCTAGCATCACAGTAGTGACGCCACTAAACAGAAACTAGTAGAATTTAAATTTCGAGGGGACACTGTCGTATAGGAAGTAATATTAGATATAGCTACACATTTTTATCTCAGAGCACAGATAGAAAGACGGCCAGCTGACAGAGGAAGAGGCACTTATGGTCATAGGCTACGGCGACGACAGTAGCGTGCCCGTGCCAGCCATATTCATGTTCATCCCAGGTATACCGGTTGTTATTAATAGAAACACCTATTTAGGCTTGAAGCTGGTCAACGGGTCAACATACAGAGCTCTTAACGTCATCCTTAACAAGGCGTATCCAGGCCATTGTATCTCAGGCAACACCACCCTCCACTTTGGGCCGCCAGCCGGTATCGTTCTCGCAGCAGAATCGACGAAGGACTTCGACTTCGTTGGCATGCCTCCCGGGACCATCCTCCTCACCCTAATGAGTTCGAAGATCGAGTGCGTGAGGCGTCCATGGCAACGACACGATATTACCCGTAAAGGACTGCCATGCACGGCGGCTTTCGCTTGCACAGACTACAAAGTCCAGGGCAGGACTTTGGAGCAGGTGGCGCTGGAGCTGCGTAGGACAAGGACGGTGCAGGTCCGCAGGCAAGCGGTCCCAAGTCAATGCGATCTGTATAGCTTATATATGCAGCTGTCGCAGAGCACGTCGCTTCAGGGTATAATGCTTCTGTCGAAGGTGCGGGAAAGAGATATCATCGGCAACACAGTGCCAGAGAACATGGTTGCGGCGGAGAGGAGGTTAGAGGAGCTAAATAAGGCTACGATTTGGGAGGCGGAGGCGGAGGCGGAGGCGTGAGGCTGGTCTTTTCCAGATAAGCAGCTTTAAGCAACCAAATCAGCATGAAATCAATAGCAACATTCTTCAAGGCGAAGCAGAGTAGATGTGGATATATTGTGGGTATAGTGGATTGGATAGTGGATAGTGTATAATGTTCTCACGATGGTCACGAGAGAAAGAGATGTGTAGCGGCCTGAGGCATAAGTCACGGGAACTCAAGTGGTAAAATATTTTATCCACGCTATGCTTATTTTTGTCACACTATACCTACTTCATCCACGCTTTACCTAAAACAAGGCATATATAACGAAGACGAAATACATAACGAACACGAGGTGTGGCCGTACACACTTGTGGCTGTGTGTGGCTGTGCAGCAGTGGGTTTTTCCGTTTTGGTTTTGGGGGCCCCTAGAAGCCCTCTCGGAACTTCGTTCCTCAAGGCATGTGGCTGTGTAGCTGGTGGCTGCACCTTCTATGGTGTGGCTACATTAGCAGCGGGGCGCTTCAAAGGCCAGAGGACGCGGTGCCGTCGCCCCTTACTAACAGAGTTAATTAGTATCGTTCGACCATCTAAGTGCTATCTCTGCTGTCTGTAAAGAAGCGCTGACGGATTTTCACGCACCAGAACGCACCAGGACGCAGCACGGCGACCACGCTTTCCGCAAGTGATCCTCCTACAAGGCGCGCTATCAGCACCCACGAGTCCTGATCGCGAGCGACGTACTGCCCAAACGATGCGCAGCATACGATAGAGTACATTGAGGCTCTCCGTTATCCTACGCCTAGGGTCAGCGATGACGCCGACGACGACAACGACGCCGACGACGCCGGCACTCGAGGCAGTAGACGGTGCACACAATAACGCAGGCATGACGCACAAGGCATAATAAGGGCGTAGGCATCGATCGCGAGCATAATACAGTGGCAGTAGATTAGCAGAAACGGTCATCGAAAGGCATGAGCCTAGCAGCGTCATCTCGACAGAGCGCATGACGGCAACAACAGTGAGCACGACGCTGAGGCAGCAGGCACAATACGCAGAAATCAGTCATCATAACAATTACATAGGTCGCGGCATGTGTGAGCCTAAGCAAGTCATTTTTAAACCTCCGCTACCACATGCGTGCCACTGGGGCTCTATAAGGTTGCGGTGCACTTTCCACCTCTGCAATATGTGTTCCGCTTGTCTGCACTTCCTCTGCCTCTTGCGTGGCACGTTTGCGCTTCTTACATTTTCCCTTATTCGCGATGGCCTCTGCCTCTGACGCAACGCGCTTCGGCCGACCTGGCTTCCTCTTGCCGCTTCGATGTCCTCATAGCTTATCACCCTCGCCTTCCCAAGAATCTCAGACTTTGTCTTGCGGCGGGTTTTAGCTTCGTCGTTAATCTTTGACAGGAACTGAATTTGGTCCTGATTAAGAGCCTGTTGTGCGAAGGATATTTCAGCAGCATTAGCGAGCTTCTGTACAAGCCTCGGATGGCGCTTTGCACTCTTCTCATCATGAGGGTCCTGCTTGATTAGGGTAAGTAGCGACGTAAGAGCCTCTGACAACACTGGGGTTACTGGTGTCTGGACGACTTCGCCTCGTAGAAATGGTCCACTGTCTTTAGTGATAGACAGCGCAGTAGGTAGCTCCGCGGCTGGTTTCGTGATGTCTCTGAGCACCCTGTCTGGATTAAAAGGGAACAAGCCGGTTTTGGCCCATCCGGCGAGTATGTTCTTCTTGGTCATCGCCCGTTCTCTTGCAGGATGGTATAGAGTAGTAAAATGCCCCTTCTTAACCACCGTTACGCCTCCTCGATACAGGCGTTCTACTTCATGGCGATAAGCTGTCTTCAGTGGGTCAAAGACCGCAACATCGCAGGGCTAGAGCTTGTGAGAGGTATGAGAGGGGAGTCGGCATAGAGTGATGTTGTTTTCAAAGCAAAATTCTAGGATTTCGAGGGTCTCATGCGTCCCAAAGCAGTTGAAACTCTGAACTGGGAATACAAGTGTGATGATTTTCTATCTATGAGATCTACAACTACTTTATAGTTGTAGGAGCTCCTCTATCTGCCTAGCGCCACTGACTGCCTTCCAGGCAGTCACCTCTGTGGCGCTCCTGCCTATAGGCAACATGATCATGGGATTCAACTAAAGCCATCACATATTAGTATTCGTGGTTTCTGGTTAGCTCGTGCCTTGGTTTGGCGGTCAAATACTCGTTTCATCCACTCCAAGCTGAGGTAGGAATCATTATAGCCAGACTCGGAGCATGCATAGACCCATCTAGGGGTAGGGTATGTCGAGCTGGGCTCTGGGCCGAGGCGAGAACGGCGAAGGAGCGGCCATTGGCAGCTGTCGTGTGCGATGCGGGCACAGCGGCGCACACGCTGGCACACACTCGGCGGGACAGCATCGTCAAGAGCAGCGACGGTGCAAAGCACTGCAATTGACGTCAGGGGAGCTGAGCAAAAGCAAGTGCTGAGCTCTGGTCAATGGCGGCGGTCGGGGGGCGCGCGAGGGCGAGGGAGGGCGGTGGTGATGCGTATACGGGCTGCGATGGGATGGCTCTCTGTCTGCGTCTTGTACCTTCACCTGCTTAGTCCTCCTTGTCTAACCTGAGAAGGAGCTTCCCCTTATCCTCTTGCAGCTGTTCCTAGCGCGTGCACGGACCGCTAGCGAAATCTGGAGAAACGGCGCTTGGCACGGAACTGTTCCACCTGCCATCACCGTATGACCTCCCTCTTATACAACGTACAGGTTTCCCCTTGATTTCCACGAAACTGGCCACGTCCTCGTCGTACCGTCCCCGTCTGGTTTCTCATCGACTCCATCCTCACCTTTGTTCACACACGCGCAAGCGCTGATGATCTGCTGAAGCTATGAACTGCTTTTGGCCTACACCACTATCCGCGGCCGGGAGTGGCTGTTTGAACAAAATCAATTCGTTCCCTGAGGCTGTACGGACCTTGTCACATGTCACTCGAAGCTTCAACCGCCTATGTGACGGCGTTTGCCTTGATGTTGGTTGGGCACGTGTTCCTTGGGCACGTGTCTTCACTAATGATGTACCATGTCTTCTTCAGTGTTCACTGTATTGCCATTCCACACTATCCGCTATCCTGCTGCAGCTGTAGAATGCGCATCACAACTTCCTCGAATTCCTTGCGAAACTGCAGTTTCTCCAACCACCGCTCGGGTACCTTCTCTATCCCGTCTCTTGCACCAAGCAGACCCCCTGCAATAGCCCCGTTCGTATCACTATCTCCTCCAATTCGGACCACATCTACCAGCACATCTTCGAAAGACCGCAGATCCAGCAGTGCAGCAATCGAGAGCTTCAGGCTGTTGAGCACGTAGCCAGACGCGCTGACCGCTATGTCACCCCGGGGACCCTCACTAGCGATCTTCGCCAAAGGGAGCGTCTCGCCCTCCTTGATAGCATCTGTAACCTTCGCGCAGTCCAAGTCATCTGCTACCGTCTTGCCAATCTCCACAGCTTCTTGCGGCGTCTTGTCGTTGACAAGAGCAGCAACAATCTCGTTGTATGCTGCACAAGCGACTGTGCATCTCAGGTCGTTGTGAGTGAACTCGCTGATAGCTATCGACTCGTTCTGTCGCCTCTCCCCTGATGCAAACAGCCCAGTAGGAATACAGCGCATCAGGCTCCCATTGCCCGCACTGCCGATCCCTACGCCAGACTTCGCTGGGTTCTTCAGCCTCTTGTAGTGCTGTAAGCCGATCCTCGTAGCGTTCCCGATGTCAATCGGACGCGTGCCTTTCTTGCGACCTGGCCAGTCGCCCTCATTCCATTTGAGCGAATACTCGGCTGCTGCTTTGGCGATATTGAACTCTTCCACTAACTGTATGCTTCCGGCCTGTTTGTTTTCCTCGTAGTCTCGGTAGGCTAGGAGGACTGCACGGGTGAGATCGGTGTCATCCGTTGCGTGGCCGACAGGCCAGTTGAGGGTGCCGCCCCCAACGATTTCACGCAAGCCATTGGGATATTGCCTTATAATTTGTGACCAGGGCTTGAACTCAAGAGTGGCACCTAGTGAGTCACCGCAGTGGACGCCCAAGAGGGCTCCAAGCGTTCTTGAGATGCGTAGATCGTTTGATGAAGACATTGATTGTCTCGAGTGGTCAATTCCAGAGTACACGACACGGAACTTCGGAATCATGAGAGATTGAAAGATATATTTAAACCAGTGAGAGGATGCTGCTTCGACAAAGCTGACGATGGAGTAACTTTATACATTCAAGTGCGCGCAGATGCCACCTTGCTCATGCTGTATTCAGCTGCACCGCCACAATAGCTGGAGACTATAAGTGGCTGCCTACAATGCCGACGAAGTGCGTTAAAAATAGAATAAGGCACGTGGTTCAGGTATCAGATCGAGCATTGCGCGCTGCTTTTAATACGAATGACATAGCCATGCCTAATCACATGCCAAGCTACGTGCCCACCCTCCCATCTGCACGGAGAAACTCTCGGATTCCTGGGTTTTGAGTACGCTGTATTATAAAAGCCTCGGAATCGTGACTTTCTTAATTAAACCTTCGTCCTATATGTTGGCGCAATCCGCGATTGGCAACCTTGCTACCTTGCATTATTATGTAACCGAGCAAGGGTTCTCATTCCACAATTGGTTTTCATTCCATTATTATTTTCATTCCACCAGGAGATTGCAGATCCTCCCTTGTCAACATCAAAAGGTTAGGAATCCTCATTCCAGCTCATCTCACTCATTATTTAAGTAGGATAGTCATCCTTAGTTTTCAATTAATCAATCCAATCTTTATGACAATCTTTATGAGTACTTCCAACTGCCAAATATGACCTCCATCACTATATCTCCGAAACTCTGAGATATGCCGAAATTCGTTATTAGGCAAGGGTAATAGCTGAATTATCGAATAAGCATCGCGAACGGAAACTCCGATATCAAGCCCCAACCGTTGTAATTTTCTAGTCTAAATCCGACAAAATCTCTAGCATTAGCTGATCCGTAGTAAAATAGTATCCATAGCCCTATTAAGTCGCGTTGGTATGTTTGAGGTGGTGAAGAAGACGAAGTTGTTCCGCTACGGCGGTTGTTCCGTTACGGGTGGATGGATATTAAATCATTTGTATATCTAAGAGGTCATGTTGAATGTGCTCAGTCGTTGCCATGGTTGAGCCTTGCAGCCGTTGCGCTTTTGTCAGGTGAAGCAGAATGCCAAGTTTCACGATTCCGGAATATTCCAAAACCCTCGCCCACACGGATCGTCATAGAGTGACAAACGCGATTGTACGCTAAAAGTGCCTCTTATTATCACTGAATGAGAAAATGATACGAGTGGACCCTGCGTTCGTAGCGACGGCCGTGTCGATGGTGCTCTCTCCGAAGCCGTCTCCGTTTGAGGCAGGACTTCAGCCTGATTCTACCACCGCTGCCGGCCCATCAGTCGTGACAACTCTCGAAAGTCTCAACGCACCGGCAGCAAAAACTGTATACACGCCAATTAGAGAAAATGAGATCCGCTTGGTTACAGTTTACGCCGGGAGCAGCGGAGATCTCATCAGGTGCTCTCTTGCCACCGCTTCGGAGGACCAGATGCCTAGTTATGAGGCTTTGTCCTACGTTTGTAGGTCTTGCACCCAGTCGCAATGTACAGTGCCGCTAAGTCTTGTTCCTAGGGGGTTAACCAGGATGACTACCAAACGATACTCCTTAACGGAACGGCGTGGTACGTCACTAAGAATTTGGCCGTTGCCCTGTCCTATATTCGCCATTCCGACAGAGATCGTGTGGTATGGATTGATGCCCTGGCTATCAATCAAGCCGATGTTCCGGAGAGAAATGCACAAGTTATCCGGATCCCTACTATCTACTCGAGGGCATCATCCACGCTCGTTTGGTTAGGTCCAGCACAGGGGATCCCAGACGATACGAATGACCGTATGGGCCGTCTATTCAGTCTTGTGCAGGACTATGTTGCCCGAACTCAGGGTGGAACTACCGAAATCAAGCAGTTTTGCGAGGAGTCTGCAGATATGGACCTGGATGTACGCATTAACATCGGCTTTGCTCTCCAGGAGGTCTTTCTATTGCCGTATTTTCACCGAATATGGATTGTTCAAGAGATCATGTACTCTAACAATGCGGTTTTGATATATCGCACGTCCCGGATTCCCTATCCGAACGTCGCCGGATTTCTGTCGACAATGATTGACTTCGTAGACCACAATTTTCAAAAAAATTGGGAGACACTGGCGGCGAGGACGGACTTCCATGTAACCGAGTGCAGGGAATCAATGTAGCAACCCATAATTAATTAAATGAGTGGAAGACTCGATCTATATACATAATCGAGGTGGATTGTACGTAAGAGCGTACGTAGAAGAGTACGCAATCTGCTGACGCCATGTAGGCTAGGAGTGAGAGATGGCGAGAGCACTACTTGATGACAAGAGCGCTACTCGGTGACATTCCAGCGTCTTCGAAGGTTGAAGAGCTTACCCGTGTATAAGGGAGCGGAAATCCTGCTTCCAGCATGCGGATCAGCCCACCGCGGACAACATCTCACTTTGACGGACTGGATGGAGCATGGCTATAGCAAGAGCTCGACAGACCCAAGGGATAAGATCTTCGGATATCATGGCTGCTTTCCTCCGGAAACTAGGAAGTTGATAACCATAGACTACTCCAGGAAACTGCCAGAAGTCCTTACTCAGATAACACCTCTGTTGTTCAGGGAAGCCAAAACGCTCGATGTCATGTTCAAGCGCAAAGCTGCAGTTGGACGGAGTTTTAAAGCCCCCTCCTGGATCTGGGTTCCAGAGTCCTTCGGAGATAGAGCAGCCATTCAAGCTTCCCAATCAACAATTGAGATACCCCTGATTCAGAGAGGAAAATGGAGGGCTGCAGGATCTCTACAGTTGACTTTTGACCTTCTTGATCGTGGCAAGACACTCCATGCTAAAGGGAAAACCGCTTTCATCGTCAAATTTGTCGCACCTCCGATGATTCCAGTACGAATAGCAGGAGAGACGAAAATGGAAGAGCTTATTGCTCATTCGGAACGACGGGAGACCTCCATGATCCTGAATAACTTCCGAGAGCTATGGCAAGTATTCCAACCGCGAGATTCTGCGAAGATTCTCGCGTTCATCCATGCATTCCACCTGGGAATACCAGCTGAAATAACCATCCTGTGCTTGCTTCTCTGGATAATAGACGCCATGCCCGCCGACGAACTTAACATTCCCCCGGTCGGGCAGTATGCTATCTAACACTCCGGCAGAAGCATGTTCTCCTGCTTTGATGTCAAAAGTCAGAGCACTGCGGATGATGAGCACGTGATGTACGGATTAGGTCCTAGCGATCTAGCTCCTGGAGACAAAGTCTGTGTTCTCCAAGGTTGCTCTGTTCCCGTCATTCTTCGTCAAGTTGACAATCATCACATTCTAATTGGAGAAGCCAAAGTTCCGGGCATTATGCATGGAGAAGCAGTGAAAGGGATCGAAGAGGGAGAAGAAGAGCCGGAAGACTTTTCATTAAGTGACTGCATTCGGGGACGATCAGAATACCGTTCTTGTAATCTTCCGGTTTGCATACGCATCTCGTCATCCAGAGTTTCAAACTTCCTTATCAAATTACGTCATACTTTAATATGGCTTAGGGATGAATAGGAAAGGGAAAGGAAAATGGTATTTGCATGTAGAGACATTGTGATTAATTAAATAGATCGTTCCGGGATACACACATTCGACTCTACAATTATGTCAGGTTTTACAATTCTGCAGGTAAGACCGGAGTCTAGTTTCTGTGTCTGTGGCATTCTGCTTCACCTGACGAAAGCGCAACGGCTGAAAAGCTCGAGTCCGTGCCATAATGACTGCCCGTATTGCGGATATAATCTTCTATATTAGTAAATGATTCATGAATCGTAGCTGGGGTAGTATGACGGTTGAATAGAAAGTCACATGCGAGGTCCTCGCGCTTACCGTGACGCATTAGTGTAAAAAAAAAAAAGAAAAAAAAGAAAGAAACAAAGAAAGAAAGAAAAGGACCGACAGACGCCGTGGGGCGCTAGAAATGATCCAGAGACTTTCCGGGGATGTGCAAAATAGCAAGCTTAGAGCACCGAGTTGGCGGTCAGTCATGATTGGATACACAACAAGGCGCATCCCAGCCGACACGGAATTTGAAAAGCTGTGTTGCGCAAAGGGTGAAGCCGATTTTGCAAGGTGTTGGCAGAACCGCGGTAGGCAACCTTGCTATCTTACGCTAAGGTGGGCAGAACCCAAGGTACAGATGCTAGCAGCATCATTGATGCGATCATACTGTCTTTACCACCCATGTGATTATCATGTACTTAAGCAGTTATTATCTTCAAGCAATTAATGCATTATGTTCAAAACAATATTTATGAGTACTTCCAGCTGCCAAGACATGACCTCCATCACAAGGCACTGTACGTATTGCTCCCACAGGTGTAGCAAGACGGAGGCCCTTGCTAGCAGTGAGGTCAAGCAGCTTCTCCGCCTCCCATTCGGTGTTAACATGTGTTCCATCTAGAGGGGGAAAGCTACGTGGCCTGGGTGGGAAGCACGCCACGAGTATGGCTTTCTCGATTATTCTGTGTTTCTCCAATTTCCTTGAGTAGTTTGTAGGCTTCGCAATCTGCCTACTGGTCTTCGTGCGGGCTTCTTTTGTGCGGCCGCGAGCCAGGCGCAGCAGTGTTTCCTTGGGAGCCACCGCTACCACCATAGCCCTGCATTATAGGGGGTAGATACGTAATTATCTTAGGTTTCCAAGCGGATTTAATCGGTATGCGAGGCGTAAGGGGGCGAGTACGTACTAGCTCCTTCGGGTTCTATCCACCCTCTACGGTACTCAAACACTTCGCCTTTACTCCGCAAACAACACCGTACAAAACACCATTCCACCCAACTCACGACACAACAACTTACCAAACATCCAGATGCTCCTCACCAGACAAATCATCTCAAGAAGTGAACTGTATAGAGGTTCAAGCGACCTGTCGATTGATAGTAGGGAGCGTAAGTGGTATATAGAATAGCCAAGCAAATATGGCATGAGGCGGGAAAGAGTACGAAAATACTCAAAACAATACTGAAACAGGAATGATACCTCAGATCAACAATGAGACAGAGATGATGCAAATATAGCAGTGCTACGGGCTTCTGAGGTAGGAAAGCATAAGCCCAGTATCATGTACCTACAAAGCGGTACACCTGTGACAATTCAAGCCCTCCTTCTAGCCCTAACAGCATACTGCAGGAGAATAGCAGCCAAAATCACACTAGAAACAGCCCCCCAAACAAAATTCACCTTATCAATCCCGTCACACTTCTCCCACGACTCAAAGTTCCGACAAATCGTGACCAGATGATACACATTCTGGACCTGGAGCGCGAGGCAAACCACAAGCAGTTTCCAGGTTTTCCATGGGTGGCTGTCTGGTTTGCGTGAGTTTGAGGATGGATGGATGCGAGGATAGTATACTTGTAGGTGTTCCATTTGGATTTGCGGTTGGTGTGAAGGATTTATTGGTCCTTTGGGGGGGTTTTTCTGCAGGGTTTAGAAGATGGTTTGAGGACAAGGGGGAGTGTGCCCGTTATGGGAGTTTCATCTCGTGTTTCTTCAGAGAGGGGAGTTTTTTCGTTGGGCATATTCGGCTCAGAGTGATGATGTGCGCGTTGAGGTAGCAGCTAGCTAATGGGCGTCAGCTAAGGTACTCTACAGGAGTTTACTCGCGGGGCAAGTCGTTAACACTGAAGAGAAGGCGTCCCAAGCGAATGCCACGAAGGCGTTCATGAGATAGCAAAGAATTATAAAGAATGGCTCAGATAGGCTCTCGGGCGCGGTTGCACTGCCCACATGAGGTGTCGGGTAGCGAAAAAGGAGCATAGTGAATTATATAATGCGGTTGGCCGCTGTCTCGCGCGACTGACCTTGGCTGTATATCCACGCCCGATGGGAATTACAAAGGGGGGTCGGCGATTTTAAGGTTGATTGGACAACTTGGAACTAAAAATAGTCCCACGGAATTTCTTGGATCTCGTACGCGGACCACAGTACAGTAAACCTTACCGCGCGAGAAAGGGTGCAATATTTCTGGAAGAAAGTATTCGAAGCTGGAGTCGTATGAGAGCTAATGAAACTCTAGGTGCTCAACCTTAGGTAGCATATCCGATGCATGGATGCCAAGTCAACGTCTATGTATGTCGAACTGCAACACCACAAAATATATTGAGAGCCCTCTGAAGCTATAAAATGATAACTACATAATTAACGTAACATAATCAGGCCAATTATGATTTTGATTATGTTAGTTATGTGATAATCATAACTTGTGGAACTTATTATATACATGCCTGAGCCACGCATTCTACACTTCCTCACTCCACTGGCTTTCACCTTATCACAGCCGCTCATCGCTGTCTCACTTCTGCTGTAAAGCTTCAATTGGCCCGCCCTGCCTCCATTTCGTCACTGCGCCAAGTTCGCTTGAGCCCACCATTGCCATAAGTATATCCCCTGCTGTAACAGCCGTTCTGCGGCTCCCTGCATAAGATCTTTCCACCAACCAGGACATATGTACGGCGTCTACTCCGATATACAATCTGTGGGAGGATATAACCGGACTTGCTCTCTTATACTGTACAGACATACTGAGTCCCATGATACGCAGTCGTGGCACCCCCCACTCTGGTCCACTATAAGATGCAGGTCGTTCACAGCACCGGTGGATCAGGGATGGATAAACCCGCCGTACAGATTCTCCCCCGTGGCTTGCACCTTTTCCTCCAACCACGGCTGATCATGACCGCGGGCCGTTCGAGACACAATAGCGTTGACGGCGGGATTTAAGTTCAAGTAGACCATCACCCAGATGCCGTCACTGAGCCTCCGGACTGAGCGCTCGCTGAAAGGGCTTTCGAGGATGGGAGTCGGCTCGCGGCCCCAGGCCCAGTCGTCGCCGCCCCAGCTTCAACCTTCGTACGCGGCTGGGCCAAGCATCGAGTCCCATCGGACGCGCTGTAGTATCATTAGGCCATGCTGGCGGCCGGCACGCACGGAGTAGACGTAGACGTAGTCGCCCGTCGCGCTGCATTGTTCATATCTGGAAGGGGCTGGTATTGCCGGGATCTTTGGGCCGGTTGGCCGTGTAGATGAAAGTGAAGGTGTTTCCGTCGTTGGAGACGACGGGACCAGCGTAGTTGGTCTCCCATGGTTGGCCTGGTTCGTTCCAGCGCCTGATATACATGTAGGATACAATTTGCCTCGCTGTTTCTGGGAAGTCGATGCTGTAGTTAGGGATTACTGTCACCGAGTAGTGCCTTGTCATTCTCTCTACTATCGGCCGTTCCTATGTCAGCTGATTAGGTACCATCCTCCCTTCCGTGGGCACACGCTCTGGGATACATATACCACCTAGATAGCTCTCAATTCCACCACACGATGACTCCTACCTCGACCCTCTGCGCTCTCTGACAATTACGCTGATCTCAATGGTGTTATTACCCGGGTCGCCGTCATCGCTATTGTGCCCGTTGTGCATAATCTCAGGACCACGGTCGTCACTAAGGACCCTAGCGGCGTTGTCAAAAACAGCCCCGTTTGGCTCTGCAGGATGGATGGCGGAGCGGAGTATGACAGGGATCGCTAGTTGTTATGGTCCTCGGGTGGGAAGTACTAAATGTGTCGCCGAAGAGATAGCCAATAGCGCCATTTTCGAGGACATAGGGAATTCCCCAGTCCGTGCCGGCCACATACCATCGAGAAGCGGTGTCAAATCCTCACCAGTGAGGCGCTTTTTAAACACAGCGCCATCAGAGATATATGGAAGTATGGCTGAGATTAAAAGGAAAGCGGATGAGAGACGCATTCTATCCGCAGTCAATGCGAAGGGCAGCAGATTGAGGATAGCTAAGCAGTTCTACCAGTTTATATCATCGATTCACCAGTCTGCCCACGCAGGTATTCCTCTCTCTCGTACTTATCAGTTCATGGAGGTCTTATTTGGCAGCATGAAGTTCTCATAAATATTGTCTTTCAAAGGAATGATTGCATTGATTCTTACATTACTGAAGGTAATGACTGATTAAATACATAATAATCAAATAGGCAGTAACGACATTACGAATCCCTGGTGATTTATAATGCCGTGGTGGCGTTCATGGTGGCAAAGTGGCAAGGTTGCCTATTCTAGTTTTACTAACATCAGTGAATACGACATACATAGGTTAGCCAAGAGCGATTTTCTCAATACCTACGTTCGTCCAGAGGAGTTGTGTTACGATCGTCGCATGATCGATGGGTATTGGGCCATAACCCTTCTAGTTACCGAGTGCAGGGAAAAGATGTAGCAGCAACCTTGATCATGAATTGATTAGTAAAGCTACTCTAGTAACTACTGATGTAAAAGAATCCGTACAAGGCAATATGGTACCGGTCCGCTTCGCGAAAGTGTAGACCGCCCTGGAAATAGATTACGTAATCGGGCATTACCTGAAGATAGCTACATGGCTCTAAGGAGGGATGGATTGAATGAGCAGCATGATGTTCAATTAATGAGGAATATATGGGCTAAATACTCTAAAATACGAGCTCAATTGAGTTCATAAAATGATTAAGCACAAAGAAATTCGACCACGGGACTGGAAAAACTTTCAATAATCTTGTAGAAGACGGAATATTGATGGATCGCAAGTGGGGTGTCTTGGCAATATTATCTACACCATCAGCCCCATGAGGCCACACAAGAATGAACCAGTTAATAGAAGGCCTCTTCCCACGGTGTACTGAGCCCACATTTTTACTAATCCCCTAACCTCCTCATCCGGTACGTCTTCATGGTCATGGTTTACTACCTTCTCCAGCCATAGCATTCGCTTATGGATCTGCTCACGCATAAAGAGCCTATTAAACAACCAGGCTCCCAGAAAGAAGGCCGCAGCAACGTAGAACCAGCCTCGCTGGGGATCACGGGAGATGAGGCCAAGGTAGAGGTATGCGAAGAACATTGGGATCCCCATGCCGTAACCGGTCCTCATACCGACATAGTAGATGTTCACTACGAAGGAGAGTAATGGTCCAGAAGGGATGCGCGGCTCGGCCCCAAGCGCAGAGTTGAGGGACCAGAAGGTCATGGAGGTCTTATTTGGCAGCATGAAGTTCTCATAAATATTGTCTTCAAAGGAATAATTGCATTGAATTCCTACATTACTGAAGGTAATGACTGATTAAATACACAATAATCAAATAGGCAGTAACGATAGTACGAATCTTTGGTGACTCACGTTGCCGTTGTGGCGGTGGTGCCTTGAGTTCTGCCTACGCTTGGCGCAAGGTAGCAAGGTTGCCCATCGCGGTTTTGCCAATAGAAGGTAAGGGTAAGATTTGACCCTAGGGAGACACGTGGAATTAGTGTCGTCTCGCATGAAGAGATCCGTGGCAGCGAAAATGTGGGCACATACCGGACAGCTAGCCTGATGCCACTAGAGCAACAAACTGTGTAATTGAAACGAACGCCATGTGGGATTTCCGCAAGCATGAGTAATAGACAATGGGGGATGAATAATTTTATAAGCGCCGTGTCTAGGCTTACATCATATAACGTAATGCCTGGTTGTCGAAATATGTTGACCCTGGCCAATCCCCATCCCAGCAGATGGAAAGCCCCTCACTCAGAATACGAAGATCTTGCACATATCGGGGGGTCGGTTTTGGTGGGTTAACGACCCGCGTTAGTGCGAGGTTAGCGGCCACCCCCCTGATATCCGTAAGCGAACCCCGCACCAAGTCGCTCCTCATGCGCCTGCAGGTACCATCACACGCAAATTTACGTGAAAAGGTACATAATTCATCATCAACAAATACTTTACAGGTGGTTTTTGTAATCTTACATGAAAGATGTAACGTACAAATGTAAAAAGAGGTACATAGTGAAGCTTTCAACAGAGAGGTCTTTTTGCTACTTAATTTAATTAATTAATCTATCTGCTAATAGGCTCTTTAATAAGGCTATAAGAGCCTTTTTAAGGATTTAAAATTCAAATTAAATATTCTTATAAAGTTAATTTAATGAATGCTTGCCTTATAACTGCTTAAGCTAATTAATAGCCTATCTCTTATCTCTTTCTATATCTTCTTCTATATGCCTGTTACAGGTTGCTAACTTACTGACGTAATGTTATACTAGCAACTAGCCGTCCAACTGATTGTGTAACGTCAATTAATTCCCTCACTTCCGCATCAGATAGCTCGTTAGACTTAGTGGAAGTTAGTTAACTCAGTAGAGATAGGAAGAAGCGATACGGTAAGTTGAGGTTTAACGGGATAGTATTGAACTATTTCACTTAAGGTGCGAATCTCAATTTTAGAGTAACTACGAAGAATCGAGACCTAAATAATACGGAGGGAGAGCCCTCTTAAATACTTGACTCCTTATAGTCATAAACCAATCAATCCTTGCCCAGACTTGTTGGATGATTGTTCCTGTTCCGCGCTTCTCTATGGTGCTCTGCCTAGATCTAAGAGATCCTCCACAATCCGCACAAATCTTGTCACGTGTGCCTAGACCTGTTGTCTCTTGGCCTGTACGACTTCTTCCTTAAGCCTAGCGCTCCTTTCCTTAGTCAGCTCCTTCCTAGCATAACCAAGGCTTATCATTAGTGAGTTGATCTTCCTAACTCTATTTTTGTCCTTCTTAACCATTTCAAGATACTCTGCTTTCCAGTCGACCTCGTTGGTGCTGTCACCCCGTGATCATGTTCTACAGTCCGTAACATTCGCCTCCCCCCTTAAGACATTATCGTCCCGACAATTATTCTCCGCCTTCAGCTTCTGGTGGGTGTCCCGTGCGTTCTTAGTAAGGTATTCCCAGTAGGAGTCTCGGGTATAAGAGTAGCCCGTCCCCAACGTGGTCTTATAACCTCTTTCTCTTCCTAATTTACTTCGGTGAGCCTGCTTGTCCAACTCCAATAATGACTAAGGCTAAGTCTTCAACCGTCCGCCGCCATCGTCTTGCGCAACGTGTCCGTGATCGGAATCATTCGATGCCAACCCCGTGTGATAACTGTCGTCGTTCTCGTCGTCATTGTCTAGTCAATCTTGCGTCTGGCTCCTGTTCAGAGTGTCTTAACCACAATGTAAAATGTAACCTAGTAGTTTCGAACCAGGAATTCGATCAAAAGGCTGCTGATCGCCAGCGCCTTGAGAATGAGTTATCCCTTATTACCCGTCAGTCCAGTTCTCTTGAGGAACAATTATCTATTCTAGCTGCCAAGCATCTTCATCTACGCAAACAGCTTGGTCTGGTCTCCGATTAAGAGAAGGAATTATTTCATCACGAATTAGAGTCCATTGAAGAGTTGGAAAAACTGGAGAAAGAGGAGGAGTCTCGGCGGAAAGCTATACTACCGCAATTCTTAGCTCCTTCTGACGTTGCTGTTTCCTTGTCTTTTGATTTTAACTAGAACGTGCTCTAATCGCCGTCCTTTTGGGAGCAACCCGTGGTTAGCTCCTCTAATAATACCGGTTAATTAGCTCTGAACTATTCTTCAAGTTCCTAATTGGCTCTCATATATCGTCTTCAGGTCTGTAGTCCTTCCATCTAACTAAGTATTTCTACTAACGCCTAAATTGTTAATAGTCCAAAATTTGTTAGACTTCATACTCAGTTGTGTCCTCCTTGAGTTTGAGTCTTGTCTACAATTCAGCCTTCTGTAGTGCTGGTTCTAGCTTTAAAACATGAAAAACTAGGTGAATCCTTGTGTCCTTGAGTAGTTATAGTTCGTAATTCACCAGTCCTATTTATCGTTTAATCTTGAATGGTCCTAATTTGATGTGATCCAGTTTTCTTGATGGTCGTTTTATTTCTAAATTTTTTCATAGTAGGAAAACCTTATCTCCCTCTTCAAAGGTTGGTCCCTTAACCTTAGATTTGTCCCTAATTTATTTACTAAGATTGTCTTTATAGGTGATTTTTCATGCGATTTCCTGATGAAGCTGTTATAGTTTCTCAACTTTTATTCTTGCAGATTCTGATATTTTATTCAGTTTCTGTGGTTTTTAATAAGCTGTTGGCTCATAACCATAGTTCACATAGAATGGTGATTTTCCCGTGGTTGATAACTTTGCAGAGTTATATGCAAACTTAGCCATCAGTAGTAAGTTAATCCAGTTATCTTATTACTTATTAACATACATTTGTAGGTATTATTCTAATGTTTGGTTTGTTTGTTCTGTTTGTTTATTTGTTTGTGGGTAGAATACTGTTGAAAGGCGGTACTCTGCCCCTAGCTTTCTAATAAACGTTTTCTAGAAAGTTAATGTGAATAATTTGTCTCTGTTTGTGATGAATTCTTATGGTAATCCATGTCACGCAATTAGTAATCTGATGAGTGTGGTTGCTAATTTATCTACTTTAATTTCTGTGTGCGTTGGTTTGAAGTATGTGTACTTTATAAGTTAGTTTATAATAACTAGTATCATGTCATACTATTAGCCTTGAAAGGTGGTTGTTGTCGGTATTCTTGTGATAAAGTCTATTGTAACTGCTTTTTATGGTAGGTCTAGTGAAGGACTTGGTTACATAAGTCCATACTCTTTGTGTCTTAATGCCTTTTCTTTTTGCACTTAATACATTCTAAAAGAATAGCTCTAACCTTTTTCCATATTCCTGGAATCTAAAAGTGTCTGTTAATTCGTTCCATAGTCTTTTCAATTCCCTAATGTCCGTGCATTTCAGCTGAATGCTGGTCTTTAATGAGTTTAGTTGTTACAAGTTGCTAACTTACTAACGTAAATTGTACTGGTAACAAGCCGTCCAACTGATTGTTGTAACGGTCAATCAGTTCCCTCGCTTCCGGATCAGATAGCTCGTTAGACTTAGTAGAAGTTGGTTGACTCAGTAGAGGTAGGAATAAGCGATACGGTAAGTTGAGGTTCAACAGGATAGTATTGAACTATTTCACTTGAGATGTGAATCTCAATTTTAGAGTAACTACGAAGAATCAAAAGTAATCATAAACCGTCCAACGCCTCATACTTATAGTAGATCCTCCGTGCGTACATTGTATACCAATTGGAAGTATATTAGATACTGCCAGACAAGATAAGGGAAGATGAGTTCAGCTCTGGCCTGTGCCCGGTCTCATCTCCATCATCAGCACTCATCTTTCTTATGTCCCGCCGTAGCTGATCACCTGACCTGCTTACCTACCCCGGGTGCTGTTCCCTATAGAACTTGAACTTGCTACGGAGCAATCCCATCCGTAGGTTCTGTCTTCGCCAATTCGCCTCAGCTTATCGGCATCGTTTGCACATTTCCTCATACTGTGCCTTCCACAGTAACGCCTCCTCGCTTGTGCTTCCTTCTTTATTACGGTCCGTAACATTATCCCCTTCCTCCAAGCCTTCAGCCTGAAGGTTATTCTGTTCTTCCTTCTATAGGCAGTATAAAGGCAGCTGGTCCTCCGCGCGAAAGCTGAGATCATAAGAACCCCTCACACCTTTCCTGTCCTTCTAATTTCCTAAGGATGACTTGAGTGGAATTGTCTTTAATATGAGCTCACCACTTAGCTTGAGGGGTCCGAGCGCACAGCCGTCCCATGCCGTCCCCTTATTCTTATTATCGTGATGATGGTCGCCGTTGCCTGGTGGACCTGGCCTTAGGGCGATGTTCTGAGTGTATTGATCGAAACATAAAGTACGATCTCGTAGTGTCGCAGCAAGAGTAGGATCGTTTAGATCGCGACAAAGAGAAATTGCGCCAGCAGATTGAGAAGTCCCGTCGGGAGTCCCTTAAAGCTCGTCGTGTTCTGTTAGATTAGTCACAGAGCATTCGGCAGCAACTATTGAATCTAGATCGTGAATCCCAGGCTCGCGAGTTCCGGCTCCGTCGGCAACTAGCCTAAACAGATTCTCGGGAGAAGGAGATGTTCCAGCGCGAACTTGCTTTGATTAACAAAGTTCATATAATAGAGAAGGAAGAGCAGAGTTATTAGAATTAACCTAATATACTATAACCCGCAGTGTCTAGTATCGGCTCACCTTCCTTCTCTAGGTTTGAGTAGAACGTCTTATATTCTCTGTATTCCTTAGATATGTCCCTAGAGCAAGCGTTTACCGCTCCCTCCAGTGATACTAATCAATTAGCTCTAAACTATTCTTTAAGTTCCTAACTAGCTCCCACGTATCTTCCTTAGATCTGTAGTCCTTTTATCTAATCAGATACTTCCACTAACACCTAAACTATTAGTAGTCCAGAATTCACTAGACTTCATGCTCGGTAGTATCTTCTTTAAGTTTAAGTCTTATCTACAGTTTGGCGTTTTATGGTGCTGGTTCTAGTAGCGAAACATAAAAAACTAGGTAGATTCTTATATCCTTAGATAGTTATAGTTCATAATTCACAGGTCCTATTTATCATTTAATCTTGAATGGTCCCAATTTAATGTGATCTAGTTTTTTTAATAGTCGTTTTATTTTTAAATTTTTTCATAATAGGAAAATCTTATCCCCCTTTTTAAAGATTAGTCCCTTAACTCTAGATTTGTCCTTCTGTTTCTTGCTAAGGCCTCCTTTTTAGGTGATTTTCTTTACTATTCCTTAATAAAGTTATTACAACTTTTCGACCCTTATTCTTACTAATTCTAATATTTTGTCTAGTTTTCGTAGTTCTTAATAAGCCGTAGGCTCATAACCGTAATTTGTAAAGAATAGTAATTTTCTAGTAGTTAATGACTTTACAGAGTTATATACAAACTCAGCTATTAGTAGTAAGTTAATCTAGTTATCTTGTTATTTATTAACGTACATTCGTAGGTATTATTCTAATGTCTGATTTATCTATTCTGTTTATCTATTCGTTTATAGATAAAATACTATTAAGAGGCGGTGCTTAGCCCCTAGCTTCCTTATAAACATTTTCTAGAATATTAATATAAATAATTTGTCTCTGTTTGTGATAAATTCTTATAATAATCTATATTATACTATTAGTAGTTTAATTAATAATATCACCAATTCATCTGCTTTAATTTCTGTGTGTGTTGGTTTAAAGTATATATACTTTATAAGTTAATTCACTATAACTAGTATCATATCATACTATTGGCCTCAGAAGGTGATTATTATCGGTATTCCTATAATAAAGTCTATTATAACTGATTCCTATAGTAGGTCCAGTGAAGGAATTAGTTACATAAGTCTATATTTCTTATATCTTAATGCTTTATTCTTTTTATACTTAATACATTCTAAAAAAATAGCTCTAACCTTTTTCTATATTCCTAGAATCTAAAAATATCTATTAATCTGTTCTATAGTTTTTTTGATTCCTTAATGTCTATGTATTTCAGCTGAATGCTAGTCTTTAATAAGTTTAGTCTATAATACTTCTAGTATAAAAATAGTTCCTATTTCGTGCTATTATAGTTGTTTATAGTTATATTCTCTAATCTGTTTCTGCTATATATTCTTAATGATAACTATAGTTTTAATATCTATTTATAAGCTTCCTAGGAACCTATCTGATCTTTGTTTAAGTATTATATTATAGATTTCCGGTATATCTTTTATGTAGTCTACTCTTTAACTAAGTGTATCAGCCGCTATATTTTCTTTTCCTAATTTATAAAGTATTTAAAAGTTAAATATAGAAACTAATTTCTATTATCTGACTTATTATTAATTTAACTTCTTTATTATTGTAAATGCTGTCAGATTTTTATGGTCTAAATACATAATAATTTAGTACTTAATTCCTTTTAAGTAATGTCTCTATTTCTTAAATACTTAAACTATTACTAATAGTTTTTTATTATAGATGTTATAGTTTAACTTGGTAGTTATAAGTTTATAAGATAAGAAGTCTACTAGATGTTTATATTTATTATTTTATATTTATAGTAAAATAGCTTCTATAGCTCTGTCTAATACGTTTATATATATCTCTATTTAAAGTCATAAATTAAATATCTTTAATATTAGTAGTTATTAGAATATTTCTTTTAATATTATGAAAGCGTTCTCTTCGCGTTGTTTCTACTTAAATTATTAATCTTTTTTAAGTAATTCTATTAAGAGTACTATAATTTTTAAGTAGTTCTTAATAAATTATTAGTAGAAACCCATAAATCTAAGAAAAAAATAAACTTCTTTTATATTTATTAGTGTAGGCTAAGATAGTATATCTTTTATTTTATCTAGGTTAACTGTTATCCTGTCTCAGGATACTAAGTATCCTAAGAACTTAACTTCTATTCTATAGAATATACATTTTTCTGTTTAAATATATAGCTTGTGTTCTTTAAGCTTTTATAATATCTTCTTAGTATACTTAACATGTTCTTCTAGTATTCTATTTATATATACAAGTATGTTATTAAGATATGCTATTATAAATACGTCTAGATATTCCCTTAGTATATAGTTAATAATTATTTAGAATATTACTAGTGCGTTAGTAAGTCCTATTAGTATAACTAAATATTTAAATAATTTATATTTTATTTTAAAAACTATTATCTACTTATGTCTCTTAGCTATTTATATTTGATAATATTTATTTTTAATATTAAAAAGACTAAACTATTTAGCTCTTCTAAGTTTATCTATAAGTTTTAATATTAATAATATAGGGTACTAATTCTTTACTATAGCTTCATTAAAGTGTCTATAATTAATATATAACTATAGTTTTTTATTTTTTTTTTAGTATAAAGAGTATTAGTGAAGCTATCTTGCTCTAACTAGTTTATATATATCCTTTTTTCTAATTTTCCCATAAGAATTTCCGTAATTCTTCTTGTTGATGTATGGGTACTTGATATAATAATTTTAGTTTTAAATCCATTCCTTCCTTAAGCGTGATTTTATAGTTTTAGTCTTAATATTCTGGTAGCTAGTCTTTAGCTTTCTTAAAGAACTATTTTTTAAATTCTTCTTAGTATTTATTTAGCATAATAAACGTAGTATTATGAAGTATTACTTTTTTTATTTATATTATAGCTCTTATTTACTACTATCTATAGTAGTTATTTCTAATTCCTATAGTTTTTCTCTTCTAATTAATAGTTAGGTTCTATCGTGCTAGCTAATTTTATCCTAAGATAAAATTCTTACTACCTAGATCTATAATTTTAATATAGTAGTTATCTATGTAACCTACTACCTTAATAGTTATATTTTATGTTTTAAGATTAATTAGATTTTTTCTGAATATTACCGGACTATTGTCTATATATTTTACTTATATAGGTTTATTTAGAACTCTAATTAGTATCTAGTATTTCTATATTTACTTATTTAATATAAGTGTTTTGCTAGCTCTATTATTTATGAGCGCTAGTATTTAATTACTATTAATATATACATTTACGTATAGCTTATTTTTATGTTTTCTTTAGTTCAGTTATGTGTACATAAATGTTATGTTATTTCTAATTTTTAGTTCTTAACTCTTTAGTAGCTTAGTTATAATTTACTAGCCTTTTAGTTTTTTATTTATAGCTAACTCCTAAGTAGCAGTTATTTCTTTAGTGTTTTTTTTTAGGTTTATGGATTAGATATCTCTAAAGTTAGCATGCTTCTCTATTAAGTATTTTATATATATTTCTAGTTTATTCTCTATAATCCTAACATTTCTATTCTAAGAAATATTCTTGATATGTGAGTTTTTTATGTGAGTCTGTAACTAACTATTCTTTTTAATAGTATTTAGTTTAGTGTTATCAGCATCCTATCTAGTATTTATCCTAAGATAGTTATTTATATTTATTTAAGTTTAGGTTCTATAGTTTATCTTCTAAGTCTATATAAACTAGTTCTTATTATAAGTTAAGTTTCTTTTTATTTATTAACTATTATAATATTTTTCTTATCTTTAGTCCTTTAATATATATAGCGTGTTTATTCTATTTATAGTCCCTTTTTATATAGTTAAAAGCTATATATATTTAGTATTTCTTTTTTATTATTCTATTTACGGCATCGTTATCCTGTACCTATAGTATTAGTAAAGGGATTTTTTTATTTCTTTTATTCTAATCTCATCCCAGTTCTAGGTGTCCGACAGGATGATAGTATATTATATTATTTATAACTAGTATAGGCGCTTATTAATAGATCTTATTTATCTATATAACTAATTCTTATTTATTTAGTTTTTTATATTATCTATTTCCTGCTAACTATAGCACTTATTAGTATTTATATATTCCATCTTCTAAAGTAACTTCCTAGTGCTTAGTAATATAGTATTTTCTTATATAATACTTTAATTTATATATCTAATAGTGTCTCTAGTGTATATGCTGTATAATTATTATAGATATTAGCTTCTTACCCTTTATTATCTCTTAATCTTTTTTTAATTTGAATTTCTAATCTTCTTTATAGAATAGTCCACTTTCTTATTCTATAATCTTATAAAATCTTTATGTTTTTTTCTTAGTTTCTACGTTATATTATTAAGCCGCTGCTTCTTATATTATAGTAATTATATTACTAGATTATCCTACTAGATAATTTTTAACTTATTAATATAAAACTTTATATTTTTATCTAAGATATATATAGCTTCCACATATCCAGTATTATTCTTTTTAGATTCTTTTTATAATTATTTCTTTTATTATGGTGTCTTTTACTTATTCTATTTAGATTATAGTAATCTTAATTTCTTTAAGCGCCTTAGTTTAAACATAAACTTTCATAATATCTAATTATTATTATTTATAATTTTTAATAAAATGTTTCTGTTTTTTGTATCCTAAGTAGACTTTGTGTGCGTAGTGTTTTATTTATTTTTTAACTTACTTTCCTTACCCCTTTCTAATAAATATCTATTTAATATTAATATCTATTTTATTATAGGTTTAGTTATCTTTTTTATTTCTTTTAGATATATAGATTACTAATCTTCTATATACCTTTTTCTTTTACTCTTATTAGTACTAGTAATTATTAATAGTTACTACTTATTTAATAATTTCTAATAAGATACTTAGTTATTTTCCTCTAGAGATTTTATTCTTAATTCTGTTTTTTAGTTCTTTATAGTATATTATAACTAATAGTTAATCTACCTAATTGAGTTATAATTAGATTTATTTGAACTCTGCTATATAATTAGCTACTAATGTTTATTACTTAAGCTATTAAAACTTCTAGATTACTTTAGTTTTCTTATTAATTTTTCTAAAAATAATAATTATTTCCTGCTTGAAGCGTTTGTAACTCTTAAATATATATTATATATTACTATTATAATTAGCTAATCCTATTACTTCTAAGTTAAAGTCTTTATTAGTTAGGTAGTTTCTTACTAGTAGTTTAAACTATTATATAGCTTTACCTATTATATTTATACTAGCTACTAGAATCCGATCTTAGTTAGTTAAAAATAACTTTTAATTAAAATAATAGTAAAGGTCTATAGTTGCCATAAAGATCTTAAGTTTATTCTTATTACTATTAAATTTCTTAAGAGGCTATATTTTCGTAGTTTTTTCTCTTTAATTTATTTTAATTTACTATTATAGGTTTATTAAGGTATCACGTAACTTTATAATAGCTATTTTTTATTTTTAAATAACTTATTACACACTCTTCTATTCTCTGGATGTATTTCTAGTTATAAATAAAGATTCTATTATAACTTTCTCTTTACTACTATTTTCTTTTAATAAGTAAAGTTCTTGCTCGTTCTTGTAGTAAGTTATTATAAACTTTTAATAATTAGTTATTAGAATCTATCTAACGGCTTCTTTTACTCTCTTAAGGTAGTAATTATAATATTATAAGTTACTAACTTACTAACGTAAATTATACTAGTAATAAGCTGTTTAATTAATTATTATAATAGTTAATTAATTCCTTTACTTCCGGATTAGATAGCTTGTTAGACTTAGTAGAAGTTAGTTAACTTAATAGAGATAGAAATAAGTAATATAATAAGTTAAGATTTAATAAGATAGTATTAAACTATTTTACTTAAGATATAAATCTTAATTTAGAGTAACTATAAAGAATTAAAAGTAATTATGAACTGTTTAATGCCTTATACTTATAGTAAATCCTCCGTGCGTATATTATATACTAATTAGAAGTATATTAAATACTATTAAATAAAATAAAAGAAAATAAGTTTAGCTCTAGCTTATACCTAGTCTTATCTCTATTATTAGTACTTATTTTTTTTATATTCTATTATAGTTAATTATCTGACTTGTTTACTTACCTTAAGTACTATTCCCTATAGAACTTAAACTTACTATAGAGTAATTCTATTTATAGATTCTGTCTTTACTAATTCGCCTTAGCTTATTAGTATTATTTATATATTTTCTTATATTATACCTTTTATAGTAACGCCTTTTTACTTATGCTTTATTTTTTATTATAGTCCGTAACATTAATCTATAATACGTTTAGTATAAAAATAGTTTTAGTTTTATACTACTATAGTTATCTATTGTTGTATTTTTTGATTTATTTTTATTATATGTTTTTAATAATAACTACTGCTTTAATATTTATTTATAAGCTTTCTAAGGATCTATCTTATTTTTATCTAAGTATTATATTATAAATCTCTAGTATATTCTTTATATAGTTTATTCTTTAACTAAGTGCGTCAGCCGCTGTGTTTTCTTTTTCTAATTTATAAAGTATTTAAAAGTTAAAAGTAGAAACTAGTTTCTATTATCTAACTTATTATTAATTTAACTTCTTAGTTGCCGTAAATACCGTTAGATTTTTATAATTTAAATATATAATAATCTAATACTTAGCCTCTTTTAAGTAATATTTTTATTTTTTAAATACTTAAACTATTGCTAATAGTTTCTTATTATAAATATTATAATTTAACTTAGCAGTTATGAGTTTGTGAGATAAGAAGTCTACTAGATATTTATACCTATTATTTTATATTTATAATAAAATAGCTCTAATAGCTCTATCTAATACGTCTATATATATCTCTATTTAAAGTTATAAGTTAAATATCTTTAATATTAGTAGTTATTAGAATATTTTTTTAATACCTTAAAAGCGTTCTTTTTGTGTTATTCTCACTTAAATTACTAATCCTTCTTAAGTAATTCTGTTAAGGGTGATATGATTTTTAAGTAGTTCTTAATAAATTATTAATAAAACCCTATAAATCTAAGGAAAAAAAAACTTCTTTTATGTTTATTAGTGTTAGCTAAGATAGTATATCTTTTACCTTATCAGAATTAACTGCTATTCTGTCTTAAGATACTAAGTATCCTAAGAATTTAACTTCTATCCTGTGGAATATATATTTTTCCGTTTAAATATATAGCCTGTGTTTCTTGAGCTTTTGTAATACTTTCTTAGTATACTTAACATATTCTTTTAGTATTTCATTTATGTATATAAGCATGTTATTAAAATATACTATCATGAATACGTCTAGGTATTTCCTTAGTATATAGTTAATAATTGTCTGGAATGTTGCTGGTGCGTTGGTGAGTCCAAATAGTATAACTAAATACTTAAATAATTTATATCTTATTTTAAATATTATCATCCATTCATGTTTCTTGGCTATTCTAATTTAGTAGTATTTATTTTTAATATTAAAGAAACTAAACTATTTAGCTCCCCTAAGTTTATCTATAAGTTCTAATATTAATAGTATAGGGTAATAATTCTTTACTATAGCTTTATTAAGGTATCTATAATTAACACATAATTATAGTTTTCTATTCTTTTTTAGTATAAAGAGTGTTGGTAATGCTATCTTGCTTTTACTTATCTAAATATATTCTTTTTTAAGGTTATTATTCAGGTATCATTGTAGCTCTTTCTGTTAATTAATAGATAGTTAATATAGTAGCCCTAGTTTCAAATCTATTCCTTCCTTAAGCGTGATTTTATAGTTCTAGTTTTAATATTCTAGTAATTAGTCTTTAGCTTCCTCAAAGAACCATTCTCTAAATTCTTATTAATATTCTTTTAGTACAACGAATTTGGTTTCGTGAAGTATCGTTTTCTTTATTTATATTATTATTTATTATTACTATCCGTGGTAATTATTTCTAATTCTTATAATTTTTCTTTTCTAATTAATGGTTAGGTTTTATCATGCTAGCTAGTTCTATCCTAAGATAAAATTCTTACTATCTAGATTCATGATTTTAATATAGCAGTTATTCTTATAACCTGCTACCCTAATAGTTCTATTTTATATTTTAAGATTAATTAAATCTTTTCTAAATGCTATTAGACTATCGTTTATGTGTTTTACTTATATAAGTTTATTTAAAACTCTAGTTAGTATTTAGTATTTCTATATTTACTTATTTAATATAAGTGTCTTGCTAGCCTTACTGTTTATAAATACTAGTATTTAGTTACTATTAATATATACATTTACGTATAGCTTATTTTATGTTTTCTTTAGTTTAGTTATGTGTATATAATTACTATGTTTTTTCTAATCTTTTCTTAGCTCTTTAGTAGCTTAATTATAGTCTACTAATTTTCTAGTTTTTTATATATAGTTAACTCCTAAGTGGTAGTTATTTCTTTAGTATTTCTTTTTTAGGTCTATAGATTAAGCGTTTCTAGAGTTAATATACTTTTTTATTTAGTATTATATATATATTTTTTATTTATTCTCTATAATCCTAGCACCTCTATCTTAAGAAATATTCTTAATATATAAGTTTTTTATGTGATTCTATAGCTAACTATTTTTTCTAGTAGTGTTTAGTTTAGTATAATTAGTATCTTAACTAGTATTCATCCTATAACAGCTATTTACATTCGTTTGAATTTAAATCCTATAATTTGTTTTCTAAGTCTATATAAACTAGTTCTTATTATAAATTAAGTTCTTTCTTATTCGTAAGTTGTTATAATATTTTCATTATTTTTAATTTTTTAGCATATATGGCGTGTCTGCTTTACTTATAGTTTATTTCTATATAATCTAATACTATATATATTTAGTATTCTTTTTTTATTACTCTATTTACAGTATTATTATCTTATATCTATAAGATTAGTAAGAAGGTTATTTCTTCTCTTTTATTTTAATCCTATTCTAGTTCTAGATATCTGACGGGATAATAGTATATTATATAGCTTATAACTAGTATAAATTCTTATCTATAGATTTTATTTATTTATATAGCTAGTTCTTATTTATTAAGTTCTTTATATTACTTATTTTCTGCTAACTATAGTACTTATTAGTATTTATATATTTTATTTTTTAAAATAACTTTTTAGTATTTAGTGATATAGTGCTCCCTTAGATAGTATTTTAATTTATATATCTAATAATATTCCCAGCATACTCACTATATAATTATTATAGATATTAGTTTTTTATCTTTTTCTATTTCTTAATTTTTTTTATCTGAATTTCTGATTTTCCTTATGGAAGAGTCCTTCTTTCTATTCTATAATCTTATAAAATCTTTATACTTCTTTCTTAGTTTTAGCGTTATATTATTAAACTGCTACTCCTTATATTATAGTAATTATATTATTAAGCTATTTTACTAGATAATTCTTAACTTACTAGTATAGAATTTTATATTCTTATCTAAGATATATGTAACTTCTGTATATCTAATATTATTCTTTTTAGATTTTTTTTATAATTATTTCTTTTATTATTATGTTTTATGCTTATTTTATGTAAATTATAGCTACCTTAATTTCCTTTAATACCTTAGTTTAGATATAAGTTTTTTTAATATCTACTTATTATTATCTGTAGTCTTTAATAAAATATTTTTATTTTCTATATTTTAAACAGGCCTTATATGCGTAGTGTTTTATTTATTTCTTAATTTACTTCCCTTACCCTTTACTAATAATTATTTATTTAATATTAATATCTATTTTATTACAGGTTTAGATATTCTTTTTATTTCTTTTTAGTATATAAATTACTAATCTTCCACGTATCTTCTTTTCTTGTTTTTGTTAATACTAGTAGTTATTAATAGTTACTATTTATTTAATAATTTTAAGTAAAGTACTTAGCTATTTTTCTTTAGAAATTTTATTCTTAATCCTGTTTTTTAGTTCTTTATAGTATATTATAACTAATAATTAGTTAACTTAATTAAGTTGTGATTAAATTTACTTAAACCCTACTATATAGTTAGCTGCTAATATGTGTTATTTAAGTTATTAAAGCTTTTAAATTACCTTTATTTCTTTATTAATTTTTCTAAAAACTATAATTATTTTCTATTTAAAATATTTATAAGTTTTAAAAGTTTATTATATATTATTATTATAGTTCGTGAGTTTTGCTGCTCCTAGGTTAGAGTCTTTATTAGCTAGATAATTTCTTATTAAAAGTTTAAACTATCTTATAGCCTTTCTTATTATATTCATACCAACTACTAGAATTTAATTTTAGTTAGTTATAAATAATACTTAATTAAATTAATAGTAAAGGTCTATTACTACTATAAATATTTTAAGCTTATCTTAATTACTATTAAATTTTATAAAAGATTATATTTTTACTATTCCCCCCTTTTATCCTATTCTAACTTATTATTATAAGTTTACTAGGGTATTACGTAATTTCATAATAGCTATTTTTTATTTCTAGATAATTTATTATACACTCTTAGTTTCTTTTAATATATTTCTAGTTATAGATAAAAATTTTACTATAACTTCTTCTTTATTACTACTTTCTTTTAATAAATAGAGTTTTTATTTATCCTTATAGTAGGTTATTATAAATCTTATTTAGATAATATAGTATTAGAATCTATCTAACAGCTTCTTTTATTTTTTTGAGATAGTAATTATAATATTATAAGTTACTAACTTACTAACATAATATTATACTAGTAACTAGCTATTTAATTAATTATATAATGTTAATTAGTTTCCTTACTTCCGGATCAGATAGCTTATTAGACTTAGTAGAAGTTAATTAACTTAATAGAGATAGAAAGAAGTAATATAGTAAGTTAAAATTTAATAGAATAGTATTAAACTATTTCACTTAAGATATAAATCTTAATTTTAGAGTAACTATAAAGAATTAAAACCTAAATAATACAGAAAGAGAGCCTTTTTAAATACTTAATTTCTTATAATTATAAACTAATTAATTTTTACTTAGACTTATTAGATAATTATTTCTAATCCACGTTTCTCTATAGTACTCTACCTAGATTTAAGAGATTCTTTATAATCTATATAGATTTTATTATATGTATCTAGATTTATTATTTCTTAGCTTATATAATTTCTTTCTTAAGCTTAGTACTTTTTTCCTTAGTTAGCTTCTTCCTAGTATAACTAAGACTTATTATTAGTAAGTTAATCTTTTTAACTCTATTTTTATTCTTTTTAACTATTTTTATTCTTTTTAACTATTTTTATTCTTTTTAACTATTTTTATTCTTTTTAATTATTTTAAAATACTTTACTTTCTAGTTGACCTTATTAGTGCTATTATTCTATAATTATATTCTATAGTTCATAACAATACCATTAAATCTCTTTAATTATTTTATAATAATGGTTGTAAAATATAGTTTTATTATTAACCCACCAGTGCACGCTCTAGCAGCGGTTAAGAATTTTAATTAATAAACTATTTACTAGCTCTAGAGTTTACTCTATTTAAAGTTATAAAACTAAATTACTATTTTAAAGTATTTTATATGCCCTTAGCGGTGCCTACGGGTTAAGAATAAATAATAAATATTATAAAAGCTATTATAAAAGCTACTATAAAGACTACTATAAAGACTACTATAAAAATTATTATAGAAACTATTATAAAGATTACTGTAGAAATTACTATAGAGATAATTACTATAAAGATTATTACAAAAATAGCTATAAAAACAGTTATAAAAATAGTAGTAATAAAAACTAATAGTTTAAGTGTCTAATATAGAGTAATAAACTTAATATAGTATTTATAAATAAGTATGCTTTTATTAGGCTTATTTAGATACCTATTTTTTCTTACTAAATTTATATAGGCATGAATAATGCTAATGACTATTCTATTTTATCTAAATATTTTAGAATTAACTATATACCTAACTAGATCTCTTTAATCTTTAAGATTATAGTCTTATGCCTTAGCTTTGCTATAGTTTTTTAAGTAAGCTAGTATTTTTATATTATTAACTTATTTAATACTACTATATTAGTAAGAGAGCTTTCTATTTGTATAATAAACCTCTAATACTTCTTATAATTAAAGAGTAAGTTCTTTTATAAAGAATAGAGAAAAAACTCTTTATATAAGACTATTAAGTCTTATAATATAATTACCCTAAGGGCGTGGAGAAGGCGTAGGAATCTAAAATCTATAAAATTAAACTATATAATCTTATTATTAGTTTTATTAAGGTAGTAGGCCTCCATACGTCCTAGTTATATATTAGTATTAAATTATATCTTTAAATAAAAGGCTTTCTCTAGTACCTTCTATATATAAATAAAAAAGTAGCTTTTTTTTTTTTTAGAAAGCCAGTAATTAATTACATAAAAGCATAAAATAGATAGCTTAAATAGGTACTTATTATTATATCTATATTTTAGTATTTAGCTTACTTAATTTAAGTCTTTTTAATATCACTAAGCTCTGTATACTAAATGCTCTATTTATAAATACTATAAGTTTTCTTTTTTAAATAAATACCTACTACTTAAAACATCTTCTTATTTTAATTAAACTATATATGGTAACTTAACGGCCGTCTAGGCACCTTTATACTACTAAAGAAAATATATAGATTATAGTAGTCTTTTAGCTATTTAAATAATAGGAACCTTTCAGCACTATCTTTTCTCTAGTAATAGAAGAAATAAAAGGCTAGTATAAAAAGAGAGTAGAGAATTAGATTAGAATTCTATATATAACTTATATATTTAATCTTATTATACTAATTCTGTTTTTTCTATCTTATTAATATAATTATATATAGCGCTAATTTATTTAGTTTAGGCTCTTTATTCTCTAGTTTAATAAAATAAAATTTATAAGCTAAATATCTTGTTTACTTTTACCTTATATAATAATAGTATAGCCTAGTAGATACTTTATAGTAGTTTATAGATATAACTTAACTACACTAAGCATTTTAAAAACTATCTCTTAGTACTAAGTAATTATTTTTTAAAACCCTTTAATATTATAACCACCTATAATAGTAAATAGGCCCTGGTTGATAAAATTTATATACTAAATTCTATTTTTATTATAGTAAATACTTTTTAGCACAGTTAAGAGCTTTATACTTTATAATAATAGTATAAACTTATTTTTTAATTATAATTACTATATATAAAGCTCAGTAATAGCGGAGACATAGCTATTAATAACTAAATATTAAATAGTTTTATTAAATAGAGTATCTAGAGCCTTTTTATTCTACTTTTTTTTTTTTTTTTTCTTTTCTTTCTCTATCTTTTCTCTCTACTCTTTTACTGCCTTAGCTGATTTTACTATTATTTATTACTTCTTTTTTTTCTTTACTTATTCGCTTTTTTTCTATATCTTTTTTCTTTTTATCTTTTATGTTTAATATCTAGATGCCTACGATTTACAGTTAATAATCTCTTATTTTAGAAAAAGGTAAAGCTTATTCTCTGTTACCTATATACTATTTATATTACCTTTTAATTTTATATACTAGTTTTTTTATTTCTTCTGCTTAGGTTTATATGCTCTTGTGGTATTTCTTAGGCACTAGGCTTTATAAATCTACTATAAATATACCATTTAAACATTAAATTAGCTCTAGAGATTATAAAGACTATTATAAGAAGTAGTTATAATAGTAGTATCTTTTAAATATAAAGTAGAAGTAGATTATATAGAAAAAAAATTCTTAAAAGCCTCTATTACTATATAATAGTAAAATAATAAAGTAAAGAGCCAGGAATAATTATAATTATAAGAAAAAAAATAAAGAGAAAGAAAGGTATTATTAAATTTATTCTAACTACACGAAAGTATAATACTTAAAGATGTAGCTATATATACTTATTTTTATATTCTATTTTGTTTTAGTATATACTATTTCTTATAGTAACCTTATACTAACCTAGGCCTTAAGATAGCGTCGAAATTTAAAGAGTAAATATAAATAGTCTCTATAAAATAAAAATTAATTTTATAGGACGTGTGCTATTATAGTATAACTTAAGATTATACTAAGTTTTATCTAAACCTCTAATAACTTACACATATTAAGAGGTTGGTTTTGGTAGGTTATAATTTATATTAATATAAAATTAATAACTACCTTTTTAATATTTATAAGTAAACTTTATATTAAGTTATTTCTTATACGCCTATAAATACCATCACACGTAAATTTATATAAAAAGGTATATAATTCATTATTAACAAATACTTTATAGGTAGTTTTTATAATCTTATATAAAAAATATAATATATAAATATAAAAAGAAGTACGTAGTGAAGCTTTTAATAAAGAAATTTTTTTACTACTTAATTTAATTAATTAATTTATCTATTAGTAGGCTCTTTAATAAGGCTATAAAAGCCTTTTTAAGAATTTAAAATTTAAATTAAATATTCTTATAAAGCTAATTTAATAAATACTTATCTTATAACTGCTTAAGCTAGTTAATAACTTATTTTTTATCTCTTTTTATATTTTCTTCTATATACTGTTAAATCTCTCTAATTATTCTATAGTAATAGTTATAAAATATAGTTTTACTATTAATCTACTAGTACACACTTTAGTAGTAGTTAAGAGTTTTAATTAATAAATTATTTACTAGCCCTAAAGTCTAGTCTATTTAGAGTTATAAGACTAAATTATTATTTTAAAGTATTTTATATACCCTTAGCAGCGCCTGTAGGTTAAAAATAAATAATAAATAATATAAAAACTATTATAAAGACTACTATAAAGGCTACTATAGAAGCTATTATAAAAGTTATTATAAAAACTACTATAAAAATTACTATAGAGATTACTATAAAAATAATTATTATAAAGGTTATTATAAAAATAGCTATAAAAATAGCTATAAAAATAGTAATAATAAAGGCTAATAGTTTAAGTATTTAATATAAAATAATAAACTTAGTGCGGTATCTATAAATAGGTGTGCTTTTATTAAATTTATTTAAATATCTATTTTTTCTTACTAAATCTATATAAGCGTGAATAATGCTAATAACTATTTTATTTTATTTAATATCTTAAAATTAACTATATATCTAATTAGATCTCTTTAATTTCTAAGATTATAATCTTATATCTTAGCTTTATTATAGTCTTTTAAGTAGGCTAGTACTTTTATATTATTAACTTATTTAATATTATTATATTAATAAAAGAGTCTTTTATCTGTACGATAAACCTCTAATACTTTTTATAATTAAAAAATAAGTTTTTCTATAAAGAATAGAAAAAGAACTTTTTATATAAGATTATTAAGTTTTATAGTATAATTACCCTAAGAGCGCGGAGAAAGTGTAGGAACTTAAAATCTATAAAATTAAGCTATATAACTTTATTATTAGTTTTATTAGAGTAATAAACCTCTATGCGTTTTAGCTATATATTAGTATTAAATTATATCTTTAAATAAAAGGCTTCTTCTAGTATCTCTTATATATAAATAAGAAAGTAGTCTTTTTTTTCTTTTAGAAAGCCAGTAATTAATTATATAAAAGCATGAGATAAATAGCTTAAGTAGATATTTATTATTATATCTATATTCTAGTATCTAGTTTACCTAATTTAAGTTTCTTTAATACTACTAAGCTTTGTATACTAAACGCTCTGTTTACAGGCGCTATAAGTCTTCTCTTTTAAATAAATATCTATTACTTAAAATATCTTCTTATTCTAATTAAACTGCGTGTGGTAGTTTAACGGCTGCTTAAGTATCTTTATACTATTAGAAAAAACATACAGGTTATAGTAGTCTTCTAGCTGTCTAAATAATAGGAACCCTTTAGCACCGTCCTTCCCCTAGCGGTAGAAGAAGTAGAAGGCTAGTGCAGAAAGAGAGCAGAGAATTAGGTCAGAATTCTGCATACAACCCATATATTCGACCTTGCCGTGCTGATTCTGCTTCCCCTGTCTCATTAACATGACCATGCACGGCGCTGATTCATTTGGTTTAGGCCCTTCATTCTCCAGTTCAATAAGGACAAGGTCCGCAAGCTGAACGTCTCGCCTGCTCTCACCCCGCGTAACGGTGGCGTGGCCCAGTAGATGCTCTGCAGCGGTCCGTAGGTGCGACTCAACTGCGCTGGGCGTCTTAGAGGCCGTCTCCCAGCACCAGGTGATCACCTTTTTAAGCCCTTTAACGTCGTAACCGCCTGTAATAGTAAATAGGCCCCAGTTAATGAAATTTACACGCCGAATTCTGTTTTTATTGCGGTGAACACTCTCTAGCACAGCCGAGAGCTTCGCGCCCCGTAGCGGTGGTGTAGACTTGCCTTCTAACTACAACTACCATACGTAGAGCTTGGTAATGGCGGAGACGTAGCTGTTAACGACCGAATATCGGACAGTTTCATTAAATAAGGCATTTAGAGCCTTCTTATCCTACTCCTTCTTCTCTTCCTTCTCTTTTTTCTCCTCATTCTCTATCTTCTCTCTTTAATTTCCCACTGCCCTGGCTGATTCTACTGTCGTCTGCTGTTTTCTCTTTTTCTTTACTTGTTCGCCCTCTCTCTATATCTTTTTCCTTTTTGCCTTTCGTGCTTGATATCTAGATACCCGCGATTCATGGTTAATAACCTCCTGTTCTAGGAAAAGGCAAAGCTTATCCTCTATCACCTGTGTACTATCTATATTGCCTTCTAATCTTGTACACTAGTTCTCCTACTCCTTCTGCTTAGGTTCGTACGCCCTTGTGGTGTTTCTCAGGCGCTGGGCCTTATAGGTCTGCTATAAACGTGCCGTCTGGGCGTTAAATTGGCTCTAGAGGTTATGAGAACTATCGTAAGAAGCAGTTACAGTAGTAGTGTCTTTTGAATGCGAAGCAGAAGCAGACTGTATAGGAAAAAGATTCTTAAGAGCCTCCATTGCCGTACGATAGTAAAATGATAAAGTAAAGAGCCAGGAATAATTACAATTGCAAGAGAGAAGATAAAGAGAAAGAAGGGTATTATTAAACTCATTCCAACCGTGCGGAACCATAACGCTCGAAGACGCGGCCGTACGCGCTCATTTCCACATCCCGTCCTGCCCCAGCACATGCCGCTCCCTATAGTAACCTCATACTAACCTGGGCCTCAAGATGGCGTCGAAATTTGAAGGGCGAGCGCGGACGGCCCCTACAAGACAGGGGTCGATTTTGCAGGACGTGCGCCGCCACGGTGTAACCCGAGGTTATGCCAAGCCTTACCTGGACCTCTGATAACTCAACCTAGCGTGAGCATATTATATTTTAATAAAGATTCCATAACATAAAGGAAGCAGTCAGTCAAGTTTGGGAAAGTTAGTTTAAAGGGAAATATCAGCGTATGAGGGAAGATCGTACAATAATGTAACAGCTAGAAAGTTTGCTGGTCACGTGCAAACGCCACACTTTGCCAGCCATAGTGTCGAAGGTTTTGGTACGACTCGATCCCAACCGCACCGGGAGGATGGTAGCAGGAGCAAATTCGGGCAGGTTTGAGCCATTATCGTCACTTGCGTCACCGATATCGCACCGAACTGCCTCTCCGTCTCCATCTAACGCGTCTGCACACCGAACCGCCTCACCTCACTGTGTAACGCGTCGCAACCATACAGACTATCGCTTCACGTCACACTTCGTTCCCAACTACATAGGATTATAATAATCCATCACCCACACAGCTAGCTACCTGCGGCTTCGTGTACTCTGGGAAGAATAAGTGCGAAGATGTGTATGCGATATCTGCAAGGAATCGGTTATAGTAAAGAGCTTGAGAGAACCTTTCAGCAATAATGATATCCTTGGCTATCACAGCGATAACTGCCTGCTAGGAGATACATTATTTGACCTCAACCACCTAGAAATCTACACCGCACCTGCTGCCACACCTCCACAAGCATCGCCGACACTAGTAAAGCCATCATCCCTTCTTCCTACTTCGTCCCTGCCTCAAAAGTCCATATCGCATCCGTCCTTATCGCGTTCGTCCTCACCGCATCCATCTTCATCATGCCAGTCCTCACCACGTCCGCCCTCGCCGCGTCTTCCTTAATCCTCTCTTGCCCAGTCTCCGGTTCCACCTCGTCCTTCCTATGCGACTGGTCCACCTGCTACATGAGACTAGGGTTAATCTAGGTGGATGCGGATCTTCAAAGGGACTGGCCCATATAGGATTAGACAAGAGCACTCTTACTTCATATAGTTGAGGCAGCTCTCTATATAACCGTTACTTTTTATCATTGAAGTACCTAGCTTGGTTCTGTATGTAATACAGTAACTGTATAATAGTTGTATAAGGATAGTGTTACCAGGATTAGAGCATGTAGAGAGATTGAGAGACTGAACAGAATTGCATTGAGGACCTGAAAATCTAGAGTGCGAGCAGAGGCTATATACAGCAGGAAAATGCCAAGCCGGCCAATTGTATGCCCGACAAGGAGGTCGCTTTTCCGGCAACAGATAGCCTTAGTAGTGGTAGCCTGGATATCCTAACAAGGAAGAGGTCAAAGTAAATGAAACACAACAACGACTGTAACGTAGTGTGTTCGTGTGTTCGTGTGTGTGCGAGAGAGATAGCACATTGAAAACAAAAGCTCACGGTGCTGAAAAATGTACGTTGTGCTAGAATATATTCAGCCCAAAACGATTAATTAGTAGCGGGTCTGGTCTACAATTCTGTTAGTTCCTCAAAGAAATTATTGGGGCTCGGATGAAGGACAGTGACTCTCGCTGTGCATATGGGCCATGAGGATTGAAGTAATCGGGGATCGGCAGCACTTAGCGACTTTATGAATTGTGGATAGCTTCTTTCATTAGAGGTCAAAGAACTATCGTTTAACCAATTGGGTGCCACAAAAGAGTAATCACTAATTATACCAAAACTGTAGAAATGGAGACGGTTTTAGTGGAAATCTGACGGCTTCTGGGTTGTAAGGTGGCAAGGTAAACGCGCCGCTAAGCTGAGTCTCTGATGAATTAGTTGATTGATTCTATGCCCCTGTAGGGGGTGAGCTAATTATTGCTGACACGCAGTCATGGTAATCAATGAAATTGCTACCCCTAGCAATATCAATAGTAGTATATCTGTCACGCAAATGCACAAATATCTACATAAAACCCTCAGACTCTCCCCCAGAAGTCTTAAGCTCTCCGCTTCACCTTTACAATGATATCCGTTTGCTTGTTGAACCACCTATTGCTCGTCTTCCATGGTCGGTCGTGTGCCATTTCCAACGTGAAGTGACGGAGAACCTCCGGGACGAGTTTATATGTTTCGGTAAGTGAGATCTGCATTACATGTCAGTCGATTCTCGTTTCCATAGCATCATATCGAATTGTGGAGGCAGTCATACATTCTTCCCGATGCATGTTCTCGTTCCGGCGCCGAATATCAAGAGCGACTTCTCCATGGCCTTGTAACGTTCCTCACCCACTAGCCATCTTTCAGGTTTGAACTGGTCCGCGTCCTCACCAAAGGCCCCCTTATCGTAATGGACTACCGCAGGGTTCACACCGATGCGGTAGCCTTTCGGGATGTGCTTGCCCGATAGCACAATTCCCTCTACCGGAGCATGCCTCTGTATATTTAGTGCAACGCTGGGATGGAGTCTCATTGCCTCTTTAATGCATGCACAGATATATGGAAGTTTGGTAGTTGTCTCAGAGTACTTGATCGGTGAACTGAGAACATTGGCAGCTACGGCGGCATCGATCTCGGCTAGGGCTTTGGTTTGCGCTTTGGGGTTCTTCATGAGGTAGTAGAAGCAACTGCGCAGTCCGATTGCTGTGGTGTCGGAACCGGCGAACCTGGGCGCCACTGTGAGCAGGCTATTAGGATCCAATGACTTTCCGTGACGTACATGGCAACCCACGATTCCAAAGTGGCTTCATTATGGGTGAAGTTCACTTTCTCTCCCTTCTCACGGACGATGCCAAACAGTTGCTGCAAAAGATCGTTCCGCGGTACGACTCCGTCCTCGATGTCCTTCTTCCTCTGATTGGTGGCTGCAATGGCGGCCTTTCGGATATCATCCACCGATTTCGCAGCCTTCAGGGCCGCCGGAATGGCACTAGCAGAGCCCGTTACCAACGGACGCAGATAGGCTGGACCAATCGCGGCAATACAGAGAACAGGCATCAGCGCATCAAGGGATGCAATGAAAACTCCATGATCATGGCTGTTCTCCATGAAACCAAACATTCTTCCAAAGAAGATCTCCCCGATGACATCGAAAGCATACCTGCATTTCCGTCAGAGTCTTTGTAAGCCGCAGAGTCTTGGACAGCGCTATATCACTTGCATTTGCAACCACTTTCCGAGATCAATATCCTCTTTCCTATCTGCATGCTCTCCCAAGCGCTGCACGAACAGATTCGTACATTTGTTGATGAACTCTTCGTTCTTCAAAACATTGCTGAGCGTGTATACCGGATTTACAATCCTTCGATAATTGCTGTGGACCCTCTCGTCAAGACACGTAAACGTATCTGGCTGCTTACTGATCTCGGTGCCTCCCCATATCGGATAGAAGTCGGTCTTCTGTAGCGGTGCTTGGTTCCTATAGATTTTCGGTATCACGGTTGGTTCAGCGCATGATACTTCATTTGGGGCGATGCGAACGAGCGGGCCGTATTTCTGGTGGAGAGCGCGTTGGACTTTGTCCATATCGCCAACGTAAATGCGATACATGTACCATATTCGCGAGATGGACGCAAAGTGAGGTCCGGGAACCGAGGCAAGAGGGTGCAATGTAAGAGTATACGTGATCCAGACGATCCAATAGATGACGATGGAAATGGGAAAGACGAGTAGCCAAGTTTGGAGAGGCAGCCCAAGCACAGCTCCTGGGAGAAATGCCATGTTGTACGTCGTGTAGCTCGAAAATCTGGACGCACGGGAGTTTTTACAATGACTTCTTAGTAGTTCCTAAAGGTGGTGGCGACTCGCAGATGCCGATATCTAGTCTCTCAGGAGAGACGAATCTGCGCATGGAGAATGGGAATTGAATGTTGCTCAAGTAGAAAGCAACCTGTTGATGAGCTGTGAGGGCGTGGGCGGCGGGCTGGTGGTGTTTCTGAAGGAGCTATAGCTGCAAGGTATCAAACCTGCCTCAAAACGATGCAACTGCCGTTCGCCAGTTTTAAAGGAAGGCGCACGCTGTGCCGACTCACGTTACACAACTTAAAACGTTGAGCAAAAGAGGCAAGACCTTTACCCGTGTGGGGTTGCACTGCTGCTTCTCCCCCGCATGGCCAAATTTGAGCAGCGGCCCGAGCCAAAAGCGGTCTCGGATGTCAATGTCATGCGACACTTGCATCTATTGAACGGCTTCGGATTGGCAGTATGCGACGCTTGTATCAACACAGATGGCTTTCTCTTTGCCCATATCCGAGTCCTCTCCTCCCCTCCTTACATCAGGCCCTCACTACGCCAACAAATTGCGTACCCTCCTACGTACTCTCTTACGTGGTATCTACCTCTCTTGTGTATTTAAATCGACTTTTCATGTAAGCCGTGGTAGGCTGTGTAAAACGGGGAATTGAATTAAATTCTGAAGGACTCGAATCTATAAGGCATTTAATACGGAAGCGGAGGTCGGACGATGCGATCTGTCTCCGAGATGCAGAAGAGGCTTGCAGTAGCGGCCTACATTTCACTCATTCAATAGAGTATGTCATCATCTGACGCACGGGGCTCACCTGCCGCACACTTTTCTAAAAAGTTAAATAAAACTTACAATACTTAATGTAATGATTTAAATTTTGAAATTCTAATAAATATGTATTAAAGCATTTTATATTTAATTTTTTAAACCAAAATATTGAAAAATTATTATATTATTACGCATTAATTTTTTTGGTTTTTGTTACTTAATAATTAAAATAAAAAATAAAAAATAAAATATACAAAATATTAATTTTATACTTTATTTTATTAGTAATAAAAGTTTATTTAAGTTTAAAACTTAAAATTTAAATTTATAACTAATATTAGTATTAATATAAAAGTTCATATAATTAAGTAAATATAATTTAATTAATACTAAATTCTTTTTAATAAAACTTTAAAACTACATTTTGTATATATAATAGTATAATATATTAAAATTTTAGGCTAATTGCTACTTTTGTTATTATGTTATTATTATAAGTTACTTGCTTATAGACGTAAATGGTACTAGTAACTAGCTATCTAACTAACTATATAGTACTGCAGTTAGTTCCCTTACTTCTAGATCAGATAGCTTGTTAGACTTAGTGGAAGTTGGTTGACTCAGTGAGGATAGAAGAATTGAATACGGTAAGTTGAGGTTTAATAGGATAGTATTAAACTATTTCACTTAAGGTGTGAATCTCAATTTTAGAGTAACTACAGAGAATCAAAAGTGACCGTGAGTCGTCCCATGCCTCCTACTTATAGCAAATTCTCCGTGCGTACATTATATACCAGTTGGAAGTATGTTGGATACTGCTAGAGGCTGTCAGAGATGTTAGAGCCTCTGGCTCCCTTTGACATCTCTGGCTGCTAAGCCTTTTCTTGTCATGTGACAGAATGCTCCGAATCTTTCCATATGGTTCCATATCTCTGTCCTCGCTTCTTCGCCTGTATCTTGGCCTGTGCCAAGGCGTCCCGTGCTCGCTTGCAATTCTTTCTTTCAAGCTTAAACATACGTTTCTATTCTAGAGCTTCATTGGCCGTTGCTGCTAGTTCTCTCAGCTCTTTAAGTGCAGTTGCCTTTTTGACAGAATTGTTAGTCATCCTGTTACTATCCGTAACACTATCCCCTCCTTCTAAGTCTTCGTCTTAGAAGATAGTTTCTCCTTTCTATAAGCAATATAAAGGCAGCAGGTCTTCTACTCTGTGTTCTAGGCTGTAAGACCCTTGACTTCCTTTCCTTCCTGCCTAGCTTTCTAACGATGACACGTTCTGAGTCATCTCTAATACGTGCTCGCCGCCTAGCTTCTCGGATTCGTAACGAACCTCATCACATGCTGACGCCCTGTTCGAACTGTTCCCACCAAGGCGATGACTGCCTCATGAATCTAAGTTCTGGTTATTGCTCAGCCTGCAACGATCGCAACGTGAAGTGTGATCTAGTCGTTTTGTAACTGGAGTAGGACCGTCTTGACCGTGACAAGGCAAAACTCCATTGTCAGCTTGAAAAAGCTGAGGAGGATGCCCTTAAGGCCTGTTCCCGTGCCCTCCGGCTCCGTCATGAGCTTACGAAAGTTGATTTGAAAGAGAAGGAAATGTTTAATTGAGAGATGGCTTTAATTCGTGAAGTCTAGGCCTTTAAGAAGGAAGAGGCTCATTCCTGAGGTTAAGAAATTCACACACTGTAATCTGTAGTTCAGATTTCTTCCCCGCCTATTACTTCTTCTTTCTTATCTTTTGACTTTAATTAGAATGCCCTGCAGTTGCCTTATTCTTAGGATGCGGCCTTAGAGTAAGCCCTCCTTAGCTCATCTAATGGTACTAGTTAATCAGCTCTAAACTATTCTTTAGGTTCCTAATTAGTTCCCACGTATCGTCTTCAGGTCCGTAATCTTTCTATTTAATTAGATACTTCCACTAACACCTAAACTTCTGGTAGTCCAGAATCTTTTGAACTTTATACTTAGTAGTGTCTTTCTTGAGTTTAAGTCTTGTCTATAGTTTAGCATTTTATAGTGCTGGCTCTAGTAATGAAATATAAAAAACTAGGTGAATTCTTATATTCTTAGGTAGTTATAGTTCGTAATTTACAGGTCCTATTTATTACTTAACCCTGAATAGTCCTAATTTAATGTAAACCAGTTTTTTTTAATAGTCGCTTTATTTCTAAATTTCTTTATAATAGGAAAATCTTATCCCCCTTCCTAAAGGTTGGTCCCTTAATTCTAAATTTATCTTTCTATTATTTACTAAGGCTTTCTTTTTAAGTGATTCTTTATGTAATTTCCTAATAAAGTTATTATAGTTCCTTAACTCTTGTTCTTACCGCTTCTGATATTTTATTTAGTTTCTATAGTTCTTAATAAGCTATAGGCTCATAACTGTAGTTCATAGAGAATAGTAATTTTCCTATTATTAATGACTTTACAGAGTTATATGTAAACTCAGCTATTAGTAGTAAGTTAATCTAATTATCTTATTATTCATTAACGTATATTTATAGATATTATTCTAATATCTGATTTGTCCGTTCTATTTGCCCGTCCGTTTATAGGTGAAATACTATAGAGAGGCGATATTTAGCCCCTAGCTTCCCTATAAACGTCTTTTAGAATATTAATGTAAACAATTTATCTCTATCTGTGATAAATTCTTATAATAGTCTATATTATATAATTAATAGTTTAATTAGTAATATCGCTAATTTGTTTACTTTAACTTCTATATATATTAGTTTAAAGTATACGTACTTTATAAGTCAGTTTACTATAACTAATATTATATTATACCATTAATCTTAAAAGGTGGTTGCTGTTGGTATTTCTGTAATAAAGTCTATTATAACTAATTCCTATAGTTAGTCTAGTAAAGGAATTAGTTATATAAGTCTATATTTCTTATATCTTAATACTTTATTCTTTTTATACTTAATACATTTTGAAAGAATAGCTCTAACCTTTTTCTATATTCCAGAAATCTAAAAATATCTATTAATTCATTCTATAGTTTTTTTGATTCCTTAATGTCTGTGCATTTTAGCTAAGTGTTAGTCCTTAATAAGCTTAGTTTATAATATATTTAATACATAAATCATTTCTTAGTCTAGGTTTTATTATAGTTATCTATTATTAAAATCTCTTATCTGTTTTTCTTAGGTGTTTTTGATAATAATTATTATCTTAATATTTAATTATAAGCTCCCTAAAGATCCGTCCTGTCTTTATTTAAGTATAGTATTATAAATTTCTAGTATATTTCTTATATAGTTTACTTATTAACTAAGTGCGTCAGCCGCTGTGTTTTCTTTTCTAAATTTATAAAGTATTTAGAAATTAAAAATAGAAACTAGTTCTTATTATCTAACCTATTATTAATTTAACTTCTTTATTATTATAAATACTATTAGATTCTTGTGATCTGAATATATAATAATCTGGTATTTAGTTTCTTTTAAGTAATATTTTTATTTCTTAAACGCTTAAACTATTACTAATAGTTTTTTATTATAAATATCATAATTTAACTTAGCTATTATAAGTTTATAGGATAAGAAGTCTACTAGATATTTTTATCTATTATTCTATACTTATAACAGAATAGCTTTAGTAGCTCCGTCTAATATATCTATATATATCTCTATTTAAAGTCATAAATTAAATATTTTTAATATTAGTAGTTGTTAGAATATTTCCTTTAATATTTTAAAAGTATTTTTTTATGTTATTCCCACTTAAACTATTGATCTTTCTTAAGTAATTCCGTTAAGAGTAATATAATTTTTAAATAGTCCTTAATAAATTATTAGCAGAAACCCATGAATCTAAGGAAAAAATAAACTTCTTTTATGTTTATTAGTATTAGCTAGAATAGAATATTCTCTACTTTATTTAAGTTAACTATTATTCTATCTTAAGATACTAAGTATCCTAAGAACTTAACTTTTATTCTGTGGAATATATATTTTTCTATTTAAATATATAGCCTGTATTCCTTAAGCTTCCTTAGTACTTTCTTAATATACTTAATATATTCTTTTAGCGTTCTGTTTATGTATACGAGCATATTATTAAAATATACTATTATAAATACGTCTAGATATTCTTTTAGTATATGGTTAATAATTATCTAGAATATTACTAGTACATTAGTAAGTTTAAATAGTATAATTAAATATTTAAATAGTTTATATCTTATCTTAAATACTGTTATCTATTTGTGTTTTTTGGCTATTTATATATAGTAGTATTTATTTTTAATATTAAAGAGACTAAATTATTTAGCTCTTCTAAGTTTATTTATAAGTTCTAATATTAGTAGTATAAGGTAATAATTTTTTACTATAGCTTTATTAAAGTGCCTATAATTAATACATAATTATAGCTTACTATTTTTTTTTATATAAAAAGTGTTAGTAATATTATTTTACTTTTATTTATTTAAATATATCTCTTTTTTAGATTATTATTCAGATACTGTTGTAACTCTTCTTATTAATTAATAGATAACTAGTATAATAGTCTTAGTTTTAAATCCATTTCTTCTTTAAGCGTAATTTTATAATCTTAGTTTTAGTATTCTAGTAACTAGTCTTTAGCTTTTTTAAAAAAACTATTCTCTAAATTCCTCTTAGTATTCTTTTAGTACAACGAATTTAGTATTATAGAGTATTATTTTCTTTATCTATATTATTACCTATTATTACTATTTATAGTAGTTATTCTTAGTTTCTATAGTTTTTCTTTTTTAATTAATAGTTAGGTTCTATCATGCTAGCTAATCCTATCCTAGGATAAAATTCTTATTATTTAGATTTATAATTTTAATATAGTAGTTATCTTAGTAACCTGCTCCTAAATAGTTATATTTTATATTTTAAGATTAATTAGACTTTCTTTAAATACTGTTAAATTATTATTTATGTGTCTTACTTATATAGGTTTATCTAAAACTCTAGTTAGTATCTAGTATCTTTATACTTATTTATTTAATATAAGTATCTTGCTAGCCCTATTATCTATAAGCACTAGTATTTAATTACTATTAATATATATATTTATATATAGCTTATTTTCATATCTCTTTTAGTTTAATTATATATATATAAGTGTTATATTTTTTCTAATTTTTAGTTCTTAGCTCTCTAGTAGCTTAGTTATAGTCTACTAGCTTTTTAGTTTTTTATCTATAGTTAACTCTTAAGTGGTAGTTACTTCTTTAGTATTTTCTTTTTAGATTTATAGATTAGGTATCTTTAGAGTTAGTATATATTTTTATTAAGTATTTTATATATATTTTTAGTCTATTCTTTATAATCCTAGCATTTCCATTCTAAAAAACATTTTTAATATGTGAGTTTCTTATGTGATTCTGTAGCTAACTATTTTTTTTAATAATATTTAGTTTAGTATAATTAATATCCTATCTAGCACTTATCCTATAATAATTACTTATGTTAATTTGAATTTGGGTTTTATAGTTCTTCTTTTAAGTCTATATAAACTAGTTCTTATTATAGATTAAATTCTTTTTTATTTATTAGTTATTATAATATTTTTTTTATCTTTAGTCCCTTAACACGTATAGCGTGTTTATTCTATTTATAGTTTATTCCTATATAATCTAGTACTATATATATCTAATATTTTTATTTTATTATTTTATCTATAGTGTTATTGTCTTGTACTTATAAAATTAGTAAAAAGTTTTCTTTTTTTTTTTTTTTTTAATTCCATCCCAGTTTAGGATGCCTGACGGGGTGGTAGTATATTATATTAATTATAACTAATATAAGTATCTATTTATAAATTTCATTTATTTATATAGCTAATTTTTATTTACTTAGTTTTTTATATTACTTATTCTCTACTAACTATAGCACTTATTAGTATTTATATATTCTATCTTTTAAGATAACTTTTTAGTATTTAGTAATATAATATTCTTCTTAATAGTATTTTAATTTATATATTTAATAGTATCTTTAGTATACTTGCTATATAATTATTATAGCCATAAATTCTTTTCCTTTTTCTATTTCTTAATTTCTTTTTTATTTAAATTTTTAGTTTGCTTTTTAGAAGGGTCCGCCTTCCTATTTTATAATCTCATAAAATTATTATATTTTCTTTTTAGTTTTAGTATTATATTATCGAACTGCTGTTTCTTATATTATAGTAATTATATTATTAAATTATCCTACTAAATAATCTTTAACTTATTAATATAGTATTTTATATTTTTATTTAAAATATATATAGCTCCCATAGATCTAGCATTATTCTTTCTAAATTTATTATATAATAGTCTTTTATATTATTATGTTTTATATCTATTTTATTTAGACTATAGCTATCTTAATTTCTTTTAGTATCTTAGTCTAAATATAAGCCTTTTTAATATCTAATTATTATTATTTATAGTCTTTAATAAAGTGTTCTTATTTTCTATATTTTAAGTAAACTTTATATATATAATATTTTATTTATTTCTTAGTCCACTTTCTTTACCCATTTCTAATAAATATTTATTTAATATTAATATTTATTTCGTTATAGGTTTAGTTATTTTTCTTATTTTTTTTATATTATATAATTACTAATTTCTTACGTGCCTTTTTTTCTTACTCCTGCTAGTACTAGTAATTATTAATAGTTACTATTTATTTAATAATTCTAAGTAAGGTACTTAGTTACTTTTTTTTTAAAAATCTCGTTTTTAATTCTATCTTTTAGTTCTTTATAGTATATTATAACTAATAGTTAGTCTATTTAATTAAGTTATAATTAAATTTATTTAAACTCTATTATATAGTTAGCTGCTAATGTCTATTATTTAAGTTATTAAAGCTTTTAAATTACTTTAGTTTTCTTATTAATTTCTCTAAAGATAATAATCATTTCTTATTTAAAGTATTTATAATTTTTAAAGGCTTGTTATATATTATTATTATAGTTTATTAATTCTACTACTTCCAGATTAGGGTCTCTGTTAGCTAGGTAATTTCTTACTAATAATTTAAACTATTATATAGTTCTATTTATTATATTTATATCAGCCACTAAAATCCAGTCCTAATTAATTAGAAATAATTTTTAATTAAAATAATAGTATAGGTTTATTATTACTATAAAGGTTTTAAGTTTATCTTAATTATTATTAAATTTCTTAGAAGATTATATCTTTACTATTTCCTCTCTCTAATTTATTCTAACTTATTATTATAGGCTTATTAAGGTATTATGTAACTCTATAATAGCTATTTTTTATTCTTAAATAATTTATTATATACTTTTAGTTTCTCTAGATATATTTCTAGTTGTGAATAAAAATTCTACTATAATTTCTTTTTTATTACTACTTTTTTTTAACAAATAAAGTTCCCGTTCGTCTTTATAGTAGATTATTATAGACTTTTAATAATTAGTTATTAGAATCTATCTAACTGCTTCTTTTATTCTCTTAAGATAGTAATTATAATATTATAAGTTACTTACTTATAAATATAAATAGTACTAGTAACTAGCTGTCTAATTAATTATATAGTACTATAGTTAGTTCCCTCACTTCTAGATCAGATAGCTTATTAGACTTAATAGAAGTTAGTTAACTTAGTAAAGATAGAAGAATTGAATATAGTAAGTTAAGATTTAACAGAATAGTATTAAACTATTTCCCTTAAGGTATGAATCTTAATTTAGAGTAACTATAGAGAATTAAAAGTGACCGTGAGTCGTCTCATGCCTCCTACTTATAGCAAATTCTCCGTGCGTACATTATATACCAGTTGGAAGTATGTTGGATACTGCCAGAGGCTGTCAGAGATGTCAGAGCCTCTGGCTCCCTTTGACATCTCTGGCTGCCAAGCCTTTTCTTGTCATGTGACAGAATGCTCTGAATCTTTCCATATGGTTCCGTATCTCTGTCCTCGCTTCTTCGCCCGCATCTTGGCCTGTGCCAAGGCGTCCCGTGCTCGCTTGCAATTCTTTCTTTCAAGCTCGAACATACGTTTCCATTCTAGAGCTTCATTGGCCGTTGCCGCCAGTTCTCTCAGCTCTTCGGGTGCAGTTGCCTTTTTGACAGAATCGTCAGTCATCCTGTTACCGTCCGTAACAGTTATTTCGGTGTAAAAATTTGGTGTTCGCCAGGTGAGCCCGTGCGTCAGATGATGAGAGACTCTAGCTCATGGGGCTGCTACATTGATTCCCTGCACTCGGTGATAGAAGAACTTTTGTATCTAAAGTAAATCTAGGTATGCACCCAAGACTATCATTCCGATTGTGTTCGAACTTTTCACGAAGCCACAGCCCCTCGCAAAATCGGCTTCCCCTCAACCACACAGCGGAGATTTTACCCCGCCCAGAACCAGATCTCTTGGCATCTGCCTTACCGAGCTAAGTCAAGCGTCAAACAACGGTCTCGCCGCAATTGGCGGCACAAGCATCAGCCGCCTTGCGTTCTCAGCCTTGTCGGACTGAAATGGACCACAACACTCTCTGCAACGCAGGCAAAGAGCTCTACCAGATGCCGTTCGCATTCTCAACGACATCTTGTTAATGAAAGTACTTTTCTTTCCACATGTAGTACTCGGGCTTCGAGGCTTACACTGATAAGATGACGGAAGCTCTAGCCGTAGTCTGCACCGTCACCAACATAACCCAGATAGTTGACTTCGGATCTAGGGTCGTAAAACGTCTTAAAGAGTATCTGTCCAAACTAGAAGAAATTCCGGAAGTATTCCGTTACATCAAAGCTAAGCTGCCAGTGCTACTAGACGCACTTCAGCAGACGAAAGCGGTGATTGATACCGGATCTATACGAGATGGGACTAAAAATGTTCTCCTTCCTACTGTCAAAGGGTGTAGGGCTCAGATAAAGGCGCTAGACGACGTGATTGCAGAGGCGCTGCCCGCATCAAATAACTCTTGAGCTAAAAGAAGTAGGAAGGCATTCCGGAGCCTTCAGCATGACGCCAAGGTAAAGAAGGTAGCAGCAGTGGTCCGAGGGTATATCCAGACGCTGACATACCACGCCGCCGCTTCATCCTCACTTTTTAAAGACCCCTTGGCAGGTATAACGCTCGCGTGGTCTAGGTCATATGTCTACATTCTAACAGTCTGTTGTTATTAGACCAAACACTACCTCATCGGGCCCCATCCTTCACTGTCCCATCCCGGCGTGATCCACACTTTATAGATTGTAAGATCCTTACCGAAATTAAGTACAACAGCCAGCAGTCTGCGTCTAGAACAGCACTTATTGGCCTTAAACGCGTTGAGTAGACACTAGGCATTGTCGCCAAGTAACGCCTCTTCATGTCTCTGCAATCGGGCTCTCTGTTACATTTAGGACCTCATCACATGAGGCCCTTATTATATTAGGCCCTCCAACACATCAGGGCCTTACTGCGTCAGCAGGTTGTACTCTCTTACGTACAATTCACCTCGATTATGTATATAGATCGAGTCTTTTACTCATTCAATTGATTATGGGTTGCTACATTGATTCCCTGCACTCGGCTACAGGTTAAGCTGCGAGAGCACGCTTACAAATGATATCTAGCCGTAAAGTAGGTGATTTGGCACTTAATATCGCCACTGCTAGCAGGGAGGGTGGCCGACCTGCTTCGGCCATACCCTTGTCGAGATATATACTAGATTCGATAGGAGTGTAGGAGAAAATGGTTGATGGAAAGACTGAGCCACATATAGCGGAACCCATGTCACTGAGTAGCGCTCTTGTCATCAAGTAGTGCTCTCGCCACCTCTGACCGTTAGCCTTCATGGCGTCAGCAGATTGCGTACTCTTATACGTACGCTCTTACGTACAATCCACCTCGATTGTGTATATAGATCGAGTCTTCCACTCATTCAATTGATCATGGGTTGCGACATTGACTCTATGCACTCGGTTACAACCCAGGCCCTAGAGTACACGAGCCACTGGTACCGTCCAGTATGTACCGTCGTTTGACGCTTAACTAAGCTTGGTAAGGCGGATGCCAAGAGATCTGGTTCTGGGGGCGGGGTAAAATCTCCGCTGTGTGGTTGGAGGGGAAGCCGATTTTGCGAGCGGCAATAACAACCGCAGGAAGAGACGGAGTGGAGCATCCAGGGACTAGCCGTTGCCGATATGATTCGTATTTTCCAAATCAATCATGGCCGAGGCGATATGGCGACAGGCTTGACCATCCCGTCCGCTACCCCAACCAACGGGAACTCACCCATATCTCTGGTTCCATCCTGCCGGGCTCACTAGCGGTCCGGGCCCTAAAGCCCAGTCCCCAGATCGCTAGGCCAGCCCTCATGAACCGCTTCGACACAAGCTACGGACAATTTTGAATAGTTAGAGAATGCGTTCCTTCATGCGCAGGTACGCACACCTTCTCGATAATCGGAAAGTTTTGTCTGGGAGTGCCTGGCTGCTATATCTAATGTTGCGGTGAAGAATTGGTTAGCAACTCCCTTCGAGTCCGGCATATCTAACTTGGGCTAATTATTGGTCGTGACGGCCGATGCGATTTATATATCGGCCACGATATCACTCCACAAAAGCCGATCAGTTCCTCTCCCATCCTCCGGAAATGTATAGGAGCCGGTTGGGTTTTCCCCTCCAGGATCGGGAGAGGCTAACATGGGGCATCATGGATACCTTTGCTGTTAAGGTTTGCTCCTGCTGAAAAGCACGTGGAGACACCCTCAAGGAACCGATTCGTACCCTAAGGTTTTTCATATACCGATGGCTTGCTCGGCGACATTTTCAACCATCCTCAGCTGCTCGACAAGTTTGGTTTCATTGCAGTCGAGCGCCTGTTGAATCGTCAAATGTGATGTCGTTCAATTCGCTCTGCCATTGTTTCGTTTTGTTGCTTCCTTCCGGGGCCATGTGTGTGCGCAAGAAATGCCAGCATGCGCAGTAAGCATCACATTCCAGTATATTCGGACAAAGTAGTAATGCTGAACACTGAAAGGGCAATGCTTGGAATCCAGTCTGAAAGCTCAAGACGTATGCGCTCCGAGGAATACCACATGCATCTCTACTAGCAAGCCGCCGTTAGGCGCAATTCAAAGATGTGCTCTTACAACAAGTACAATTAAAGAAACCTTGGGTAAATTATAGGTGTTTTCCACAATCGAGAAAGCGGCTTAGCAAGACGGCGGCCCAAAATATCACGTAGACGATGTGTGGGGCTCCAGTGCGCGATATCACTTCCGCCACGCCAATTGTGATTGGATTTTCAAGCGGCGCGGCTCTCTTTGCTGTAATCACTCGATGCATTAGCACAGGCGGTGTCTTTTCTCCAGACGACATATTTGCTGTTGCGTCCATGGTATTCGCTTTGCCAATGGCAACCTTAGAATTCTTCGTGTCAGCGGACGGCTTTGGAAAGGACATTTGGACAATACCAACTGACAAAATCTACGAGATGGTCAAAGTAAGCGACTTTGCAGATCAAAGAGACGCTAACTTAGCTAATGTAACCTTAGTTTACATGGCTAACGGAAGTATTCCATTTCGCGGCTACCGGGTTTACCAAGATCTCGTTTCTATTCTTTTACCTTCGCATATTCCCTCGCAAGGAGCTCAAGTAGATCACCTACATCCTGCTCGGCTTTTGCGTTGCCTAAATTGTTGCCTAAATTATTGCATTTGTCTTTACAACCCTCTTCAACTGCACACAAGTTTCGTACATCTAGACCTCGTGGGACGGCGAACACAAAGGGAAATGTATCAACTTCCACATCTTTGCCTGGGTGCACGCGGGCATCAACATCGTCCTTGATGCCATCATCATCCTTGGTACCATTCCTGAACTTCTAAAATTATCGCTAAGCACCAAAAGGAAGGTATACATCGTCATGATGTTCAGCATTGGTCTCTTGTAAACCCCCCCTTCTCTTTGCTTATTCCTTTTCATTATCCCGCAATTGAAACGTTCATCAAAAGTGCATAGCACGACAATAGTCTCCGTCATTCGCCTTAAGTCCCTCGTCCCATTCTCCGCATCTACAAACCCAACCTATGACAATGTCCCCACAGCCTATTGGTCCGTCCTCGAAGCCTTCGTTGGCATCTTCTGCGTCTGCATGCTGGCACTCCGCCGCTTCCTGGCCGCCATATTTCCCCGCTGCTTTCGCTCCACGCAGTCCAACTCTAAATACAACGATTACGATAACAGGCCGAATAAGCCCTCGACGGGTAAACGCACGGGACCGAAAAACTCCAAGGCTAGCTTTGGAGGGAGCTTCGGGGGACATGGTATCACAAACACGATTGATACGTAGGTGGAGAGTAAGATAGGTGAGGATGATGAGGTGCGTCCTGTGGAGTTGGGATGGAGCGGGAAGGGGTGGGTGGTGGGTACGAGGAGCCAGGAGGGAAATGAGAGGGTTGGGACGGAGCCGGGGAGATCGCGAGGGACATTTTATAAGCCTTGGACGCAAGGTGTCTTTACGATACTAATATTGGGCGTAAAATAATACGGATATCCGGGTTATGGACAAAAGGTTGTCGCTGGGGTGGTTTGGCCCTCGGGATTTGAGCGGGGTGTTATGAACATCACTCTTTGGTAAATCGGAGTTGATACTATAAAACTTGAGGAGCTCGGAATACTAAACTATCACCTAATTCAACCTAACTGAACGTTCACGCAATGAAGCCAGCATGGTCAGTAAACCGTCGCCTGGTCAAATATAGCTTGGTCCGGTCAGATTGAGACGGTTAAGATTCGGTAGAATATAACGGTCTGTTAGTAGAAACCCCAGACGATTAGACCGTCGGATAGAGGTCTTGGCATAGTGCTGTAGAAGGGGATGAATAGATTCTATTATAAAAGTCACGTGACAATAAAGATCTTGATACTAAATGTCAATATAGTCGACCAGAATACCTTAAGGCTATGTAAAAGTGAGAAATCTCACCGAAATGGTCTGTTACAAGTCTTAGACTCTTAGTATGGTGCAACAAGGAGCTTAAAAGCAGGGACCTGAAGCTGCACCACTTTTTACACAGTTCCTCTTCTTCCAAGCTTTGTGCGCCCCATCGCGATTGATCTCCGGCGTATAGTCTTCCAAGATCACTAAACAATCGCTTGCAGTCAGAGCTCATTGCAGGACAGCTATGTAGTTCGAAGGCAAGGATTAAGAGGACAGGAACTCCGTATGTTTCTGCATCCATCAGCTCACAGGGTCCTTTTCCTCCTCATCGGGAGAAGCCGTTAGGTAACGCTCGAGTTCGTCAGGTTACTCAGCCAACGATAGTTAAAGCATAGGAAGCGCGGCTTGTGGGTGTGTGAGCTAGCGGGCGGTTGAGGTAAGCTTCCAGAAGGCGGGGTGCTCCTGAGCGACGCTGGATGAAGTCGTCATATGGGTATTCGCCACATGTCTTACGATAAGGAGTTAGAATGTGCTAATAAACGCAATGGAATGGCCAAACTTACACAAGTCCATCCGATGCAAATATGATTCGGCGGAACCGCAGGCTCATTACCATATCTGTCCCGTAATATATGAAGACCTTCAAAAATCATTGAGGACAGAGCATTGAGTGCGAGACTTAGAAATATCATTCCTGTACTTCGTGTATTGTGTGGTGCAGATCGAACTTCGTGCACCGGAAGAAGATGAATCCCTCCGACATGATGATCGTCAACAGGCTCTTCAATCGTAGGAACCGAAGTGGGATTGTGGACATGATCATCATCCTTCTCGCTGGATCCGAACACCTTTGTTAGAGCGGACCTGAGCTCCTTTGTCTCAGATGGGCCAATTTCCGACCATACTGGAGATGGAATATGCTCGTTTTGGATTGCAAATTGCACTGATTATGAGGAGCAAGTGGACTTGTGAGTGCGCGGTGGTCACTTGTGCTGGGTTACTGGCAAGCCATTCGCCGACTTTGGACGAGCAATGATCGCCCTCGCCAACCCTCTTTACAAGTCCGGCAACAGATAATCCGCATGCTGGCGTCTTTGCTATGCTTGAAACTGAAGTGGTTCTTGTTAGCAGCCTGAAGCTACCGGTTGAAATGGCTTCCAAGTCCGTCTGTTCTTCTTCCAATTGTTCTGAAAAACGGCTATATCTTCTACGTCAAGGTCTCGACATCGCTAAGCCATTCTCCCGTAATCAACTGACGGACCCTGTTGCCTGTGGACGACTGATCCAACCATGTCGGAGCAGATGGAATGTCGCGGTGGGTAGTACTGGAACGATCCTTTCTATACCTGGTTCACTCGAAGTCTCGATCTCATCAACCTCCAGGGAGGGAAGGCTTCAGTGTGCCGCTCGGTGGCTTCCTACTCGATCCTTGGACTCGGATCCAATTCTTGAAATGCCGGCGTATTCTCCGGCCCTTGGTGCACAAGACGCACTTCAGCAACCTCATTTGACTCCGGGCTTGATCTTTTTAGAAGCCTCACAACAAACCCCTTCCCGCTCATCTTTAGCCTTGCCTCTCTATCCGCCAGCTTGCGAGATTGTGATGAGGCAGTCGACGCGCTCTTGTCAAATGTAACTCCCTAATCCGGAACCACCTTTCGCAGGGAGCCAAGTGGTATGGCGTCTACATCTGACCATTCTTGCTTCTCTTGTTGTGGGCTTGTAGGTGGATTGGACTTTTGCGTGCGATAGAGAGGCGAAACATCGTACCCTAGGCTCGGAAAGGCCTTGAGGTTTGCGAAGAGCTTCTTGGATGCTGCTGGATTGCTCGTCGTCGTTCCGTCCGCAGCTTTGGATTCGGTTTCGATCTTCGCGACCAATTGGAACTGGCTAGGCTTGGAACTGGCCAGGATTGTTCTCATCCTCTTGTAATATCAACGTGAAAGTTACGTATTCCGTGTCTTCGTATTGAGGTAGAGCATCCTTGTGCGTTCAACTGTAGGTCGTCGTGGCTTTTGGAGGTCGATGCCTGATTCGCGGCGTGAGGTACTTAGGTGGGAGATGCTATAGGGGGTCTTCTATCAAGAAAGAGTGTGTCAGCCATTGGTTCATCAGTCGTCTGAAGCCCGACAGGCGAGCTCCTTCCAGATATATTATGGATAGGCTTAGTATTGCAATTCACATCACTGCTTCACCCGTCATCAAACCATCGTCTCAAGGAGACTACTTCCGAACCTCTGCACAGGTCTGATTCGGATACAGTCTCTGCTTTATGCAACTACTTTCAATTGTCCGTCCTTAGTCTGATCTCTTTCTCTGCATTCCACTCGTCGATTATTCTCTGCAGGACGTGTCCACATTGCTCGCTTGGCGTCACAATTCATAGCAGCGGGAGTATATACTGTAACCGAGTGCCAGACTCTCGGGTAGCAGCATTCCTTGCTGTAACCGAGAAATGCTCGATTTTTTTCATTCCAATTCCTCTCGCTCATTATTTAAGTAGGATAGCTATCCATAGTTTACAATTCATGAGGTTGCTACATCTTTTCCCTGTGTCCGGTCAGATATACCAGTCCAAGATGAGTTATAATGGGACCATCTCATTCTATGAACATTTCCGATCTTTCAAACTACATTTCAGATATTGATTGAATAAGGCGAAATGCGGTTCAAATGTCCGCTCTCTAAGACGTCGCATCGGACCCAAGAGTTTAGTGTCCTTGGATCTGTCTTAATTTTAATGTAACCTTCGTAAGCCACATTACTAGTGACGCTTATGCATTTTAGTGCATTGGTTTCTAGTCACGAACAGCTATCCTCGTTCTCTCTGTTTAGAAAATCTACCACAAGCACTTACGCTTCCCTCGTGCGACACACTTATCGCTCTAATCTATGCACTTCCTCAGATCTGCACCTGCCTAGAGCTAGACACCATGGGCGAGGGTTGCTGCGAGAAACAGGAAGAAGCTCAGGTGTGTGATTTGATTCGCCGGGCCCTTCCTAGAATGCAGTATTTGCGCATTTGAATTGGAGCTATATGCTCTGTGATGTTTGGTACTGGAGCTATACCCCCATGCGTGCCTGAGTCTGGAAATGGAGCCTCACAATTCAAACCCGTCGCGCTCCCGAAGATCCGAACTTTACTTGTTAACTGTCCACTCCCCCACGGATCCTTCACACAGAGATGCGGAAAGTATGTCTGGGCCATGAGCATGAAACACCACAACCATCCTGACATAGCCTTGCCTTCCTTGACGACTGCTTTGAATAAGCTTGTGGACATCGGAGATGCATCTCTACGGAATGTTAAGATCTCTGTGGTAAGTGCAACGGACCATGATGACGATTTGGCAATATGGCAAACTGAGATCCGTGTTGACATGGTTGCAAAGGAGTCCTGGGCATTTCCTCATCGTATTGTCTGGCCAGATTCTATAAGTCCTGGATATGGCTAGTGCCCTTTCATAACGGGCAAGAACTGATGACAACGTTGACGAGCATTGAAGTGATCGCTGAAGGCGAGGACTGGAGAGATGTGATCGGTAGCGCAAGGGTGCCGGCTGCCGGCTGCCGGCTGCTGTGCTTAAGGTCGAATGTGAAGGAAAGCCATGATTTGCAACTGGATGTGTTCGGCTGCCGCTGCCGGTCAAGACTTCCGCCCAATGGAGGGGAGATAATCCAATTAAAGTAGCATACCATTGGCGAAATGAGCAGACCACCGGGACACAGTTATTTACAGCTGAACACGAGTTGGCAAGGACAAGTAACTCTCCACTTAGCCGACCGTAGAAGTTACGCCTAAGGAAATGGTTCGAGGCTGGACAAATGGATCACTCGACAGAATCGAAGAGGCTTCTGATCCAGACCAGACTTGTTATCTTTGGAAAGAGACGTCGGTAATCATCAGTTATTTCTACGCTCGAGTACCAAACCCAAAATTTCATGAAGACCTTTCAGGAACGTCCGTCTGCACAAGCGCTTTGCCATTAGACCAGAACACCGCCATAAATTCGGTCACGCGGATCCTATAGTGCAAGACGGAATTATCTATCGAACTGAGCCTCAAAAAAAAATTAAAAATTAATCCAACCCTTCTTTAATCGGATGGCCGTACTCCAGGAATTGTACTCGTATCTTCTTCCAGTTTCACTCCACCAACAATCAGCGGCTCAGCAGGCTGATGTACGTACAACATCCGCGCCCAACTTGTACTACTAGTATTCCTCCAAGCATGATTCGTCCCCCTCTGCACTGCAATATCCCCGCGCTTCAACAGTCTCGTTTCCCCCGAATCCAACACCAGCTCCACCTCGCCCTCCAGCACTACGCCATAATCAAGGGACACAGTTCGGTGCATCGGTGACAGCGCACCCGGTTTCATGTCCACGACTCGTAGGACTGTTCCGGTGCTGATGGTTATACCTGGTAGATTCTGGGTATAGTGCGAGTAGGTGGTCAGGTCGGCGTCATTGGTCAACGATACCGGAAAGCGATTTGTTGCGTAAGAAAGGGCGAATTTTGCACCGTCCGGAAGCGTTTTGAAGGGAGCTTCCTCTGAAATTGTGTCTATGAAGGTAGTCTTGCCGCCGGGGGTGTGGCTGGTGATGAAGCGTTTGATTGGCGGGAGGTCTGAATTTTGTGACATGTCGATGCCCTAAAATATACTACCGTAAGAACGGTCAACCCTACGGGTAAAATTCGGTGGAGAAGTACCCGTGAAAGAAGAAACGAAGAAGGCAACGAAGATCGTGGTCAGTGAGCATGCTGCAGACTTTGGAACATTTATGGAGTAGCGGTTTCCGTCTCATGTCCGCTTCCGATGTGGAGAACGTTTGAGCTGAGGTTGAATAGCCCCCTGGCATGTGGAGGGAAGTCATTTTGAGGAGAGCACATCCACGCTGTGGAAGTGAAGAGAACTTCAGGTCCGTTACCTATGTGCACGTCCATTTTTGTGGCAAAAACCTTTGGAGTATGAGAGTTGTCGAAAAGCTGAAGAGCTGGGCAAAAAGATTGGACAATCCCTGCACGGAGTTGGTTGAATCACGGCAAAATGCAATTTAGACACCGCTCCCAAGGAAGAACCTCACAACTACAAAATAAACAACGATCAATCGATCCGTCTAGCACTCGACACGTCTGGGACACCGTTTCCCTCTACCACTTTTGCCCCCACCACCTCATATACCGGTATCTCGGCCAATCTCGAAACAACATGATGCAGAGTTGGAAGTGCCTCCCAGTCTCGCGACTCGAACTTGATGCTTGCGCTACTCGCCTTGCGCACCTTATTCACTTTGCTGGGGACAACCTTACTCTCCTCCGCATGCGGAACGAACGTCGCATGCTCAACATCCGCCTTCCCACGCTCCCCCACTCGAGGGATGTATTTGTACGCTAAAATCCCGTCATCCGCTTCGCCACCGATAGTCCCGGCTTCAGAACCCGGGCCTACCTCTCGCAGCCCCTCAAGCGCGAGGTCGCAGAAGCTGACACCCTGCCAACTTGCCTGGATATGGTAGCTGTGTGTGCGCTGATGGATCTCAATTGCACAATAAAGCTTCGGCATGCCCAACTCCTCGCGGCCGGACACAATTGGGTCCGTCAAATTTTCAAAGAGGATTGGAAGGTATGTGCCGTGCACGACGCTTCCATCTTTCCTAGTGTATTGTACGCCGTGTATATATAATCCGAAGTGCCGGTACCCGCCGCCACCAAGCCAATGCATACCATTGAGCGTAGTCTGACTAAAGGAGGCGTACGCAACTGTCCCCGGTGACGTGAATTTGAATGCTGCTGTTGGAAGCAAGTTTTGTAAAAGTGTCCGCGAAGTTTTGAATTTGAAAGAGGCCGTGACGAAAGTACTGTACGTCGGGTCGCGCGGCATGCCGAAGAAATCTTGTCGGGGTCCTGGCATGGGGCCGAATGAGATGGGCATGCGCCAGAAGAGGTTTGGTTTTTGGGACCAGCCCCATTGCCGGAATTTTTCGGTGCTGTGGTCCCATTCGTCATGCCCGAAGTTGTACGTGCTGTATTCCATCACTGTCGTTGACATTATGTTAGCCTGACGTCGCTTTGGCGATGGAATAAATGGGAATGAGGTAGGCCTAAACTCACTGTCTATGCTCCTTTCGCCAATGTCTCGGCCTGCAATCCTCGAGTATTCTTGGATCCTATTTGCGCGTTCGTATCGGGGGGACTCGTACAGCTTCAGCCGCTCTGGAATGTCTTCGAGTCTCGTGTCCCGGGGAAGTACCACTGCTAGAGCTGCTGCATCCTCCATTGCTACTCCCGCGCCTTGACCTTGGTGCGGGAGAAAGGGGTGCGCGGCGTCACCTAAAAGTGCGAGCTTGTCGTTCACCCAGGTTGGTAGGACATCCATATCAAATAACTCCCATACTCTAAGCGTCTCTGCATCTGCTTTGTCCAGAAGAGCAAGGAGTGCTGGGTTGAAGCTCCTGTAGACATCTAGCAATTTAGCCTTGTTGCTTTGTTGGTTCCAACCTGGTGTATATTAGCATGCTGTTCCGGACGAGGTGTGTACGTTATTAATACCCTCTCCATTCTTAACTTCGGACTCCTCCCTCGGGTGAATGCAGACAAAGTTCAACTGCTTATTATTAGAGCAGGGATGCATGACAACCCTTCGATCACTTCCAAACCACAGAAGAAATTCGCCGTTGTTCTGTGCAAACTTTGCCGTCTTCGGATCATCGAGTGCCGCCTGTCTAGAAACCAGAAACCTGAAGGCGCTCTTTCCGGATGGCTTTGGCTTGATATTTCCTCCAGGTACTGCCGTTCTTGCTCTGGACTGGATTGGATTAATCACATGTCTCTTCATTTTGTTTTAGTTTTCTTACGTTCACACCATCAGCCCCAATGACCAGATCACCCTGGATACGTTCTCCACCCTCAAGGACGACTGTTGCGATAGAAGGATCGACAGAGGAAACTTTGCTGCGCGTCTTCAGCACTGCTGGTATGCCCTCGTCATTGGCGCTTGTAGCTCTCCTTTTCATCTCCTGATGTAGGTGAACACGGTAACAAAGATGCCATGGCTGAACGAAATTAATATTCTATACATAAAACCATGATACGATCACGTCCACTTACGTGCTGCCACACTTTATTTGGCTCAATCAATTCTTTCTGCATTTTCACATTGCCAGATACATCGTACTCGGTTAACTTGAGCATGATGTCAGCAATTGCGTGAACTCATGAGGTGACAATGGGTTTCATTGGGGCATTACTGACTCGCTCCATCAAATTAGCACCGAGCTTCTCAGCATAGATGCCAACACGCCTAAGGATTCCATTGCTATTAGGCGCAATGCACAGCGGCGCCGAACTCATTCTCAAAGCGTGACTGATCCAGGATGGTGACGCGATGTCCTTGTCGGCGAAGATAAATAGCGGCCATTAAACCACCGATACCAGCGCCAACAATAACGACATTGAGACCTAAAGAAGGACCATGTTTTGCGCTACCGTCGGTGCTACAAGGGGGCAGCCTGAGCGGGTGACCCCCCCCGGGGGGTCAGTTAGCGCCCACAACAAAAACTGACGCGTCGTGTCATCACACATTTTCATCAGATTCTCAACACAAAAATGCCAGGAAAACACAAGAATCGGAAATCCTATAGGGATCCAAATCGACCATACGGACAGCGGCTTACGGAGCGTGAACGCATTCAGATTCTTACTCTTTATCAGGTCGCTGGCTGGAGCAGACGACGAATCGCCAAAGATCTCAAACTTGGCGAAAAAACCGTTCGAGATTGTGTTAATTCTGGTATCTGGACTCCTAAGCAGCAAGTTGGGCGTAAGCTAATACTTACTACCCAAAAGCGTTGACGGCTAATACGACGAGCAACACTTGATGCGTTCCACCGGCGTTTATCGTACGAAGAAGTGGCTGCACTTAAGGATATTCAAGTTTGCAAACGTTCACTTACCAAAGCTTTTGAAAAAGAACATTACTACTGACGTAAAGCTTAGGAAAAGCCATTCCTTACACCAGAACACATGTAAGAACGTCTTAAATGGGCCACGGCACATGAAAATTAGACATTCAAAGATTGGAAATGCGTTGATTGGATTGATGCGGCATTATTTACTACTAGCTATTTTAGAGATATTTATATTACTCAGATAGCTGAAGAGAAATACAGTAATAACTGCTTAGTGCCTAAATTTGATGGATTTTCTGCGGCAATAGCATATAGTGTTATCTCAGGTATTGGAAAAGGTCCTTTGATTCTGATGAATAAAGAATAGGGAAAGGTTTTAGCAAAGGTATACATAGAAAGGGTGTTACCACATATCTATTATTATCTTAATTAGATATGACTACATACTAGGTGTATGCTAATTCTGATGGAGGATAATGTATCTATCCATATAGCTAAACTTACTAAAGGATATTATATATACTATAGAGTTAAACGTATGGAATGGCCATCTCGTTCTCCAGATCTTAATCTGATTGAAAACGTTTAGCGTCTTCTTAAGGCACGAATCAGTAAACGATTTCTAAAGACAGATACAGAAGTTTAACAGTATCTATTAGAGGAATAGAATAAGCTAGATCTAGATGACTTTAGAAAGTATATAGAGAGTATGCCAGATCGATGCCGAGTAGTTATCACTGCAAATAGTAGACATACTAAATAGTAGACATGCTTGGGAAAACCCATCCTGCTGTGTATATACTAAACTGACTAGAGGGGGGGAAAAGAAAAAGGGCGTTACCTACTTAAGCTACCCCCTTATATTTACTGCTAGCGCTTCTTTTAATGCCATAGCACCTTTTAGGTAAAGAATAAGGCCAAGAGGTAAATATAAGATTATAATGAAACAGTCTTTTACCAAGAAAAGCTATAGCTAAAAAAATATATAGACAGTAAGTCTGAAGTAAGAGAAGTAATGCTTAAGCTAGTATTCTATACACTAACTAAGTCCACACTCCTATAAGAATCATACCTTTTAAAAACTAAGAGTGTTTACTATATCTCTTGCCGCCGGCCCCACCGTTTAATGCCTGTTGGAAAGTAGAGTCTGTACTAATAATTACTTATAGTCCTATATCTCTATAGTCCTATTCTTCTGCTCATATTCTCTTCTGTCTTCACCAGTATTACAGTCTTTTTTTTTTTTTTTTTTTGAATTCATTTACCCTGACTCCTTCTAAAGGATATGCAGGTTACCACTACTACTATCTATCTTTCTAAAATTACTATATATTATACTACTTTATGAAAACGAAATTTAAGCTTTGTAAAGGCTTATGTTATTTTCTTTATCCGCCATCACCCCTATAGAGCTAATCTGATACTTTTAATGTAAATCTTTTTAACTTTTCTATAAAGTTAAGCACTGCGTTAATTATGCTGTTGTTAATTATCTATTTTTTAACTTCTTTCTAGTTTCCTTAAGGTCTTTCTTTAAGTATTTTTATAATGCTACTAAAAGCATCTCCTATCTTATTCCAAAGCTATTATCTTCTTACCTTAAGTTTTAGGTAGTTTATTATAATATGCTTTACTATCTCTCGTGCTCTGTATTTGTATTTATCCTTCTTAATAAAACCAAATATTTTAGCGTAGATAGCAAGCCATAAATGGTTAGTTCTAAGTTATATAAGCAGATATACTCTATTTCTTAATTAAAGGCTGTAGAGGCTCTGTGGGTGTCTTAATAGAAGCCTGTTATCTATTCTTTATAGGTATTTACTTTTTTCTATAGTTTACCACTCTTTCTACCATTCCTCAAACATTTCTGTTCTATTTTATTTTATATGTGTGGTAATAGGGTATCTGAATATGTAGGTCTTATACAGTCTAGTTACTACTTTCACTAGATTATTAGCTGCGTTATTTCTTGGGATTCTTTTATATCTAGGTATTTAGAATAAGCATATTCTTATTTACTTTATCTTTATATTCTTTATGTTATTAAGAATGTTTCATACTATCTACTAGCCTAATTTATTAAGGGGATTCTATAATGCCTAAAGAGCTAGTCTGCTATTACTTATAATAATAAATATTCTATTTTACTAGAGTATTCTATTATTATATATCTCGCTTTTAATCTTTTTAATAGTATAGTATATTATAATGAGCTTAGCTATTTAAGTAGACTAGAATTTCTTAAAGCTAATACTAGTTCTTTATAATCTAGTAGTTTTATTTTATTAATTAATTATAACTGCTGTAGCTCTAATATTAGATTTCTTTTTTATAATATTAGTAAATATTATTATCTTTAAGATATTTATTAAATTAATAATCTTCTAAATAGTTTCTACTTCTTCTTATTTAATATTAATTACTTTAAATACTAGTCGTCTCTATAGTGCTAGGGGTTTTAGATTAATTTTTTCTAGATTTTTAGTAGTTTCTAAGTTTAGTATTTTAATTACTTTAATTAGTAGAAACTTTATATATATTCCTTTTTATATATATTTTCTTTTTATTTATTTTAAAACGTTTTATATTAGGTGCTCTTTTAGTAGTGTATAGAAATTAATAATAATATTCTACACTTATTACTTTAGTTAAAGATATATTAAAAGAGTATAAAATTTTATTTCTAGAATTTATATTATAATTATTTTAAATACTAAAAGAGTTTTAAGCAGGGCTGTTCTTTATATTAAGTTAAATACTTTAAAATATCTTTTATTTTTATAAATATTATATGAGATTATTAATATATAGTCTATTTTTAGTGTAATACATACTTAGTATAATTATCTTATTTAAATTAAATAAAGATATTTAAAGTCTTTATACTAAAAATAGTTTTAGTAGCTCTTTTTATTACTTACTATATATATTATTTCTATCTTATTTTCTAATTAAAGACTATTTCTAGAAGTTTAGCTATAAATACTGCTTTAATTATCTTTTTATATATAATAATCTTTCTTTTTTCTAACTTCTTCTTTTTTCTAGTTAAATAAATTAGTTTTATTTTTTTAGTTATAAAGTATAATCTTGTCCGTTTTATCTACCTTTTAATGTATAGAATATCTTTTTTTTAAATCTTTTAGAGATTCTTTTTAATAGTAGGTCTAACTCTTTATTTAAAGTAGTTATTAATAAATACTAATATTTTTCCTTTAGTGTTTACTAGTTAATCTATAAAGTCTAAGTTAAAGAAAATAAAGAGAATTCATAATAATAGAAATTCTTAGGTTAGGTCTATATTTTCTAAAAGAACTACTTTAGTCTTAAAGTTATTAAACTTAATACTTACTATTCTTTTTTTTATAAAACTTTGTATTTATTTTCTTGTAATTATAGAAATACTATTTTCCTTTAAGTATATATTTAATATTAACTTATTAACACTATTAAAAGTCTCTTTAAAGTTAAAAGTAATTAATATAATTACTTTATTTTTAAACTAAGCTTAGTTAATAGCATTAGCTAGAATTAAAAGTACTTATTCTATTATATATTCTAGTCTTTCACTAAACTATATATCTAAAAGTAGTTTATATATCTTTATATAGTATAATAAATATTAAGTAATTACTACTTCTAGTAGCTTTCTAAGTATGTTAAGAAGGAAAATTAACTAATATATTTTTAGTATTATATAATCTAGCTTTTTAAGCTTTCTTAAAATAATAATTATTACTATTTTTTATTTTATTAGGTAGTAGCTAAGGTTAATAGATTCTTTAAAAATTAAGGTAATAATATATAAAATATATTTCTATATTTTCTTTTAGACTAGTGTTGGCAGGTTATTGTTTTTTAAAATAGTATTTTCTTTTATAATTTCTAGTACTCTTTTTATTTCTTTTTTAGTAATAGAAATTTATAAAATTTCTTTCTTTACTATAGTTATTACTTTAGGGCTTAGTTTAACTATTTTTAGAAAAAAAACTTTTTAGAAATATTTAAATCTTATTACTATTATTAATAGCTTCCCTTCTATTTATCTTAAGAGAAGATATATTAGTATAGTTATTCTTTAAATTTATATACTTAATTATTTTCTACAAGCTTTCTAATCTAGCGTTGTTAAGAAATTCTTTTTAATATAAAATTTTTATTTACTTAATTTTTTAAGTCTACTTCTAGCGTTTAGCCTGTATTTTTATAAATAATATTATTATAGTTAAGTTTTTTCTTCCTTTTATTACGTAGCTTTTTTACTATTTTCTTTATATTTTATTAACTTTTATTTACTATATTTTAAGCTTTAAGGTAAACTATTATTTAGTATATAAAAATAAATTCATAATTAGTATATATTTTTTAACTACTTTTAAGGTAGCCTAAATTAGGTTATTAACTTACTATTCTAGCTATATTATAGTCTTAATATTTTAGAATTTACTTAATATTATTTATATTATCTTTTTAATATTTTTTTATTTAGCTCTTTTAAATGCTTTATGTGGTTTTTATTTTACTTTTAGTTTTAATTAAAAATCCTATTTATAGTAAGTTACTTTATAGTTAGATTTATAGTTTTTATAGTAAAAATAATATCTAAGAACTTTCTTAAGTATGTTTATTAGGTTTAGATTAATAGTTAATTTTATTTTAAAATAAAATAATAACTAAAACATTAGAGTTCTACTTAATAAGTACTATTATATTTTATTATTTTAAATAAAAGTAAGTAGCTCTTTAGTGTATTTTAGTAGTAAATAATTAACTACTTTATTACTTTATACTAAGTAGTAACAGTTAAAGTTTCTTATAAATATAATTTAAATAAGTTTAGTATTTATTATAGCTTCTCTAATATTTATTAATAGCTAAGTAGTAGAATGTATACTAATAATATTAATAATTTAATTTTTTTTATCTAGATTTTTATTACTATTACGTTTAGGCTATTATACTATAGCTAGTAGTACTCTAATATAGAAATCTATTTATTTATATATATTAAGCTTTATTTTCTAACATCTTCGTCTATATATATAAGTAAGTAGAGTTATTATTTTTAGTAATTAATATAAGTTTTATATATAGTTATTAATAGCTGTTAAATAAATAGAATATTAAGATTTTATATTTATTTATTATTAATAAAGACTTTTATATTTGCTTTAAATTTCATAATATTTAGCTATAGAGTTTAGAGATTTATTATATTTATTATTCGTTACTAGAAATTATTTAGCTTCTATATATTTAGTTTTTAATTAAGTATATACTATTATAGTCTATATACTTTACTTTTATATTAGAAAGATACTTTCTATAGTTATACTCTTTTATGTAGTATTTATATCTTATTACTTCTCTATAAATTTATACTAAATAGTCTAGTTTCTAGTATTAATAGTATTACTTCTTTTTAACTTAATACTATTTAATATTACTAATATATCTCTATTTAAATACTATTTTATTATTAATTATTTATTCTATTGCTTCTTTTGTTTTAAATTATACTCTAAAGATTATTATATTCTTTAATAATTTATTTTATTTCTTTAGCTATATAATTTCTATAATTTAATAACTTCTACTTTTTATATTATTTTCTTTCATGATTTTTTTAATAACTTTTAATTAATTTTCTAGTAGAGTAATATTCTTTATTAATACATAATAAATTACTATTTTAAAGTATAGTATAGTAAGCTTTATACTATTTTCTAGTATCTTAAGCTATATAGTATAGAATTTAGCTAGTTAAATAGATTTTTTATCTCTAAATTAAATTATATATCTAGTTTTTATTGTTCTAATTCCTGTTATTTAGGCTTTTTTTATTATATTATTATTCTATAAAGCATTTTAAATATAGGTATTTACTAAGTTTATTAGAAGATATTTCTTAAATATTTTATTCTCCTTATTTTTAGTATTAGTGTTATTTTGTTATGTGCTAATTTAAATACTTTTTAAGTTCCTACTAAAATTCTTTTAACTAGTTATTTATATAAGAATAGTTTCTAGTATTATTATATTTTAGCTTATTACTATAGATGCCTATAAGCGTGTTAAGAGGAGTACTATTAAAAAAATATTAAATCTAGTTTTCAGCTTATAAATCTCTTCTTTAAGCTTAATATTTTATTTTTTTAGATTCTACTATTCTACTCTTACTTTATTAATAATAAGGCTTTATTAAAATATATTATTATAAATTAAGCTTATTAAGCAGCTGAGAGACTTAATAAGATTATATTAAAAACTTAAAAATCTAAAGAGTAAGAAGAGTCTATATATAGTAAAAAATTACTAAGCTAGTTAATAATATATCTAACTAGAAGATCACTCTTATAGTAATATATTTTTTTAAATTTAAATATAGTTTAAAGCTATCCTAGCCCTTAGGTCTTTTTTTAATTAAATAGTATATAATAATTTCTTTAAATAATAGTGTCTTAGTTTTGTGTGGCTAGATTAATATTTTATAATAATAATTTAGTATTATATAACTATTACTTTTAGTATTATATAACTATAGCTTACTTCTCTAGCTCTATATAGCTTAAAGAGATAGAATTTAAACTCTTTATAAAAAAGCCCTTTCTACTCTATATAGCAGAAATTAATTCCTAATTAGAAAACTATTAATAAAGAAAGGAGATATCTTTTATTCTTTTTTACTATTAATTTTTTAGCTATTTACTATATAGTATATAAGAGCTACTATATAAGCCTTATGTATACTAACTAGATTACTTAATAAATAGTTTTATAAAGCCTAGTTAATAAAATATTATATATCTATAAGCCTTAATAGCTTTATCTAGTATTTATATTTTTATTAAAAGAGAATCTTTATAAGCTTATCTATTAGCTAATTACTTATTAGTAGTTACTATACTATAATTACATTTTTTTATACTTCTTACTATAGCTAGTTTTAGTGTATATTAACGTACTTAAATTATGTTTTTAGTTTTAATACTTTAGCTATAAAAAGCCTAACTATTTACTTATTATTATAAAATAAAAGGTGCTAATTACTAGAATAAAAGCTAATCTCTATAAAAGTTTTTTACTACTAAATAAAATTAGTAGTAGTAGATAAGACAGCTAGTAATTTAAACTTAGTTATTAATTTAGTAACATAATACTATAGATTTAATTTCTAGTTAATAGATTTTCTATAAAGAAAGAAAATAAGGCCTTATAAGCTCTTTCATATAGTCTTATTATTAGGAAATAAAATATTAAATACTTTATAAAATATAGGTGCTTCTTTATTCTTTATATAAATCTCTAATACTAAAATCTCTATATTATACTTAATTATAAGTGACTTTATATGAATTAAATATTCTAGTGCTTAAAGCACTGCTTTTAGGTGCTTATTAAAAAATTTTATAAGAAACTTAATAAGCTTAAAATAAGTTTTAGTAATATTTAGCCTAATAGTGTTAATAATATATCTAATTAAATCTACTATTTAAGCGTAGTAGTGTAGTTGAGTGTGATTTACTAGCTTATATATAAAAAGTAGCTCTTTAATAAGCAAGGGTGTTACTTATAGTTTCTATTTATTAATAAATATAAATTTACTAGCTAATTTACTAATATAGCTATCTTAATAGAGCTAGATTTTAGTATTTTATTAATTATATATTACTTAAATTCTATAAAAAAGTAATAAGTCTTTTAGTGCTTATATCTAATAGCATATAAAAAACTTACATTTAAAATTATTAAGATATTACTAATAGACAGGCTTAGCTAAAATGATGATATTATTTATATAAAAGAATACTAGTAGTTTATTATTAGTATAAAGATAGTTAATGTCTGGAATTGCCCGTAATCCTAGCTTTTTAAGCGTTTTTATAAGTTCTTTATACTAGAGTAATAGCGAGGTCTTTAATTTATATAGTACTTAATATAACTACTAGATATAGCCTGCTTTTTTAAATCCTACTAGAAGTTAATAAAACACTTTTTTATAAAGCTTTATATTAGTAAAAGTATTAATAGTGTTATATTAGTAAATCTTTAGATTAAATACAGCAGTAATTACTATTAAGGCTCTGAATATATAAATTACTAAAGTTACTACATAGGTCTCTTCTTCTATTAATTATAAATTATCTTATATATATAGTTAAGCTTTATACTTAATAAGATAGCCGTCTAAGTTGAATTTGTATTTAAATACCTAGATTAGTAGCAGGATCTGATTACTAACGACGTTTAATTTTAGAATTCTAGTAAAAACTTCTTACTGCTGTAGTATGTTAATCTCTTGTCTTATGCTACCTCTAAAGCCATATTAGTGAGCGTGGTTAGCTAGTTCTTAAAGCGTCTTTAGCTCTAAAGGTAATTCATCTTAATAAAGCTATTTTATATAGATACGTGTTAAGAATGCGCAAAAGCTGCTCTAATAGCTTATAAAGGCGCTGACAGCGACGGTAGCAGTACAGTACGTTTGTTTTAACTTTTTCACTCGTTTTAATCCTTTAGGGAGGATGTAGGAAGTGCTAGGATCTGCTGCTATAGCTTCTTAATTTAGAGCAGTATTTCCTCTTACTCTTTTCCTAGAGGATGATAGACTAATAGAACTTTCGCTTATTATACTTACTAAAATAGTAGCGCTTATTAGTGGCGTAGACAATAGCTCTAGAGATTAAGCAGTATTAGAGCTAAGAGCTGAGTCGCCTTCTAGTGTAACTAAGGAGCTACCATCCTAAGCATTTAGCTCTTACTCAATATCAGATTCAGCGTATGGAATAAACTCGTTTTCTGAATCTTCTTCTTCTGCCATGTCTTTGTCAGCATTCAGCCAGTCGATTGCTTGTACAGTGTCTGGCAGTTGTTCAGGGATTGTATAGGCTTCCAAATTGCCTCCAGGATCGTAAAAAGCATCGTCTCTGAAGGTAACATCTCAAGATCGTACGACTTTATTTTTGCTAGGGATCCAGATGCGATAAATATTCGTAGAATCATAGCCTGCTAAATGGCCTATAAAGGCGCGTCCAGTAAGCTTGTCTCCTCGAGCAATCTTTGTACATAGTACGTAGGCTCTACTGCCAAAGACATGCATGTAGGCGATTAATGGCTTGCGCTTATGTGCCATTTCAAATGGCGTTTTCCAGCCTAGGGAGCGTGTCGGCGTACGGTTAAGAATATAGCCTGCTGTAATGTATGCTTCTGGTGCTAACGATAAAGGAAGATTTGCTGCTGCTAGCATGGCTCTGGCTTTTTCAATTAAAGATCTTCCTGAGCGTTCTGCTGCTCCATTTTGTTCGACTGTGTAAGGCGCTCAGAGCTCTAGCGTAATTCCTTGTTCTTCGCAGAAAGATCATACAGAGTCGCTAGAATCATCTTTTAAACCAAAGCCTCGCTCAGCGTTAGAGATCAAAAATGCCACAGTACAGCCGTAGTGTCTTTTGATCAGCTTGTCAAGTTTTCGGATGATGCCAAGCAGTGTTGTTTTGTCTTTGTGAAGAATCGTAAACACGAAGTTCATCTTTGAGAATAGATCAAATCTATGTAGCACGAATTGATGGCGATTGTAACCAGGTACGTTAAGCTTAATAAGATCGATCGCGATTCTTTCAAAGAGTTTGCTAGTTGCCAGTTCGTGTCTGAGTCTTCTTGAAATAATTTTGTGAGCTTTCGTGGTAGAGCAATAATGGCAATCTATTGTTGCTGGCGCTGCTTCCTCGCTCAGCACTTTTGCGCCTATCACGTTCTGATGTAATCGTTCGATGGCTTCATCTCCTGCATGTGCTAGTAGGCGATGAAAATGGCGCTTTCCAGCAGCGATTGGCGTTCTTGAGATTTGGCTGATTCTTGGGCGAGTGGCAGATGAGGCAAAGATTGCTGCTCGAGTGCGTAATCATTTGATTAAGCAGTGTTTACTGTGGAGGTTGTTGGCGATGCATCAACACCCAGTGTCCGCCATGCTGCAATAGCCTGACTATAGTCTTAGTAGCCGTACGACTCTGGTTTGTAAATCGATAAAGCATATTTCAACCTGAATCGAAATGGATGCCATTAGATGCTAATCGCGACAGCGAGACAATGTTGGTGAAAAAGCTAGGAATGTAGGCAACGTCATGGAGCGTCGTATTGACTGGTCCTTCTGGTGTTTTAAGATCGATTATTACCTTGCCAAAAGCCTTGGTTTGCTGATAGGAACCTCCTGCTATCAGGTAGTCGTCTTCAGAGGCAGGATGTGTAAATGTAAAATCGTCAGCATTATTGCATACATGAGTGTCGGCTGCTGGATCAAGGATGAAGCTATATAGCAATGGATAGCTGCCTGTCTCTGTAGAGAACGCGGTAGGAGGTGTACAAATTGCGTATGCAGAAGGCGATTTTGGCGTTTCAGTAGGGTGTTTTGAATCAAGATCGATGCTGCGAGTAGTTCTAGCATTAGAAGATAGTGGTGCTGGTGACGAGGACTTCTGCTCTGTACGTCGCCTCTTCTCTCTTTCTCGAATCCTCTTGACGATTCTTTTAAGGTTCCTGCTGGCGTCGATTTTTCTCTTTACCAGTTCATCAATCTCTGGATTGTAGTCAAAGTCTTTGTCACGTGCATCAGGGTTGACATAGCCGCATTGTCCCCATAGATGAACCCCTTGCTCGCAAAGACACTCTGATCCCTCTGGTGTGCTGGCATCAGGTGATCGAGCTCACTTACAGGATTTTAGTTACTCTTCTCTGTCTAGAGTGGCTGCAGCAAATGCGCCGTGATTAACTAAGGCAGTGGTTGATATATGCATTGTCCAGTAGTACCTAACAAAATCAGCTAGTACGGTCGTAAATTATAGGTCAGCTGAAGCTTCAGAGCTTTCCTTAGTTTCTTTTTATTAAACCTAAATTACTAAGGTAGCTGCATAGGCTGGTTTAATTAGCTTAATAGCACGAATAAGATCCTTATGTGCGCGAAAACTAGCGATAATCAGAAGCTTAATAGCTGAAGCTCATAGGTAGGCTGCCTTATAGTCTATTACCCATTTATTAATATTAGCTCAGCGTGCATTAAAAGGCTTAATGGCTTAATACTTAATCTCGATTTATAGCTCTCTGTTGGCATTTATTAGGCAGAGCATTTCTTTAAGCTTGACTAGCTTCTTATGCGTTATCTCATAGTTTTCCAGTAGCAATAGATATTACTTTATAATATAGATTATAATATATTTATTAATTTCCTTAAAGGTGTCTTTCTGGTGTTGATACTTCTTTACTTTTCTAGAATAATTTTAGTTAGCAGTTACCTAGGCTATTTACTGTTTACTTAGAATTATAACTTTACTGCTATTAGTACTGCTATAGGCATTAGCTTAAGATTCTATAAACAGATCCAGCTTTTTAATTTTAGTATTAATTTTACTAGAATTAATGTAATCCTATATATCTCTGTTAGTAGTAATTTTTTTAATAATAATAAGTTATAGTTTCTAGTTAGTTAATAAAATAAAAAAAGATTCTAAGCGCTCTAGATTAGTAGAAGGTATAGTAATTATAATTATAGTTTAATTAAGCAAGCAAATAGAGGCCAAAGAGCAAAATAAATAAACATATTATATTAAATATATAGTAAATAAATAGTAGTAAGTTAAATAGTATAAGCTAAATTTATAACTATTACTATAAATTAAGCTTATTAAACAGCTAAGAGACTAAATAAGATTATATTAAAAACTTAAGAATCTAGAGAGTAAGAAGAGTTTATATATAGTAAAAAATTATTAAACTAGTTAATAGTATATCTAATTAGAAGGTTACTCTTACAGTAATAAAATATAATCTTTTTTAAGTTTATTATTAGTTTTATAAACTTAATATTTTTTTCTACTTAAGGTTTCTTAGTCTAGCTAGTTAGTATTTTCTAATTTTATATATCTTAGACCTTTCTAAATAGTATTCTTTTCTAGTATTTTTTTAGGGCTAATAGATTTTCCTAAGTTACTAAACTAGAGTTACGTTTAAAGATTACTAGGGCTATTAGAATTTTAAATTCTATAATAATTTACTATAATAACTACTAAGAAATAGAAGCTAAGAAAGAGTATAATAATAATAAAGTTAAGAGCAAGTCCAAAAAAAAAAAACTTTCTTTTTATAAAAGAAGGATAATAAAAGTCTAGTATTATAATTACTTATAAAACTAGCTTTTATTATTAGAGTAAGACTTTAAATACGCTTAGCCACCAGCACTTTACCTAATTAAATATAGTATATAAAAAATCTATTTTTTATATATATTAAAATATTTATAATTCTTAAAGTAGCTTTATAAAATTTATCTTACTTTTTAATATAGCCTCTAATAAACTACTATTCTAGTTATTATATATATAGCCTAATATCTTTAATTGCGAGTTTTTTTAGCTTTAGGCTTAAATTCTATAGCTTTTTTCTACTTTTTTAAAAAGATTTACTAACTTTTTAGCTGTAGATAATAGCATGTTTATTTTTCTACTTTTATTTTTACTTTTATTCTTACTCTTATAGTAGCTCTTCTGCCTAGCGGAAGCACTAAAAAATTACTAGTAGTAAAAAGTTATCTATTTCTATAAATTTATTATAAGTAATTTCTTACTACCTCCACCATTCCATCGCTTAAGCTTAGAGAATATGAGGTTTAAATATAGATACTTAGTAAGTGAAAGGCTTCTATACACCTCTACTTTTCACTTTCACTATAGTGAAAGGAGGGTGCTGTGGAATGATAAAAGCTTATCTTTTCTAAGCTTTATATACTTAGTTCTTTAAGCTTTTAGAGCTATACACTATCACTCTCACCGCATTAAAAGAAGGGTACTATGGAATGACAGAAGCTTATTTTTTCTGAGCTTTATATACTTAGTTCTTTAAGCTTTTAAGGCTATACACTTTCACCCTTATTACATTAAAAGGAGGGTGCTATGGAATGGCAGAAGCTTATCTTTTCTAAGCTCTATATACTTAGTTCTTTAAGTTTCTAGGGCTGTAGAAAAGGTAGCTATACTATTAGCCCTTACTTCTACATCTTCTTTTTTAAGCCTTATCTCCAGCTTTTTCTTTCTGTAGCATCATATATTCCGAGACTTTTCCCTTCTTTTAACGTGAAAATATTAGCTAATCTTCTCTTCTTCTTTAGGCACACTACTGCACTAGTTAATAAGCTTTTCTCTTAATCTCTTTCTAACTAGAACCTTAATACTCCTAATAATTCTTTATATTCTTTTTGTACTAGTAAACTGCTTTAGTTAACCTCCCCTTAAGCTTCTCTTAACTAATTCTAGAATATTAATAATTTTAATAATTTATTATACTTGTTTTATAAGTTTTACTTAAAGACGTTAAAATTAGCGTAAGTCCTATTATAGCTAAAATATAAGTATTTAAAGATTTCTAAGAGTCAGGTAACTAAAAAGAGAAATGTATATAAAATAAAGTAAAGTAAATTATCACAAAAGCTAGTAAAAAAAACTATAAGTTTATAGACTTTTTATTATATTCTTATAGATTCTAAGCTCTAGCTAATCTCTTTTTATAGACTATACTATATAAGCTATAAGTTTTATAAGTTACCTTTTTTATTTAAATATTTAGGCTCTTCTTTTTAGGTTTTTTAAAATAATATATTATATTCTTTAGCTCTATATACTTCTCTTACTATTCTATTATATATATTATATTCTCTAATCTTTTACTGGATTTTGCTAACATAAACGTCTTTTAACTTATAATTTTTTAGTAATTAGATTAGTAAGAAATTGTGATAACGGGCTCAGTCTTCACGCGTCGTTGCATGGATGCAGGTTGACGGGATAAGTTGGCTCTATTTCAGCTACACTAAGATGAGGAGAGAAGAGGTACAAAGGGGGCTCGCCCCTAAATAGGGCGGTGCATGGCCTGAGCGTGAGCTAGCCATGCTCCGAGCTCTGCGCTAGGTCGTGGCTGGCGTAGCCAGTTGTGATATCATGTGGCCTGCAGTGAGCAGAGCAAGCAGCACCGTCACATTACCCCCCCTCTAAGGGAGGCTCGTCCCCGAGTCTCTAGGTTACAGTCTCCTCCTTGCTGGTCTCTGTACCACTCTTGTCTTTGAAGCCGCCTTGTCGTCCTTCTCTGTTACGTCCAGGCCCTCCTCTGCTTCGTACGCTTTCAACCAGGCGTCTAGTCGTGCCGGCGGTCCTGCTTTCTCTGGATAGGCCTCATGGTAGTCTCTTACCTTGTATAGGGCGCCTATAAAACCTCGGGCGTTGTACCAGGTAGGATCTGGGTCATGAGCTAGCCAGGATGCTTTGTACTGTAGTCGGTCATGGAATAGGCGGCTATTAAGGATTTCCTGCACTGGCTACTCGGGATGCCTGTTGATCTCGATAGGCGGTTCCTCAGGTTCAATTTGGCCAGGCAGTAGGCGAGTAGAAGCCTTCTGTAGGCGGTCTGCGTGGAAGACGTTAAGCATGCACATGTGCGACAGCAGCTTAAGGCGATAGGAGTGTCCCTTTATGCCTATAATAGGATAGGGTCCGTACATCTGCTGGTTAAGCTTCTGGCTAGGTCGGCTAGTAGTGAAGCCCTTAAGTGTAATGTATATCTTATCTCCTGTAGAGAAGTCTGGCTTGTGGTGTTTCTTATTAGCCTGTTAAGCCTATCACTCTTGTGCTTAAGTAATCCCTTGTTGAGCTATCTCTATAGCTAGCTTTACTACATTATAGTAAGCTTTAGCGTAGCTCTGCGCTTCCTCACGTAACATCTATTTACAAACTGTAGTAAATACCTTCATATATTCCTCCTAGTTCTAGTAATAGATTAGCTAGTAGCTAAACTTAATTTAATAAAGTGATAAGCCTATAGTCTTATGTGGTAGAATTACTTGAGCCTAGTCTATATAGAGCAGCAGGTCTAATTAGTTGTCCTAATAGTAGTTAACAAATAAACATAAGCGCTAGTTAATATACTAGTTTAGGATCTTAGTGTTTCCATCAGTTTAGGGGTAATACAGCGTTAAGAGTTTTTACTTAATTCCTATTAGTCAGCATAGCTTATTTATGAATACTAAAGTGAACTAAAGACTGCAATTAAAGACTATTAACTTAAGCAGACTAAATACTTACTAGATATAATAATAGTACATATTAGCTGCCTAAGCAGCTGTAGTGGTCTTACGGTAAGATAGTAAGAAATAATACTTACTTAGCCAGTCCATAATAACAAAAACACAGTCATATCCTTTCTTATTTAGAAGGAAGAACTTAAAGTCTATAGAGACATCTCACCATACTCGCTTAAGAATTAGTAGTGATTTAAGTAAGCCTAGAGTTTTATTATAAGATATATAGCTCTATTTATAAGCTTTATATATAGTTATATAGTTATCTATATCTTTGCTTATGCAGCCTTAGTAGTAGTAGTTATAAAGTAACTTATCTATTTTTCTCTTACCTAAGTAAGTAGTCACCTGGGTAGCATGAATAGCTTAAATAAGGTAAGTCCTTAAGAAATATACAGTAGAGACTACCAGCTTATTATAGTATATAAAAAGGCCCTAGCTAAGTTTCTATACTAGATAGTTACTAAAGAGGGCGTGCTCTTAGAATAGCTATAGACTCTTATAACTACAGTTCACCTCAATAATACAATTAATTAGTAAGTAAGGGTTATTTAGGGGCAGCAAGGCCATAAAAGTATTAGCAGTAGTTACTTTAATTATATTAGTAGCTAGTATGTCTCTTACTAACAGCGCAGCTAGGTTATCACTTATAGTCTTAATAAAGTTAATATTAATTTACTCTGCTAAGAGGAAGGCACGTGTTTAGACTACTTTATTCTTATCTTTTTAGGTCTTTAGTTTCTCTTACTTACGCGAGAGCACGTTAGCTACTATATTAGCTATACTAAAATAATAAATAAGTATTAGATAATAGTCTACTATACTTATTACCTAGCGTATCTAGTAGGGAGTAAGCTTTTACTTTATAGAGAAATACTCTAGCGCGCGATAGTTAATTAGAGTACTAAATAACTTAGTAGTCTACAAGCCTATAAGCTGCGAGCGCTATTCTTAGAGGCCATAAATTATAGCCAATATCTTTTTATTATATATATTATAGTTTATCTAGGGCTTACTTATAGTCTTAGAGTAGAAGACTATAAGTCGCTAAAGACTATTCTCTTAGAGCTGTAATAATACCCCTATAATGACTCTATTACTTACGTCTGTCTCCATGCGCGTTTAATGATAGGGTAAGTAGTAAACTAAGATATTATCTAATAGTATTAGATTCTTAGCTTACTAGAAGACTACTAGCTTGTGTTTACTAAAGGCGTGCCATACACCCTTCTTAAGCAGCTTAGTAAGTAATTAGATAATACGTTTATAGTCCTTTAGAAAAGCTTTATAGAAGTTACAGAATTCTAGGAAGGATTACAGACTTTTAACTAACGTAGGTACTAGCTATTCCTGTACAGTAGTGACCTTCTCAAGGTCCTTTTAGATCCCTTCTATACTAATAATAAGGCCTAGAAACTTCGTTCTAGTAATAGTAAACTTACTCTTCTTAATATCTGCCTAGAGGCTAGCGTTCTAGAGACGTCTTAGTATTTAAGTAACATACTCCTCATACTACAGCAGGTCTTTAAAATAGATTAAGATATCATCAAAGTAGGTAGTATAAAAGTTATTAAGTAGACTATAAAGTATTTTATTAATATAGCGCTAGAATGTAGCAGGGCTATTATAAAAACTAAATAATAATACATAGTACTTATAGTTCCTATACTAAGTACAGAACGTAGTTAGATCCTCTATATTCTTATTTAGATATATATAATAGAAGGTTTATTATATATTAAACTTAGTAAATACTCTTACACGCGCTAGCCGGGTGAGGGTTTTCTAAATTAATAAAATTAAATAGGCGTCTTTCTTTATAATAGCATTAAGCTTACAGTAGTCAACATAGAAGTGCTATTCTTTTCTAGGTTTCTTAGTAAATAGTACTAGAAAAATATATAAAGCATTACTGTAAGTAATAACTCCTTATTAAAAGTAGTTATCTAGATAGGTCTTAACTAGCTACAGCTGCTTAAAAGATATGCTATATAATAGACTTAATATTAATATATTCTTAGCTATTAGTTTAATATTATAGTTAATACCTTCGTGATGCAGGGGCAGTATGTCTGAGTTCTTCTTTAAAAAGTAGACCTAAGTCACGCCAGTGTAGTTAAGATAAAGTAGCTTTTACTTAATAAGCTACTAAAGTTCCTCTTCTCCTATAAGGTTCTTATTTAATTAATAGGGCCCTTCTAGCGAAGCTTTTACTAAGAGGTTTCTAGAGTCTTAAGAAGAGAGCTTTAGGTCTAGTGGGCTAAGCTTATCTCTATAGTCCTAAATAAGCTTATCTACTTTATAGACGCTAGTATGCTCTAGTATAGTTTCCTTCTACTATATATACATTATAAAGGTAATAGCTTCTATAGTATTAATCTTAAGACCTACTTTAGAGAGGTCTTTATGTGAGATAGACTAAGAATAAAGAGTTTACTTACTTAGCTCTAGCTACTATTATAGGTAAAGCTACTCTTTTATTTTTCTAAGATTCTCTTATTATACTATATACTAGAGCGAGTGCTAAGATAGCTTATAGATACGCTATAAAATTACTATATTTATTAGCTCATCACGTCAGTCAGCATTAGCTTAGTATGAGAGATTAATTTTAGTTAATAGATTTTATATTAGAATAATAATATCACGCTTATAGTTAATTAGCTTATTATCTAGCTATTTAAGTGCTTGCTTTTTATAATTAATTAAAGTACCTACGTCTTTAAAGAGCTTACGGCTGATTATAAGGTCATAGCGGCCAGTATTACAGAAAATAAAATAGGTTAGTAAATAGTAGTTATTTAGTACTAGATCCGCCTAAAAGTACTCATCTACTTATTTATTTAGTCTATTATTATAGCTAGCTAGGGGGATAGATTCTATCTAGTAAGTTTTTATCTTAAGCCCTTTCTTAATAGCGTGTATGTGCTTTAGGTGTACTAGAATAAAACTACTAGCTCTAGTATTAAGAAGGCCGCTTAGCTTAATAGCTAGTCCACTAGTAGAAATATAGTAGAACAGGGTAAGAGCAGGTCCACTAAATAGTAGTTAGCAAGAGTTAAATTAGCTAGTAGCTTTAGGGAGTAACCCTAGAAAGAAGACTTCCCCTAAGGTAAGTCTTCCCCTAATAGTTTCTCTATAGTAAGCTGAAACTCCTTATTATTACTAGTGTCCTAGAACGTATAGAGCTCTTTATTAGTATCTATAGACTTAATTACTTTAGCTGTAGCTTAAGTAGGTAGTTAGTAGTCTTTTATAAAGTGACTAGGTTTCCCGCAATTATAGTAACTAGCTAGCTTAGGGATAGGTATTAATAGAATGACGGTAGTTGCTACGTGAGTTAGGCACTTAGTCTCTAAGTAAAACTACTAAATTAGCGGTAGCTAAATTCTTCTAGTTTTTTTATTAATCTACTTAGTAGCTTTCCTGGCGCTGAGAGCTAGCTCTCTAGCAAAGTCTTAAGCCAGGTCTACGTACTCATTATACTAGTTGCGGTACTGCTATTAGTAGATGCCTATCTACGTACGTAGAGCGTTTAGGAGCTTCTTATGGAATTCTTCTACTTATTAGTCTATAGGCAGGCTGCGTTCTTGAGCTAGGTAGAAGAAGTCGCCCTAGAATATAGTAAAGTTAGTAGGGTCTCTGAGGTAGAGCTTCTGGAAATCGCGGCGAGCGTTAAGTCTCTTATATGGGTCGCCGTACATCCTTTCTAGGCGATTTACTATGTACTAGTAGCTAACTAGCTGCTCACTCTCTCTTACTGTATGTATTAGTGTTAAGAGGTACTAGTTGGCAGGACCCTCTGTATGTGTGCACATGTAAGAGACGATGTTCTCCTAAGTAGCTTACTTACTAGCTCTAGTAAACTAGTCTTAGTTAGCGCGTACCTTGTCCTCTAGGACATCCCTCTATTAATTAAAGGTAACGTCCTTGCCGTCCTTAAGCATTGGCGGATCAGGAAATCGGGCTGAGTGGCTGTTGCTTTAATGGCTGCCTACAGTAGGCGTAGCTAGTAGAGTGGCTGGTACGTAGAGTAATACTTAAGGAGTTTAGTTACTAAGATCTCCTGTATCAGAACCATCGTTAGGTCCTATAGCTACATAGCTAGCCTAGTTCTGAGGGGTCTATAGCAGAGCTGTGAAGCGTGTCTTCTTTACTGGTGTCGACGATAGCGCTAGGCTGGCCTTTGCAGAGAGGAAGGAGTGTATATTGTGCGTGGGTTTCTTTGTCTGTACCTTTAGTGTCTTGATCTCGTTCTCTTGATCTGCTACACGCTTGAGCGTGTTGTTCAGTAGCTGACAAAGCTCAGCAAGCTTATCTCTAGCCTCATTAAGCTCAGTTTCAGACGTGTTGAGCGCTTTTCCTAGCGTATCAGCATGGTCGCGATGTGTGAGTACTTTGAGATGGCTACGCTCTAGCTCGCTAGCGATTATCGCTTGATCAAGGGTCATCAGGGTAGGAAGCGTAACCTCTATCTCCTGAGGCTCGTAGGTGTCAGTTCCCCAGGTAGTGCTCTTGGTAGTAGCCACGAAGGGTTTCTTGTCATGTCGTGCCTGGATGCGGAGCTTCTTGATGGTGTAGTCTTCTCCAATCACGTTGTCAGGGTAGTACGTGGCGGCACACCTGAGCGACTTAGGGATAGGCGTGTAGTCGTTGCCAGTGGCTGTTGCCTTGGGATCGACCCTCATCTCTAGCGTCGAGAGCTTTCCCATGGTCCTAACCTATCCGTCCTTGTATGTGTATAGAGCTTCTGGCCCCTAGCAGGGTGAAGCGATTGGCTGATTCTCTGGCGTGGAGAAGGCGAGCTGGTAGTGCTCACAGGGGTCGGTTTCTCTAGCAGGGAGAAGATGATGAAGGGGGGGGGGGGGGGGGGGGGGTTCACTAGAGCTCTCGTAGCTCTCTTCCAACCTAATGGGTACGTTGCCTACCGCTGTAGGTCTTCCGGTTACCTGCCGAGTCGCTCTTGAGGCCTGCCGCTGCAGGGCTTATACAGGCTATCGCTCAGGGTTTCAATTGCCTACCGCTGTAGGGCTTTCCGGTGGAGATCGTATGGTTGACGAACTAACGACTCGGCGTAGTCGTGTAATTGATTCTCCAGGTGCGGTCGTTGACGAATCAAACGCTCAGGTTGATCGCGCGGGTTGACCTCGATATTGTGTCGCCGTCGTCCGGCCGAGTTAGATTGATCTTAGTGTAATGTGATGACGGGCTCAGTCTTCACGCGTCGTTGCATGGATGCAGGTTGACGGGATAAGTTGGCTCTATTTCAGCTACACTAAGATGAGGAGAGAAGAGGTACAAAGGGGGCTCGCCCCTAAATAGGGCGGTGCATGGCCTGAGCGTGAGCTAGCCATGCTCCGAGCTCTGCGCTAGGTCGTGGCTGGCGTAGCCAGTCGCGATATCATGTGGCCTGCAGCGAGCAGAGCAAGCAGCACCGTCACAGAAATATTAGAAAGAAAATAGTAAACAACTAGTTACTTAATACTATATATATAAAAGTTATGAAATAATAAGTTATATTTTCTTTTCTGTACTATCTTATATTTCATAGCCTTTTACTAACTTTAAATAGAAAATACTAAGTACTAAAGATATTTTAGATAGTGTAAAAGTATATAAATACGCCCCCTATAGCTACAATTTTACTATATATTAAATTTCTTAAATTTTATAGTCTTAATAATAGAATACTAATTTATAGTATAAGTTACTTGTTTTAAATACTACTATATTAAGCTTAGCCTTTATAATATAAGTTTCCTTTTTTTTATTAGATTTTTTGAGTTTTTATTGACTTAATATTATAGTATATTAAAGAGTAGATAAATAAGTTTTATTTACAACACACTCTTATTCTAAAGACCTTTAAATAGAATATCTATTAGATGCTAATATGCTAGGAGATAGAGTATAAGAAGTAAAATATTAAGAAAATAAATTCTAATTTCTATTACTTTCTTCTCATGTTTTCTAAAAGTCTGAGGCTAATTTATTTATATTATCTAAATAATTAATTTATATAAAAAAAAGTCTTCTATGTTTAAGGCTATCAGTATGGCACGTATTAATAATAATAAAGTTTTTAATATAAATTCTTATTTTTCCTAAGCTTAAGACCTAGTTATGTTAACTTTTTTTTTAGGGTTTTTTACAAAAAAGTCTTTAGCTTTACGTAAGAAAAAGAATAAGAAAAATATTATTAATAATATTAAGTAAGAACTTTATCTAGACGCTCTAATATCCAGCGTTTTATAAGTAAATAGCTATTTTCTATAAGTTAATATAAAGTTAATTATAGCTCTTTTAGCTTAAATCTGTTAGCTAGTTAGGTCTTAGTTTTTACAAATATTATTATATATAGTCTTAGTATTTATAAGTATTATAAGTGTATTTTTAGGTTAGTTTCTATATATTTAGTACTCTATACCTATTAGATAAGAATCTAAATAGAAATAAAGCTAGTTTCTAGCTTACTATTTATAATTACAAATATATTTAGCTTTATAATTATACTAATATTTAGCTTATTATAATATTTTATTTATTATAAATATTACTTAATTTAAAATTAATTTAAATTTTTATATAAAAAAATTAATTATTATATGATTTTACATAATATTTATAAAAATTATATTATTAAATTTAAATTAATATATAATATATTTAGTAATTATAATAAAATAAAATAATAAATAAATAAATAATAATAATTTTTACAAATATAAATATAAAGAATATAATATAAAAATTTGTTATAAAATATATAAAATTTTTACAAAATTATTAAAATTATTAAATAAATAAAATTAATATAATAACTTTTTAATTTAAATAAATCTTATTTTATAAATAAATAAAAATATTAAATTTTATAATATTAAATTAAAAATAATATTATAAATTATATATATTAATATAAAAACTAAAAATTTTAAAATTTTAAAGTATATTTAATAACTATTAATAATTTCAATATAATATTTTAATATTATTTTTATAATAGTTTATATTTATATTAACAAATTTTTTTTAAAAAAAAATTGATTAAATTAAATTACAAAAATGAAAAAAAATTTTTATAATATAATTTATTAATATTTAAATTTAAATTTAAATTTAGTTTTTAAAATTAATTTAAATAATAATTTATTAAAACAATATTTAATTAATATAGAAGTAATTTTTTATTAATATATATTAAATAAACTTAATTAAAATAATTCTATTATAAATAATTATTTTTAATTAAATACTATATTTAAAATTAATTTATATATATATATATTTAATTAAATTAATATATTTAATTATTATTACATTAAGTAAAATATACAACTTTTAATTAACATTTATATTTATTAAATATTTTATTAATAATATATAAAAAAGTAAATAACATTTTTTTATATAAATTTAAAATAAATAAGATAAATAAAATATTAAAAGTAGTAATAGTTTTTAAAATAATAAAATAATAACTTATACCCTTCAAGCTCCTATCTTTTTACTCTAGTTATTAATTTTTTTAAGGTAAGGTATATAAGAATTATAATATCTAAAGCTTTATTTATTTTTTTATTTAGTTATTATATTTTCTAATTACTGATAGTATAGTACTAGTATTTAGACTTAGTTATTAAAAGCTTACTCTAGCTATTTAAAAAATTTCCTAGGTATATATAGTTTTTACTTAAAAAATACTAGTAAATATTTAATTTCTAGAAAAGTAATATTCTACACCTACTGAGGTTTAAACTCCTATTATTCTTTTAAAATTTCTAATAACTTGTTAAGTAATTATCGGAAAAAAATGTGCTATAAGCAGAAATTTTTATAAATTTATAAAAAGTTACTTTTAGTAGGCATAATAAAGAGAAAAAGTCAATATTTATAATATAATCTTATTAATTTATATTATTGTTTTTCTATATAGTTATAAAAGAAAGCTGTCTAAGAATTATAGAAAAGCTTAGAAATATTAAAGCTATATTTATTATGCTATTATAACAACCTCAAGCACTCTAATTAAGAGTATAATAAATAGAAAATATAATAGGAATTTAATTATTATAATCTCTATACTTAATTTCTATGATTTTACGACTTTCTCCTACTATGTTATGCTATATAAATTTTTTTTTTAAATTAGCTATTAAAATTTATTATAAAAATTACCTTTAAAGTTTGACTAAAGTAAAGATATTAGTTTTATTAAGTATAATAAGGCTTTCCCCTATAAAGCTACTAATAAACTTTAGAAAAGTTAGGAAATACTAAGGCTATATTTATTATAACTCTACAATAGCCTTAAGCACTATTAAAAAAATTATAATAAATAGATAATATAATAAAAGCTAGTGTATTATGATTTTTATACTCTGTTTCTATACTTTTACAGCTTTCTACGACTATGTTATGTTATATTTTTATTTTTTTATTTTCTAGAATTAAGAATTTAAGTAAAGTAAATACGTTAGTTTTACTAAGTATAATAAGTAACTACTTTATAAAAACTAACTATTTACTTCTTATGCCTTGCTTTTGTTAACTAGGTAATTTTTTTTTTATCTTATAAATTTTACTTTATATAGTGTTTTTAACTACTAGAATGTAATAAACTACTCTTTATATTTATAGCAGCAAAAGATACACGGATATTTATCTTATTTATTAATATTTACTATATATAGAAACTAGATATTTAGTATTATTATAATATACACATTAGATCAAGCTCTTAAGCTAGATTTATTAGAAGTAATAGGCTTAATAAAGATAATTATCTAGTAACTATAAAGCTCATAATAAATAGAGATAAATCTCAATAGAGTTATAAAAATAAAAGAGGCTCTATATAGGTATATTTATAAAAAAGTATTATATTATATATTTTTTAACTTCTAAAGTCTTAGTTTTACTAATACTTTACTCTTTACTTAATTAGTTATTCTCTTAATTATTCCATGACATTATATAGCCTTAAAGACTATGAAATTTAGTTGTAATTTTCTGGGGTGATAAATATACCTTTATATAAAATCCTTACCAGTATAAGAACTTCTTATTAAAATTAATAAAATATATAGATCTTGCTTTTACTACTACTTTTTTTATTAATAGCTACTTATTTCTACTATATTCTTTTAATAATATTCTTTTATAAGAGCTGTTTCTATATACTAGTTTACTAACCTCATTTTTTATAAACTCTCTAGTATAAGAAGTCGGCCTAGAAGGTATCTATATTAGAATATAATTAATACATACTAATAAATAGCTATAAGAGATAGTTATTAAGGGAGAATTATTATATATACTAAGAAAAGCATACCTTTTACTTACTATAATTCTTTAAGTATATTTATTAGAAATCTAAATATAATCTCTAGAAGATCTGTTACTATATATAAATAGATATTAACTTTTTCTAGTAATTTATAAGATTATAGCTTTCCTGCTCCTAGTTATATAATAGTCTCTTAATATTATTTTTATATACTTTCTTCCTAGTCGGAGGCTGAATATCCCTAGTTTTATATAAAATTAACTTATTTCTAATAATAACTTAGAAAGTTAGTCTGTGTACAGGTGAACAACATAATAATATATTTAAAATTAAAGACTATATATTAATAGAGAGTAATATATTCTTATAAAATATAAAATTAATAGACTTATTTAGGGTATATACTAATAAGCCTAGTATATATCTTAGTATAATATAAGGAGGTTATTTACTAGATTATAATAAAAAAAATAAGCTAATATCACGTCGGCATGGTGTATAGAACTTAACTAATCTATTAACAAAAATAACTAAACTAAAGACTTAGTTATTTAAGTAATAAGGCTTATATATATTAATAGAGCTGGCTAACGCGTTCTGTATGTAATTCTGTATGTAATCCTATATATAATCCTATATATAATTCTATATATAATCCTATATATGCCTACATGTACCATCACAGCTAATAGATATTTACATTATAAGAAGTAGTATTATTATTATATATAATACTTTACTTAGGTAATAGCTTATGTATGTGACGTTTTCCTATAATAATATTATTTATAAACTAGTATATATATAGTTTTAAGATCTCAGCATATTAAAGATAGATAGCTAGTAAGTTTATTATATCTATTTCTTTATTTATTATAAGTAGTAAAATTATGATGCTGTTTTAATATTTTATTATAAATATTAGCAAATAAACCTCTACTCTTATAAATTCTAGTAATAAATATATAATTTCTTGTGGAAAGTGATCTACTTATATATTAATTAACTACAAATAAAAATGTTATAAGCTATAGTATAAAATAATTAGATATTAAATACTATTTAAGTATTATAAATATTTTTAAGAGTACTCTTTATTTTCTTCTTATGTTATTAAGGTAGTAAAGATATTTTATAATATTATAATACTATCCTCTTACGCGTTATTTATATATTATTTAAGATTAATTAAAATAACTACTTTTATATACATTCTTTAGTAAATACAAGAGAAAGTATTATAAAAGAAGGGGGTATTAGTATTTTTATAATACTAGTAGTTATAAAAGCTTAGTAAAATTAATATATTATATTTAGTTCTTTAGTGTTTCTTATAAGTTATTACTATAAACATTATAGAATATAAGCTATTTCTAGTTAGTTGAATGTACTTCTTTCTGCTTATATTTTACTAGATAATAGAATTTAAAGCTTGTCTTATATTCTAGAATTTACAGTATCTTATTACGTATAACATTAAGAAAATATAAAACTAAACAGAAAAAGGTTTCCTTTATGCTAATTTAGAAAAAACTAATATTTAGTATATATTAGTTTAGTATATATAATAAGTAAATAAGTTTTAGTTTACTTTCTTATACAAGATATATTACCTATATACACTTTAATTTATTATTATATCTAGTAAGCTTTTATATTTAATTTTTTATAATTTTATATTTTTATAATTTTTACTACTCAGTGGACGCAGCCCCTGCGTAATTTAAATTTTATTTTATAATATAAATAACTCTTACATTATCTCTTCTTACTATTAGCTGTAGTATTATTTTATTGTAAATTTTAATAAGAATATTAGTTATACTACCTAAATATAATACTTTTAGTAATATTTATTAAAAAGCTAATAAAAGAGGTTATTTAGAATTTAATAAAGTAAATATTAATATTAATAAAAAGATAAATAATTAGAACTTAGTAATTAGTAAGCTAAATAAGCTTTAGTTTACAGGCTATTATAAACAGCAAGCTAGATTTAATATACTATTTATTTATATATAAGAAAATATAAAGAGCTTAATTATAGTATTAATATATAAGAACTATAGTTTATAAGCTTTAAGTAGTCTCTAGCATTTTATTAGAGCTAATAAGATTTTCTAGTTAGATTAATAAATATAAAGTATATATTAAGAAATATATATTATCTTAATACTAGGACGCCAACCGCCTTTATGTAGTTACTTTAGAGATTATATGCTTATAAATTAAGTTTTACTATAGAAAAAACATTAAAGCAATAACTTCTAGTAAAATTCCTAGAATATTTAATAACTTAGAAGTTAGTTAGTCTCTAAACTTATTTTTCTCTACCTTAACTATACGGGCTATAGTATTATACTACTATATATATAAACTAAACTATAAAAGCTTAGTATTTATAGACTATAGTAATAGAAAATAGATAGGAAATTTATATAATAGTAATTTTATTAAGTACTATATAAAAAGTCTAAAGCAGTAAAAAGTAAAAGAAAAATATTATTAGATATAAGAATTTATATACTAAGCATTATCTTTTCATGCAGGTGCAGGATGATAAGATTTAGAAAAGTATTTAAGTAATAACTTTAAAAATATTAAAAAAACTCCTCTAATTTAATATTAATTTCTCTTGATTTATTAGTGTATAGTATAACTCTAATATTCTGTATAGTAGAATCTAGGCTAGCTAGTAGTAGTATTTAATAATAAGTTTTATATATACTATCTCATTTATATACTTACTCTAACTTAATAAGGTTTTAAATATTAAGGTTAGGAATTTCTATATTTATGCTAAAGATAAGGGTAAATTTAAGCTTATACTTAACTTTTATAAAACCTATTAAAATAGTAGTAAGTAGCTGTAGATTCTGATAGATACCTACTAACTTACTATTTTTATAAAAATTAAACTCTTTTTTTTTTATACTTTACTAAAAAGAAGCTATAACTTAATATGCTAGCGCTTCTATATAAATAACTAGAAGTCTTAAAAATTATAAAAAGTTATATTTTTTACCTGTTTTTTACATCTAACTAACTAAAACTTACCTTAGATAAAATAAAGAAGTTGGTAAGGTATTCCTAATATAATATTAAAAAAATATTAATTTTAACGGAATTTAATAGCATAGTACTGTATTTCTTAATGACTTTTAATAAAATCTTTATAAAATTAGAAAGGATATATAGCTCTATAGTAATCACTCCTTCTAATATAATAGAGCATAGTATTTTATTTATAATAGAAACTAGAATATTAAAAAGCTTTATCATTATAGAGGTTAGAGTCTTAAATTTAATTTAATTACAATTATTCATTATATAATTAGCGTGTTTAATGAGGTTAGAAGGCAGAAAAAAAACTATCTAAACCTACACTATTAAGATAAAGAGAAATGTTTATATTATAGTAGAATCTATAACTACCTTATATAGCTATCATTAATTCCAGAATTAGTAATATTAAAAGTCATAATTTCTAATATTTATTATTATATGTTTTAAATAAATAGTATATTATATTTCTATAAACTATAGTTCTTAAAAGCGTAAGAGTTTCTTTCTAGTTAGGAATACTAATTTTAATATATCTTTCTAGTATAAATAATAATATATCTACTAATATCTATTTTTTCTTTTATTCTCTTTCTAACTAATTTTTTTTCTTTATAGTTATGGTTATCTACTATAATATTCTTACTTTTCTTTATAGTATTTTTTTTATTACTTATTACTAACTTTTGTTTTCCTTATTTACCGTAATGGCCAGCGCTATAAAATTGAAAAAAATCAATAAATTTAATACTAATAATATAATAATAAAGTACTAAAAAAAAGTTTATTAAGCTTTTTACTTTTTTTAGTAATACTAAGCTATAGGTATAAAAAGCTTAGAAAAGTTAATTTCTTATATTCTAGAGTTTAGAGCTATAGTAGATTAGCCTAGCTACTAATACACCTAGTAATACTAAGCTATAAATATAAAACATTAGGAAAAATCAGGCTTTTATGTCTAAAGTATTAATAATAATAAATTCTAAGTAATTCCTTTTTATACTATATAAGCTATTTAATTTTTTTTATCTATATATACTAACACCCGCTCGCCTATTCAGAAATCTAGTAAATACTAGAAATAAATAAAAAAGAAAAAGTAACTTATTATGTTATTTAAGAATATTTTATAATAAAGCTAAAGTAAAGAGACGCTGTAAGATATAAAAAATAAAATAAATTAATAAGCTTTATAATCTAGAAATATTTAAAAAGAAATTAAGATAAGCCTTAAGCTTTTTAATATCTAAAGATTATTTAAGTAGCTTTAATAATTATATAAATTAGAATTTTAGTAAAATAGTATAATTATGCCATACTACTACAGCTATAAGATCTTAGATATAATAAGTATCTTAAAAGTTAGAAATTATAAAATAATTACTTAAGATTTTATAGAGCCTCCCTAGTGGTGTTAATGCCCCTAATAGTATAAAAAATAAAAATATTCTATTATATAAATACTTATACTATATAAGTCACGTTAGTCTTTATAATTTTCTAGTATTTAATTATTATTACTAAGCTGCTCTACTTAAGATATAGGCTATTAAAAAAAACCTTTTTATTATATATTTTTTAGTTATTTTATTATAAATTCTAAGCTTTTCCCTTACATACTTATGTAGGACGCTGAAATTAATCGGGAAACCTATAAAAAAAATAGTAAGTAAATTAAGTATATTAAGCTAAAATCCTTTAATAAATATAAATTTCTTTTATTATAATTTTAAGAGATACTATTTAGTTATTTTAAACTGGAAGTAATAAGTTACTACTTTTCCTATAATTCTCTAAAACTATCTTGTAATTTCTAAGGCTTAGATATTTAATATTTATAGAAAATAAAAGAGTATAATAAGAGTATTTTATAATAAAAAAGAGTAAAGTAAGTTTAAACTTAATAAGTTAGATATTTCTATAGTCTATTTTTAATATTTTTACTAGCTAAACTATTTACTCTTAACTACTACCTAGTACTAAATCCAGGCTATATTATTCACATAAACTAAAAAGATATTAGTAAGAAAAGATAGAAAGAGTTAGAAAAATTAATAAAACTCTATAAAAATAACCTAAACCCCGCTACTACTAGAGTAGGTAGGGAGAAAGAGAGTATAAAAAAAAGAAAATAAAAAATTAAACAAATAACTTAATTCTTATAAAGAAATTATGAATTTTAATTAGAATATAATAAATGCTTATTAAATATATTAATTAACCATACTATAACCTATAAACATAAAGGTTTAGAAATATTATAAAGATTATAAATATATTTAATAGAACTTTTAGAATTTACTATAAAAGTCTTATATTATATATACCTATTACTTTCTCTTTTTTTTATCTCTTTTTTAAATATGTCGTCACGTACTTTATATACTATTATTAGAAAGACTTTAAAGAAATAAGCTTAAAAGAATTCACAGAATTAAATCTAAAGCTTAAAAAGAATAAGAATTTATATTAAGAACTTTATTATTATTAATATGCTCCTTACTAATAGCTGTAAGAGTAAAGACTTTTTATTATATAAATTAAATACTTAAATAATACAGATAAATTCGCCTCAGACCTTCGGAAATTATAAGAAGGAAATTAGAGAAATTAGAATTTTTTTTTTTAATACTCTACTTATTATACTCTATCTCCTAGTATATTAGAGTCTAATAGATATTCTAATTAAAAGCTTTTAGAGTAAGAGTATGCTATATATAAAGCTTAGTTATCTACTACTTATTATACTATAATATTAAATCAGTAAAGGCTCAGAAAATCTGATAAAAAAAAGAAAACTTATATTATAAAAATATAATATTTTATACGAGTATTCAAGATAGGTAGCTTATACTATATATTAATATTCTATTATTAAGGCTATAAAATTTAAGGAATCTAATATATAGTAAAATCGCAGCTGTAAGAGGGGTATTTATATATATTTATATTATCTAAAGTACTTTTAGTACTTAGTTTCTTCTATTTAAAGTTAATAAAAGCCTGTAAAATATAAGATAGTAGAGAAGAAAAAACGTAACTTATAATACTATAGTATAAATATAAATTATATTTTTATACTAGTAGCTTAGTATTTTTCTTAAGTATCTTTTTTTTTATCTAATTAGTAAAGAATTATAAGCCAAAGAATATCCATGTTAGCAAAATCTAGAAGAAAGATTAGAAAATATAATATATATAATAAAATAGTAAGGGAAGTATATAGAGCTAAGAAATATAATATATTATTTTAGAAAATCTAAGAAAAAGAGCCTGAATATTTTGAAAAAAAGATAACTTATAAAACTTATAGTTTATATAGTATTATCTATAAGAAGAAATTAGCTAGAGCTTAAAACCTATAGGAAATATAATAAAAAGTATCTAAAATTTATAGTTCTCTTTACTAGCTTCTCTAGTACCTTATTCTACTTTAGTATATATACATCCCTTCTCTTAATTACCTTACTCTTAGTAATTTCATGATGTTTGGGTTTTGATTACACTGAAACTTGCGCTGGCTTTAACGTCTTTAGATGGGCTTACAAGGCAAATACAGAGAATCATCAGGATTATCAAGGTCCTAGCTAGGAGACGTTTGAGGGAAGAGTGAGTTAAGCGGTTTACTAATGCGCCTAGAGAAGAAGAGACGGTTAGCCAATGTTTTCGCGTCAAAAGAAGAGGAAAGTCTCGGAATATACGATGCTGCAGGAAGAAAAAGCTGGAGGTAAGGCTCAAAAAGGAAGATGTAGAAGTAAGGGCCAATAGCATAGCTGTCTTTTCTATAGCCCCGGAAACTCAGAGAACTGAGCACATAGAGCTCGGAAAAGGCGAGCTTCTGCCATTCCACAGCACCCTCCTTTCAGTGTGATGAGGGTGAAAGTGTATAGCCCCAGAAGCTCAGAGAACTAAGCACATAGAGCTTGGAAAAGGCGAGCTTCTGCCATTCCACAGTACCCTCCTTTCAGTGCGGTGAGGGTGAAAGTGTACAGCTCCAGAAGCTCAGAGAACTAAGCACATAGAGCTCGGAAAAGGCGAGCTTCTGCCATTCCACAGTACCCTCCTTTTAGTGCGGTGAGGGTGAAAGTGTATAGCTCCAGAAGCTCAGAGAACTAAGCGCATAGAGCTTGGAAAAGGTGAGATTCTGCCATTCCACAGCACCCTTCAACCGCAGTAAAAGTGAAAAGTGGAAGTGTATGGAAACCTTTCACCCTCTAAGTATCTATATCTGAACCTCATATTCTCTGAGCTCAGGCGACGGAATGGCGGAGGTAGTAAGAAATTACTTATAATAAGCTCATAGAAACAGATAGCTCTCTACCACTAGTAATCTTCAGACACTTCTAGTAAGCATTCTGAGTAAAAGAGTTAATATAAAAGTAAGAGAGATAAAGAAAGCGTGATATTACCTACAGCTAAAAAAGTTCATAAATCTCCCTAAAAGAACAGGAAAGTATCATAGAATCTAAGAGTAAAACTAAAAAGGCTTAAAAGTAAAGACATTTAAATCTTACAAAAGTTTAGTATCAGTAAAAGCAAGACAGGTGTATATAGAGATTAGAAAATATAGTATACTTACTTAGAGATAGGGTAAAAAAATTTAGCGTAATAGCTATACTAAGTATGCTTAAAATATTACTTTTTATATTTAAATTTTAGTTTCTACTTTTAGTACACCGCTCTTAGCATCCACTTTACTAAACTAAGCTAAGTATTAAATAAGGGTAGTATCTATAACCTTATTAAGTAGTAATTTTATAAACTATACTATATATAGCTTTAACTTTTTTATAATTAATACTTTTTACTTTCCTATATAATTTAGAGTATCTATAAGGGTATAACTGGAGTAAGTTAGTTACTTTTCCTACTTATAATAATAATATACTATAGAAAACTAAATTAGTTACTATTAATCTCTTTTTTTCCGTTACGGAAAACCTGGTGTTCCGGAATAAGTTAGAAGTACTTTAATTTTTAAGTAACTTAAAACCTGCGCACACGTTATCATTTATAATATACTATAATTAAAATAATTTATAATAAATAATAAAGCTTAAAAATAACTCTTATATAAAAATTATATAAAGTTAGTTATCTTATTATATAGTTTATGTTTAATATCTTTTAATGTTATAATAAATTTTTTTTAACCCAATAACACCACCTTTCCTTATCATTATTTAAATTAAGAAAATGGTTTTTTATAACTTATAATACTTAATATATATTCTCTAAACTATTATCTATTATATTTATACTATTAGAGGCGAATTTGCTATATAGATTAGAATATTATTATTATAGCTTTAGTCTAGTTTAGCTATACTAAGCTATTATATTAGTAAAAAAAACGCTATATTTTTCTTATTTATTAACTTTAATAATTTAATATTTCTTAAAAGAACACGCTTTACCTTATGTGGAGAGAAGAGATATTATATATAATTAGTTTCTAATATACTATAAAGTACTTACTTTATACTATTTTCTCTTTATATACTTTTACTATATTTAGTATAAGTTTTGCCTTATCTAATCTAGGTCTAAGTAGAGTATTTTAGTAATTATGTTAGAGTAAGACTATATAATAGCGCGGTATAAGTTACTAAGTTATCTAAAAGTCCTAACTTAATAAAATCTAGTAGTTATTTAGTATAATTAAATTTTACTATAGATTACTAACCTAACCTTTTATATAATTTAGAACTAACTAGAAACACAGGAAACACATGCGGTAAATTTATCTATTAATATTTACAAGCTCCTCTTAACTCTATATGAAATAGAGAATAAAAAAAAATATACATATCATAATATGACAGTCTAAGAACGCTTAAATTGGATATATAGTACCTTATTTCACAATCGGGAGTGTTACGCCTTCTCGAGCAGCTTGACCACCGCCTCGTGCCCGTTCTCGGCAGCCCACGACAGCAGCATCCGACCGAATCTGTCCTTCGAGTCCACATCCACCTTGCCCGTCTCGAGTAGCAGCTCGACCACCGCCTCGTGCCCGTTCTCGACTGCCATCCAGAGCGGCGTCCGACCGTACATGGTGTCCTTTGAGTCCACATCCACCTTGCCCGTCTCGAGCAGCAGCTTGACCACAGACTCGTGCCTGTTCTCGGCAGCCCACGACAGCAGTGTCCGACCGAATCTGTCCTTTGAGCCCACATCCACCTTGCCCGCCTCAAGCAGCAGCTTGACCACCGACTCGTGCCCGTTCTCGGCAGCCCACGACAGCAGCGTCCGACCGAATCTGTCATTCGAGTCTACATCCACCTTGCCCGTCTCGAGTAGCAGCCCGGCCACCGCCTCGTGCCCGTTCTCGGCTGCCATCCAGAGCGGCGTCTGACCGTATGCGTTGTCCTTCGAGTCCACATCCACCTTGCCCGTCTCGAGCAGCAGCCTGACCACCGCCTCGTGCCCTCGCCCGGCTGCCCACGACAGCGGCGTCCGACCGTCCTTGTCCTTCGAGTCCACATCCACCTTGCCCGTCTCGAGCAGCAACCTGACCACCACCTCGTGCCCTCGCTCGGCTGCCCACGACAGCGGTGTCTGACCGCATTGAATATCCTTCAAGTTCGGATCGACACCATCCTTTGCAAGTAGTAGGTGTACTACAGCATTGTACCCGTTTCCTGCGGCCCATGATAGCGGTGTCAGACAGTGTTGACTTTTCAGCGTGTACGAATGCTCTACCCCAAACGCTATCTTACAGCCCTCAATTGCTTCTCTAAGCCTCTCTCCTGCCTTTTTATACTCTTCTAAGTCTCCCAATATTAGTGCCACGTTCCATGCTCTGGTCGCTTGTCCAAATGGTCTTCTAACACTGTCTTTGACTGTTCCGACACCCAACTGTTTGTTTGTATTAAAATTTCGTATTCTCCTAGATCTTGCGACTCCTTTAGGGAATTTTCCCAGTCCCAGACAAGTAGAAAATCGCAGGTGAACGTTTTTATCGACTGTAAGAGTTTTGGCCACTCAATATATCCACCTTCCGTTCGTATGTTCTCCAAAGGAGTAGCTGTAATTATAATAATGGCAAAATAATCCTTACATAATCTAATAATCGTGGGCTTTGAAGCTCTTTAAAGAAGGTAAATAAGGTCTCCATCTTAGATGGATTTTGCTGAGGGCTAGAGAGTCCAGTGAGCTCTCCGCATTCCCATATGTCTTAGTTGCTCTGATATGTTCTTGAAAATAACGTCTACGCCCTGTCTACCATCCAAAGCAGTACCGCTCTGTAATAAAGACACCTTACTAAGAATATAGCCCTTACTCTTAGTTACTGTAATCTCCTTATCGTCCCAAGTCTCCACAGATATCTTTTTACAGAGAATAAACTTAGCTAGTTGCTGTAAGAGTTCCTTCCATAGAACTCTATAGTTAGGTAATAAGTTAGCTTTGCTAAGATCATCGGAGCTTATGCTAAGTAAGGCATATACCTTATCATAGCGCTTAATAGCCTTATGGGTATGGTACATATCTATCAGCTCACCTAATAGGCATATATCTTAAGAAACCCTACCCGACCTATTTATTATATAATTAGGCCTGAATATTGCTCCTCTTATTAGATTGGTCACTAAACAGATCAAACTCTATAAGTCTGCGCATACTTTATAGAAACCTTTTAATAGGTCTACACCTAAGCAGAAGGCATATCCATTAATTTCCGTAGAACCACACATAATTAGGACATGTCGAGCTGCGGCAACTTCCTAAAGTACCTAAATCAACTTTTTAGTAACTTCTATAAATATTATCAAGTGTCTATTTTCTTACCCAGATGTGCTAAAACCACGATCATTGAAACAGCGCAAGAACTACTGGCTGGATCGTTATATTAATTAAAGAATTTGTAGCCTTCTTACTTCCAGCAACGCGTATCTCTTCAAGCGCTTAGTCGCTATTATTCGCCGCCTTTCCAAGCCAAACAACTACACAGTTTGCCTGACCGTAGATCTTCACCATAAGCTGAATCTATTGCTCTTTCTCTCGTTCATTTTCTTAGTTGATGCAAACAGCATCTACCCATATGATTCGTTCAATAGAGCGATATCGAAGACGTAATAGCACCTCATGAAGTTTTTCCGTGACAGGCAGGTTATGTTCGCCTATAGAGATAGACCAAGGCTTATCCGAACTGCCCCATACGTAGGATAAAGCGTCATACGGATGAGTTCGTTTGCCAGATTTCTATAGAGAGTAGTTAAAGAGCTGACATTGAATAGGTGCATTTTTGTCTTCATGGGGGAGTAGGCAAAGCAAGCGAACACTGCCCGGCAAAAGAGAGCGATAACAATAAGGAGATATAGCAATAGACATTGTGGTCCGAATTTTGAACTGTGTGCGCGGATAGTTCTGACAGGGAGCATGATGTGCCTAACATTCATTATCGTTCAATCAATGTTTGTCTTGGGGTGTCTCATAGCCACCCCCACCAAATCACGTGAGATAGATCTGCACCAGGTAGTGTAGGGATAAAAGCAGCTAGCCAGAATTATGCTAGTGTGACCTGGCATTGTGGCTTAGCATGAATCTGTGAGTGTGCAGGGCGGAAGCCGATTTCACTAGTGACTGTAGATGAGCTATAAGTTTAGTCCGTTTCTGTCATCACGTGATTACTTGAGCATTCTGCTTGCGTGCCGGAAGCCAGTCGTACATAATGTCTCTTTCCTCCACATAGGGTGGAGCGTGTCGGCCAAGAAAAGTTAGACTGCTAGAGGCGGCATACAGTAGAAAAGCAAGTAGCTGTGGAACGTTGACGCAGTCAGTTTTATACAGCCAAATTCGGTTATAGCTGCAACAGCATGTAACGACCTGCGTGGCGGATTTTCCTCTAACACCACGAACACTGTAAAATGACAGCTTAGACAGAGTATACTAAATACTGTAAGCGTCAATGATTAATCTGTTGAGTTTATTTAGTAATAAAGTGACGTAGACTTACTGTATTAGAAGAGTTCTATTATAGAGTTACACGACGTTAAGAATAGATTATGTAATAGCACGACTACGTCTGCGTAATTTTTCTAATAGAGGTAATCCAAGACTTGAACACTTGCTATAGAGTCTATAATAAATATTGTATTAAGGGTAATAGCGTAGGTGCAGGCTCTAGATTACTTACAAGTTAAAGTCCCTCCAGCTTCTTCCAGCACATAGGGTTTTCCGGCATACAGGGGGGAGGTTACGTATTAAAACGATTTCGTAGCAAGCTAGCTCAGGCAAAGTATGCCAAGAGAGATGCCTAAAGACCCCGGCCGTCCTCCGCCATTTTATCGCCAGACTCACATCGCAATCAGTTTCAGCTACAACTTGCACGTCAAGAAGCCCCCATCCCAAACACGAGTATTTCTTCCGCCGACTAGTCAAGTCTACGGCAAGACTTACGTGCCTCTAAGCTTACCGCGGTACTGGCGCCTCGTGCTGCAGTGACGGCGGCTGCATACATGAAGGAGCTCCTGGAAATCATCCCTATAGGCAATTTTGCACACAAAGCCGTTAGGTAACTATACAGATTAGGCCAATCATTGAATCCGGCCGGAGCTCAGGACGAGCGCCACAAATGAATGTGGAACTACTACCCCACCCACTCATTCAGGAGATGGAGAGAGTGAGCCAGAGTTTGAGCTGAGTTCCCTGTCCACTACAAGCGCACCAAATGGCCATTCGGCGGGAGAGAGGCCCGAAGAGTCGGGATATGACAAAGCATCGAGTAGTTTTATTCATATTCCCAGGCTAGGGATTCAAAACTGAACAAACTTGGTTTCTGGATCGGTATTGGGGTGGGAGTGGCTGCATTGGCGGTTGCCATATACTACGGCTTTTGGAACCTTCAGATGCAGAAATGGCAAGCAAAGAACGACTATCGAGATTCATGCATGACGTACCTGGTTTGGAGTCCCCGATGTTCTACTCGGCCGTGTTTTCTAATAAGATCATAGACGACATTGAACATGAGCTCGATTCTCTGTGAGAAAATCCTGAAAGAGGAGCCAATTCCGCCTCCTCTAGTAAGACGTGGTCGTGTGTTGAGAACCTACAAAACCTCCGTGACAAAACCTCCGTGACACAATTCCTTCTCAGCAGTGTCTATCTAGTGTCGCAGACATTGTTAATCGCGTTCAGAGACGCTCGAGTCTCCTGCCTCATCCTGTCAGTCATGATCAGTTCTCTATTACTCTACCGGTGCCGATCGAAGAAGGCATTGACATCTAAACGACTTTTAACCCCGCGTATCGACAACATCGCGATCGATAAGTCGTGCTAAGATGCATACAGTATCGTAAAGGGAAAACTTGAAACACTTGTTTCTGAAGCGAAACGGAAGGTGGGAAGACTGTTTGCAAAGAACGGTACGTAATTAGTACCTCTGCACAAGGAATGTATTGGATGTCAGCGCTAATATCTGGCTTTTAGACCTCACGCAAGAACAGCAGCGTTGGATTATACTCCTTCTTGACCGAGGAGGAGCAGACGTCCATATCACTAAAGAGCTGGTAGGAGAGATTGCACGACACTTTGATAATGAAGTGATGGCACTCCTTCTTAACCAACGAGGAGCAGACATGCAATGGATATCACTAAGAAGGCGGTAACAGAGATCGCACGACGCCCTGATGAGGAAGCGATGGCGCTCCTTCTTAACCGACGAGGAGCAGACATCTATATCACTGAAGAGGTGGTGAAAGCAGCTGCGGGGAACTATTGGAGTGGCAAGGAAGTGATGGTACTCTTTCTTGACCGACAAGGAGCAGACGTCCATATCACTAAAGAGGTGGTGAAAGCAGCTGCGGGGAACTATTGGTGTGGCAAGGAAGTGATGGCACTCCTTCTTAACCGACGAGGAGAAGACGTCTATATCACTAAGGAGGCGGTAATAGAGATCGCACGACACTTTGATAAGGAAGTGATGACACTCCTTCTTGACCGGCGAGGAGCAGACATCTATATCACTAAAGAGGCGGTGAAAGCAGCTGCGGGGAACTACCGGAGTGGCAAGGAAGTGATGGCACTCCTTAACCGACAAAGAATGAATTAAGAGCAATAGAAAGAGACTGAATAGCTACAGCTGGGTAAGCATGCTGACAAGTGATATGGCAGAGATGTCGCCACCACTAGCAGGGAGGGTGGCCGACCCGCTCCGGCCACACCCCTGTGGATGTTTCAAATTGTACAAGTAGAGGAGTGTGAAGTGTTGGTTATAGGAGAGTAGAGCCACATGTGGCTCAAAGCATGAGATCGCCACTTGATGAAGTTACAGGTACCACCCTTGTTTGACGCTTAGCTTAGTTTGGTAAGGCGTATGCCAAGAGTGGCGCGGGGAAAATCTCGCGGCGCGCTGGTAGGGGAAGCCGGTTTTGCAAGCGACTGTACTGGATGGACCAATAGACCGGACTTTCATCATCCTTCTTTTGCAGGAAGAAGGTTTTTTTTTTTATTTCAGACTTGCTCTTAACCTTATTATTGTCATACTCTCTCTCAGCTCCCGCTTCTCAGCGGTCGCTACGGCAAACCGTCGTGGAACCCGGAACCCTGATGGCCCCGGCAACCCCTGAACGCAACCCTAGTCCAGCAACCCAGGAAGATCCATCAGCTCCAGAAAAACGCCGGGAAAGAATGCTATCCAGGAAGGCCCAAGATACACAAAATCAGGAAGCACTAACTAGCTAGACTAAGAAACCCCGAGCAGAAAAGGACATTAAGCTTATAAAACTAATAATAAACCTGAAAGAGATTATACTTTAATAAAGCCTTACTATTAATAAAGTAAGAGCAGAATAGCAGAATCTAAAAGACTAAAATACTAAGCTTAAAAAAGAGATTTATAAGCTAAAGACTAGATTTAATATCTTTTTAGTAGTACTTTTCTATTACGGACTATAATAAAGACGAAAGTATAGCTAAAGAGGTACTACTATAAAAGAAATAGTATAAAGAAATATATAAGTAATACTAAAAAGCAGAGGTAAACTAGTGTAGATAGAACTTATAAATAGACTTACTCTAAAGTAAGTTTAAGTTCTATAAAGAGTAGTATCTAAAGTAGATTAGATAACCCACTACAGCAAGACATAAAAAAAATAAGTATAAATAATAAAAATAAGAACTTATTTTTTCTTATCTTTTTTAGTAGTATCTAATATACTTTTAATTAGTATATAGTATATATATAAAGGATTTACTATAAGTATAGAATATTAGATAGCTTATAGCTACTTTTAATTCTTTATAGTTACTCTAAAATTAAGATTCACGCTTTAAGTAAAATAGTTTAATACTAATTTATTAAATCTTAACTTATTATATTACTTTTTCTTATTTTAACTAAGTTAAATTAACTTCTACTAAGTCTAATAAGCTATCCGATCCTGACGCGAGTGAACTAATTAAAGTATTATATAATTAGTTAAATAACTAGTTACTAGTTTAATATACGAAAGTAAGTTAGTAACTTATAATATTATAATTACTATCTTAAAAAAAGTAAAAAAAGCTATTAGATAGATTCTAACACTAAATTATTTAAATAAAGTTTATAATAACCTACTATAAGGATGAATAAGAACTCTATTTGTTAAAAAAAAGTAGTAGTAAAGAAGAAGTTATAGTAGAATCTTTATTTACAACTAGAAATACATTAAGAGAATAGAAGAATATATAATAAATTATTTAAAAATAAAAAATAGCTATTATAAAGTTACGTGATACTCTAGTTAACTTATAGTAATAAGTAGTAACTAAAAAGACTATAAAGAAAAACACAGCAAAAATACAACCCCTAGCTAAGTTTAATAGTAATAGGAATAAACTTAAGATCTTTATAGCAGCTATAGACCTTTACTATTAGTTTAATTAAACTTTATTTATAATTAACTAAGATCAAATTCTGGCAGCTGGTATGAATATAATAGAAAGAATTATAAAATAGTTTAAACTACTTATAAGGAATTATTTAGCTAATAGGAATTTTAATCTAGAAGTAGTAGAACTTACAGACTATAATAGCAACATAAAATAAGTCTTTAAAAATTATAAAAGCTTCAAAAAAGAAATGATTATAGTCTTTAAAAAAATTAATAAAGAAATAGAAGTAATTTAAAAGTTCTAATAGCTTAAATAATATACGTTAGCAGCTAATTATATAGTAGAGTTTAAATAAATCTAATTATAACTTAATTAAGTAAACTAATTATTAGTTATAATATACTATAAGAAACTAAAAGATAGAATTAAAGATAAAATTTCTAGAAACAAACAACCAAGCACGCTGCTTAGAATTATTAAATAAGTAATAATTATTAATAACTATTAGTACTAATAAGAGTAGGAAAAGAAGATATATAAAAGACTAGTAATTCATGTATCTAAAAGAAATAAAAAAAATACCTAAATATATAATAAGATAGATATTAATATTAAATAGATATTCTTTAGTAAGGGGTAAGGAAAATAAACTAAGAAATAAATAAAACACTATACACGAAAAGCCTGTTTAGAATATAAAAAATAAGAATATTTTATTAAAGACTATAAATAATAATAAGTGGATGTTAAGAAAGCTTATGTTTAAACTAAAGCACTAAAAGAAATTAAGATAGCTATAGTCTAAATAAAATAAGCTAAGAACTAGATAACTTAAAAAGCTATTATATAAAGAATTTAGAAAAAATAATACTAAATATATAGAAGTTATATATATCTTAAATAAGAATATAAAATACTATATTAGCAGGTGAAGGACTATTTAGCTGGATAAGCTAATAATATAATTACTATAATATAAAAAATAATTATCTAATAACATCATACTGACTTACTAAATAAAACTAATAAATTCTATAAAATCATATAACAGAAGAGAGGACCCTTTAAAAAGGAAAATTAAAAATTTAAATAAAAAAAAATCACGAAATAGAAAATAGAAAGAAACTTATATTTATAATAATTATATAATAAGTGCACTGGGAACACTGTTAAATATATAAATTAAAATACTATTTAAAAAAATACTATATTACTAAACACTAGGAGGTTACTTTTAGAGATGGAATATATAAATACTAATAAGTACTATAATTAGCAGGAAATAAGTAGTATAGAAAACTAAATAAATAAAAACTAGTTATATAGATAAATAAGATTTATAGATAAATATTTATATTAGTTATAATTAATATAACGTACTATCACCCCGTTAGATATCTAAAACTAGAATAGGATTAGAATAAGAAAGAGAAAGAGACTTTTCTATTAATTTTATAAGTATAAAACAACAACACTACAAACAAAATAATAAAATAAGAATACTAGATATGTGTAGTAAAAGCTTATATAGAAAGAAATTATAAATAAAATAAACATACTATACATATTAAAAAATCAAGGATAAAAAAAGTATTATAGTAAATTATAAATAAAAAGAAATTAAATAAATAACAAGAACTAGTCTACACGGACTTGGAGGAAGAGTTATAAAATTTAAACTCTAATAAATATAAAAAGCTAATATAGAATTAATGCTAGCTAGAATATTAATTATACTAAACTAAACACTACTAAAAAAAATAGTTAGCTATAGAATTACATAAAAAACTCATATATCAAAAATGTTTTTTAAGATGGAGATGTGAGGATTATAGAGAATAAACTAAAAATATATATAAAATACTTAATAAGAAAGTATATTAACTCTAGAGATGCCTAATCTATAGATCTAAAAATAAAATACTAAAAAAGCAACTACTACTTAAGAGTTAACTATATATAAAAAACTAGAAAACTAATAGACTATAACTAAGCCACTAGAGAGCTAAAAAAAGGTTAAAAAGAATATATTAATTATATACACATAACTAAACTAAAGGAAATATAAGAATAAGCTATATATAAATATATATATTAATAGTAATTAGACACCAGCGCTTATAAATAGTGGGATTAGTAAAACACTAATATTAAATAAATAAGTATAAAAATACTAAATACTAACTAGAGTTTTAGATAAATCTGTGTAAGTAAAACACGTAGATAATAGTTTAATAATATTCAGAAAAGATCTAATTAATCTTGAAATATAGAATATAACTATTTAGGTAGTAGGTTACAAGAATAACTGTTATATTAAAATTATAAATCTAGGTAGTAAGAATTTTATTTTAGGATGGGACTAGCTAGCATAATAGAATCTAACTATTAATTAGAAATAGAAAACTATAAGCAACAGGAATAAATACTATAGATAATAATAATAAGTAATAATTTAAATAAAAAAAAATACTTTATAATACTAAATTCATTGTGCTAAAAGAATACTAAGAGGAATTTAAAAAATAGTTCTTTAAAAAAGCTAAGGATTAGCTACTAGAATACTAGAATTAGAATTATAAAATTACGCTTAAAGAAGGAATAGATCTAAAACCAGGACCATTATATCAAGTACCTATTTATTAGTAAAAGGAACTACGGAAATTTCTATAAGAAAACTAGTAAAAAGAATATATATAAATAAGTTAAAGCAAGATAGCTTCACCAATACTCTTTATACTAAAAAAAAATAAGAAACTAAGGTTATATATTAATTACAAATATCTTAATAAAGCTATAGTAAAAAATCGTTACCTTATACTATTAATATTAGAACTTATAGATAAGCTTAGAGGAGCTAAATGGTTCAGCCTTTTTAACATAAAAAATAAATACTATTAAATATAAATAATTAAGAACCACGAATAAATAACAGTATTTAAAATAAGATATAGATTATTTAAATATCTAGTTATACTAATAGGACTTACTAATACACTAGTAACATTTTAGATAATTATTAACTATATGCTAAGAAAGTATCTAGATGTATTTATAATAGCATATCTTGATAATATGCTTATATACACAAACGGGACGTTAGAAAAACACGTTAAGTATATTAAAAGAGTATTATAAAAGCTCAAAAAACACAAGTTATATATTTAAATAGAAAAGTATGTATTTTATAGAATAGAAGTTAAGTTCTTAAGATACCTAGTATTTTAAGACGGAATAGCAGTTAATTCTAGTAAAGCTAAAGATATTCTATCTTAGCTAATACTAATAAACATAAAAGAAGTTTATTCTTTCCTTAGATTTACGGGATTCTGCTAATAATTTATTAAGAACTACTCAAAAATTACGGCACTCTTAACGGAATTATTAAAAAAGAATTAATAATTTAAGTAAAAATAATGCGAGAAAGACGCTTTCATAGTACTAAAAAAAATATTCTAATAACTACTAATATTAAAGATATTTAATTTATGACTTTAAATAGAGATATATGCGGACGTATCAGACAGAGCTATAGAAACTATTCTATTATAAATATAAAATAATAAACATAAGCATCTAGTAGACTTTTTATCTTATAAACTTATAATTACCAAGTTAAACTACAACATTCACGATAAAGAACTATTAGTAATAGTTTAAGTATTTAAAAAATAAAGACACTATTTGGAAGGAATTAAGTACTAGATTATTATATATTTAGACCACAAAAATCTAATAGCATTTATAATAATAAAGAAGCTAAATTAATAATAGGTTAGATAATAAAAACTAGTTTCTACTTTAACTTTTAAATACTTTATAAATTAGGAAAAGAAAATATAGTGGTTAATATACTTAGTTAATAAGCAAACTATATAAGAGATATACTGGAAGTATATAATATAATACTTAAGTAAAAACAAGATAAATCTCTAGGAAACTTATAGATAGATATTAAAATAATAGTTATTATTAAAAACATATAATAAACACGAATTAGAGAATACAACAACGGACGACTATAATAGCATAAAATAGGAACTATTTTTATACTAGAAGTATTATAGACTAAGCTTATTAAAAACTAATACTTAACTAAAATATACGGATATTAAGGAATTAAAAAAACTATAGAATAAATTAACAGACACTTTTAGATTCCAGGAATATAAAAAAAGGTTAGAACTATTCTTTTAGGATGTATTAGGTATAGAAAGAATAAGGTATTAAAACATAAAAAGTATAGACTTATATAACTAATTTCTTTACTAAACCTACCCTAAGACTTAGTTATAATAGACTTTATTATAGGAATACTAATAATAACCACCTTTTAAGGCTAATAGTATGATATGATATTAGTTATTATAAACTAATTTATAAAGTATATATACTTTAAACTAACGTATATAGAAATTAAAGTAGACGAATTAGTAACTATACTTATTAAGCTATTAATTATATACTATAAATTGCCACAAGAATTCATTACGGACAGAGATAAATTATTTATATTAATATTCTAAAAAACGTTTATTAGAAAGCTAGGGGCTAAATATTACCTCTTAATAGCATTTTACCTATAAATAGATAGACAAACAGAATAGATAAACTAAATATTAGAATAATATCTATAGATATATGTTAATAAGTAATAAGATAATTAGATTAACCTACTACTAATAACCGAGTTTATATACAACTCTGTAAAGTTATTAACTACAGGAAAATTACTATTCTACGTGAATTATAGTTATAAGCCAACGGCTTATCAAGAACCACAGAAACTAGACAAGATATCAGAATCTATAAGACTAAAAGTTAAGGAACTATAATAACTTTACTAGGAAATCGCATAGAAGATTACCTATAAAGGTAATCTTAGTAAGTAAATTAAGAATAAGACTAAGATTAAGAGACTAATTTTTAAAAAGAAGGATAAAGTTTTTCTATTATAAAAAAACTTGGAAATAAAACAACCATCAAAAAAACTGGATCATATTAAATTAGGAATATTTAAGGTTAAATGATAAATAGGATCTATAAATTATAAACTATAACTACCTAAGAATATAAGGATTTACCTAGTTTTTTATATTTTAAAATTAGAACTAGCACTACTAAACGCCGAACTACAGACAAAACTTAAACTTAAGAAAGATACTACTAAATATAAGGTCTAATAAATATTAGACTATTAACAATTCGGATATTAGTAGAAGTATTTAATTAAATAGAAAAGTTACGGACCTAAAGATAATACATAAGAGCTAGTTAGAAACTTAAAGAATAGTTTAAAGCTAATTAACTAGTATTATTAGACAGAGCGGCAAACGCTTACTCTAAAGCTATATTTAAGAAATAAAAAAAATATAAGACGTTTTACTTAAAATCTAAGAAGAAAGGCAAAGCAATATCAGACACTATAGATTATAATATATTAAATTAATTCTAACGGTTTTACTCTTTCTTTTTTATTATATAAACTTTATTAATTAAAGTAAGCTCACGCTGGAATATTTTCTTCTTTTAAGAATCTATTTAGGTTAGCTAGTAATAAAGATGAAGTTTATAAGATTTTATAGTAAAAGACTTCTCTTCAGCAGCATGAAGCTACTACTAAAGCTTTTTTTTATTCTAATTAAGACAATTTTACTTAAGCTGCGTTATAATAAGATCGTACTTTATATTTTAATTAATATACTTAGAACATTGCCTAGAAGCTAAATGGACTAGACAATAATAATTGTTATTATAATAGTAAGAATAAGAGAATGGTATTTAACAGATATTCTCTTAAATCCTTTTCGCTAGATAGTAAGCTTATATTAAGGATGATTCCACTCAAGTTATTCTTAGAAAATTAAAAGAATAGAAAAGGTGTGAGAGATTCTTATAATCTTAGCTTCCACATAAAAAACCAACTACCTTTATACTATCTATAAAAAAAAGAACAAAATAACCTTCAGGCCGAAGACTTAAAGGAAGAGAATAATATTATAAACTATAATAAAAATAAAAGTATAGCCGAGAAGGCATTGCTGTAGAAGAAATAGTATAAAGAAATATATAAGTAATACTAAAAAGTAGAGGTAAACTAGCGTAGACAGAACTTACAAATAGACTTACTCTAAAGTAAGTTTAAGTTCTATAGAAAGTAGTACCTAGAGTAAGTCAGGTGACCCACTACAGCAGGATATAAGAAAAATAAGTATAGATAATAAAAATAAGAACTTATTTTCTCTTATCTTTTTTAGTAGTATTTAATATACTTCTAATTAATATATAGTATACGCATGGAGGATCTATTATAAGTATAGGACATTAAATAGCTCATAGCTACTTTTAATTCTTTATAATTACTCTAAAATTAAGATTCATGCCTTAAGTAAAATAGTTTAATATTATTTTATTAAACCTTAACTTATCGTATCGCTTCTTTTTATCTTAACTAAGTTAAACTAACTTTTATTAAGTCTAACAAGCTATCTAATCCGGACACGAGAGAACTAATTAAGGTGTTATATAATTAGTTAAATAACTAGTTACTAGTTTAATATACGAAAGTAAGTTAGTAACTTGTAATATTTTCTTAATATACTTATAGATATCTATAGTAGCAAGCTAAAATATAATAGTACTAGAAACTATTCTTATATAAATAACTAGCTAAAAGAGTTTTAGTAGGGACTTAAAAAGTATTTAAATTAACACACAACAAAATAACACTAATACTAAAGATAAGGAGAATAAAATATTTAAAAAATATCTTTTAATAAACTTAGTAAATACTTATATGTTACCGTAAATTAAGCTTGTTAAGTAACTAAGAGACTAAATAAGTTTATATTAAAAACCTAAGAATCTAGAGAGTAAGTAGAGTTTATATATAGTAAAAAATTACTAAGCTAGTTAATAGTATATCTGACTAGAAGGTCGCTTTTATAGTAATATATTTTCTTAAATTTAAACATAGTTTAAAGCTGTCCTAGCTCTTAGGTCCTTTTTTAATTAAGTAGTATATAAAAATCTCTTTAAGTAATAGTATTTTAGCTTTATGCGGCTAGAGAGACGTTTTATAATAATAATATAATACTATATAGCTATTACTCTTAGTACTATATAGCTAGAGTAGTGTTTATCTTAGTATTATATAGCCATAATTTACTTCTCTAGCTTTATATAGCTTAGAGAGATAGAATTTAGACTCTCTATAAAAAAGCCCTCTCTACTCTATACAGCGGAGATTAATTCCTAATTAGAAAGCTATTAATAGAAAGAGGAAACGTCTTTTACTCTTTTTTGCTATTAGTTTTTTAGCTATTAACTATATAGTATATAAGAGCTGCTATATAAGCTTTATATATACTAGCTAGATAAGACTACTATATAAGCCTTATATATACTAACTAAATTACTTAATAGGCAGTTTTTATAATACCTAATTAATTAGATATTATATGTTTATAAGTTATAAGAGCTTTATGTAGTTCTTATATCTCTATTAAATTAAGGATTTTTATAAGGCTATATGCTGGCAGTTGTTTTATAAAACCATATACTAACAGTTATTTTATAAAGCTATATACTAGTAGTTAGTTTTTATAAAGCTATATACTAGTAATCTTAGTATATATTAATATATATTAGTTATGTCTTAAGTTACTTGCGTATAGTAGTATGTTTTTTAATAAATAGTAGCATCTGCTTAGCCTTCTACCTACTATAAGATTTAAATTTACTACTAATTTTATTAATATAGTTATTTTAACTAAGCTAGATTTTAGCATTTTCTTGATCACGTATTACCTAGATTTATTTATAAAATGCTTTAAATTAAGGTTAATGTGCTGTAGCTATAGTAGTAATAGAAATTTAATTTACTTTCTTTTCTTTCTCTTTTAAATAGTTTTAATAATCTCTTAAAGATTCTTGCTGCCTTATAGTTTCTGCTTAACTATTTTATTAATCTTAGAGTTATATATAAAGTCTTTGTTATATATACTAAGATTAATATAGCTATATTTCCCCTAAATATATATTTCTCTATAGAGATAAAGTGATCTTTTAGGTTTCTAATTAATTAATCTACTTCATTTCCTACGTCTAGTTAGCTATTATTTATTTTTAAAAGTTATTATAACAAAAGTACTATTATTATCTAAGTTTAAGTTTAAAGCTAATATATAAGTTATCTGGTAGTACCTAATAAAATCAGCTAGTACAGTAAAGAATTATAGGTTAGATAAGACTTTAAAATTTTTCTTTATTTCTTTTTATTAAACCTAAATTACTAAGGTAGCTGTATAGGTAGATTTAATTAACTTAATAGCATAAATAAAATCCTTATATATATAAAAACTAGTAATAATTAGAAGTTTAATAGCTAAAGCTTATTAATAAGTAGCTTTATAATTTATTACTTATTTATTAATATTAGCTCAGCATGCATTAAAAGGCTTAATAACTTAGTATTTAATTTTAATTTATAGCTTTCTATTAGTATTTATTAGGTAGAGTATTTCTTTAAACTTAACTAGCTTCTTATATATTATCTTATAGTTTTCTAGTAGCAATAGATATTACTTTATAATATAAATTATAATATATTTATTAACTTCCTTAAAGGTTCTTTTTAGTGTTGGTATTTCTTTACTTTTCTAAAATAATTTTAGTTAGCGGTTGCTTAGGCTATTTACTGTTTATTTAAAATCATAACTTTACTACTATCTAGGCTACTAAAAGTATTAGGGTAAGGTTCTATAAGCAGGTCTAGCTTTTTAATTTTAATATTAGATTTACTAGAATTAATATAATCCTACACATCTCTGTTAGTAGCGATTCTTTTAATGATAATAAGCTATAATTCTTAGTTAGCTAATAAAATAAGAAAAGGTTCTAAGCGCTCTAGGTTAATAGAAAGTATAGTAATTATAATTACAGTTTAATTAAACAAGCAAATAGATACCAAAGAGCAAAATAGATAGATATATTATATTAAATATATAGTAAATAGATAGTAGTAAGTTAAATAATATAAACTAGGCTTATAACTATTACCATAAATTAAGCTTATTAAGCAGCTAAGAGACTGAATAAGTTTGTATTAAAAACCTAAGAATCTAGAAAGTAAGTAGAGTCTATATATAGTAAAGAATTACTAAGCTAGTTAATAGTATATCCGACCAGGAGATCACTCTCATAGTAATATTATATCTAAAATATTTTATAGAATAATAATACAGCAAAAGAAGCTTAGGTAGCAGGAATTAGAATAATAAAAACTAGATATATAATTTAATTTAAAAATAAAAAATTTACTTAATTAGCTAGGTTCTATATTATATAGCTTAAAGTACTAAAAAATAATATAAAGCTTACTATACTATACTTTAGAATAGTAGTCTATTATGTACTAATAGAGAATATTATTCTACTAGAAAATTAATTAGAAGTTATTAAGAAAATTATGGAAAAAAAATAATATAAAAAGTAGAAGCCACCAAATTATAGAAATTACATAACTAAAGAAATAAAATAAACTATTAAAGAATATAGTAACTTTTAGAGTATAATTTAAAATAAGAGAAGTAATAAAATAGATAATTAATAATAGAATAATATTTAGGCAAAGTTATATTAGCAGTATTAAATAGTATTAAGTTAAAAAAAAGTAATACTATTAATACTAAAAACTAAGCTATCTAGTATAGACTTATAGAAAAATAATAAAATATAGATATTATATAGAAGAGTATAACTATAAAAAGTGCTCTCTTAATATAAAAATAAAGTATATAAACTATAATAATATATACTTAACTAAAGACTAGATATATAAAAGCTAAATAACTTCTAATAACTAATAATAAATATAATAAATTTCTAGACCTTATAGCTAAATATTATGAAATCTAAAGTAAATATAAAAGCTTTTATTAATAATAAATAAACATAAAACCTTAATATTCTACTTATTTAAGAGCTATTAATAACTATATATAAAACTTATATTAATTACTAAAAATAGTAATTCTATCTGCCTATATATATAAATAAAGACGTTAGAAAATAAAGCCTAATATATGTAAATAAATAGATTTCTATATTAAAATATTACTAGCTACAGTATAATAGCTTAGACGTAACAGTAATAAAGATTTAAATAGAAAAAACTAAATTATTAATATTCTTAGTATATATTCTACTACTTAGCTATTAATAAATATTAGAGAAAATCTTAATATAAACTACGCTAAATAAAATACAAATTATAATTAAAAAAACTATAATAAATACTAAATTTATTTAAATTATATTTACAGAAGACTTTAAGTGTTACTACTTAGTATAAAGTAATAAAATAGTTAACTATTTACTACTAAAACATGGTAAAGAGCTACTTACTTTTATTTAAAATAATAGAATATAATAGTACTTACTAAGTAGAACTCTAACATTCTAGTTATTATTTTATTTTAAAATAAAATTAATTATTAACCTAAACCTAATAAATATATCTAAGAAAGTTTTTAGATATTATTTTTACTATAAAAACTATAAATCTAACTATAAAGTAACTTACTGTAAATAGAATCTTTAACTAAAATTAAAAATAAAATAAAAACTATATAAAGTATTTAAAAGAACTAAATAAAAAAATATTAAGAAAATAATATAAATAATATTAAGTAAACTCTAAAACATTAAGACTATAATATAACTAAAATAGTAAATTAATAACCTAATTTAAACTACCTTAAAAGTAGTTAAAAGATATATATTAATTATAAATTTATTTTTATATACTAAATAATAGTTTACTTTAGAGCTTAAAATATAATAGATAGAAGTTAATAAAATATAAAGAAAATAATAAAAAAGCTATATAATAAAAGAAAAAGAAAACCTAATTATAATAATATTATTTATAAAGATATAGGCTAAACACTGAAAGTGAATTTAAAAAATTAAATAAATAAAAGCTTTATACTAAAAGAAATTCCTTAATAATACTAAATTAGAAAGCTTATAGAAAGTAGCTAAGTATATAAATTTAAGAAACAGCTATACTAAAATACTTTCTCTTAAAATAAATAGAAGAAAAGCTGTTAATAATAGTAATAAAATCTAAGTATTTCTAGAAAGTTTTTTTCTAAAAATAGTTAAACCAAGCCCTAAAGTAATAACTATAGTAAAAAAAGAGATTTTATAAATTTCTATTACTAAAAAAGAAATAAAAAGAGTATTAGAGACTATAAAAAAAATATTATTTTAAAAAACAATAGCTTACTAACACTAATTTAAAAGAAAATATAGAAATATATTTTATATATTATTATCTAAATTTTTAAAAGATCTATTGACCTTAGCCACTATCTAATAAAATAGAAAATAGTAATAATTATTATTTTAAAGAAGTTTAGAAAGCTAGACTATATAGTATTAAAAATATACTTACTAATTTCTCTTTTTAATATACTTAAAAAGCTACTAAAAGTAGTAATTACTTAATGTTTATTATATTATATAGAGATATATAAACTACTTCTAGATATATAATTTAGTAGAAGACTAAAATATATAATAAAATAAGTACTTTTAATTCTAGCTAACATTATTAACTAAGTCTAGTTTAAGAATAAAGTAATTATACTAGTTACTTTCGATCTTAAAAAAGTCTTTAATAGTGTTAATAAGCTAATATTAAATATACACCTAAAAAAAAACAGCATCCCTATAATTACAAGAAAATAAATATAAATTTTTATAAAAGAAAGAATAGTAAGTATTAAGTTTAATAACTTTAAGATTAAAGTAGCTTTTCTAGAAATATAGACTTAATTTAAAAATCTCTACTATTACTAATTCTCTTTATTTTCTTTAACTTAAACCTTATAAATTAACTAGTAGATACTAAAAAAAAGGTATTAGTATTTATTAATAATTACTTTATATAAAAAGCTAGACCTACTATTAAAAAGAATTTTTAGAAGATTTAAGAAAAGAATATTCTATACATTAAAAAGTAGATAAAACAGATAGGATTATACTTTATAGCTAAAAAAACAAAACTAATTTATTTAACTAGAAAGAAAAAAAAGCTAGAAAAAGAAGAAATTATTATATATAAAAAAATAATTAAAGTAATACCTATAGCTAAACTCCTAAGAATAGTTTTTAACTAAAAGATAAAATAAAAGTAATATATAGTAAGTAGTAAAAAAAGCTATTAAAATTACTTTTAGTATAAAAAGCCTTAGATATCTCTATTTAACTATTACGTGGTGGCTGTTACTAAGGTACGTTTCATAAGTCACCTGTTTCTAACTAATAATTAAACTAATACTCAGCCCTTTCCGTATCTTAACTAGATTACCTTAAGTTTAATAGGTAGGGATTATTTATCTTTATCGCAGAGAAAGAGAAGAAAGTATAATATAGTTAATAAAATAGTGTTTAAACTATTTCACTTAAGTTTAAGTCCTAACTTAGAGAAAAGATCTCGATTTTAGAGTAACTATAAAGAATTCAAAATATCCCTAAGCTATTTCATGCCTCATATTTATAGAAAACCCTTTATATGTATTTTGTGTTCTGGCTGGGAGTATATTAGATACTGCTAGAGAAGATAATAGAAAATAAGTTTAGCTTAAGCCTGTGTCCTAGCTCATCTCTCTTATTAGCACTTATTTTACTTATATTTTGCCGTAATAGTCACCTAACCTGCTTACTTACTCTAGATATTATTCTTTATAGAACTTAAACTTACTTTAGAGCAGTTTTATCTGTAGATTCTGTCTTTACTAATTTGCCTTTACTTATTAGTATCTTTTATATATTTTTTTATACTAAGTCTTTTATATTTGCGCCTCTTTGTCTGTAGTTTTTTTACTATTACTATTTATAACATTATTCTCTTTTTCTAAGCCTTTAGCTTGAAGGTTACTTTGTTCTTTTTTTTATAAATAGTATAAAGGTAGCTAGTCCTCTGCGTGAAAGCTAAGATTATAAGAACCCTTTTTTCCTTTATTATCCTTTTAATTTTCTAAGGATAACTTGAGCGGAATCGTTCTTAATATATGTTTATTATTTAGCTTAAAGGGTTCAAAAGCACAGCCGTTTTATACCTTCCTTTTATTTATGTTATTATAATAATAACTGCTATTACTTAGTAGACTTAGCATCTAAGTATTATTCTAAATATATTAATTAAAACATAAAGTACAATCTCATAGTTTTACAGTAAGAGTAGAATTATTTAGATTATAATAAAAAGAAACTTTATTAATAAATTAAAAAATCTTGATAAGAAGCCTTTAAATTATATTATGTTTTATTAGAGTAGTTATAGAGTATTTAGTAGTAGCTATTAGTTCTAAATTATAAGTCTTAAGCTCACGAGTTCTAGCTCTGTTAGTAACTAGCTTAAATAGATTTTTAGAAGAAAAAAATATTTCAGCGTGAGCTTACCTCAATTAACGAAGTTCATATAATAAAAAAAAAAAAGTAAAACTATTAGAATTAATTTAGTATACTACTACCTACAGCGTCTGGTGTTACTTTGTTTTTTTTCTTAAGTTTTAAGTAAAACGTTTTCTATTCCCCTTACTTATTAGACTTTATTTTAGAGTAAGCTTTTACTGCCTCCTTTAATAGTACTAGTTAATTAGCTCTAAACTATTCTTTAAGTTCCTAATTAGCTCCTAAGTATTGTTTTTAGGTCTGTATTTTTTTTATTTAACTAGGTACTTCCACTAACGCCTAAACTATTAGTAGTCTAAAATCTACTAGACTTTATACTTAGTATGATCTTCCTTAAGCTTGAGTTTTGTCTAAAGTTTAGTATTATATAGTGCTAGTTCTAATTTGGAGATATAAAAAACTAAGTAAATTCTTATGTTTTTAGATAACTATAGTTCGTAATTTACAGGTCCTATTTATCATTTAACCTTAAATAGTCCCAACTTAACGTGATCTAGTTTTCATGATGGTTATTTTATTTCTAAATTTTTCTTTTTTAAGAAAACCTTATCTTTCTTCTTAAAGGTTAGTTTCTTAACCCTAGTTTTATCCTTAATTTCCTTACTAAGATTGCCTTTGTGGATGATTTTCTGCGTAATTACTTAATAAAGTTATTATAATTCCTTAACTTTTGTTCTTGCAGACTCTAATATTTTGTCTAGTGTTTTTAGTTCTTAATAAGCCGTCAGCTCATAACTATAGTTTGCATAGAATAGTGATTTTCCTGTTATTAATGACTTTACAGAGTTATATGCAAACTTAGCTATTAGTAATAAGTTAATCCAATTATCCTATAGTTTATTAACATATATTTATAAGTATTATTCTAATGTCTGATTTGTCCGTTCTGTTTGTCTATTTATTTGTGGGTGAAATGCTATTAAGAGACGATATTCAGCCTCTAGCCGTTCTATAAACGTTTTCCAGAATGTTAACGTGAATAACTTGTCTTAGTCTATAATAAATTCTCATGGCATCCCGTGTCGTATAATTAGTATTTTAATTAGTAATAACGCTAGTTCATCCGCTTTTATTTCCGTATGGGTTGGTTCAAAGTAAGCGTGCTTTATTAGTCTATTAATAATAACTAGTATCATATCATACCATTAACCTGTTAAGGTAGTGATTATTGGTATTCCTATAATAAAGTCTATTATAACTAATTTCTATAGTCTGTTTAGTAAAGGTATTAGTTACATGAGTCCGTACTCTTTATATCTTAATACTTTATTCTTTCTATATTTAATACATTCTGAAAGAATATTCCTAACCTTACTCTAAATTCCTAGAATCTAGAAGTGTCTGTTAATCCGTTCTATAGTTTTCTTAACTCCCTAATGTCTATGCATTTTGGCTGAATGTTGGTTCTTAATTAGCTTTATTTATAATTCGTTTGGTACGTAAATTATTCTTTAGTCTAGATTCTAAAGTAGTCGTCTATTATTAAATTTCCTTATTCGTTTTTTCTAAGTGTTTTTAATAATGACTACTGATTTAATATCTATTTATAAGCTTCCCAGAGATCTGTCTTATCTTTACTTAAGTATTGTGTTATATATTTCCAGTATATCCCTTATATAGTCTGCTTGTTAACTAAGTGCGTTAGCCACTATATTTTCTTTCCCTACTTTATAAAGTATTCAGAAATCGAAAGTTAATAGTAACTCCTATTATCTGACTTGTTATTAATTCAACTTCTTCATTATTATAAATGCTGTTAGATTCTTGTGATCTGAATATACAACAACTTAATATTTAGCTCCTTCTAAGTAATATTTCCATTTTTCGAATGCTTAAACTATTGCTAACAATTTCTTATTATAAATATCATAGTTCAACTTAGCTGTTGTAAGTTTGTGAGATAAGAAGTCTACTAAGTGTTTTTATTTATTATCTTATATTTATAAGAGAATAGCTCCTATAGCTCTGTCTAATGCGTCTGCATGTATTTCTACTTAAAGTCCTAGATTAAACATTTTTAATATTAGTAGTTCTTTGAATCTTTGCTTTAGCTTTATAAAAGCTATGTCCTCTTTATTTATCCACTTAAATTATTAATCTTTCTTAAGCAATTCTGTTAAAGGTACTGTAATTCTTAAATAGCCCTTAATAAATTACCTACAGAATCCCGTGAATCTAAGGAAAAAATAAACTTCTTTCGTATTTATTAGTGTTAGCTATAATAGAATATCCTTAGCTTTATCTAAATCAACTGCTATCCTATCTCTAGATATAATATATTCTAGAAACTTAATTTCCTTCCTGTAGAACACACATTTTCCTGTCTATATATATAAGTTATATTCCTTAAGCTTCCGTAATATCTTTTTAGTATACTCAATATGTTCTTCTAGTGTCCTGTTTGTGTATACTAAGATATTATCAAAATATGCTAGTACAAAGACATCTAGATATTCCCTTAGAACATAATTAATAATGGCTTGGAATATTACTAGTGCGTTAGTAAGTCCTATAGGTATAACTATATATTTATATAGTCTATAGCTTATCTTAAAAGCTGTCAGCTATTCATGCCCGCTCACTATTCATATTTAATAATATCTATCTTTAATATTAAACAGACTAAACTATTTAGCCCCTCTGAGTTTATACATAAGTTCTAATATTAAGGGTATTAGATAGCAATTCTTAACTATTACTTCATTCAATTATTAATAGTCTATATAGAGTTGTAATTTTCTGTTTTTCTTTAATATAAACAGTGCTGGTAACGTAATCTCGTTTTTACTTTCTTATAAATATCCCTTTTTAATATTATCGTTCAGATATTATCGTAACTTCTCTTATTATTTAATAGATATTTAATATAAGGGTGCTGGTTTTAGTTTTTCTCTTTTCTTAAGTATAATCTTATAGTCCTAATTTTTATATTCTAGTATTTAGTTTTCCTATTCTTCTGTAAACTATTTTCTGAATTCCTTTTAGTATTCATTTAGTATAATAAACGTAGTGTCGTGAAGAGTTACTTTCTTTATCTATATTATAGCTTTTATTTATCTATAGTAATTCTTTCTAATTCCTATAGATTTTGTCTTCCAGTTAATTAGTAGATTCCATCATGCTAGTTAGTCCTATCCTAGTATAAAATCCTTATTACCTAAATCTATAATCTTAATACAGTAGTTATCCGTGTAACCTGCTACCTTAATAGTTATATTCTCTATTTCGAGATTAATTAGATTTTTTCTAAATATTATTGGATTATTATTTATGCGTACTACTCTCACAGGTTTCCTTAAAACTCTAGTTAAGATATAATATCTCTATACTTATTTATTTAATATAAGTGTTTTATTAGCCCTACTGTTTATGAGTGCTTGCGTTTAAAAGCTGTTAATATATATATTTATATATAGCTTATTTTCGTGTTTTCATCTAAGTCGTGTATAGTTAAGTGTTAACTTCTATATTTTAATCTTAAATTAACTCTTTAGCAGCATGGTCATTACTTACTAGCCTTCTAGTTTTTTATTAGTTATTAACCTTTAATTAGTAGTTATTTCTTTAGTGTTTCTTCCTTAAGTCCGTGAATAGAGTATTATTAAAGTTAATATTATTCTTATAGTAGCATCTTATACTCTTTTCTTATTTCTTCTCTATAATTTTAGTACTTCTATTTTAAGAAACATTCCTTAGTTATTAATTTAGCATGTAATTCTGTAACTAACTATCTATTTTAGTAGTGTTTAGTTTAGTAGTATTAGTATTCTAGTTAGCACTTATCCCAGTCCAACTGTTTATATTTCTCTGTCTTTAAATCCTAGAGTTCTTCTTTAGAATCTATGTAGATTAATTCTTACTATATATTAAGTTTTTATTTCTATACTATCTATTTTAGTACTTATTTTATTATTAGTTTTTTAACTTATATAGCATGAGCTGCCTATTTATATTTTTATCCTATATACGTTTTTTCTCTATATATCTAGTACTTCTTTTACATGGATCTTTCAGCAGTATTATTATTCTATACCTATAGTATTAGTAGAGTAAGTTTTTTATTAGATTTCTTATTCTAATCCCCTCTTAGTTTAGGGTGCCCTACAGGATGGTAGTAAGTCACATAACTTATTAGTAGTATTAGTTCTTATCTATAGATTTTATTTATCTATATAGCTAATTTCTATCTACTAAGTTTTTTATATTACTTATTATCTACTACCTATAGTGCTTGTTAGCACTTGTGTATCCTATCTTCTAAGATAATCTCCTAGTGTTTAGTAACACAATATTCCCCTATATAATATTTTAATCTATAAATCTAGTAATATCCTTAGCTTATCTACTGTCTAATTATTATAAATATTAGCTCTTTTCCTTCTAGTGTCTCTTAATCCTGTTTTTATCTAAATTTCTAGTCTTTCTTCTTAAAGGGTCCTCCTTCTTATTAGATGATCTTATAGAATTAGTTAGCTTCTTTTATAGAGCTAGCCTAGTATTATTTAATAGCAGCTCTTTATATAATAGTAATTATGTTATTAGCTTATCCTGCTAAATAATCCTTTACCTACTAATATAGTATTTTATATTCTTATCTGAGATATATATAGCTCCTATAAATCTAGCATTATTTCTTCTAAATTTATTATATAATAGTCTCCTTAGTTATCTAATCCTTAGCTAGTTCTACTTAGACTATAGTAATCTTAATTTCTTTTAGTGCCTTAGTCTGAACATAAGCCTGTTTAACGTCCACTATTTATTATTTGTATTCTTTAATAAAATGTTTTTATTTTCCGTATCTAAGGCATGTTTTGCGTGTATATTGGTCTATTCATTCCTTAGTACATTTATCTTATTTCTTTTTATTAATCCATGCATTTTTAACTGATACGTGATTAATTTCTATTGTATTATAAATTTAGATATTCTTCTTATTTCTTTTTAGTATATAGATTACTAGCTTAGTGTTACTTCTTTTTTCCTATTCTCTCTAGTACTAATAGTTATTAATAGTTACTACTTATTTAATAATTTCTAGAAGTATACTAGGTTACTTTCTTTATAAAATTTTATCCTTAATTCTATTCTTTAGTCCCGCGTAGTATATCATAACTAATAGCTAGTTTATTTAATCTAATTATAATTAGATTTACTTAAACTCCACTATGTAGTTAGCTACTAATATTTATTACTTAAGTTATTAAAGCTTCTAGATTACCTCTGTTTCTTTATTAATTTTGCTAAAGATAATAATTAATTCCTTTTTAAAGCTCTCATAATTTTTAAAGGTTCTCTTAATATTATTATTACAGTTTATAAGTCCTGCTAATCCTAGATTAGAATTTTCTTTTACTAAATAGTTCTTTATAAGTAGCTTAAACTATTTTATGGCTCTTCCTATTATGTTTATACTAGCTACCAGAATCTAATCTTAGTTAGTCATAAATAAAGCTTAATTAAATTAATAGTATAGGTCTATTGTGGCCATAAACGTTTTAAGATCGTCCCAATTCCCATTAAATTTAAAGAGTAGTTAGATCTTTATAATTTCTTTTTTTTTATTCTTTATTGCTTTAACCTGTTACTGTATACTAATTATAGTATCACATAACTTTATAATAGCTGCTTTTTATTTCTAGATGATCTACTATACGCTCTTAGTTTCTTCTAATATACTTCTAGTAGTAAATAAAAATCCTGCTATAACTTCTTCTTTACTGCTACTATTACTTAATAAGTAAAGTTCTTATTCATCCTTATAATAGATTATTATAAACCGTAATTAGAAATTTATTATTAGAATTAATCCAACGTCTTCTCCTACTCTTTAAAGGGTAGTTATAATATTATGTGGTGGCTATTACTAAGATACGTTTTATAAGTTACCTATTCCTAATTAATAATTAAACTAATGCTTAGTTCTTTCCGTATCTTAACTAGATTACCTTAGATTTAATAGATAGGGATTATTTATCTTTATTATAGAGAAAAAAAAGAAAGTATAATATAGTTAATAAAATAGTGTTTAAACTATTTCACTTAAGTTCAAGTCCTAACTTAAAGAAAAGATCTTAATTTTAGAGTAACTATAAAGAATCCAAAATATCCCTAAGCTATTTTATGCCTCATATTTATAGGAAACCCTTTATATGTATTTTATGTTCCGGCTAGGAGTATATTAGATACTGCTAAAGAAAATAATAGAAGATAAGTTTAGCTTAAGCTTATGCCCTAACTTATCTCTCTTATTAGCACTTATTTTATTTATATCTTGCTATAATAGTCACCTAACCTGCTTACCTACTCTAGATATTATTCTCTATAGAACTTAAACTTACTTTAGAGTAGTCCTATCTATAGATTCTGTTTTTACTAATTTGTCTCTACTTATTAGTATCTCTTATATATTTCTTTATACTAAGTTTTCCATATTTGCGTCTCTTTATTTGTAGTTTTCTTACTATTACTATCCATAATACTAACCTAAATAAAATAGTTATACTAGGTATATATTATACTAAAAATAGACTACGCATTAATAATCTAGTATAATATTAATAAAGATAAAGAATATTTTAAAGTATTTAACTTAGTATAAAAGACAGCTTTACTTAAGATTCTTTTAGTATTTAAAATAATTATAATATAAACTCTAAAAGTAGAATCTTATACTCCTTTAATATATTTTTAACTAAAGTAATAAATATAGAATACTATTATTAATTTCTATATACTACTAAAAAACACCTAATATAAAATGTTCTAAAACGAATAGAAAAAAGATATATATAAAAAAGAATATATATAAAATTTCTACTAGTTAAAGTAATTAAAATACTAAACTTAAAAGCTATTAAAAATTAAAAAAAAAAAATCAACCTAAAACCCCTAGTACTATAGAAATAACTAGTATTTAAAGTAATTAACATTAAATAAAAAGAAGTAGAGGCTATTTAGAAGATTATTAATTTAATAAATACTTTAGAGATAATAATATTTACTAATACTATAGAAAAGAAATCTAATATTAGAGCTGTAGTAGTTATAATTAATTAATAAAATAAAACTACTAAATTATAGAGAACTAGTATTAGCTTTAAGAAATTTTAGTCTATTTAAGTAGCTAAGCTCATCGTGATATACTATACTACTAAAAAGATTAAAAATAAGGTATATAATAATAGAATACTTTAGTAAGATAGAATATTTACTATTATAAGTAACAGCAGACTAGCCCTTCAGGTATTATAAAATCCCCCTAATAAATTAGGCCAGCAGATAGTACGAAACATCCTCAATAATGTGGAGAATATAAAGACAAGGTAAATAAGAATACGCCTGTTCTGAATACCTGGACACAAGAGAATCCTAAGAAATAACGTAGCTAATAACCTAGTAAAAGCAGCAACCAGACTGTATGAGACCTACATATTCAGACACCCTATCACCACATATATAAAACAAAACAGAACAGAAATGTTCAAGGAATGGCAGAAAGAGTGGTAAACCACAAAAAAGAGTAAACACCTGTGAAGAATAGACGACAGGCTCCTATCAAGACGCACATAGAGCCTCTACAGCCCTTAATCAAGAAACAGAGCATATCTGCTTACATAACTTAGAACTGGCCATTCGTGGCTCGCCACCCACGCCAAAATATTTGGTTTCACTAAGGAGGACAAATGCGAATGCGGAGCACGAGAGATGGTAAAGCATATCATGATAGACTGCCCAGAACTTAAGGTAAGAAGGAAACAGCTTCGGAATAAGATAGGAGACGCCTTCAACAGCATCACAGAAATGCTCAGAGGAAGACCTTAGGGAAACCAGGAAGGAGTTAAAGGATGGACAATCAACAACAGCGTAATTAACGCAGTGCTTGACTTTACAGAGAAGTCAAAAAGATTTACATCAAGAGCACCAGATCGGCCCTACAGGGGCGACGGCGGACAAAGAGAATAACACAGGCCCTTACGAGGCTTAAATTTCGTTTTCATGAAGTAGTACAATGTATAGTAATTTTAGAAGGATAGACAGTAGTAGTGGTAACCTGCATATCCTTCGGGAGGGGTCGGGGTAAATGAATCCAAAAAAAAAAAAAAAAAAAAAAAAAGACTGTACTGGATGGGTAGCCTGTACGAGTGCTCGAACATTTGGAGGGCGGAATGCCTATCGATCTGAGGCTCATGTGTTATTCTGATTAACCTCGATTTGAGATTCGCGGCGCTAAATAATTGGAAGGAATCAAAAGTCAAAATACGCTTCGAGCTTGCATTCCGAATTATCTTTCAAGTTAAATGCAATCAGGGCAATGTCCTTGATCTTTCGGGGCTAAATTTAAATTTATTGGAGTAGAAAAAGGCGAACGTGCTACTTTCAATTCGTGACAAGTCATCTGAAATAATTTCGCGATGTCGGGACATGAACGTGAGGGAGTAGATTCCCGGACATATATGCTATCCAAACTCCTCAATATTTTTTTTTTTTTGGCATTGAACATGCTAAGTTCCGCTCTTCGAAGCCGACCATTACTCGCCAACCTCACGATCCTCGTGCCAGTGTGCAAGTCGTTTAACAAATCCCCACCGCCACGTCACTTGGCGAATGGCGCTGCCAAAGAAATAAAGCGGGATCCAGCCCAGGATGACGGCTCCAGAGATGCCAGCCATGGCGCCAAACGAACGTTCGTAGCCACTTTGGGCAATCCATGGGTTGGTGTAGAAGGAAAGAAGGAAGCCAAAGGCCGCTGTCGTAAAAAAGGGATGTTAGAGAAGTATCAATTATGGAGCATTAGGGCAAAGAGCGCATATGGTTTGGAAAGTAAGGGAACTCACATTTGAAACCCAATTGCGTGACAGTTATTTCGCCCGCGATAGGCCGATATGCATCAATTGTGTAGACGAGAGAGACATTGGTGGCTTGGACGATCGAGAAATTCACTGTAATTGTCAGCTCATTATTGAAAGATATCTTTTTTTCAAAATAAGAGGGGAAGTTTGGAGGGAACGCTCACGCAACCCGAGGCCTATTGTCGCTGCTATCCAATGCAGGTTTGCACCAATGCCGACGCCATACAGTACCAGCGCTAGAGGCGCGGTGATGGTACTGATTATGAGAGCAGGTAGGCGCATCTCAGGCTCGCGGATGCCACCATTACGCTTAGTAAGGAAGTCAGCTATCATATCGCTCATGTGGCCTCCGAAGAAAATGGCAATCAGTGATCCAATAATGCCTGAGATGAAGCAAAGGCCGGATTGCCACGGCTCGAAGTTGTAAGCCGTCTCGAAAGCTGTGGCAAAGTTGGACGATATAGCCACCAGAAAGCCAATTGTAACGGCCATGACTAGCGTTGCCCAGAGAACAGGTGGTAAGGCCAGCAAAATAATTGGTCTGATGAATAGCTTGAACCAAGATTCTTGTGTGTAGTTGCCTGGCATCAAGCTAAGACCTTGGGCCCAAGACCGCTTCTTGATCGAGGTATCCTTGGTTGCTACTTGTTCAATCTTGGCATCTGGATGCAATCTTTCCTTTGAGTGGCTGTCCTTGGTAATCTCTCGTTCAACGGGATCCCCTATGTCAGCCATTGTGGTTGTTCTGGGGAATTCCGTCTCAGGAAATGTGAAGATGACTAAAACCGTCGAAGCACCTATCAAAGCCACAGATACCCAGTAGATGTAGCGCCAGTTGAGGTTGATAGTAATGAGACCAGCAAGAACAATGCCTCCTGCGACACCCGCCGAGAGGGCGCAAGTGTACAGCCTAATAGTTATGTCAGCATAATTTCCACATAGCCATTGTCGTTACCATACGCCATGATAGTTCCACGCTCATGAAGGAAGAATATGTCTGAAATAGTCAATGGTGCCAAGGTCTCGCCAGCACCTGAGGCAAAGCCCATTATGATACGAGCGGCCAGTTCGCTTGAGTATGAAGTAGCCCCGCCTGCCCAAGCGGCGCAGGCTGTGTATAGGGTGAAAGAGGCAACATAAACCGGTCGACGGCCAAACTTGATGGTGCATGGCACCCAAAATAAGTTGCCCATGCCCTGAAGCAGAGCGGTACATGTGAAGAAATAAGAGACCTTGGAAATGTTTCCAGCGAGATCAGGCCCAGGGGGGCCAAAGAAGGTGGTTGTAATAGGCACGATGGCGACCGACGGCCCGCCGGCAAGGAAATTTGTGAAGAAGATAGCCAGGCAGACAAGTCCGGCCAGATAGTGGCGGTACGCCTTTGACCTTCCCGGCGTAAGTATAGCCTGCGGCACGCTGATTTGGAAGACTTACCAATTCAGGGGGTCGTTCGGGTCCGTTGAGGGAGTTGGGATGAGTACGATCTCGTTGGTCTCGGCATGGCGAAGTCGGACATTCCCAAGGGCCTCCGGTTTGTTCATGTTTCTGTACGGTCATGTGATGAAGGATAATGAATTTCATCGATGGTGTAGGATAGTCTAATGCGGGACCCCACTATTTTTAAGCGACAGTTCCCCTTCCCCGTGGGCTAGTGGCTATGTGGAGGACCCGACCCCGTGAGGAATTGTCCAGCCGTTTCGGGATGTGGGCGCTAAGGCTGAAACTTCTGTTTTCCTGCTGCGCTCAAAATCAGAGAAATATGAGTAGCCGGATCTGCAGTAGTCGGTGACCCTGCGTCACAACCTACTCGCGATTATTCCCTTGCTTCCTTGACTTGTTCTGCAGCCAATATGACTTCCTTGGTCATTCACCCCAAGCCGTCATCATTCTCCCACCCTGATCATCTCCCCGAAGTGTCTCCGGGATTTCCAATCCAGTGGAGAGGGAGCATCCATTATGAGAAAGCTCGTGTTGGCCGAGTCTTCAATCATCGCCGTCCATCTCGTTTCCCAATTGCTGTCGTTGAGGCAACCCATGAACCGCATATTGTTGAGGCAGTGCGCCTCGCGAACGATCTCAAATGTCGCGTTTCGGTCCGCTCTGGTGGCCACAGTTGGGCAGCATGGAGCGTTCGGGACAATGCCATATTGATCGACCTCGGAAAGTACCATGAATTTTCATTGGACGAAAGTACGGGAATTGTCAAGGTATCGCCAAGCATGACAGGACGCATGTTGAATTCATACCTCGACCCAAAAGGACGCATGTTCCCCGGCGGTCACTGCCCGGATGTTGGTATTGGTGGGTTTCTGCTGCAGGGCGGAATGGGCTGAAACTGCAAGGTACATTACTTGGCAATCCGATGATTGATATTTCTGAACTAACTCATGACATAGAACTGGGGCTGGGCAAGCGAGAGAGTTTTGGGCGTCGACGTTGTGACTGCTGATGGGCGACAATTGCACTGCGATGCCAACGAAAACAGAGACCTTTACTTCGCTGCTCGTGGCGCTGGGCCAGGTATTTACCCTCCTGTCTTTGCGCCATCTCCTCAATGCTGACTTCAGCTAGGCTTCCCCGCAATCGTGACTCGCTTCTATTTGAAAACAGAACCGAAGTATTCCTGCATGCGCTCCTCAGCATACATCTATAAAAAGGAGGATTATAGAAAGGCTCTTTCCTGGGTCATCAATGTAGTTCAGTCCCCCCTTCTCCGTTCCCTTATACTAAATTCCTCAGATCTCCCCAACCTTTGATTCCGACACTGAGATAGTAGCTGTCGCATCTTACCCACCAGGAGCAACAGATGTACAAATCATGGTCCTCTTTGTGACATTCAAGAACAATGAGGAGGAAGCCCGAAAATCGCTACGGCCGGCGGACGACACCGCTCCGACAGGGACAGTAGGTGGCTGGTTCATGGGAAAGACCAGCTTAAGCACAGAATACGACGCACAGGCTGCGGCTAATCCAGAAAGTCACAGATACTGTGCGGAAAATGCGTATATCGGTAACAACGAGGATGTAGTGAATGTGCTTGAGCGCGCCTTTACGACATTGCCGAGCCGAAAAAGCTTCTCGCTATGGTATAGCATGGCGCCTGGATGCCGTAGGAAGAATATGCCGGACATGGCGCTGAGTATGCAGTCGGATCACTACTTTGCCGCATATACCGTCTGGGAGAACGAGTGGGATGACGAGAGGTGCCAGTCTTGGGTAAGGTCAGTGATGAACGAAGTGGAAAGGCACTCAGTGGGGTCTTATTTGGGAGATGCAGACTTTCAAATTCGAAAGACAGTATTGGGGAGAAGAAGAGGGAAAAAAGCTCATGTAAATTAGACGGGATTGGGATCCTGAAGGAAGAATCTGTGGATATCTAGATGCTGGTGATAGATCAGGACTTGACGGGCTCAGGAATATTCATGAATGGAAGCAAGCGAAGATGTAGCTCAGCCAATCTCATTTTCATTTCCTTTAATGTGCGGTTTGAATGACTCTGTCTTGTGAAATTTTTCAATAATCGTCTTTGACCACTGCTTGGATTTTCAGCGATAAAGGCATCTTCCAAAAAAAGGTATTAAGGCATTTAACTCAATCAACGAATAGACCTCCATTTACAAACAAATGCTCTCCGTTCACCCAACGCGCCTTCTCTTCGCAGAGAAACGCAACTGCATACGCTATCTCTTCCGGTTTACCCAATCTTTTCTCCACTGGCGTTGCCTCGATCGTCGGACCAAGCGTTACCATTGCTTCCTCCCCAGCTGCTGCAAATCCCTCCGTCGCCGTTGGTCCAGGGCTGACCGCGTTGACTGTGCACCCATACTTTGGCGGTAGCTCTTTTGCCCAAACACGGGTGAACGAATCCACCATCCCTTTCGTCCCCGCATAGATAGTCTGCAGCGGCGGTGCAGCACGGGAGGACACAGAAACGATGTTGACGATGCGGCCAGAGCCTCGTGTTAGATGCGGCAGTGCGGCTTGTGTGAGAAGAAATGTTCCTCGCCCGTTCAGGTTCACTAATCTATCCCAGTCCTCTAGGGTCTGCTCTTCAAACGGGAGGTTGATTGCCAGAGCGGCATTATTCACCACAATGTCTATGCGACCGAAATACGAGACAGCTGCATCGATGAGACTACCGGGCCCGTCAGTCGTGCTCATGTCGGCGCAAACAGTATGACTGGGCGCTGGAAGCGAAGATGCTGCGGTCGTAGCTTGCGAAGCCAGTGACGAAAATGGGTAGTTGATGACTACAGACGCCCCGCGGTTGGACAACTCCTTTGCGATTGAAAAGCCGATGCCGCTGTTAGAGCCTGAGATGACAGCCACTTTGCCACCAAGTGTTCGTTCTGGCTGAGGCATGGCTCGATAGATATGGTGGAAAAAGGCGATGGCTCTGAGTACCGATTGAGAAATTGTTACCGTTTTAAGGCTACCTGTCCTCCTTTTGATAGCGTGGCGATGGAATTCGTGGTCTAGTCTGGTGTGTGATCATACAATCTTCTAGGTTATCATCCCGGAATGAGGAGCCGAGGAGTAAAAACGCATGCTTCCTCCGCACTCCTTGTCTCGTGTTAAGGACCTGCAAAGGGACAGAGAATAATACGCGGCATTGGCGATGCGGGCCCGAGCTGATGTCACTCCGATTCCGACGGTGGGGATTAGGGACGCCGAGATGTCTGCCGTTCCTACTGGTTCGCCGAATATAGTGCGGGGTGAGAATCGCTTCGAAAGCAGAAGCGCGAATTGTCTTTACAGTATCTAATGGCAAGATTCTGTGCTAGCCGCGTCTAATTAAGGACTTAGCTGTCTTTGTTGTGCAGGGAAAATACTAGAGGCCGTTCTCACAGCATCGCACGATCGCCTTTCTTATCCGCGATTTTCGTGGGGCGAAGAGAAGGCCTATGCCTAAAATACTGTTAGTAATCTATTGCATGTATTAGAGTTTATTATAATCCTTATTTTATAATAATATCTACGTTTAAGTAATACTAATAACATAGTATAATAATTAATTAATTGTTATTATAATATATGTTTTAATTAAATAATTTAAATACAAAAATAATTATTTTAATTTTATTATAATAGTAATTTTTATTATTACTATAAAAATAAATTTAATATTTAAATTTAATTAACTATTTATATAATTTTGTAAAAAAAAAAAATTTTGCAATTTTTAAAATTATTTTATTAATACTATTTTATGTTCATGTAAAAAGTAATAACTAATTTAATTTATTAATTATTATTAGCTAAAAGTTTTATATTACTTTTTATTTTAAAAATCAAGATTTTATATATTTTATTATTAATATAAAACTATTTAATTGCTAAATAGAGTAATTTTTTAATTAAAATTTTTATTTAATATTACATTTCCAATTTTAATTAGTATATTAATTTTATAATTATAAATAAAATTTTTAACTTTTAATTAATTAAGAAATTTTAATATAATATAATTGAACTTTAATTAAAAAAATTAAATTACTACTACTTATTACTACTATATTATTTTTTAAATAGTACTACTTTTGTATTACTATTTATTTATTTAATACTATTATTTATTTAATGTTAATTTTTATACTATTATATTTTTAATATAATTTTTTTATATAATTAATACTTTAATATTTTAACAATTTTTTATACTATGTTTTTAATACTATATGTTTAATATATTTATTTTAATACATTTTAGTTTTATAATACAACTTTTTATATAATACTTTTTATATAGTATTTTTTATTACTATTTTTTTTAATATATTTTTTTAATTTTACTTATATAATATACTTTATTATACTTAGTTTTTTAATATTTATATTAATTTTAGTATTTTAATATAACTATAAATTATTATAGTAACTATATATAATACTTTATAAAAGTTTTTAAAAAAGTTTTTAGTAACTTTTTTTATATTATGTATTTATATATTAGTTTTATAGTAGTATATAAGTTTTTACTTTATATATTTTTACTTACAATTTATTATTTTATATAATATTTTAAGTTATTATTTAATATTATACTTAAAAATTAATTGGCTTTTTATTTATAGTACTTTTGTAATATAAATAAATTTTAAAGTGAAGTTACTTTTATTAATTTAATAATTATAATTTTTTTTATTTAAAAAAAAAAATTAAAAATACTAACAAAATTGTTATTTATTAATATAAGTAGTATTATAATAAAATTAATTAATTAAGTAATATAAAAGTTTTAATTTGCAATAATAATTAATATTTGTAATAATAAAATATATTAATAAAAACTATTTATATATAGTATATACTTTTTTTTCTAAAAATAAGTTAATTATAAATAGTTAAAATAACTATATTATTTAATTAATTTAAGCTTTAATTTATTATTTATAAAATTATTACTTTTAAATTAAAACTAAGTTATAAATAGTATTTTTACTACTAGTTTTAATTAATATATTTATATATTTTATAAACTTTTATTAAATAGTTAATATTAATATACTTTATATAATTATGTATATAGTTAGTACAATAACTTTTTATATACTATAATTATATAAAATAGTTTTATTATAATAAAATTATAGTAAAATAACTTTTTTTATATTAATAATTATGCTGAAGTATTAATAGTAACTTAATATAAATAAAATTATATTAATAATTATTAATTTTATAATAATTAATTTATTATTATTATAATGTATATTTTAATTAAGTATTTTTAATATTAAAAAAAAATTTACTAGTTTTATTATAATAGTAAATTTTATTTATACTATAAAAACTATATTTAATAATTTTAATAAAAATAAATTAAAAAATACTATAATTTATAATATTAAAATTTTTTAGTAGTTATTATTAATATTTTAATAATAAACTTATACTAAGTATTAACATTTTTATTAATAATAAGCTAACTAGTTAAATTTTTTTTTATAATAATACATAAAATACTATAAAAATTTAGTATTAAAAAAACTACTAACTTAAAAAGTACTAAAATTAAAAAGCTTTATTTCTAAATATATAACAAAGCTAATTCTAAATATTTTAGTAAAATAAGTAAATAAGCTTAAAAAGTATTATAAATTAAAGTAACATATTAATTATAGTAAACTAAAATTAGGTTTAATTATTATGAAAATAAAATAAAGTATATTTAAAAAATTACTTTTTTTATAAAAAACTTTTATAATATAAATAAAACTAAATTTTATTAATATTAAGTAATTTTTAAACAACTTACGTTAATAAACCTATTAAAAATAAAAATAATAATGTTTAAATTTTTCTATATTTTGTATTAATAAATTTAAATTTAATAAACTACTTTTATAATTTATTAATAAATAAAATGTTTTTTTACACTTTTCAAATAGTAAATATATAATTTTTAATACTATTTAAAAAGTTTTTCTTAAACGTTAAATAAATTCTAATATTACAATAAATTAGTTAAAAACCTTTTAGTTTTATATTAATTTAGTTTATTTAGTTATTTTATTTATAAACAATTTCTTAGCTTATATAATTACTTTAAAGTTTAATTTTTTTTGTAAATATTTATATTAAGGTTTTTTTTTAAAGAATTTAATTTTCATATTTTAGTTTTTTAATTAAAAAATTAATTAAAACTTTAAAGTATACTATTATAAGTAGTAGTAATAATTTAATATTACTTACTTAATACTAATGTTTTTTTGGAATTTTAAAATTTTAAAGTTTTTATATTTACTATTAAAAATTAGTAGTAGAAATTAATAATTAGTATAAAAAAATATAGTTATAATATATTTTCTATTAAAAAAATTTAACCTTTTTTTAAAAAGCTATATAATTAGCTAATACTAAAATTTTAAATAATTTCTGAAAATTTATTAACTTTAAAAATAAAAATATAGAAAAAAATAAAGTAAATTCATAAGAATAAAAAACTATTATACTAAAAAATTTAAAGTTAAATAAATACTAAAACAATTATAAACTTAAACTTATTTCTATTATTTATATAATTTTAAATAATGTTTTTAGTATTATTAAAAGTATTAAAATCATATAAAAATTAAGAATTTACTTTATTTATAAAAGTTTAAAGAAAATTAAACTTTTAAGTATTTAATTTATAAAAATAATTAACTTTAACTAGTTAGCTATAAAAGTTTTATGTAAATTTACTTTTAAAAAGTATATTAGTAATTAATTTATTAAAGAAATAATTTTTAGCTAATATAATTATATTATTATAACACAATTTACTATTATACTAAGTATAATAAAGTTTAATAGTAGTATAGTAATTTATATTATATAAAGTAAAATAAAGTTAACATTTACTTTTTTAAAAAAGTAAAGTTTTTAAAATATATTCATAAAGTTATAAAAGTTAATAAAATAATAACTAAAATGTTCTAGTATAATATTATTATTATATTAAGCTGTAACTAAATTTTAGTATACTATTACTTAATATTAAAAGTAAAATAACATTTTATTATATATAATAAATTAGAGTTTAAAATAATTTACTATAATAGTTATTTAAGTTTTAATTAATTTTTTAAAAATATAAATTAAAAATTAATTAATAATATAAGTAATTGAATAATTAATTTTTAGTAATTTAACTAACTATTAGTAGGTTTTATTTTTAAATAATTTTTTTAAAAGTTTTATAATATCACGAGAGTGCTACGTGCAGAAAATTAAGAACTTAAAAAAAAGTATTAATTAATTACTATATATAATACTAAGTAATAATTTAAGATATTATATGAAGAAAGAAAGAAATAAATAGGCTATAAATAAAGTATTTAAAAGAGAGCTCATACGCTAGCATAAAGCTAGTATATAAATATATAATATAATAAAAAAGCTTATAAAAAAGGCTTTTTTAGAAAGCTTTTATAAGATATTATAGGTAGTTACTATAACATATAATTAACAGCTAAAAAGTTTTTAATAATAAATTAAAAAGTAAATATTAAAAAGTAATAAATAAAAAATATTATAATTTTTTTTATATTTAACTTTTATTATGTAAGTATGTTATAAAAAATGTTATTTTATTTAAAAATATTTTTTTAGTAAAATTTATCCTAATTTTTAAATATTAAATAAAATATTTTATTTTTTCAATAAAACTTAAAACATGTAACTTTACTATTTTATACTAAAAATAAAAGGGTTTATAAAAATCTTTTTTACTATATTTAATTAAAAATAACATTTATAAGTACTTTTAATTACTAAAATATAATTTTTAATAAGTTATAAATTTAAGTATATAAAGTTTATATATTACTTACTTTTTTGTAATTTAATATAAATTATTTAATAAATTAAATTTTTATAATTATTAAAATAAAATAAAAACTAAAGTACTAAAACTTAAAAGTATTATAAACTTTATTATAAAAATTTTTAAACTTAAAAAGTATATAAAAAGTATATAAAAATAGTTAAATTTATTTTATACTATTAAAGTATTTAATAAATAACTTTTCTAATAATTTTATATTCAAGTAATAATAAAATGTTTATTACTTTTAATAATATATTATAAAATTTAGTTAAAAAAATTATTAAAACAAATTCTTTTTTACTTAAATAAATAGAGTTTAATTTAAAAAAAAAATTATAAACAACTATTAAAACTTTAACTTTAGTTTTAATTTCATAAAAAATTAAATTAACTAAGCATTTTATTTTAATATTAATAAAGTAATTAATATTATTATTATTTATTATAAAAATATACTAGTATAAAAAGCTAATAAAATTGTAGTAACTTAATAAGTTATTAATACTTTTATTAAAAGTATAAAATTAATATAAACCTTTAAAAATATTTAGTTATTAACTAAATATAAATAACAATATATACTTTATATAAAAATATAAAAGCTATATTAATACGTTTAGAATTTTTATTTAAAAAGTTATATAATAAAAAATTATAAATTATTATGTACTTAAATATATAATAATTTATAACTTTAAAATATGCTTTACTTTACTTTTAAAGTAAAAGTATAATATAAAAATTAAATTACTTTTATATAATACTTTAATAAATTAACTTTATAATGAAAAGCTTATAAATAAGTTTTAATTTAAATTTATTATACTTATAATAGAAAGCAAAAAATAGAATTAAAATAAATTACTTAATATAAATAAAAAAAATGTATCAAAAACATGTTTATAGTATAAAAATATTAGAAGTAAAAATAACTACTAATTTAAGTACTTAAAAAAAACTATAAATAGTTAGTATAAGAAGTTAAAAAACATTAAAAAAATAATAGTAAAGTAATATAATTTACTTTAAATATTACCTTTAGTTATTTTACCTATAATAATAAATATAAAATAACTTATAATATTTTATTTAAAGCTAATATTTATAATAACTATATTTAGTTTACCAAAATATATTATACTAGCAAAACTCTAAAAAAAATATAGAAATTAAAACTATTTTACGTAAAATAATAATTTAACTTTTAAGTTAACTTTAAAATAATAAACTTTTTTTAATATTATTAAAAATATTTAGTATTACTTAAATAGTGTTATTAATATTTTATTAGTTATACAAATAAAGTATAAAAAGTATACTTTTAATTAAAATTTTAAAAAGATTAAAATATAAAAAAGTAGTAAAGTAATTATAGTATATAAAAAAAATTACATTGTTTTTATATATATAATAAAAATAGTAATAAAGTTATTACTAATTTAAAAGCTTTAATAAAAAAGCTTTATTAAATAATAAAACACATAAAATATACTAATTTTAAGTAATTTATAAAAAATACTATAAAATTAAGAATAAATAATTATTAATATAGTATTTATATATACTACTTAAAATTTAAGCTTTAAAAACAACTATTTAGTAAATAATAGTATAAAGAAACTTTTTTTTTACTTAAGTTTTATACTACGAATTAAACTAAAAAAATTAATTAAAAGTATAAATATACTTTTATAACTAACAATTATACTACTAATATAAAAATAAAATTTATTTACTTTAAAAATAATACTTTAAATTATATTAAGTATTTATAAATATACTAAAAACTTAAAGCAAACTACTTATTATATATATTTTTAAATAAAAATAGTATTTTTATAAACTAAAACTTTTAATAAATTATATATTAATTAATAGTATATAATACTTTATAAAAAATATAAACTTATTAAAATAATGTAATTTTACTTTTAGAAAAACGTAATATTAATACTAATAAATTAAAACTTTTTAAACTTTTTTTTGTTATTAGTAATTAAATATACTATTAGCTAAAAATAAAAGTTTAGTATAAAAACTTAATAATAAATCATTATATAAAGTTATAAATAAGTTAAAACTTTTTTTTTTAAAAAAAAAAATTTAATATATAAAACTATTACATACTATAAAAATAATTAAAAAATAATTAATTTAAAAAATTATACTATATAAATTTAAAAAAAGAATTATTAGTTTTATTATTAAAGTTTAAAAAAAAGTATATACTAAGTTATAAATAAATAAAATTTGAACTTTAATAAAAATTAATTTTAATTTTAAATATAAAAGTATAATAACTATTTATAAAAATTTATTGCTATTTATTTAATTTAAATTTTGTACTAATAATTAATAACTAAATAACTATATAATATAAAGTATATAAACTTTTAGTTAAAATTATTAAATAAAATTTTGTTTTTAAAAAAAAACTAAATAAACTATAATATATTTTATAAAAAAGTATTTTAAATAAGTAAGTACTTTACTTTATAATAAAAATACAACTTTTTAGTTTTTATTTATAATATATTAATAATACTATACTTAATTAGTTTATTCAAAAGTAAAGTAACGTTAGCTATTTTAGTAATTAAATAAAACTAATTTTAAAGCAAGTAACATACTATAAAAGTATATAACGTTAACTAAAAAATGCTTAAATAATAACATGTTAAAACCTTTATATAATATAATTATAAGTTTAATTTTAAAAAAAACTTTATAAAACAAAAAAAAAAAATTTATTTAGTATATACTTAACTTAAATTTATAAGAAAAAATTTTAAACTTAATATTATAAGAAATATAGCTAATTAACAATTTACTACCTATTTTATTAACTAAATTAAAATTAAGTAAATAAAAAACTTTATAATTAAAAGTATAACTACTAAAAAGTTTTATATAAAAATTTTAAAATTATTAAACTATAACTTAAGCTTATATACTATATAATAAAAAAGTATAATATTATTAAAAATATTATAACTTTAATAAAACTAACTTTTAAATAAGTATTATTTTAAGTAGTAAAGTTGTTCCAAACTTTAATAAACGTAATTAATATAAAGTTATATAACTAAGCAGTTATAAATAAGTTATAGTAATTTAAAATGTTAATACTTAAAAATAGGTAATTTTACTATTTATTATTTTTATAGAAAAATACTACTTTTTTATATAATATAAAAGTAATAATATACTTTAAAATTTAATTATTTTATTAAATAATAATAGCTAAATAACTAATAAACTTAATATTAAATACTTGTAGTATTTTAATAAGAAAATATAAAACTATATAGTAGTTACATATTACTTACTAATAATTAATAGTTATAAAAACTATAATTTACTTAATTTTTAATAGTTTTATTAAAAAAAGAACATTATTATATTTTATCTACTACTTTATGTATTGTATTTACTTTAGCTATATAATATAAAAAAATTTTTACTTTTAAAAAATGTATATAAATACTAAGTTAAAAATTAAATTTATAACTATATTTACTATATTATAAAACTTAAGTTTTTATTGGTATTTAAAATAGTTTATTAAAATGTAATTATAAAAAGTAATATTTATATAAACTTATAAAGTACTAGCTAAATTTTATTTAACTTAAATATAATACTTTTAAAACTTAATGTGATGACGGGCTCGGTCTTTACGCGTCGTAGCATAGATACAGGTTGACAGAATAAGTTGGCTCTATTTTAGCTACACTAAGATGGGGAGAGAAGAGGTACAAAGGGGGCTCATCTCTAAATAGGGTGGTGTATGGCCTAAGCGTAAGCTAGCCATACTCTAAGCTCTACGCTAAGTCATAGCTAGCGTAGCTAGTCGTAATATCATGTAGCCTATAGTAAGTAGAGCAAGTAGCACCGTTATATTACCCCCCTTTAAGGGAGGCTCGTTTCTAAGTCTCTAGATTACAGTCTCCTTCTTACTAGTCTCTGTACTACTCTTGTCTTTACAGCCGCTTTATTGTCCTCTTCTGTTACTTTCAGGTCCTTCTCTGCTTCGTATGCTTTCAATCAGGCATCTAGTCGTGCCGGCGGTCCTGTTTTCTTTGGATAGGCCTTGTGATAGTCTCTTACCTTGTGTGGGGCGCCTATAAAGCCTCGGGCGTTATACCAGGCGGGATCTAAGTTATGAGCTAGCTAGAATGCTTTGTACTGTAGTCAGCTATAGAATAGGCGGCTATCAAGGATTTCCTGCACTAGCTACTTAGGATGCCCGTTAACCTCAATAGGCGGTTCCTCAGGTTCAATTTAGCTAGACAGTGGGCGAGTAGAAGCCTTCTATAGGCGGTCTATATAGAAGACATCAAACATACGCATGTACAGCAGCAGCTTAAGGTGATAGAAGTATCCCTTTATATCTATAATAGAATAGAGTCCGTACATCTGCTGGTTGAGCTTCTAGCTAGGTCGGCTAGTAGTAAAGCCCTTAGGTGTAACGTACACCTCATCTCCTATAGAGAAGTCTAGCTTACGGCGCTTCTTATTAGCCTGTTAAGCCTGTCGCTCTTGTGCTTAAGTAATCCCTTATTAAGCTATCTCCATAGCTAGCTTTACCGCGTTATATCGAGCTTTAGCGTAGCTCTACGCTTCCTCACGAGATATCTATTTATAAACTGTAGTAAATGCCTTCGTACGTTCCTCCCAGTCCCAGTGATAGATTGGCTGGTAGCCAAACTCAATTTAATAGGGTAACAAGCCTATAGTCTCATGTAGCAGAATTGCTTGGGCCTAGTCCATGCAGGGCAGCAGGTCTAACCAGTTATCTTAATAGTAGTTGACGAATAGGCGTAGGCGCTAGTTAATGTACTGGTTTAGGACCTTAGTGTTCCCGTCAGTTTGAGAGTAATATAGCGTTAAGAGCTTTTGCTTGATTCCTATTAGTCAACATAGCTCATCCATAAATACTAAGGTGAACTAGGGACCGCGATTAGAGACTATTAACCTAAGCAGGCCAAATACTCACCAGATGTAACAATAGTACTTATCAGCTGCCTGAGCGGCTGTAGTTATCTTACAATAAGGTAGTAAGAAGCAGCACTTACTTAGCCGGTCCACGACGACAAAGGCGCAGTCATATCCTTTCTTATTTAGGGGGAAGGACTTAAAGTCTATAGAGACGTCTCACCATACTCGCTTAGGGATTGGCAGTAATTTAAGTAAGCCTAGGGTCTTGTCATAAGGTATATGGCTCTATCTACAAGCTTTACACGCAGCTATATAGTCGTCTATATCTTTATCTATGCGGCCCTAGTAGTAGCGGTCGCGAAGTAGCTTGCCTGTCTTTCTCTTACCTAAGTAAGCAGTCACCTAGGTAGCATGGATAGCTTGAATAAGATAAGTCCTTAAGAAGTGTACAGCAGGAACTACTAGCTTACCGTAGTGCATAAGAAGGTCCTGGCTAAGTTTCTATACTAAATATTTACCAGAAAGGGCGTGCTCTCAGAATGGCTGTAGGCTCTCATAGCTACGATTCACCTCAATAATACGATCGATTAGTGAGTAAGGGTCATTTAGGGGCGGCGAGGCCATAAAAGTATTAGCAGCAGTTACTTCAATTATATTGGTAGCTAGCATACCTCTTGCTAACAGCACAGCTAGGTTATCACTCGCGGCCTTGATGAAGCTAATGTCGATTTACTCTACTGAGAGGAAGGCGCGTGTTCAGGCTGCTTTATTCTTATCTTTTTAGGTCTTCAGTTCCTCTTACTTACGCGAGAGCGCGTTGGCTACTATATTGGCTGTGCTAGGGTAATAAGTAAACATCAGGTAATAGTCTACTACGCTTATTACCCAGCGCATCTGGCGGGGAGTAAGCTCTCACTTTATAGAGAAGTACTCTAACGCGTGATAGTCAGTTAGGGCACTAAATAACTCTATAGTCTGCAGGCCTATAAGCTGCGAGCGCTATTCTCGGAGGCCGTAGATTACAGCTAACATCTCTTTATCATGTATGTCATAGTTCATCTGGGGCTTACTTATAGTCTTAGAGTAGAAGACTATAGGTCGCTAGAGGCCATCCTCCTGGAGCTATAATAGCACCCCTGTGATAACTCTATCACTTACGTCTGTCTCCATGCGCGTCTGACGGTAGGGCGAGTAGTAAATTAAGACATTATCTAACAGCATTAGATCTTTAGCTCGCTGGAAGGCTGCCAGCTCGTGTTCGCCAAAGGTGTGCCATGCGCCCTTTTTAAGTAGCTTAGTAAGCGGTCAGATAATGCGTCTATAGTCCTTTAGGAAGGCTCTATAGAAATTACAGAATCCTAGGAAGGATTACAGGCTTTTGACTGACGTAGGTACTAGCTATTTCTATACAGCAGCAACCTTCTCAGGGTCCTTTTGGATCCCTTCTATGCTGATGATAAGGCCTAGGAACTTCGTTCTAATGACGGTGAACTCGCTTTTCTTAATGTCTGCCTAGAGGCCTGCGTCCTGGAGACGTCTTAGTACCTAAGCAACGTGCTCCTCATACTACAGCAGGTCTTCAGAGTAGATCAGGATATCGTCAAGGTAGGCGGTGTAGAAGTTGTTAAGTAGGCTATAAAGCACCTTATTAATGTAGCGCTGGAATGTAGCAGGGCTATTACAGAGACCAAATGGTAGCACGCGGTACTTGTAGTTCCCATACCGAGTACAGAACGTGGTTAGGTCCTCTATGTCTTTGTTCAGACGTATATGATAGAAGGCCTGTCGTATATTAAGCTTAGTGAACACTCTTATACGCGCTAGCCGGGTGAGGGTTTCCTGAATCAGCAGGATTGGATAGGCGTCTTTCTTGGTAATAGTATTAAGCTTACAGTAGTCGACATAGAAGCGCTATCCTTCTTTAGGCTTCTTGGTAAACAGTACTAGAAAAGTATATAAGGTGTTGCTGTGAGTGATAACACCTTGTTAAAGGTGGTTGTCTAGGTAGGCCTTAATAAGCTGTAGCTGCTTAAGAGACATGCTATACAGTAGACTTAATATTAGCGTGTTCTTAGCTATTAGTTTAATATTATGGTCGACACCTTCGCGATGCGGGGGCAGCACGTCTAAGTTCTTCTTTAAGAAGTGGGCCTAAGTTGTGCCAGCATAGCTAGGGTAGGATAGCTTCTGCTTAATAAGCTGCCAAAGTTCTTCTTCTCCCGTAAGGTCCTTGTTTGAGTGATAGGGCCCTTCTGGCGAAGCCTTCCCTAAGGGGCCTCTAGGGCCTTGGGAGGAGAGTTCTAGGTCTGGCGGACTAAGCTTATCTCTATAGTTCTAGATAAGCTTATCTACTTCATAGACACTAGTGTGCTTTAGTATAGTTTCCTTTTACTATGCGTGCATTATAAAGGCAATAGCTTTTATAGTATTAATCTTAAGACCTGCCTTAGAGAGGTCTTCGCGTGAGATAGACTGAAGGCAGGAGGTTCACTTACTTGGCTCTAGCTGCTGTCGTGAGTAAAGCTATTCTTCTATTTTCTTGAGGTTCTCTTACTGTGCTATATGCTGAAGTGAGCGCTGAGATGGTTTACGGGTGCACTATAGAATCGCTATATTTATCAGCTCGTCACGTCAGTCAGCATTAGCTTGGTGTGAGGGGTTGATTTTAGTTAATAGGCCTTACGTTAGAATGATAATATTGTGCTTATAGTTAATTAGCTTATTATCTAGCTATTTAAGCGCTTGCTTCTTGCAGTTAATTAAAGCGCCTACGTCTTTAAACAGCTTGCGGCTGATTATAAAGTCATAGCGGCCAGTATTATAGAAAACGAAATAGGTTAATAGGCGGTAGTTATCTAGTACTAGATTAGCCTGGAAGTACTTATCTACTTGTCTGTTTAGTCTGCTGTTGTAGCTAGCTAGGGAGATAGATTCTATCTAGTAAGTTTTTATCTTAAGCCCTTTCTTGATAGCGCGCATGTGCTTTAGGTGTACTAGGATGAAACTACTAGCTCTAGTATTAAGAAGGCTGCTTAGCTTGATAGCTAGTCTGCTAGCAGAGATACGGCAGGACAGCATAAGAGCTAGTCTACTGAATAGTAGTTAGCGAGGATTGAACTAGTTAGTAGCTCTAGGGAGTAACCCTAGGAAGGAGACTTCCTCTAGGGTGAGTCTTTCCCTAATAGTTCCTCTGCAGCAAGCTGAAACTCCTCGTTATTACTAGTGTCCTGAGGCGTATAGAGCTCTTTATTAGTATCTATAGGCTTAATTGCTTTAGCTGTAGCTTGAGCAGGTAGTTAATAGTCTTTTATAAAATAGCTAGGTTTCCCGCAATTATAGCAACTAGCTGACTTAGGGATGGGTATTAGTAGAATGGCGGTAGCTGCTGCGCAAGTTAGGCGCTTAGCTCTTAGGCAAGACTACTAACTTAGTAGCGGCTAAGTCTTTTTAGTTCTTCTATTAATCTACTCAGTAGCTTTCCTGGCGCTGAGAGCTAGCTCTCTAGCAAAGTCTTAAGCTAGGTCTACATACTTATTATACTAGTTACGGTACTACTGTTAGTAAATGCCCATCTGCGTACGCAGAGCGTCTAGGAGCTTCTTATAGAATTCTTTTACCCATTAGTCTGCAGGCAGGCTGCGTTCTTGAGCTAAGCAAAAGAAGTCATCCTAGAATATAGTAAAATTAGTAGGGTCTCTGAAATAGAGCTTCTGGAAATCGCGGCGAGCGTTAAGTCTCTTATATAGGTCACCATACGTCCTCTCTAGGTGATCTACTATATACTAGTAGCTGACTAGCTGCTCACTCTCTCTTACTATACATATAAGTGTTAAGAGGTACTGGTTAGCAGGACCCTCCGTACGCATACGCATGTAAGAGACGATATTCTCCTGAGTAGCTTACTCACTAGCTCTAGTGAACTAGTCTTAGTTAGCACGTACCTTGTCCTCTAGGACATCCCTCCATTAATCAAAGGTAACGTCCTTACTGTCCTTAAGCATTAGCGGGTCAGGAAATCGTGCTGAGTAGCTGTTGCCTCAATGGCTGCCTACAGTAGGCGTAGCTAGTGGAGTGGCGGGTAGGTAGGGTAATACTTAAGAAGTTTAGTTACTAAGATCTCCTGTATTAGAACCATCGTCAGGTCCTACAGCAATATAGCTAGCCTGGTTCTAAGGGGTCTGTGGTAGAGCTGTGAAGCGTGTCTTCTTCACTAGTGTTAACAATAGCGCAAGGCTGGCCTTTGCAGAGAGAAAGAAGTGTATATTATGCATGGGTTTCTTTGTCTGTACTCTTAGTGTCTTAATCTCATTCTCTTAATCCGCTACGCGCTCGAGCGTGTTGTTTAGTAGCTGACAAAGTTCAGCAAGCTCATCTCTAGCCTCGTTAAGCTTAGTTTCAGCCGTGTTGAGCGCTTTTCCTAGCGTATCAGCATGGTCGCAATGTGTGAGTACTTTGAGATGGCTACGCTCTAACTCGCTAGCGATTATCGCTTGATTAAGGGTCATTAGGGTGGGAAGCGTAACCTCTATCTCCTAAGGCTCATAGGTGTCAGTTCCCCAGGTAGTGCTCTTGGTAGTAGCCACAAAGAGTTTCTTATCGTGTCGTGCCTGGATGCGGAGCTTCTTGATGGTGTAGTCTTCTCTAATCACGTTGTCAGGGTAGTGCGTGGCGGCATACCTAAGTGACTTAAGAATAGGCGTGTAGTCGTTGCCAGTGGCTGTTGCCTTGGGATCAACCCTTATCTCTAGAGTGGAGAGCTTTCCCATGGTCCTAACCTATCCGTCCTTATATGTGTATAGCGCTTCTGGTCTCTAGTAGGGTGAAGCAATTAGCTAATTCTCTAGTGTAGAGAAGATAAGCTGGTGGTGCTCACGGAGGTCAGTATCTCTAGCAGGAAGAAGAAAGTTGGGAGGGGGTGTTCGCTAGAGCTCTCGTAGCTCTCTTCCAATCTAATAAGTATGTTGCCTACCGCTGTAGGTCTGCCGGTTACCTGCTAAGTCACTCTCGAGGCCTACTACTACAGGGCTTATACAGGCTATCACTCAGGGTTTTAATTGCCTACCGCTGTAGAGCTTTCCAGTAGGGATCATATAGTTAACGAACTAATAACTCAGCGTAGTCATGTAATTAATCCTCTAGGTGCAGTTGTTAATGAATTAAACGCTCAGATTAATCGCGCGGCTTAACCTCAATATTATGTCACCATCATCCGGCCGAGTTAGAGAGATCTTAGTGTAATGTAATAACGGGCTCGGTCTTCACGCGTCATAGCATAGATACAGGTTAATAAAATAAGTTAGCTCTATTTCAGCTACACTAAGATAGGGAGAGAAAAGGTACAAAGGGGGCTCACCCCTAAATAGGGCGGTGTATGGCCTAAGCGTGAGCTAGCCATGCTCTGAGCTCTGCGCTAGATCGTGGCTGGCGTAGCCAGTCGTGATATTATATAGCCTACAGCGAGCAGAGCGAGTAGCACCGTCACACTTAATATTAAATTTTAAATACCATTTTTTAAAAAAAAATTATAAAAGTTTAAAACACTAAATTTACAATTAAATTACGTTTTAAAACAACTTTAATTTATAATTAAATTTAAAAATATTAAAATATTTTATTTAATTTAATTATTAAATTACTTTACTAACTTGTAAAAAGTATTAAGTAAATAATATATTTATATAACGGTATACTATTATATATACCATATTATATATATTACGGCTAGTATAAATCTATAGATAATTATAAATAATTATAAGTAATAAGACGCTGTATTAAAGCTACTCTAGTATAAAAAAAAAAGAGTATAAAAAGAGAGTAAAGAAGGATTATATAGGCATTTATAGCATACACGTAAAAGTATAATACATAACTAGTAATATTATTTATAATATAATAATATAACAGCGTGTAGTAATACTTTCTATAAATATATTATATAATAGGCTATTATATTATCTTTCTTTAAAAAAGAGTAAAATCGTCCTCAATTCCGTTGTAAAATTAGTAAAAAGTAAAATAAAATTATAGATTATTTATCTTTATATTACTTCTTTTTTCTTCTCTTTATCTGTTTGTTTTTTTTAGCTGTTAAATTATCTTTATCTATTAGTTCTAGTATCTCTTCTTATTAATAAGCTTTTAGCTAGTTTTCTAATTGTATAGGTAGTTTAATATAATCTAAATACTATTTATAAAAGTCCTATACTTTATATAGTACGCTAATAAAACTTTTTATGTTATATTATATATTATCAGAATTATAACCTATCTATTTAGCCTTATATTATAAAATTTCTTTATAAATATGACTTATAAGAATCTGATTAATCTCATACTCTAATTTACTATTAATCTTAATAGAGTTATTAGGTGCTTTGTTTTAGCTAGATAGAAAGTTACTAAAGTCTTTACATAAGTAATCAGCATAAAAAACATTTAATATCTTTATATAAAAAAATAGGTTAATAATATAGAAATATCTACTTATATTAATAATAGAGTATAGTTTTATTATTTAATAATTAAACTTAATACTAGAATAATCTGTAGTTTATTTTTTTTAATAATATATACTTTATCTCCTATCCTAAAGTCTAGCTTATAATAATGCTTATTAGCTTACTTTATTTAATAAACTTAAGCTTTTATTAGGTTATTATATGCCTATTTAATTACTTTATAAGCTCTAGAGGCAAAAGCTTAGGCTTTTTTATAAATAAGCTATTTATAAACTATAGATAATTTACGTGTACGCTTGTGCTAATTAAAATATAAATAAAATCTATAACTAAACTCTAGCTCATACAGTAATAGATTTGTAAATTTATAAAATAAAATAGCTTATATAAAATCTATAAAGAGTAGCAGGTTAGACTAGTTATTTTAATAATAATTAATAAAAAATCTTAGCCTTTAGTTAACGTACTAATTAAAGATCTTTATATTTCTATTAGTTTATAAATAATAGGCTATAGAGAGCTTCTACTTTACACTAGTAAACTTATAGAGTTTATTTATAAATATAGAGATAAATTAAGGGCCTTAATTTAATATTACTATCTCAAGTAAGCCATAGATATACTAGATATATTTATAATATAACTAAACTACTTTTAATATAGTAATCTCTTTTATATAAAGTAATAAAAAACTTACTTACTTAAGTAATTAATAACTATAAAAGCATTATCACGCCCCTTTTTGTTTTTTAGGAATATTTTAAAATTAAAAAAAATATACTACCAGCAGCGTTTACTTATTAGTAAGAGATATAATAATTTTAGAGTCTTATTATATAGAACATACACACAGTAATAGGTTCTATAGTTAGTAATATAAGTATTAATATTAAATAATAGACTTAGCTAGTAATATTAGGCTAAAAGCAGTTATCTATTTTTTTTTCTTTTTAAATAAGCTATAACCTAGCGAGCGTGAATCTCTTTAATAAGATATATTCTTATATTATTAATATTAAAGACTATAAGCTTTCTTTTTTAAGTTAGTAAGTTTTTTTTTAGCTTTTAGTTCTATTTATTCTACTCTACTAGTTTTTAGTAAAGCTAAAGAATATTACTAAAATAATTTACTTTTAAAATAGCGTTTATAAGCTTATATAAAGTCTAGTCTTTATTACCTAAAATAAGGAAGATACTGTTTATAGATACTAGTACTAAATTAAAAAAGGCAATAGCTATTACTAAATTAATAAAAATTTACGTATATATAGTAACATTCTTTACTTTTTAGGTCTTAAGATTTTTATACTTATATATAAGAGCATCTGCTACTATATTAATTAATTTAAGCTAATAAATAATATAGAGATAGTAGTTAGTAAAAATATCTATCTATTAAGCTTACTATTAATTAAGTAAATATTTAGTACTAAAGTATTCTAAAGTATAATAGTTTATAATTACTGTAAAAGGTATTACTTATAAACCTATTAACTATAGCCGCTATGCCTCTAGTTTTTATATTACTATAAATATTTTTTTATTATAAATTTCGTACTTTATCTCTGCTTTCTATATAACTCTTAAAAAGAAAACTATAAACCTCTAAGTTTTATTATCTTATTTTTAGCTTATTATATTAGTAAGAATTTTATTACTTATGTTAATCTTAATTCATATCTAACTAAAGAGTAAATAGTAAGCTAGAATGCTTTTTAAAAGTATTAAAACTTTAGTATTTTTAAAAGCGTGGAGCTTAGTGTTACTTAATAAATACTATATACCTTTTTAAATAAGCTTAATAAGAGGTCTGATAATCTATTTATAGTTTTTTAAAAAAAGTCTATAAAAATTACAGAAGCTAAGAAAGAATTATACTCTTTTAAATATTATTAATAGCTTTTAGTCTTTAATAATAGTAATTTTTTCTAGATCTATAGTAATTTCCAACGTACTAATAATAAATCTAAGGAATTTTATAGACGTAATATTAAACTCATTTTTATAAATATCTATTTATAGGCCAGTTTTATTTAGTTATTTAAGAACCTTATAAATATACACATTATACTCTAGTAGGTTTTTAGAGTAGATAAGAATATTATTTATAAAAATAGTACAAAAGTCGTTAAGGTAGTTAAATAAAATATTATTAATATATTATTAAAAAGAGATAGGCTTATTACAGAGGCTAAATAATAATATATAATATTTATAAAAGCCATATTTTATTCAGAATATAGTAAAATTCTTTATTAATTCTTTTAACTAAATATAATAAAATGTTTACCTGATATCTAATTAGGTAAAAATACGCGCACAAAAAAGCCAGGCTAAGATTTTTTTAATAAAAGAAAATAAGTAATAATCTTTCTTAGTAATTATATTAAGTTTTTAATAGTTAATATAAAAGTGCTACTTTTCTCTAGGCTTTTTAGTAAAAAGTATTAATACAGTAAAAAAAAAATCACTTAAAATAATAAAACTTTTTTATAAATAGTCTTAAAGATAAGTTTTAATAAGCTCTAGTTATTTAAATAATATATTATAAAAAAGACTTAAAGAAAGCTTTCTGCTAGTATTTTTTTCTAAAATAATATTATAGTCAACACCTTTATAATATGCAGGTAAGATATTAGATACTATTTATAAAAATACCTAATCTAAATTACTTTAAGCTATAGAAAGCTTTTTTTTAATAAGCTCTTATAGCTTCTTAGTGTCGTCCTTTAGTACATTTTCTTAATATTAGTTATTAATAAACTAATTAATTTTATATAAACTAGTTATTTTAATTACTATATCTTTTCTTTTAGCGCTATATAGAAATAATTGTTTTTTAAATAAAATAAAATTAATTTCTACTCTATTATATTACATAAAGCCAGTTTATTTTCTTCTAATTATTAGTAGAGTTTTAATAGATAGTGGGGAGTATAATTACATATTTATTTTATATAAATTATTATACTAATTTATCTACTATAAAGTATATATTAGTATAAATATAATAAAAACTTATTACTTTTATAAAAGTGTAATAAAAGCTTACTGTTTTAGTAAAGGTTTAATAATTACTATCTCTAATAACTTATCTTACTTATTAGTATTCTTTTAGTATGTTATATTAATTATAGGCTTTATAAACACACTATAAGGTATTATAATATCACGTTTAGCATTAATTTTAGCGTTATTTAGCTAAATTATTTATTAGTTAATAGAGTCTAGTATTACTTTTATTAATTTAAACTATTTTTAGCCTATAATTAGGTCGTGATGCCTAGTGTTGTAAAAAATAAACTATATAATAATATAACGCTTATTAATTACTAGCTAGGCTAAAAAGAACTAATTAATAATATCTATTTATTAATTATTATACCCTGCTATAGGAATGCTTTTATGTAAATAATAGTATATAGACTTAAGATACTCCTTAATAATTTAATAGAATTAAGAATAAATAAAGACTATACCTTTAGCTTTTATATTTAGTAAACTAGAGACATTAATTACTACACTATTAAGAGTAATTTAATACTTTATTATAAAAGTAAAGCTGCTAATTATATTATCTAAGCATATAAATATACTAGTTATTCTAATAGAAAACTCTAGACAGAAGACTTTACCTAAAGTAATTTATTTTCTAAGCTTTTAACAGGCTTTAGGATGTTATCTAAGTACTTAATATACTCTTTCTAATTAACTACTTTATTCTTAATTCTCTTAGGTATTAAGTAATTACGTAAGAGATAACTAAGTCTATTATAATTATAATAAATTTACTTAATAAGTAAAGCTAAAGTAATTACTAGTTTAATATTAAGAGCTAGTATAGACTTACTTTTATTAATATTTCTTAATAGACTTCTCTTAGCCTAAAGATATACTCTATACTTTATATACTTATAGTTAGATTAAGCTAGTTCTTATATTATATACTAAACCTTACTATAGTACATCTTAAAGGTATAGTACTTCTAAATATATTTACTTTCTATATACATATATAGCTTACTATATAGTATTTTATAAAAATTCTTTTTCTACTAGTTTTATAGCATTCTAATAAGATTAGCGAGCCACATAAAGTTTACTAGAAACTAGTTAAAATTATTAAATAGCTTTATTCTAAAAGACCTAAGATTTTATTATGTTTTAATATATTAATTAGAGTCTTTAAAGACGCTTTAAAGGTACTATATTATATTTTTTATAGTAACATTTTCTCCTTAGTTTTCTCTAGTATTTAGAAAAAAGTTAAGAAAGTTACTAGTCTTACTAATAGTATAAGTCTAAATATAAGTAATTTAAGTTACTTTTATAGTGTCTAGATTATTACATTTATACTAGTTAATATTAAGCCTAAGTTTATTTCTTATTTGTTTATTCTAGTTCTTAAAGGTTAAATTAACACTATTATTAAAAATAAATAGATTAAAGAATTTAGTAAATCTCTTGTTTTAAAAGACACTTAACTAGATAGCATACACTAATTCTAAAGTTCTTAGTTATTAATTAGTTATACTTAGAATATGATATAGGGTAGAGCTTAATTCTCTATAAAGAAAAAAAACCTAATATTCTAATATATCTATTATAGCTTAGTAGGCTGTAATAGAGTTTTATTAGTCTTAAAAATTATTTCTTCTTTTTTTAGTAATTAAATTAGCTCTAGTTAATATTAAGCTTTTATAGCTCTTTTTATTTAAATTTTTACTTTAGATAAACGCAGGGCTTCTATAATCTCACTTTTAATATATAAAGTATTATTAATAATATAGAATAAAGTGTTAGTCTATTACTTTAGTGCCTTAATATAAAGAATTTACTTATAAAGCTTATTAGTAATCTCTATTAAATTTATTTTAATTTATATAGTAATATTAGTGGATAACGTTTATCTATTCTTAGTATGCTTTTTAATAGTTATAGAGATACTCTTATCTTTTACTTATTTCTCTAGATATCTAAGTTTACCTTATTAGTTATTTTCAAGCTCTTTTATTAATATATAAAAGTAATATAGAATATTTTCTAGATAAAAAATAATATTATTATTAATATTAATATTTAAGAAGGCCTTTAGCTCTAGAGCTGTTACTTTTACTATTTTATTTTTACCTTATACTACTACAAAGTTTACAGGAATTATTATAAGGTTTAATATTTTTAACTATATAAAATAATTTAATAGCTATTATAACTTAGTAGGCTTGTAAGTAGTAGGTCTAAAAATATAGATTATTCTAACTTAATTTATAACTAGATAATACTAGTAGTGCTTAGTTTTCTAGCTTTTATTTTTTTTTTCCACTTAATAGCCTTATAATGCGCGTTAAGATTATATATATATCTACTAACTATTTATATACTATAAATATAATAATACTTATTAGGAGATTATTAGTTATTATTATTTTAATAAGAGTCTATAGAAAGTGCGTTTTTTAAAAATTAGTTAGGAAATAAATATCTTAATAAAAGCTTTAAAAAGTCTATTATTTAGAGATAATTAAAAAAAGTATTATAGTAAGAGCTCCTAGAGCTAGCTGTTTACTACTTTTTAAAAATAACTAAAGATTTAAATATAATAAAAACTTATTATAAGTTAATTACTTTTACCTATTAATTTAAAGCTTTATTATACTATTTTATAGTGCAATTAGGGTTACCTATTATGGTAGAACTTAAAAAAAAGAAAAGTTATTAATACTATAAACTATATTTAAGTACTTAGTTTAACTAATATTATATTACTTTCTTAGGCTAAAGAAAGAATAATACTAAAATAATATCACAGCTAGTATAAACCTATAGGTAATTATAAGTAATTATAAGTAATAAAACACTATATTAAAGCTAATCTAGTATAAAGAAAAGAAAAAAGTATAGAAAGAGAGTAGAGAAGAATTATATAGGCGTTTATAACATACACATAAAAGTATAGTATATAATTAATAGTATTATTTATAACATGATAATATAACAGCGTGTAGTAATACTTTCTATAAATATATTATATAACAGGCCGTTATAATATACATAGCTAGCTAACTATTTAGTTATTTAGTTATTTAGCTATTTAGCTATTTAGTTAGCTAGCTTATGTTAGTTATTAGCCTCTATATTATCTATTTTCCCTATATAAGATTTTTTTTCTAGTAATTCCTCTTATAACTACTTAAGTCCTATATATAGTAAACTAATTTAATTTTATTATAGATTCAGATATTACTGCTTGTAGCCTTTTATAATAATTTAGTTATATTATTAAAAACATAAGTTACTACGCTTTAAAAAACACGTAAAGCTGTAATATAATATTAAAAATATAAAAAAAAGTATATTTAAAATTAAAACATGCAAATAAAAATAAAGAGTTTATAAATAATTATTTAAAGTAAGTTTAATAGGTAAATTAAAAGTAAAAAATACTAAAGTTAATATACTATAGTAAAAGTACTATAAATGTGATTAAAAAACTAGGTATATTTTTTTATATATATAAAAAAGCTAAAAAAAAATAAGTTAACTATTTATTAGTTAAATATTTTTATAATAACTACTAGTATTAAGTTATTATTACTTTATTAAGTAATAGAAACTTAATAAAATAAAGTATTTACTTATTTAAAGTATATACTTACTAAATATATTATAAGTTAAGTTTTACTTTAATAAAAAATAAAAAAACACTTAATATAAAAAAAAAATTTAAATAGTATAATTTATAGTAAACTACTAATAATTAAAAATTATAAAAAAGCAGCTTTAAAATAATTTAAAAGCTACTTTATTTAATAAAACTATAGTAGTAATTAATTTATATTAATAAAAAGTTTATATTATTTTTAAATTTTATAATAAGTTTAAATATATAACTTTAAAAACTAAACTAATAATAATAACAACTTTAGCAAGTATATAAAATATATTTATATTTACTAAAGTTTTAATCAAGTATTTTTATATACTATATATAGTAATACTTAATAAAATTAACTATATTTATTAAAGCTTTTATTTATACTTTAATAATACTTTAAAGTATACTTTAATTATAGCTAATATAAGTATTTATAAAAAGCTAAGTTTAAATTACTTAAAACTACAATTATTTATAAAAGTAATATAATAACTAAATAGCAAAAAGTAGAAAAATACTATAAATACTAAAATAAATTAGTATTATAAAAATAAAATATTTAAACTTATTAAACTATTTACTAAATATATAGTACTAAATAAAAGTAAAAGTTTAAAATTAAAAAAAAGCCAATAATTAAGTTACTAAATATAAGGCTAAATTTGTAGAAAAAGAATTTATATAATATTTCAGTATAAATTATAATAAGACTTATACTAAAGTTATTTAAGTATTATTAGTATATATAGTATTTATACTAATAGTACTATTTAATTATAATATTATATAACTAGAATTTATAACTACATATCTTAATTCTAACTTTAGTAAGAAAATCTACGTTAAATAAGTATTTAGTTACATTTAAAAGAGTAAGAAGTATTTGTTTGTAGAGTTAGAAAAGGCCTATACAGACTTAAATAATTAGTATGTGAGTAGGTAAAATAACTTACAAGCTTTTTTATCAAAATTGGATTCAAGCTACTTATGGCAGACAATAACGTTTTTGTTAAGAATACTATTTGTATAGAACTTATAATTATAGTCTATATAGACGACGTTTAGCTAATGAGCAGTAATATGCTAGCTATGTAGCAAGTTATTAATTAAGCAAAGAGTTCAAAACAACCAACCTAGGAAGTATTAGACATTACTTTAGAACGGAAATCAAACGCGACTGTAGTGTAAAGATAATTACACTCAGCTAGCAAGCATATATTAAGAAGATCCTCGACAAATACAGATACAGCAAGCATGGACGTAAGGTGAAAACACTAATGGCCACAAGCTAACGCCTTGAATTATTTAACGGTATCGCAACCGAAGTATTAAGACAAGAGTTTGCACCTAATTGGAATTAATTATGTACGCCATGACTATTACACAGCCGGATATAGTGTTTGCAGTCCCATTACTTGCTCAGCACACAAACAATCCTGGACCAGAGCATTGGGACGCACTGAAAAGAGTCTTCCTCTACCTACGCAGTACAATCGACTACTGTATCACATTTGGTGGAGAAAATGACAAACTTACCGGATATACAGACGCCAGCTTTGCTGAAGACCCTGCAACCAGGCGCTCAACGGGAGCCTACATTTTCACTCTGAACGGAGGACCTATCAGCTGGTCTTCAAAACGTCAGCTAACAGTCGCACTGTCAACCACAGAAGCAGAATACATGGCCATGTGTCAAGCCATCAAGGAGGCCACCTAGCTCAGACAACTACTTACTGAATTGGGACTCTATCAAGACAATCAATCTGTCAAGGTTCATGCAGACAACAAAAGCGCTATAGCTCTGGGCAAGAACCCTGAATTCCATAAGCGCAGCAAGCATGTCGACGTTCAATATCACTACGTACGAGAGCAGGTATAGAGCGGACGAGTCACTACGCCCTACTTGCCGACCTCTTATATGATAGCAGACGGCTTGACTAAAGCTGTCAGTCCAGAACTGCACTTTCGATTTATCAATCATTGCCAGCTCGACCCAGATGGAGCAAGCAAAGCATGATTAAAACATCTCCAAAACATCTCCAAAAGCATCGTACGCAAGCTTGAGAGGGAGTGTTAGCAGAACCCAAGACATGCAACCTTGCTACCTTGCGCTAAAAATAGCAGCATTCAAAGGTGAGACCCCATTACCTCATCGTGAAACATCGATGAGACATACTGTCATTACTACACATTTCATTATGTACTTAATCAGTCATCACCTCATTCAATCAATAAATGATGTTTAAGACAATACTTATGAATACTTCCAGCTGCCAAGGCATGATCTCCAACACCATTGCTTATTAATAAGAAGCGACTGCTTCTTCAAATACCCACCTATCTACGGCCCATCTACTACACGTTATATCGATCCTTCTCCGTGTTTGATCCCACTCTATTGATGTCCCGTGAACCATCCGAGATTCCGGAATGGCGCTTGGATCCAGGTCGACCGGAGAGTTTTGTGCAGGGCCCTCTCTGGCTTTGGTATTGAAGCTTGACTCTGTCGATGGAGGCCCTCCCTCTTCGAATTCTATCACAGTACATCCAATACTTGCCATTGCGGGTCCGTACCAGACACCTTGTCTTCCAGCTTCTCGAAGTAGTTGCAAGGCCCGGTGACGTATGTTGCGGTTGCGACATTTCAGAACTGTGAAGTAGAGATGCTCGACAGTTGTACTTTCCAGGGTGAAAGGGATGCATGGGTCGCAGGCGTGGAGTCTCTCCGCTGCTCTGAGAATATCGTTGAAGTGAAATACGTAAGCACCATATGCTGTCTCAAGGGGTTCCAGGCAAACTAAGAGCCGTATCCGGTATGCGATATAAGCCATTAGTAGATGAGCGAGGCTGGTGGCGGCGTAGGACTCGTGCCTTGAGATCGGGGAGTGGATGAGAATGTCATACACATTTGCTTTCCAGAGATCAAGGAAACATAATTGCTGATCGCGTTCCTGCAAGACTTCTGTCGGCGTGTCAAGATGGTATTTGTACTGTCTAGCGTTTTCACGAAGGAAGTGTTGCGCAGCCCTAAGGTGGTGCTGAAGAGCTGCTCTCGCCTGCTGCAAAGCTCGAAGTAGTCCGTCAATTCTCAGTTCGGAGCCTATAATATTCCCAATAGGCTCGCCCTGTGCACTAGGAGCCGCGATTGCTGGATTCCACTGGGAAGGTCGGCCACCTGCATATCCCAATGCCTGAGAATCCAGCCGGATGAAGACCTCTTTTAATCGTGTTTGATGGCCTGCATCAACTCCATGATAATAAATCGCTTGGAGACCTCCATTCAGATGCATTAAAGCCTTGGAATAATCACATAAAAGGACCTCAGCGCAGATGAATAGTGTGCAAGCAACCAAAATTTCCTCAAGCAGGGACGCCGAGATACTTGAGCTAATCGAGAGATGCTCGTTTAGAGTGCGAACACTAGTCAGATAGTGTTGCAGCGCAAATGGCGTATTTGGTAGGACATGGGTATTGGAGCGTAGTTCCTCGTGCATAGCACCCAGTGCAATGAGAGCGTGATATACCGCAGTTGATGAGCTACTTAGACTCAGCACGTAAGATCCCCAAAAGTCGGCGTCCAAAGGTCCTGAAAGTTCAAGGGAGGTGCGATCGATAAAGTAAGTAAATGACCGTCTGTTCTTTTGGTGATTTGGTGGCCGCGATTCGAAAGAGTCAGTTGTTAGGGACATCGTTGGACTCATTTGACAATCAGGGCTACGGTGGGCCATCAACAGCTCCTCAGATGATGCAGAAACCGGTACTGCCGTCTTATTGGAGCGGAAGATTGATGAGTAGCCGGCACATTTCCTGCCGCCCCATATACAGCGAGCGCAGCTCGGTCTTGCCTCATCGCACTTGACGCGCCTTGCCCTTTCACTTCATTAGTCGCAGTCTCTCGACTGGACCAGACTCAATTTGGCTACGTACTTGCAGGTTAAGCAGCCCGTCCTAGTCTTGGGAGTCCATCGACGTGTATTCTATATGGGACCATTAGACGTGGAAGGTCTATTTTTGAATGCATCGGGAGCATACCATTTTGCTGGCATATAGATCGTCTGTTGTGAGTGAGCTGCAGGTGTCTTGTCTGTATATTCCTATGGCTTAGGGTATCCGAAAAAGTATTTAAATTCAGCCCATCCGGCAGAGCTCCAAGGATTGACGAGCGACTCCAGATAACTAGTCAATACCGTGCTACTCAATGTGCGGAGAGACAAAGGTGGGTAAAAATGGTGGACTCGGTATTAGCTCATCAAGGCCAGCCAACGGTTCGCATAAAGGAACTTTAGTAGTGCACACAAATGCCTACCATGTATAGATATGTAGGATATTTGTTGCGAGGAGAATGTGCTGCACAGCCTCCCATTACGCAATCCTGGGCGCAATGCCAAGGCCGTACTTGGCTCGAATAGGATAAGTATTTCGTTTAGATCTGATCTTATCTCGTTTAGATCTAATCTTATCTCGTGTAGATCTCATCGCGTGCTGATCTATATGAATCTAATTTACATGGTGTGTTTTGTTCCCAGAACCCCCACCCACTCACCTGTACAGCTTTTCAATCTTTCCCCTATAATTACCAACTAGTTCGCATCCTTAGGTTTGCCATGAATATATATACGTTCATAGAATTCGTCTTCAATCCTCTTCGTTTCCCTCACGTTTCCACTGCTACTTTAAATGCTTCGCAATTTCCACTTGGATAAAGTTAGTAGCCTTCTATTTGATACGATGATTAGTCCATGGAAGACGACAGCAGATAGATGCTGGCTCCGCCCTACTACCGTTTATCTTGCAGCTGACGGAGCCTGCTGCGCAGTTGCTCTCTCTGTCATCATTGTGGCAACGGTACGAGACATAAAAATGTATAATGCTATGGCAGGTGATTCAATTACCTGACAATCTACAGATATACTCGACCCAGCCTGGTCCACGGACCTACTACAATTGGTTTGTCGGTTTGCTGCTTGGCTCTTGTTTGGCATTCGCCTGCTTCCAGCATATGCTGCTCGTGACCCAGACCAAGACTGGCTTACTGACATGGTGGAGAGTTTGCCTCACCCGGATATACTGGCTGGCTGTTCTTAGTTCCGGCGCGATATGGGCTATTGGATATATCATATCCCGAAAACCGGAGTCGGCCGCACTAGGCTGGCTCACATTTATAATTGGAGCACTGGCTCTACGACACGTTTGGATGATTCCTCAATCCCAGACAAATGACCTTCACGTCTCTTCTCCGCATTCCGCACACTCAACGAGAGAAACATATGCAGAATCCCCGATACTCTCGACGACCCCGGCCTGTCAAGATCACAAGCCATCTAAACTACACTCCAGACGGTGGATGGCTCTAGCACGAGTGACAAATACGGCTCTCAAGCTTATTCATGTCCTCATGTGCATTCTCAATGCATGCGGGGCCATCACGCTGTCTCTGCAGGAGCGATTCCCCAACGACTCCGGCACTATCACTTCTATTAATCTCCCAGCAGGCATCATTGCTGGCGTAAACTACAACTGCACTACTGCTGCAGACCCAACCGGAAGCAAGCCTATCATATGGTTCGAAGGATCCCCCGCTCATGGTGTTCTCGACTTCCTCGGTCTTCAACACTACCTCGCTGTCGACCACAATGTCTCCTCCTGCTCGTACGATCCCCCGAATTTTGGCTGGTCGTCACCCTTACGTACCGGTCTAAACAATTACGATGGCTATCTCCCCGCACTGATCGCACAACTAGGCCTCCAGAATCGGAGCATGGTGTATGCGGGCTGGGCCGACGGCTTAGTCTTAGCGCTCAAGCATGCAATCGCGGACAAGGAACACGCACGCGCGGTCATAGCCTTGGATGCAGCTCCGGACGGAATTGAGTGGCTCGACAAGCAGCGCATGGAGAAGTGGGCAGACGCACAGAGGCTTGCGTATCGGAGTGCAGACCTAGCGGAACGCGTCTCTATAGTGAGAATAGCTCTAAGTCTAGGGGTTGGATGGTAAGTCCGCATATCCTTTCCCTTACATCTCCATCAAGTTGCGATCTGGAACAACTTTGCACCTAGAGTATCTCTTCTTCAGCTAACGTTGGACTATATCAGGGGTTTGCTACCAATCTTCATGGGTCCAACCAAACAGTCCGACTACTTTTCCCCGTCCATCTTTCCGGCCTACTCTGCTCAGCGTTACAAAGATCCCTTCTGGGCAATGCAATACTACAGTCTGCTCCAGATCGCCGCCCAACCATCGGAAGACCCATTCCTCGTATCCACTGTCCTCCCTCCATCCATCAAGTTTTATACCGCTATGACAAAGGACGTCATGCTAGATGATCCTGCTTCAAACGAATTCTATCGCGAAATGAAGCTGGACATGGTGCAGCATATCGCAAATGGCAGCGTCGACAGGGTGGTTTGGTGTCAAGATTTGGATTGTAGTTTAAATTTTCCGGTGACCAAGGCGCGGTGGACGGCATCGGTGGTGGCGGATTTCGTCGCCACGTGAGATGAAATATTGTACGTTGCTGCGGTATATTTTGGCTGAAATATTGGGCTGGCTATGATGGGGTAGGTGCCTTAATGTCCTCCGTATGTTCCTCTGTTTTTCTCATTTTGTAAAAGTTATAGTAAATGCTGTAACCGAGTAGCGCGGTGGATTATCTCCCTGTCGATCCTTATACAGCTTACGAATCGTCCTCAGAGCTCATCTTCTCAGTTATTTATGTACAGTAGTTTTTCGCTCATTCAATTGATCAAAGTTGCTCGTCAATTCCCACCCTTGGTTTGGACCATTCAAACTGCCCTGCCGCCAAGGGTTTGGTTGGACTGATCGTGTCAAAGCTCTTGGTATTAAACTAGACCAAACCGACGTCTAAACGGATTGAACTGTCGCAGTTTTACAGAATTGTACGGTACCAAAAACTGTCAGACTAATAGAATTAGATCTGCTTACTAGCTCTTGACAAAGAAGTGTAATCTTGATATTATCAACTGCCACCTTCGGCGTTAATGAGAAATCTCATCAACATCACGGCAAGGCGTTGGAATAACGCCTATCTAGCTTGGTTTAAACCGGATTAGACTATTTCAGCCTCTTCAAATTGTAACCGAGCATCACCTATATCAGCCTTGTTAGCAGTTCGGCAGCAAGGTCGGCCTTTTGCTGCTCGCTTACACAAATACAGCAGATTGAATACTTTGAGAATATTCGGCATGCGCAAACGTCGTCACGGTTTATTCCCTAACTTGATCGCTATTATAGTCGTCTTTCCCTTACCTAGCGATTAGGATATTGAATATTTAAGAAGCTGAGCAATTGTTGATATTAAAGGAGTTATACTTCTGATTCAATAGTACTTGTGAGCCAGTTGCAGCGCTCAAAGGAGTATAAACAGACGTCAACCGCAACGGAGGTGATCGGGAAGCCGTTGAACGAACCTTGAAACGTAAATTCCAAGATTGACTAGCGACCGGACGGATCACCAAGGGTAGCAACGTTCCCATAAATTCCAATGCAGCTCAGGTGATATGCTAGAGGAAGCCAAGCCATATCATCCTCCCCGCGGGTTACCCACTACTACTTAACGAATGTTCCGCGTAGAAGATTCCGTTCAGGAAGGCCATCGCTATGCGAAAGAGCTGCGAGCGAGCAGGTGGGGGTTGACAAGCAACTTGCTCATGAATTGAGGAATTATCTAGGGATTGAATACACAAAGGGGTGACTAGGGAGACGAGTGCTAAGGAGGTTGCAAAACAGGCAGTGTAGGCAGTAATGGACTGGTGTAGGCTGAAGTACCAATCGGTGCTGCTCGGCTACAATATTCTTCTATCAGTCTCCAGAAATGTCCCATCGTCGGAGGACGATAGGGTCCGAACAACGGCGTTAACTTCTAGGGTCTGCAGCGCTGCTTCCGTGCTGGCATCCCACAGCCTGACCGTCTTGTCGCGCGATGGGGATGCTAGCATCTTGCCGTCTGGCGAGAAGGCCACGGCGCTGACGTAATGCGAATGTGCCCTTAAGCATCTGCAGAGGCATCTTCTTTGGAATCGACTGCCGCGAGTTGGTTGCTGATGCGGCAGTGTGGGATGGAAACGTCAATGCACGGTTTAAAGTTTTTGATGGCGCTGTCCAGAGAACGGACAGCGTGGCTCTAAAACTTACCCCCGTTTAGTACCATCACCAGCACGTGAAAATACTTATCACAAAGACCGACAACAATACAGACCCAATTCACGTTGCTTTTGTGCAAGCTCTAGAAGGTGTTCGCATCCATGCCGGCATTCAACGAACCCCTGCTCCTGTTCAGCCAAAGCTGTGATGTCTGGGCTCAATGTTTCTTTGAGCCAGCACATACTACATGCCAGGTAGCAATGGCACCATCTCCATTCGTATAATGCAACTATTCACGCAATCAATACACGCTGAAGGACGTCAGTTCTTTGAGCAGCTAAGGGGATAAGGCATCGATGGTTTCCAGCCTGACCCTAGCTTTACCCACAAAGAAATAAGTTCGTTTAGTAAGCTCAACACCATCCTCCGTTACTTTGACATCCACCATCAAATACAACGACAGCCGCATAATAATGAGCACACATTTCGAAGAATATCCAGCGCAGTCGATGCTCACACTTCTCAACAGCAAAGGCATGCAAAAGCCTGATTCTTGAGCTGGTCGACTTCCCATTGGCTGTGCGGATAAATTTGTCCAGTTCTTTCTTACGACAATCATTTGGGCTCCACCATCTCTATAGCAGATATGAGGTCAGGAATGAAGGTTCTCAAAGATATTCAAGCCGCCGGGCATGGCGCCGTTAGAACCATCAGCTTCAATAGTGCCGTCGAGTCTTAATATATGAATAAAGAGGACTTCGAACACGCAATCGACAACATTCTTGCGAATCAAACATTCATCAACGTCGACAGTTATGCCCAGGGTCATCTCGATGATAATCTCGATATCCCTTTGTCGGAAAATGAACTCCAGAAGACCAAGTCATTTGTATCCCGTCACTTTTTAGAGCTCCGGAAGCGAGATTTCGGTCATTTTGCGATAGTTTGCCGGGTAAATCCAGCCATTTGTTACCTGGAGAATTGCTAACACTGTCACACTACCCTGCATCAATCAATGGCATTGTGATTGGTCATCGTTACAATTCGCCAAGGCCTTGGGATCCGATAGTCAATGGAGAAGATATTCTTGCGAATGCCGTTGAAATCTCGTACGCGAGAGAAAACATGTCTGTTAGTTATGTTGAAAAGTACCGATTTCAGATGGTGGGGGTGAGGGGTAAGTGCCATGAAGACCACTTAATCCTCTAGACGAAAGTAGACTACATTACGAAATAGACCATGACTAGCTTATACAGTGGAAGAGTGTCAAAGTTCCTTATGACTACATATCTAACATGATATATGGCAATATGAATAGAGGAACTTGATCAAAAGATAGAAGATCGGCTGCCATTAAAATTACCTGAACATCACCCTCCAAATATACTCTTTGGGCTTACGAGGTCTTTCTAGTAAAATTAGAGGGAGCAAGGCTTACTAAATAAGGGCACTAGAAGGGATATTTTTTCAATTAGGGAATTGGTGTTCCGACTGATGTCTTATCCGCGTAAGTTGAGGAGTTTGGAAAGGTGTGCTGATGCCAGCTTCTTAGTGGATCATCAAATTAAAAGCCCATATTTCCGGGTCAAATTATAGTAAAGATACGTAAACATCAGCGGCAGCATGCATTTACACATTTTGAGTTGTGAGGCGGTCGCTGTCGGGGACGGCGAGAAAGTCGGAGACGCATCGATGTTTAGTAATCTTGAAGCCCAAAGGTGAAGAAATTTGGTTTAATAGCACCATGGACTAATGGTAAACTTTTATCATATAAGAAGCACTCAAAACTTACGTAATAATATTAAAAGCTTCACAGTTTATGACTCTAAAGTGACGGGTTGAAAACCGATTCTAATTAGCTACTTAGATCCCACTAACATCGGCAATGTTATTTCCATTGCCGTCACACTATCTAGATCAATAGTGTCGCCATTCTAAATATCAGAGCTACTAGCATCCTCGACTACTGAATTTCTTCAAAGAACTAAGACTGTATTCCAAATCGCCAGAGAGGAATATGGACAAATCTAGGAAATATTCAGCACAGAACTACCTATCGTAGGTAGTGGAAAGCTTTTTCAAGCAAAGCCACTTCGGAACATTATACGGGTAAAGGTCTTGCCGACCATCATCGGGAAGCAGCTGTCTATCGGCCCCAAGCCATTATTCAACTAGTGACACGCCATATGTTGAAAGGATTCTTGCCGTTACAACTCTTATTTTAACCCAAGTTATACTGCTAAATATGTAAGCTGAAAAGGCTTATACTTCCACCCCAAGGGAAATCACTTATTTGAGCGAGAAGGTGGGAAATTGAGGAGCATCTTCATTAATTGACAACTGAGTAGAGCTATCCTATATACAAATAACGAGTGGAATGTACTAGAAGGAGGATTTGTAATCTTTATAAGGATCGACATGGGGATGAAACAATCGTGTTGCTCGGTTACAACTTACTTCATACTGGGACACATTCCCTGGCCCAAGCCAAATAGCCAAAAGTGTCTGACCATCTCCCATCTCTCGGGTTTCCAATCTTCGGCATATGGGAATGCTTTACGGCTACGATGTACTGAATAGGCTTGAGCTGAAAGCATGATTTGGAAACCATTTCAGCTAACACTTGCCAAAAGTATCACATCTAGTACGACACCGACCCCTGGTGGTATGGCTCGGCTTTCAATTTTGATGGTTTGTCCCATACTATACATTGCGAAGAATATAGTATTGGAGGGTGAAGCCGTAGGGTTTCTCGAATAACGTTGTGGAGATAAGGCAGTTTTGCGATAACCGTAAGTGTGAGCTCCGAATTGGGTGTTACGCCAGCTCTTCTTCCAACCGGAACTGTTGTTCTCGATTCTCAGGTAGAGACATGTAACACAATATCTATGAAGGTACTTCAGAAGCGCTCAGGGATCCTAATCTTGTTAGTGTATGGGTTAGAGTAGAAGATGTTGCCTGTGATATTTACCTGCAATGAAAAGATTAACGCAATCGCGTGCGATGTACTTCAGATCGGGAAACGCTCGAGTTGGATCACTCTGCCTGAAACGGTTGATGAGTAAATCTATAAGGGATGGAGCTTTATCACCCAGAGTCCTGGAGCGATTAGTAGCCTTTTGCAAGGTGGATAAGGCATGTTTATGAAGGCGGGTTGTCTGGCCTGAATAGCCTTTTTGAGATTCGGAAAACCATGGTTGCTTGAACAAACACTTCATGACTCCTGCGGGATGACTTATATGGCTGATGATGGTCTGAGCAAAATTTGCTACGTACTTGGGAACCATGTCATGAAGAATACAGACAAGGGATCTTCAGTGGGCGAAAGAATGAACTGTACTGCAACAGGGGATGCACATTGCATACTCCTTGGTTCTGGTTGATTTTCGCATCAACCTGCTCCGAGAAACGGTCGCCCAGTACCTTAAATCGCCCCTGCGACCCCGAAGACGTGATTGTCAGTGCGTTTTACGCCGGCATAACAAACTTCTGCCTTTCTTTGCGGAGCGGCGGCGGAGAGAGCAAGATTTTGGTGGCAAACATTCGTGAGCTCTTGCTCAAAGGTAAACTGAGTATCTGACTGCAATTCGGCAGCATATTTACGCTTTGTTGATGCCGATTTAGGTAGCATACCGTTGGCTGAAAGAATGTTGGCTCATCAAGGTGACACCAGAGGTAACAAATGTGTGAAGCGCTAGTACTAATTTGGTACCTACCTGGGGTAAGAGCGTTGAGCTTCGGTGCAGAGTCAACACTAAAAAACTATCGTCAAGTCGACCTTACGTCTATTTCTACAGCCTCAAGAAATAATCAATCAATATGCAATCAATCGATCAATCATTTAATTGCTACAGAATAAATTGTTAGCAACTGTGTAGAAGCGCTTCGGTTCTGGGAGAGCACGGCTGCCGACAGCCGAGACTGTGAGAACACGATCACATTCATTATTCAAAAGGTTTATTGACCTTCCTGCAGATCAGACCATGCTACTTTTCCATTTCTCCAATTTACTAGACGCAAACGGTCTGCTCAGCATTCTAAATTTAACACCTTCGAAGCTAAAACCCGTCCAAACCAATCATGGAGCCGACCAGGAACGTAGACGGCGTCTAGAATCCCTCGCAATCGAATCAACTGACTGGGGAATTCCGCAATTATGTCTGTGGCCATGCTCAAGGCCATCGTCTTCGATACCCACTACTTCGTTAGCTGAGTTTCAGCTTATTTGACAAGTTGGATGGAGTCAGGAGCTTACCTCCGGGTTCTTGTGGCCTCCCTCGTATCATCTCAAGGACGCGCTCTCGATACCTTCGTTTCACCATAAACCCAATACATGGTATGCAGATCATGACAAGTATACCGAAAAGACCGAAGAGAGCTTCTTTCGACCAGCCCTCGTCCTCGCTTGATTTATGGGGTGTAGAGGGGATCGAAGTTGGAATAAGAATAAGAGCTTCTGGACAAAGTTATTGCCAGAGACGTGAAAAATTTATCTTTCATGCAAGAGCCCTTACCGTAGGCTTTTGATGTGGATTCAGCCATGCTTGAGAGTAACTAGGGAGAGGTAGAATTTGATTGGTGGAAACGTTCCTGCCGAATACGGTTATGTTGATTTGAGTCCGAAGCTTCAAGGTGGATAGGAAAAGCGTGAAAGCTTAATCGAAAGGTTTGGATTGTAAGAAAGTTTTGGGTTAGCCTGAGGGGAATATATACAACGACTCTGCCCTGTGCGAGAGAGGCGGCGTGCGTGGACAAGACCACCCTTGAGATCAGGATTGCGGCGCGGAATCGGTCGATATAAGCGCCGCAAGAAGGACCCAATTCGCCCAGAAACACAGCCTCGATGTAACAATCCAGAAACGAGGTTGACGCGCGTAAGACAGCCGGAGCGGCTGCGCTTATTACCCAACATAGTTTTCATTGGCTGCTGCAAGCGCAGTCACATCCTTTCAACTTATCGCTTGCAGCTTGTAGAGCTGGCGGATGAGCGGGCGTGCACCACTCCGGGGCTGCAAGGGGTTGGAATAGGCAGTCGGGTTTATACGGCCCCTCGTCGCTCGCCAAGGCATGGGCCGGCTGCTTTGCTGATCGTGATCACTGTTTCCACACGCCGAATATGTGCCCATGCAGCCCACTACTCTTGGAACCGCCGTCCCGTCCGTTTCCACACTCAGTATCCACGATGGAGCTTGTTCCTGACAGAGTTAAACCTCAGAAGCACTCCATCCCATGCAACTTGAACGAACATCTCTTGAATCCCTGGCGACAGCCAAAGTTTCATTGGAGAAGACTACATTCTTCACCATTGAATCTTGATCCTATTTTCATCTGTCATGATAAACGGTCGAAGTGTGTATTGTGACCTAAGTTGTCATAGATTACCACCAGACATGAACTCATCATCCCCCATACCCAATATTTTTCGGATTTCTCGTAGTCCAAATTTTCTAGTTGGGTTATACGAGCAATTATCTCCATGAACGAATCTCCACCTTCTTTACTCACCTTTTGAGACACATCGGGCATGGCTTGCTGCGCCATGCTTGACGTACCGGTGAGATGACGGCATAGTCCAACAGCGCGGCATTGGAGATCACATTTCTTATTACTTGGCCGATTTCGCTTGTTGCACAAATTAGCTGCCTGATAAAGAAATTTTCCAAACAAGATAGTCGTTCACTATATCACGTGCCGGGCACGTGAGTGGACCGTGGGCCTCCAGCCAGATCGAACCGAACTCAACGTGAATTTCAGCCTTGTCCACTTTCCCTATCTTCCAACAGAAATCCATAATAAGAGTAAACAACCCTCTGAATTACTAGCATTTACTATTAAATGAATCTTGACTTTACATTAATAAATGTCTATTTTACTAGCGTTATTTTAGTTACTATAGACTTTAATTAATTAAAAAATAGTTAACAAGTATTTGTATACTAGTAGCTAAAAATATTTATTAAATACTTTATTTTATTTATTAACGTTCTATTAATATATTAAGTTAATTACTAGTTTAGTCAATGTTTTATAAAGTATTATAATATTTTATTTAATATTAATTTTAGTATTTTAAAGCTAACTTATATATTAATTAATTAAGTTTAGTATTATTTTTATTAATTTGATTTAATTTTAACTTATAATTAAGTTGTAATATTTAGTATTATAAAAAATAAACTATATAATAGTATAATACTTATCAATTTACTAATTATTATATTTTATAATAATTTTTTTTGTAAATAATAGAATTTAAGTCAAAAGTATTTTTTAATAATTTAATATAATAATTTTTATAAGTAAGTACTTTACTTAAGGAAGTACTTTACTTTATAACTTACTAAAAAATTAAGAATTTATACTTAAATATTTTAACAACTACTTAATAATAAATTCTAGAAATTTAATAAGTTATTAATAGTACTTTAAAACAAAAACTATTAAATTTTTAAAAACTAGTAGTTTACCTTTTTTAAAATATTTAAGAAAAAGTAGATTTAAAAGCTAAAATACTACTATTTAAATAACTATTAATTATAAGTTTTTAAAATTTAATAGCTTTTATTTTAAAATACTATTAATAATATATTAAATTTCTAGAATTTATTATTAAGTAGTTATTAAAATATTTAAGTATAAATTATTATAATATAGGTTTATAAAAACTATTATTTTTAAGCCTATTTAAATTAAGTACTATATAGAGTTTCTATATAAATTATATAGACTTTTTTACTTTTAGAACTTTATATATATTTTATTTATAACTTTTATATGTAGCTTAGTAAGCTACATTTTATAATTTACTTTATACTATATATTATTATTATAGTTACTAACTTTATTTATACTCTATTACTTTTTAATATTATATAGCTTTTTTTTATATATTAGCTTTATAACTCCTACTAGTTCTGTAAAATAAAAATAAATTCTTATAATTTATATAGAAATAATTATAAAAATAGCTAAACTATATTATAGCTTTTTATAGTATTTATAAAAGCTAACTATAGTAACTTACTACTATTATAGTAAAAATAATAAACTTTTATAAATAAGTTATAATATTTAAGAAAGTTTATAACTACTAGAAAAAAAAGCTATAAAAATGGTATAAGTTACTAACTTACTAACGTAAATTATACTAGTAATAAGCCGTCTAACTAATTATTATAATAGTTAATTAGTTCTCTTACTTCCGGATTAAATAGCTCATTAAACTTAGTGGAAGTTAGTTAACTTAGTAGAGATAAAAAAAAGTAATACGGTAAGTTAAGATTTAACAGGATAGTATTAAACTATTTTACTTAAAATATAAATCTTAATTTTAGAGTAACTATAAAGAATTAAAAGTAACTATAAGCTGTCTAATGTCTTATACTTATAGTAGATCCTCCATACGTACATTATATACTAATTAAAAGTATATTAAATACTACTAGAAAAGATAAGGGAAGATAAATCTATACTTAGTATTATCTTTATTATTTATACTTATTTTTATTATGTCTTGCTATAACTAGTTATCTAATTTATTTACCTACTCTAAGTACTATTCCCTATAGAACTTAAACTTACTATAAAGTAGTCCTATCTGTAAGTTCTGTCTACGCTAATTTATCTTAGCTTATTAGTATTACTTATATATTTTTTATACTATACCTTTTATAATAACGCTTTCTTACTTACGTTTCTTTTTTTATTATAGTTTGTAATATTATCCCCTTTCTCTAAGCCTTTAGCCTAAAGGTTATTCTGTTCTTTTTTCTATAGAGAGTATAAAAATAGCTAGTTCTTTATATAAAAGCTGAGATTATAAGAACTCCTTATACCTTTTCTGTTTTTCTAATTTCCTAAGAATAACTTGAGCGGAATCATTCTTAATATAAGCTTACTATTTAGTAAAAAAAGTCTAAGAGAATATTTATTAAATACCGTCTTTTTATTCTTACTATTATAATAATAATAATTATTATTATTTAGTGCATCTCTCCTCAGGGTGATGTTCTAAATATATTAATTAAAATATAAAGTATAATCTTATAATAATATAATCTAAGTGAAATTATTTAGATTATAATAAAAAGTGTCTTTAGTGACAGCTAGAGAAGACTTAAAATAACTTATTAGCTTATTATTACTATAAAGAGAAACTCTGTGTTTATAAGCACTAGCTTTATTATAAGCTAGTCTAAATAAATTCTTAGAAGAAGAAAATATTCCAGCATAAGCTTACCTTAATTAACGAAGTTTATATAATAAAGAAGAAAGAGTAGAGTTATTAGAATTAACTTAATATATTATAATTTATAGTGTCCAGCGTTAGCTCGTTTTTCTTCTCTAGGTTTAAATAAAACGTTTTATATTCTATATATTCTTTAAATACGTCTCTAGAGTAAGTGTTTACTGCTTTTTCTAGTAGTACTAGTTAATTAGCTTTAAATTATTCTTTAAGTTCCTAATTAGCTCCCACGTATTATCTTTAGGTTTATAGTTTTTTTATCTAACTAAATACTTCCACTAACGCCTAAACTATTAGTAATCTAAAATTTACTAAACTCTATACTTAGTAGTATCTTCCTTAAGTTTAAGTCTTATCTATAGTTTGGCATTTCATGGTGCTGGTTCTAGTAGCAAAATATAAAAAACTAAATAAATTCTTATATTCTTAGATAGTTATAGTTTATAATTTACAGATCCTATTTATCATTTAACCTTAAATAGTCCTAATTTAATATAATCTAGTTTTTTTAATGGTTGTTTTATTTTTAAATTTTTTTTATAATAGGAAAATCTTATCCCCCTTCTTAAAGATTAGTTTTTTAATTTTAAATTTATTCTTTTTCTGCTTACTAAGTTCTCCTCTTTAGGTAATCTTTCCTACTATTTTCTAATAAAGTTATTATAACTTCTTAATCTTTATTCTTATTAATTCTAATATTTTATTTAGTTTTCATGGTTCTTAATAAGCCGTAGGCTTATAACCATAATTTATAAAGAATAGTAATCTTCTAGTTATTAATAACTTTATAGAGTTATATATAAACTTAGCTATTAGTAGTAAGTTAATCTAGTTATCCTATTATTTATTAACGTATATTTATAGGTATTGTTCTAATGTCTGATTTATCCATTCTATTTATTTATTTATTTATAGGTAAAATACTATTAAGAGGTAGTACTCAGCCCCTAGCTTTTCTATAAATATTTTTTAGAATATTAATATAAATAATTTATCTCTGTCTGTAATAAATTCTCGTGGTAATTTATATTATGCTATTAATAGTTTAATTAATAATATCACTAATTCGTTTACTTTAATTTCTGTGTGTGTTAGTTCAAAGTATGTGTACTTTATAAGTTAGTTTATTATACTAGTAACTATTATCATATTATACTATTAGTCTTAATAGGTGGTTGTTATTAGTATTTCTATAATAAAGTCTATTATAACTAATTCCCATAGTAGGTCTGGTAAAGGAATTAGTTATATAAGTTTATATTTCTTATATTTTAATACTTTATTTTTTTTGTACTTAATACATTCTAAAAGAATAGCTCTAACCTTTTTCTATATTTTAGGAATCCAGAAATATCTGTTAATCCGTTCTATAGTTTTTTTAATTCCTTAATGTCCGTGCATTTTAGCTGAGTGTTAGTTTTTAATAAGCTTAATTTATAATACATCTAGTACATAAATTATTCTCTAGTCTAAATTCTAGTATAGTTATTTATTATTAAAGTTCCTTATTTATTTTTCCCAGGTATTTTCGATAATGACTACTGTTTTAATATCTATTTATAAGCTTTCTAGAGATCTATCTAGTTTTTATTTAAGTATTATATTATAGATTTCTAGTACGTCTCTTATATAGTCTGCTTATTAACTAAATATATTAATCACTATATTTTCTTTTTCTATTTTATAAAGTATTTAAAAGTTAAATGTAGAAACTAGTTCCTACTATTTAACTTATTATTAATTTAATTTCTTTATTATTATGAATGCCGTTAGATTCTTATGGTCTAAATATATAATAATTTAATACTTAATTCTCTCTAAGTAATGTCTCTATTTCTTAAATACTTAAACTATTACTAATAGTTTTTTATTATAAATATCATAATTTAACTTAGTAGTTATAAGTTTATGAGATAGAAAGTCTACTAGATATTTTTATTTATTATTTTATATTTATAATAGAATAGCTCTAATAGCTCTGTCTGATGCATCTATATATATTTCTATTTAAAGTTATAAATTAAACATCTTTAATATTAGTGGTTGTTAGAATATTTCTTTTAATATTATAAAAGTATTTTCTTTGTGTTGTTCTCACTTAAATTATTAATCTTTCTTAAGTAATTCCGTTAAGGGTGATGTGATTTTTAAATAGTTCTTAATAAATTATTAGCAAAAACCCGTAAATCTAAGAAAAGAATAAACTTCTTTTATATTTATTAGTATAGGCTAAGATAGGATATTTTTTATTTTATCTAAATTAACTACTATCCTATCTTAGGATACTAAGTATTTTAAGAATTTAACTTCTATCTTATAGAACACATATTTTTCTATTTAAATATATAGTTTATATTTCTTAAGCTTTTATAATACTCTCTTAGTATGCTTAATATATTCTTTTAGCATTCCATTTATGTATATAAGCATGTTATTAAGATATGCTATTATAAATACGTCTAGATATTCCCTTAGTATATAGTTAATAATTATCTAGAATATTACTAGTGCGTTAGTAAGTCCTATTAGTATAACTAAGTATTTAAATAATCTATATCTTATTTTAAATATTATTATCTATTCATGTTCTTTGGCTATTTATATTCGGTAGTATCTATCCTTAATATTAAAAAGACTAAACCATTTAGCTTCTTTAAGTTTATCTATAAGTTCTAATATTAGTAGTATAGGGTAATAATTTTTAACTATTACTTTATTAAGATATCTATAGTCAATACATAGCCTTAACTTTCTATTTTTTTTTTGTATAAAGAGTATTGGTGAAGCTATTTTGCTTTAACTAATTTATATATATCCCTTCTATTAATTTTCCTGTAGGAATCTCCATAACTCTTCTTATTAATATATAGGTACTTAATATAATAGTCCTGGTTTTAAATCTGTTTCTTTCTTAAGCGTGATTTTATAGTCTTAGTCCTAGTATTCTAATAACTAGTCTTTAGCTTTCTTAAAGAACTATTTTCTAAATTCCTCTTAGTATTCATCTAGTATAATAAACGTGGTATTATAAAGTATTATTTTCTTTATCTATATTATAGCTTTTATTTATCTGTAGTAGTTTTTTCTAACTTCTATAGACTTTATCTTCTAGTTAATTATTAGATTCCATTATGCTAGCTAATTCTATCTTAAGATAAAATCTTTACTACTTAGATCTATAATCTTAATATAACAGTTATCTATATAACCTACTACTCTAATAGTTATATTCCGTGTTTTAAAATTAATTAAACCTTTTTTAAATGCTGCTAGACTATCATCTATGCGTCTTATTCACACAAGTTTATTTAAAACTTTAATTAGTATTTAATATCTTTATACTTACTTATTTAATATAAGTGTTTTACTAGCCCTATTATTTATAAGCGCTAGTATTTAGTTACTATTAATACATACGTTTACATATAGCTTATTCTTATATTTTCTTTAGTTTAGTTATGTGTATATAAGTGTTATGTTTTTTCTAATTTCTAGTTCTTAGTCCTCTAGTAGCTTAGTTATAGTCTACTAGCTTTCTAGTTTTTTATCTATAGTTGACTTCTAAATAGCAGTTATTTCTTTAGTGTTTTTTTTTTAGGTCTATGGATTAAATATCTCTAGAGTTAGCATGCTTTTTTATTAAGTATTTTATATACATTTTTAGCTTATTCTCTATAATCCTAACATTTCCATCCCAAGAAACATTCTTGATATGTGAGTTTTTTATGTGAATCCGTAGCTAATTATCCTTCTTAATAGTGTTTAGTTTAGTGTTATTAGCATCCTATCTAGCATTTATCCCATAATAGTTATTTATGTTTATTTGAGTTTGGGTTCTATAGTTTATCTTCTGAGTCCATGTAAACCAATTCTTGCTGTAGGTTAAGTTCTTTTTTATTTACTAGTTATTATAACACTTTTCTTATCTTTAGTTCTTTGATACGTATGGCGTGTTTATTCTATCTATAGTTTTTTCCTATATAGTTAGAAGCTACACATATCTAGTATTTCTTTCTTATTATTCTGTTTACGGTATTATCATTCTGTACTCATAACATTAGTAAAGAGGTTTCTTCTTTCTTTTTCTTCTAATCCTATCCCAGTTTTGGATGTCCGACGGGGTGATAGTATATTGTATTAATTATAACTAGTATAGGTGTCTGTTTATGAATCTTATTTATCTATATGGCTAGTTTTTAGTTGCTTAGTCTTTTATGCTATTTGTTTTCTACTAACTATAGCGCTTATTAGCATTTATATATTCCGTCTTCTAGAGTAACTTCCTAGTATTTAGTAACACAGTATTCCCCTATATAGTACTTTGATTTGTATATCCAACAGTGTCCCCAGCGCACGCGCTGTATAATTATTGTAGACATTAGCTTTTTACCTTCTATTATCTCTTAATCCTTTCTTTATTTGAATTTCTAATCCTCCTTATAGAATGGTCTACCTTCCTGTTCTATGATCTTATAAAACCTTTGCGTTTCTTTCTTGGTTTCTGCGTTATATTATCAAACTGCTGTCTCTCATACTATAGTAATCATATCACTAGGTCATTCTGCTAGATGATTCTTAACTTGCTAATACAGAACTTCGCATTCATATTTGAGATGTATGTGGCTTCCATATATCCAGCATTATTCCTTCTAGATTCTTTTAGTGATCGTTTCTTCTATGACTATGTTCCTTGCTTATTCCACTCGGACCATGGCGATTTTGATTTCCTTAGGCGCCTTAGTCTAGACGTAAGCTTTCTTAACATCTAATTATCTCTATTTATAATCTTTAATGAAGTGTTCTTATTTCCTATATTCTAAACAGGCTTTACGTGCGTAGCGTTCCATTCATTCTTTGGCTTACTTTCCTTATCCTTTTCCGATAAATGTCTGCTTGACGTCGATGTCCATTTCGTTATAGGTTCAGTTGTCTTTCCCGTTCTTCTTAGGTGCATGGATTACTGATCTTCCACGTGCTTTTTTCTCTTACTCTTATTGGTACTAGTAATTGTCGATGGTCACTGCTTGTTTAATGATTCCCAACAAGATGTTTAGCCGTTTTCCTCTAGAGATCTCGTCCTTGATTCTATCTTTTAGTCCTTTATAGTACATTATGACTAGTGGTTAGTCTACCCAATCAAGTCGTGATTAGATCTGCTTGAATTCCGTAGTGTAGTTGGCTACTAATATTCATTGCTTGAGCCGTTGAAGCTTCTAGATTACTTCGGTTTCTTCGTTGATTTCCCTGAAGACAACAATCATTTCCTGTTCAAAGCGTTCGTAATTCTTGAAGGCTCTTTGCACATCGCTATTACAATTAGCTAATCCTGCCATTCCCAGGTTGAGATCTCTGTTGGCTAGATAATTCTATGCTAGTGGTTTAAACTATTGTATAGCTCTGCCTGTCATGTTCATGCCAGCCGCCAGGATCCGATCTTAGTCAGTTAGAAACAATTTCTGATTGAAACAACAGTAGAGGTCCATAGCTGCCATGAAGATCTTAAGTTCATTCCTATTACTATTGAATTTCTTAGGAGGCTATATTTTCGCAGTCTCTCCTCCTTAATTTATTCTGACTTGCTGTTACAGGTTTATTAAGGCATCACGTAACTCCATAATGGCTGCTCCTTATTCTTAGATAACTTGTTATACACTCTTAGTTCCTCCGGATGTACTTCCAGTTATGGATGAAGGTCCTACCATGACTTCTTCTTCACTACTGCTTTCTTCCGACGAATAAAGTTCCTATTCGTCTTCGTAGTGGGTTGTCATAGACGTTCGACAATTGGTTGCTGGAATCTATCTAACTGCTTCTCCTACTCTCTTGAGGTGGTAGTTACAATATTACAAGTTACTAACTTACTAACGTAAATTGTACTGGCAACAAGCCGTCTAACTAATTGTTGTAACGGTCAATCAGTTCCCTCGCTTCCGGATCGGATAGCTCGTTAGACTTAGTGGAAGTTGGTTAACTCAATAGAGATGAGAAGAAGCGATACGGTAAGTTGAGGTTCAACAGGATAGTATTAAACTATTTCACTTGAGGTGTGAATCTCAATTTTAGAGTAACTATAAAGAATCAAAAGTAACCGTGAGCCGTCTGATGCCTCATACTTATAGTAGATCCCCCGTGCGTACATTGTATATCAATTGGAAGTATGTTGGATACTGCCAGAGAAGATGAGGGAAAATGAGCCCATGCTTGGCATTATCTTCATCATCTGCACTCATCTTCGTTGTGTCTTGCTGTAGCTGGTCACCTGACCTACTTACCTACTCCAGGTGCTATTCCCTATAGAACTTGAACTTACTACGGAGCAGTCCCATCCGTAAGTTCTGTCTGCGCTAATTTGCCTCAGCTTGTTGGCATTGCTTGTACATCTCCTCATACTATGCCTTCCACAGTGACGCCTCCTCGCTTGCGTTTCCTTCTTTATTACAGTCCGTAACAAAAAAGCTTAAAAGTAAATTATAAACTTACGTGTATAGATATAATTTAAAAGTCTAATACTTACTATTTTTACTTTTACTTCTATTTCTGTTTCTACTACTATTTTAACTAAAACTAAATTATTTATAACTATTTTTTTTTTATTTATTTTTATTCTATTTATAATTTATACTCTTTTTAAATGCTTATCTAACTCTAATAAATTTAATAGTAATAAAAATAACTTTTAATACTTTATAGTATAAATCTATATAAAAATAATTATAAACTAAAACTACTTTTTTACTACTAAATTTTATATACCTTATATATATAAATAACTTAAAGGTATATTATATAAGTAAGTTCTTTTATATATTACTAATAGTATCTGCTATTTACTAAACTACTTTATAATACTAAAAATTCTAAAGTAAGTTTATAGAAACTTAAATTAACTCTATAATATTTAATAGAATTTATTAAACTTTACTAAAAGAACTACAAATTTAGTATTTTTTTAAGTAAAATTTTAATAGCTAGCTTTTAAATTTTGAACGATCCAACCCTAATCATATTTGGCCAAAGTGGCAACCGCCCCAGGGAAACACATACAAATAAGGAAGACGTGTACAGAATAGATTCCCTCAGTCGCAAACCTCTATTGCTTGCGTACAATGAGAGACCAAATCGGAGATATCCGATAAGGCTGCACTAGGCCAGGTTCGCAAACCTGTTCGCTCTTGAACTCTCTTTGCCGGTTGCTGTAGCATCCAAATACTCGGGTAGATTTTTTGATTCGCCGTCTGGCTGCCTGTTGCTGAGATGTTGCGCCGCACTAGACTCCTACCTACGTAAGCCTTGTCATCAGACTTCATGTGAAGAACCCACCACAAGGCTGAGACACATCTTTGTATATATGTGGAGGACCAGCGAATAATGATGACTACAAGAAGACTATCAGCGCATGGACGATGAGTGAGACGCTGTAAGATTGGGAGCAGCAATGAAAATAAGGAGAGTTGAAAACTCACAAAGATTCAGAAGTCTCAAGCTTCGAGACTTTCACCCGCTTTGAGCACTGTTCTGGCGGACGTGTGCTCCTTCAGTTTAATTTCTCCCCAACTGTGTTCTTATACAGTCGAGTAACATCTTCAAGTAACTCCTTTTCCTAATCCCCCACGTCTAGACTCACCTTGTCCGCATACTAGCGGTATATGCCTCCTGCTGATGTCGTCGTATAGTTTCCAGGTCCCGACAATCCCAGCCTGTAAAACAATATACGGAAGGTCGACGGTTACAAATACGCCCTAACTCAACGTCTTGCAGTGGCTGTCAGCGCTCGTCATCTAAGGGTAGAAACACTTACCATCAGCTTTTTGTTTCCTCCCACAAAATCGCTTTGTAACGATGCACTTCCAAACAAAGCCAAGGGCGGAACACAGAATCATAACAAGAACGCCCAGCAGACCGAAAATGGCCTCCTTCGACCATGCACTGGAGGTGGAGCCGGATGGGGCCGTTGTCGCTACAGCTTTATTAACTTAGGGTGCAAGCCTTGCTAGAGGGATGAAAGCTGGCTCACCATCCATTTGGTTCGCTAGCAAAAAAGGCTTGGTGTATTCCAGCGCCAGCCCCAAAGGAAATTGTCGGGCTAGTTGAACGAGGACGTGACGCAAGGGAAATTAGATTGCTTTGAGTGCGTAAGGTTCAATACTTGAAGATGTCGACCTTGAGCACATTAACAAGAAAGCATCCGGGGATTAGTGACGTTATCATACTTACTACAATGGTGGGTCTATCAATCCTTAAATCGTGGAGAAAAATTTAAAAGCAAGCCTCAAAGTACCCGAAAAAGAGGCTATCGATTGTCTGTTGGGATGGCACACGCCGTATAAACACTAAGTGTCCCTTGGATTGGAATACCTTAGATACGGTATTGGCGGCCCAAACGGCACAAAGGACAGCAAAAAGTACTGGAGCGGGTCGTATGAAGCAAGCCAGAGGACACTCTGCCACCCTGCTAAACGAACCAATCTTAGTTGGGTGCTATCCGGAAAAGCGCACGGCCACTTTAAAGGACCACAAGAGAGAAATCAAAGCGCAGGCAACAATTCGCTCGCAATTGCGGCGTCAGGAGATAGATTGTGAAAGAAGTTTGAAATGATTGTAGGAAAATGAGCGTAGGCATATCCCGACATTGGGCATGTCGTTCTAGATATAATGCAGTCGATTTGCTAGATGACTGCAATAAGCACGGGCTTTAGATCGAGGCACGTCAGGATGAAGCGTCCTTAATGACGTGCCCAGCAGACGTTAGCTCGGTGGTGTCAGGGTGTCTCAACTTTTGCTGGGGTGCCAAGTAAATAATTTCTCGCACAGCCCAGTATGACACGCCAGTCCCCGGGAGTTCAGGGCTTCTGGCACAACTATAACCAGGGTATCTGCACCTCGCTTTCCACGGGGATGGGCATCTGCATGTATTTGGAGGAGCACTGGCGCAAGCCGCACACGCGATAGGCTCGTATCTTCGTTAGCCAACATCATCAGCCAATCCAAACCCATGAAGATTCGAGATCGTGTCGGGGTATGCGGTGACCATTTAACGAAACTTTCCTCCCGAGAACACGTTTGACCTTGATGCCTAAACAGCAGTCGACAGACACCCTTAAGCTCTAACGAGGCTCCTTCGAGGCTGGCTTGTCGAGTTCAGCCTCGATGAATCACCAACACGTGGACAATAGGTAACAGCAATGGCTGATGATAGTCTCGACTAATAAGTATGAAGGATGACTACGCAAAGCGTGCATGGAGTCTGAGGGGCGTCTGAACGCAAAATGCAAAGAACCCCAAGAAATTATCCGCTCGCTCTCCGCTAACCGCCATCAACTCTAGCAAATATGTCGTCGCACTCCGGAGGAGCACGATACAGAATCGCATATACGCGGTGTGGCTCGTAAGCTCGGGGGTAACACTTCCCATTTGGATCAACATCGTGAAGTATGCAGGCCTTATCAGAAGCGGTATCGTACATCACCATTGGTCAACCCAATAATGCCTATATGCCATACCAGAAATCCTAGGGAACCCTTCATAAACGAGAAGATCATTAACAGCCGCGATTCGCGACATCCTCTTATATATCTATACCGCACATTTCTAGCTCTAGCAGAACACTTCGCTTCTCTCCGTCGATCCTGGATGGGTTGCTGGGTAAGGCACATCTGTAAAGTTTCCCGCACGTAGGCCAATTGAATGGTGACTTTGAAAACGCTGACGCCAGTTTCTTACACGAAATATAAGTTTTATATGTTGTGGCTTGATCGAAACCCGTCATGCATTCTATGGGACCTAGCAATGTGCAGTACGTAGGACCATTAGGTGATGCTCCTAGTCATCAGCATGAACACCATCCCAGGAAGGAGAACCTAGCATTCGACTGCAAAGGTCACAATCTCAAGGAACCTACGAGCATTGAATCCCTGCTTATGTGAGCTCGGTATAAACAGACCAGAGGACTTGGGTTACTAGACATATTTGATTGCGGTAGAAGCGATACGAACACTCGCCTTCACGCTATCCAGAGAATCATAACCTGGACCGATAAGACCAAGCCTTGAAAATCTAGCTGATTCAAAGAACTTACAGAGGGTTCCAGTATGTCGAATATGATCCCTTTGGCTCTATGTCTCTTCCATTTTGTCCTTTTAACCCCTTATCGTACTCTTCTGATGTCTCACAGTGAAGCTTAGCCGCCTTCTAACATCTCCTTATCCGTACGCTAGCAGTATAAGCCTCCTGTTGCTGTTTCCGTATCAATTTCAGATCCTGATGCTCCCATGTTGTAAAAGAATAGATGGGATTTGTATGATCATTGCTGTTTCCGTGTTCAACGTCTTGGCAGACACGTGGTTTCTTCCGCCATCGGCCCTTCATTAGGATACATTTCCAAAGAAATCCTAGGCTCGAGATTATCACCATAACAAGGACACCGATCAAACTGAATAAAGCTTCCTTCGACCACCCATTTGCAGTAGATCTAGGAGCAGTGCTTGCGCCTAAGGCATCATCAGATTAGATCCAAGCATAGTGGAATCCTGTAAGACAACCCACCGTTCATCCTACTTATTTCTTCCTGGAAATTAGGTAGTATTCTTCTGTAGCGGTCTAACTTTGAAGTTCTGCCATCCGCTTTTGATTATGTTGCTTGGGGCAATCCCGTTTCCAATCTCGGATGCTAAGTCCGGTGATCCCGGATTAAGTTCGATAATCGAAAATGATAGTGAGTTCTGGGATGTGCAACGTGGAAGCAAGTGGTGTGGTAAACCGTCAACAGTAATTTGAGTTGTGCTGGACTAGTATATGGCTGGTCTGAATTGAAGCCAGACGAAGGCGGAAACGCGAAGCTTGGTATTTCTCGAAATTGCCAATAGGAAGTTATTCTGGCCCTACATTTTGTCAGCCTTGCAGCAGAGTCATTTTATCTTGAGCAAGGCTTGCTCGTTCTACCTACTAATGCTCACGTGCGGTCCGTAATAATCCCGATGAGGCTGTGGATTAATGCTACGATGATGCCGAGCCCTAGGGCAGAAAGTTATTTTAAGTGAGGAACGTCGTTTCTTTTCTGAGGCCTGAAGAATAGTATGGGCTAAGGCTGAGGTATGGGGGGAATGCTTAGTACCCATCTCTTTGAAAGGAAGTTGCGCCGTATAAATATTTGAATGTGCCACTGACCGCAAATGTTGGGACTGACGAATCAAACCCGAGCAGACCTGTATTTCCTGCAAGTCGCTTACGTGTTGCCCGTTCAGGATTAAAGAATCAAAGAACACCTATCAACTGTGGACATCGGTCCAGCTCCGACTGCCTCCGCAGACTGGTGCAAAACAACATTTCTGGCAAGAGACGAAGTCCGACAAGGAGGCCCAGGATATCTGCACCTCAGCTCAAGCCCGTACCAGTACTAGCCGAAAACGCCGACTGATCGACCACTAACGAGGAACTCAATGCAGTCCGGTGTACATCGGCAACCGTCCCGGTCGGCAGCTAGGCAGTATTGGAAGTAAGCAGTCAGGAGGGACGGGGCAGTTACTCACGAGCCTTGTCAGAGGGCTTTTCGCGCTCTCCGATATGCAGCCAATCACCTCTTCGTTTGTCGGTGTGCGTGCATCAACCCCACCACCCATGCAAAGAACAATCCAAGCCTCAGGTATGAGAAGCTAAGTGTGTCGCGCCCTGTCGCCGTTTGCGCCCACATTCCGCTAAGATCTCGCTCCGAAACCTGCTCTAGACCCTATATTTGATGTCTGCATCTCCGCACACTGGCGGTATATGCATCCTGGTGTCACCGTATAGCTCGTAAGTCTCGAAGACGCCAAGCTGGGAAACAATACACGGAGGGTCTGCTATTGCATCCTAGCCTTAACTCCACGTCTTCGAATTGGTATTAGCAGCATTCATCAGAGAGAGAAGTAAGTTTACTATTGATTCTTGGCTTGTTCCACCGACTTCTGGTTGAGACGCACTTCCAAATAAGCCCTAGAGCAGAGCACAGCACCGTTGTAAGGATGCTTAGTAGGCCGAAGAGGACTTCCTTTGACCATCCGCCCGCGGTTGTGCTCATCCGGACTGACAGAGCATTTGAGTGGTAGTATTAGGACCTCAAACTAAAGGGTGCGAGCTTCTTGGCTTGATTACTATACGGAATCGGGGTTCCAGAGAATTAGGACGCGGGATCGAGGCTGATTCAAGAATGGCAATCGAGATAACTCGAAGATGAATGGCTTTTTGCCGATAGATGGCGTCAATTGTGGAAGGAAGAGTTTAAGAAGAGCAATTTGGACAAGTCTCCAAAACATAGAGACGAAAACCGTTCGGGGCTCGAATATCGATACTAACATTCGTCATGGAATCATGAAAGAGGCGTGAGCAGGGTTAAGTACGCGTCGATTTACCAGTGTGCGGCAGTGTGAGCTGGCCGCTGAACACGATGAAGGTCATCATTGCCAAAGGATCGATGAGTAGGGAATGTTTCACAATACCCGGGAGATATTGACCTGTAAATTTTCCTCAGATTTAACGAGAGGCTCATTTTCCAACTGACATGCGGTGAGAAGAGGCCGCCGAACGGCACGATACAGTGGCCGGAACAAATTGTGGACAAATATCGTCCATGTCCAGACCAGGAGGTAACCAGAGCACCCTCATTAGGCACCGTCGACACCGCAGTCGAGTTCGAACAAGACTATATTGGTGTACACGGATCTCGCTGTACTATCTCTGGTTCCCATGAATTCGTCATCTGTGTGTAGGAATCGTGTTCAAGGCTCGCTTGCCTGTTCGGGGATCCAGAGGACTCACCGTTCAGCAATCTGCAAAAGAATTACGAATGAGGCTGAAAGAGTGGGAAAGCTGAACGAAGGAGAGTATACAGAGAGTCGGAAAATGAAGTGCCCGGTCCCCGGATGCCTCTCCGAACGGATCTTGTCCAAGGGGATCTCATGCATTGGGCCTAAACCTGCGAGTGTGATTGGTCAGTCAAGATAGTAGAACATTAGGAGCGCGAAGAGCTTCAGGCCGATGGCGAAACTCCCGCATGCTTGCTTCTGAGTCAGCAGCAGTGTGAATGATTGCTTTCTACACCGAAAAACCGGCGAGGGACGGAGATTGAACGAAATGATAGGATTGCGGATAAGTTGCCCTGAAGATGGATCAGGCGAAATGAATAGATCCAGAAGAGGAAAACCTTAGCGGATGGGAAGTGCAAAAAAATATATCTGTGACCTTGAAGAGCACATAAAAGGGATATATCAAATCATCTTCATTCACTACCTATCCAACTTCGAACAACCTTTCCAATAAAGGTTTACTTTCCTTAAATCCCAGCTTCCATACAATCCAACCCATCCATCACTGTCCCACCCTCCCAACGGACAGGTTCGAGACCACCCAGAGACCAAAATAAGATACATTTCTTCAAACATTATCGACCTCTAAAAAAGGTTCCCAAACCTCACCACTCACCCAGACCGTACCTTTCAGCATAGCCAAAGATACGATAAGAGCCACAATCAAGTGTGGGGTTTGGGTATAAATAGGAATAGATAATAAAAAGCGGTTTGCGCCAAATCGAAGCGAAAACAATCCACAGGATCCTTGTCGAAGAGCGTGGGTTAGAATTCTAGATCTTCCGGCGAACATCTTTGCAAACCCTCTAGAATAGAAGTCAGGGGTAAAAGGAGAGTAAGTTAGGTATTTACCTTAGCGATCCTACGCTGCACGGGAATATAAAAAGCGCGCCACCGGCACTCCAAATTCAACCAAATCAAAAGGGAATAAAGGAAATCACATAGGAAATTTGCGCGTGACCATTGACCTCATAAACCATTACATTGCCTGGCCTGGAAGCGGTTTCCTAGCCGGCATCGGTAAATTGGCGTTAGGATTCATGGGGCTTGGGCCAGGCGGGGATGCCCGTCGCGCCATTACTTGACTAGCGGAGTTCGACCGAGGTCGTTGCATTTGCGGCGGGGGCATCTGTTGAGGGCCACCTCCATAGGGACCTGGAGACATGGAGCGAGGAGGCCCGGCGTATGGTGCGTTGCTGTTTGATCGGCCACGGCCGCCCATATTTGGAGAAGGCGACATTGAACGAGGGCCAGGAGACATTGAGCGGGGACCGGGAGACATGCGACCGTTGGCTGGGGAGAGAGATGGCGGGTGAGGCGAGCTACGTCCGCTGGCTGGAGAGAGGGGGCGCGGTTGAGGAGCGCCAGGACCCATATGAGGTCCCACGGGCGGACCACGCATCCTCGGTACAGCTGCTCCTGGCGGAGATTGACGAGGCGGTCCAGTGCGAGGCTTCATTGGGTGCTTAGAAAGACAAGTACGCGGGACGACACCTTGTTGTGAGCGATCCATGCGGACACAAAGTGCCTGTCAAGTTGTCAGCTTTGTGATTGAAGTTTACGAAGGTGAGGAGTAACCTACCCAACCGTCATCATACTCATGAAGCATCCTAACCAATTGACCAGCATGAAGCTCAAGTTCATCATTCATAGAGGGCTTGAAATCGAGTTGAACACGGTGGACATTGTTAGGTCCTGCGGGTGCAGGAGCAGGACCGTTAGCATTTCCTCCAGCGACGGCGATAGGTGGAGGACCAGTGGGAGCTGGGCCGGGAGAGGCAGGTATGTCTTCAGTCCACGCTGGGCTTGGTGGAACAGTGCCATTTTCAGACCTGATGCTAGGAGGAGAAGGAACTTCTTTTCCGACAACTGGAACGGCTACTGCAGCGAGAGTAGGGGCAGGGGCAGGATTTGCGAAGTCGTTGAGATGAGAGTCTGGTGCCGGCGGATGGTTCGCAGAGAGAGTGCTAGGAATCGTTGTTTGTGGAGTCTCAGTGGCTGCGTGGTTACCGAACGGATTCTGTGGGGTCGTCTGGGGGTCACCGAAGGGATCTGTGGGAGTTCCAGCAGCATTCGCAGCTCCCGGTCTCTCCCAGGAGCTGTTTGGCTGAGTTGGGGACGGGGTTTGTTCACGAGGAGCAGCAGCCGCGGCGACACCCAACATATTTCCGCCACTCTTGCGGTTCTCGTTCAGGGTAGGCGAGAATTGAGTAACTGGTCGGAGACTGAGGCGAGGAGCGGTTGACATGGTACGCGCCGTTCGGATGCTAGATGCAACTTCAACTGGCGGCGGAGGGGCAACATTCTGCATAGCAGTCTTCTCATCATCCATCTTTTGCTGTGCGGTCTTCTTCTTCTTGCGGTGATACAGGATAAGAATTGCAGCCAGAACACCCGCGATAGCAAGAAGAACACCCAAAGCAAGGCCAGCTTTCGCTCCTCCCGACAGGCCACTACTCTTCGAGGCTTCAGCCGTAGGTGTCGACGATGAAGAAGCGGTCGCAGCTATCGCCCCGGTTACAATCGGCGATGAGGTAGCAACCATCAAGGTGGAAGCCACGGCTGGAGCGGAGGTTGGCTTGCTCGTCTCCTCCGCTTCGGACTCCACTTTGCTCGGTTTCCTGGAAGTAGCACTGGGCTTTTCGTCGGAGTGTGCACTTGCTTTAGGCTTAGAAGATGACTGCGTATTCTTCGCAGTGGATACCTGAACTGGGACTCCGATAAGTGTTGCTGGTGCCTGGGTCACGAAAACAGCATCTCCAGAGAATGTCTTTGGCATGGTTTTGAACACGACCGAGACTACAGTGGCGACATCTTCGTTCTCATCTTCATCCCTATTTTCTTCGTTATTCTCCTGTTCTTTTTGTTTCTGATGAAGGTTCACATGCTCATGTTTGTCATGGCGGTCCCTCGCGCTGTCTTGCCTACGCACGACGTGCGACAGACCGTGGTGGTGAGGCATGTTGCCCTGAATTCGAGAGTTGAAGGTCAGACGTTTTCGACGGGTTGCTCCACCAAGAATTACAGTCGTAGTACTGATAGATTATCGCGATGCGTGCGACTAAGATGTTGCGATTCACCGTCACGGTATTGTCCTCTTCCTATTGTCGTTGCGATTGCTCGATATTGTGCGATTATTGTATTATTACTTCCAACAGTCCAAAGCAATATGTTGGAATATATACAAGAGCGGTTGACGATAGTTGGTAAAGGGGGCCGGTTTGTGAATTGCTACAATGTAGGTGGCTCCAAAAGCAGGCTTCGGCTTCACGCGACTCGGTCGGAATGTAAACTAGGCACTAAACATAAATGAGTGAATTAGGTCGCGTTAAAAGAGTGAATGGCGACGGCTGCAGTCGATGAACGAAGGGCGAACGACAGCCTGGTCGCGAGTAAAGCGAATTGAAGCGATTGGGGGGCGGCGGAGAGGAAGAAAGGTGAGGTGAAGATGGAGAGCGGCAGGCGACGAGAAACAAGAAATGGTGCAGGGCAGGGCATGGCCAGCTGGGTCGTTTCGACGGGTACCTGCCAAGCTTTAATTTGCCTTTAGCGGCTGGTCCCTGCTGCAGCCAGGCACGACGGCCGTCCCATTGGCTGACCTTCGCGCTGCCACTCAAACTGGTATGAACAGCTTTCTATTTTTTGCCCATTAGAGGAGTTTCGGCGGATTTTCAACCCCTGTTTTTGGTGCCGTGTTTACTAGTAGAATCGAGTAAGGCGTTAATCCTAGGGCTTACTCAGCCCTCAGCCGAGCTCGGATTGTTGAACGCGCGTTGAGGGGTTTCGGGAGATCGATAGTTCAAGTTTTCGGCTCTGTACTAGTTAGTAATTGTCGTCAAAGCGTAATCTGACTGTAAAGTTACTGAGTTACTGTATCATCGAATACTTACCTGAAATCCATTAAATCCATGGACGCGCTGGAGCGGGCGGCCTATCTGCAGGCAATCTGCTAGTTTTATAAAACAACGGCCGACAACAGTATCGCTGTCGCCCTAGCAGTCAGCTCGCTCTGCTCTGAAGATGAGGTTGAATCCAGGTAGGCCTATCAGCCCTCGAAGCGCTTTACAATCGTTAAAACGCTGCCTGACATGTAGGCTAATGAGAAGGACGGTAGGATTAACGATGTGCTATTTAAGTTCTTCTGCCGGTTTACAAAGGCTGAAGTTCGACAATTGGCGTACGAGCTTGATATACCAACGAAATTTGATATTAACGATCGAACAGGCTGGCCTTTATTATCTGTAGCCTTTCTAGTAGAGGCCTTACTTATATTCCTATAGAGGGCTACGCACCCTCTAGCCTTAGCCTATCTAATTACTGTTTTTAGAAGATCGCGCCTATAGCTTAGCTGGGTGTGGAACAGCATTCTAGAGCATATATAGAAGACCTAGAGACTATGAATTGAGTTCAACTTGAAGTTAATATCGCACTCAATAATCAATCAATTTTGTGCAGCAATTAGTGACTCTCTTGGTACTAGTAATAAGTTAATCTTTAGCTTTATTAATGAGACTAAGGTAGTAATTTATAGGCCTATGTTTATAAATTAGTAGCTATTTTATAGTGGCTATAAAAAACAGCACGTGATAGCTTACCTAGTAATTGTTTTACCTAATAACCTATTTAGCACAGTATTTCCAGGCATTCTAGTATTAAGAGGTGATACCTTATTCTATATTTACTTTAGACTTAGTTAGTAACTCAAGAAACTGCTCTACTGGCTACTAGTAGGTAAAAATTATTATATATATAAAAATACTATATTTAGCTCTTAAGATTTTATTTTGGGATTATATAAGTGTTTAAATAACTAGATTTTAACTCTTACATAAAAGAAGCTAAATTAGTGGCTGTTAAAGAGACAAATTATTATAGAATATAAATTTAAAAATATAAAAATAAACTTTAAGTTATTAATATTTAAAACTTTACTTGTATCTAGATTAGCACTTATAGGTATTTATATACCAGTATTTTCGTTCCTATATAACTATAGAATATATATTTAAGATAGTAATTAAATTTCTAAAATATTTAGCATGCTATTATTATTAATTAAAGTATATATATAAAGCAGATTTAATACTAAAAGCAAGATAAGAATAAAGATATAGTTAAAATTAAATATAAATAATATTTTACTTAAAGCTTAATATCCTAGTGTTATGAGTTGCCTTAACTAAACGGTACGTTTCGCGTTAGCAGCTCTGCCCTAACTGATTACTTAACAAGCTCTCAGTCCTTTCCGTATCTAGAACAGATAGCCCTAGGTTTAACAGGATAGAGTTTGTCTTTATCGCAGAGGTAGGAGGGATGTGTATAATAGATTTAATAAGATAGTGTTAAACTATTTCACTCAAGGTCAAGTCTCAACTTAGAGATAAGATCTCGATTTTAGAGTAACTACGAAGAATCCAAAATATCCCTAAGCCGTTCCACGTCTCATATTTATAGGAAACCCCTTGTGCGTACATTGTATACTTGTTGGCCGTATGTTAGATACTGCTAGTAAAGATGAGAGTGATGAGTCCCTTATCTGCCTTATCTATCTCATCTACCAAGATCCTGTCCTGGTTACGTGTGTGACTGCTCCCAATCTGCTGGTATGGTTCCGTATCTTTATCCTCGCTTCTTGGCTCGTACTTTAGCCTATGCTAAAGTGTCCCGTGTACGCTTACAGTTCTTTCTTTCCAGCTCGAACATACGTTTCCATTTCAGAGCTTTATTGGCTATTATTGCCAGTTCCTTCAGCTCTTCAGGTGCAGTTGCCTTTCTGTTACCGTCCATAACACTATCCCCCTCTTCTAAGTCTTCGTCTCGGAAGATAGTTTCTCCCTTCTATAAATAGTATAAAGACAACAGGTCCTTCGGCCTGTGCTCTAAACTGTAAGATTCTTAACTTCCTTTTCTTCCTGCTTAGCTTCTTAATGATGACACGTCTTAAGTCATCTCTAATACGTGCTTGCCGTTTAGCTTCTTAAATCTATAACGAACCCCGTCACATGCTGTTACCGTGTTCTCGCTGTCGTGACAATGGTCTTTAATGCCTGGTGAATCCGGCTTCCGGTTGTTATTCCGAATGTGTTGATCACAACGTGAAGTGCGATCTTATTATAACTCAATCTAAGTGGAATTACCTTAATCACGATAAGAAGAAATTATAGGAGTAACTTTGCCGTGCTTAGGAGGAGACGGTAGCCGCTTATTCCCGTAAGTTACACCTTCATCAGCAGCTAGCCTAAATAGATTCTTGGGAGAAGGAAATGTTCCAGCGCGAGCTTGCTTCGATTGATGAAGTTTATGCAATAGAGGAGAAAGAGCAGAACTGTTAGAATTAATCTAGTATACTGCCACCTGCAGCGTCTGGTGTCGCCTTGTCTTTTTTCTTAGGTTTTGAGTGGAACGTTTTCTATTCTTCTTACTCACTAGACCCCGCTTTGGAGCAAGCCTTTTCTGCTCCTTTTAATGGTACTGGTTAATCAGCTCTGAACTGTTCTTCAAGTTCCTAATTAGCTCCCAAGTGTCGTTTTCAGGTCCGTAATCTTTTTATCTAACTAAGTACTTCCACTAACGCCTAAACCGTTGGTAGTTCAAAACCTGTTGAACTTCATACTCGGTATTGTCTTCTTTGAGTTTGAGTCTTGTCTACAATTTGGCGTCCTGTGGTGCTGGTTCTAATTTGGAGACATAGAAAACTAGGTGAATTCTTATATCTGTAGGTAGCTGTAGTTCGTAATTCACAGGTCCTGTTTATTATTTAACCTTAAATGGTCCTAATTTTACGTGATCCAGTTTTCGTGATGGTCGTTTTGTTTCTAAATTTTCTTTTTTTAAGAAAACCTTATCCCCCTTCTTAAAGGTTGGTCCCTCAACCCTAGATTTGTCTTTGATTTGTTTGCTAAGATTGCCTTTGTGGGTGATTTTCTGTGCGATTTCCTTGTGTAGTATCTGTAAGTCTTTGACTTTTCTCCTTGCAGATTCTGATACTTTGTTTAATGTTCGTGGTTCTCGATAAGCCGTAGGCTCATAACCATAATTCGCATAGAATAGTGATTTTCCTGTTGTTAATGACTTTGCAGAGTTGTATGCAAACTCGGCCATCGGTAGTAAGTTAATCTAATTGTCTTATAGTTCATTAACATACATCCGTAGATATTATTCCAATGTCTGATTTGTCTGTTCTGTTTGTCTATCCGTTTGTGGGTGAAATGCTGTCGAGAGGCGATGCTCAGCCCCTAGCCGTCCTATAAACATCTTTCAGAATATTAATATAAACAATTTGTTTCTGTCTGTGATAAATTCTCGTAGCATTTCATGTCATGTGATCAAAATTTTGATTAGTAATGTAGCCAATTCGTCCGCTTTGATTTCCGTATGGGTTGGTTTAAAGTAAGCGTACTTCGTTAGTCTGTTAATAATAACTAATATCATGTCATACCATTAGCCCCTTGGGGTTGTGATTGTCGGTATTCCCGTGATAAAGTCCATTATAACTGATTCTTATGGTTTGTTTAGTGAAGGTATTAGTTACATGAGTCCGTACTCCTTGTGTCTTAATGCTTTATTCTTTTTGCATTCAATACATTCTGAAAGAATATTCCTAACCTTACTCTAAATTCCTGGAATCTAGAAGTGTCTGTTGATCCGTTCTATAGTCTTCTCAACTCCTTAATGTCCGTGCATTTCGGCTGAATGTTGGTCCTTAATCAGCTCCGTTTGTAATTCGTCTGGTACATAAATTGTTCCTTGGTCCAGATTCTAAAGTAGTCGTCCATTGTTGAATTCCCTTATTCGTTTTTCCTAAGTGTTCTTGATAATGACTATTGATTTGATATCTATTTGTGAGCTTCCCAGGGATCCGTCTTGTTTTTGCTTAAGTATTATGTTGTGTATCTCCAGTATGTCCCTTATGTAGTCTGCTCGTCGACTAAGTGCATCAGCCGCTGTGTTTTCTTTTCCAAATTTATAAAGTATTCGGAAATTGAAAGTTGATAGTAATTCTTATTATCTGACTTGTCGTTGATTTAACTTCTTCGTCGTTGTGAATGCCGTTAGATTCTTGTGATCTAAATATACAACAACCTGGTGCTTGGCTCCCTTTAAGTAATGTTTCTATTTTTCAAATGCTTGAACTATCGCTAACAGTTCTTTATCATGAATATCATAGTTCAACTCGGCAGTTGTAAGTTTATGAGATAAGAAGTCTATTAGGTGCTTTTATCTGTTATCTTGTGTTTACAAGAGAATGGCTCCCGTAGCTCCGTCCGATACATCTGCATGTATCTCCGCTTAAAGTCTTGGGTCAAACATTTTCAATATTAGTGGTTCCTGGAACATCTTCTTTAGGGTTATAAAAGCTTCGTCTTCCCTAGCTTCCCACTTGAATTGTCGATCCTTTTTTAGTAATTCCGTTAAGGGTGCTGTAATTTTTGAATAACCCTCAATGAATTATCTACAGAATCCCGTAAATCCGAGGAAAGAATGAACTTCTTTCGTGTTTGTCGGTGTCGGCCATGATAGAACATCTCTGGCTTTGTCCGGGTCAACTGCTATTCCGTTCCGGGATATGGTGTATCCTAGAAATTTGATTTCTTTCCTGTGGAACACACATTTTCCTGTCTGTATATATAAGTTGTGTTCTTTGAGCTTCCGTAATACCTTTCTGGTATGCTTAATGTGTTCTTCTAGTGTCCTATTTGTGTATACTAAGACATCATTAAGATATGCTAGTACAAAGACATCTAGATATTCCCTTAGAACATGATTGATAATGGCTTGGAATGTTGCTGGTGCGTTGGTAAGTCCCATGGGCATGACTATGTATTCGTATAACCCATAGCTTGTCTTGAAAGCTGTCAGCCATTCGTGTCCGTTGGCCATTCGTATTCGATAGTATCTATCTTTAATGTCAAACAGACTGAACTATTTAGCCCCTCTGAGTTTGTACATGAGTTCTGATATCAAGGGTATTGGATAGCGATTCTTGACTGTTGCCTCATTCAATTATCGGTAGTCTACATAGAGTTATAGTTTCCCGTTTTTCTTTGGTACAAACAACGCTGGTGATGTAACCTCGCTTTTGCTTTCTCATAGGTATCCCTTCTTAATATTGTCGTTCAGATATTATCGTAACTCTTCTTGTTATTTAATGGATATTTGATATAAGGGTGCTGGTTTTGGTTTCTCTTCTTTCTTAAGTATAATCTTACAGTCCCAGTCCTTGTGTTCTGGTATTTAGTTTTCTTGTTCTTCCGTAAACCATTTCCCGAATTCCTTCTGGTATTCGTCTGGTATAATAAACGTGGTGTCGTGAAGAATTGCTTTCTTTATCTATATTATAGCTTTTATTTGTCTGTGGTAGTCCTTCCTGGTTCCTACAGACTTTGTTCTCTAGTTGATTAGTGGGTTCCATCATGCTAGCTAGTCCTATCCTAATATAAGATCCTCACTACCTAGATCCATAATCTTGATGCGGCGGTTATCTGTGTAACCTGCTGCTTTAATAGTTATATTCTCCGTTTCGAGATTAATCAGACCTCCTCTGAATGTTGCCGGACTATCGTCTACGCGTACTACTCTTACAGGTTCTTCCAGAACTCTAGTTAAGGTATAGTATCTTTATACCTACTTGTTTAATATAAGTGTTTTACTAGCCCCGCTGTCTACGAGCGCTTGCGTCCAAAAGCTGTTGATACATGCATCCACGTATAACTTATTTTCATGTTTTCGTCCAAGTCGTGTATAGTTGAGTGCTAACTTCTGTGTTTTGACCTTAGATTAGCCCTCCGGCGGTATGGTCGTTGCTTACTGGCCTTCTAGTTTTTTACCGGTTGTTGACTCCTGAGTGGCAGTCGTTTCCTTGGTGTTTCTTCCTTTAGTCCGTGAATGGGGTATTATTAGAGTTGACATTATTCTTATGGTAGCATCTCATGCTCTTTTCTTGCTTCTTCTCCATAATTTCGGCACTTCTATCCTAAGAAATATTCTTTGGTTGTCAGTTTAGCATGTAATTCTGTGGCTAACCATCCATCTTAGCGGCGTTTGGCCTGGTGATATCGGCATCCTAGTTGGCACTTATCCCAGTCCAACTGTTTGTGTTTTTCTGTTTTTGAATCCTGGAGTTCTTCTTTAGAATCCGTGTAGATCAGTTCCTGCTGCGTGTTAAGTTCTTATTTCTGTGTTATCTATTTTAGTACTTGTCTTATCGTTAGTTCTTTAACTTATACAGTATGAGCTGCCTATTTATATTCTTGTCCTATATGCGTTTTCTCTCCGCATATCCAGCACTTCTTTTGCATAGATCTCTCGGCGGCATCGTTATCCTGTACCCATAGTATCAGTAGAGTAGGTTTTTCCTCTGGTTTCCTATTCCAGTCCCATCCTAATTCTGGATGTCCAACAGGGTGGTAATAGGTTGCATGGCTCATAAGTGGTGTTAGTTCTTATCTATAAATCTCATTTATCCACGTGGCTAGTTCCTGTCCACTGAGTCCTTTGTGCTGCTTGTTACTGGCTACCTATAATACTTATCAGCACTTATACATCCCATCTCCTAGGGTGACTTTCTAGTGCTTAGTGATACAATGTTCCCCTATATGGTATTCTAATCTGCAGATCTAGTAGTGTCCCTAGCTTACTTACTGTCTAATTATTATAGATATTAGCTCTTTGCCTTCTATTATTTTTTGATTTTGCCTTTATCTAAATTTCTGATCCTCCGCCTTAAAGGGTCCTCCCTTCTGTTATATTATCTTATAGAATCAGTTAGCTTCTTTTATAGAGCTGGCTTGATGTTGTCTGATAGCAGCTCCTCGTATAGTAGTAATCATGTTATTAGCTTATTCCGCTAAATGATCCTTGACCTGCCAATATGGTATTTCGCATTCCTGTCTGAGATGTGTATAGCTTCCGTAAATTTAGTATTATTTCTTCTAGATTTATCGTGTGATAGTCTCTTTAGTTATCTGGTCCTTAGCTGGTTCTACTCGGACTATAGTAATCTTAACTGGTGTCTTGGTCTGGACATAAGCCTGTTTAACGTCCACTTTCCGTTGTTTGTAATCTTTGACAAAGTGTCCTTTTTTTCCGCATCCGAGGCATGCCTTGCGCGCATATTGGTCCATTCGTTCTCTGGTGCGTTTATCTTATTTCCTTTTGTTAATCCATGTATTCTTAACTAATACGTGATTGATTTCCATTACATCATAGGTTTAAGTATCCTTTCTATTCCTTCGTGGTGCATGGATCACTGGCCTAGTGTTGTTTTTCTTTTCTTGCTCTCTCTAGTACTAATAGTTGTCAATGGTCACCGCTTGTTTGATGATTTCCAGAAGTATGCTAGGTCGCTTTCCTCGTGAAATCTTATCCTTAATCCTATCCTTCAGTCCTGCGTAGTATATCATGACCAATGGTTGGTCTGCCTAATTGAATTATGATTAGATTTGCTTGAATTCCGCTGTGTAATTGGCTGCTGATGTTCGTTGCTTAAGTCATTGAAGCTTCTGGATTGCCTCCGTTTCTTCGTTAATCTTGCCGAAGACTACAATCAATTCCTTCTTGAAGCTCTTATAACTTTTGAAGGTTCTCTTAACATCGTTATTACAGTTCGTGAGTCCTGCTGATCCTAGGTTAGGATCTCCTTTTACTAAGTAGTTCTTTACGAGTGGCTTAAACCACTTCATGGCTCTGCCTGTTATGTTCATACCGGCTGCCAGAATCCGATCTTAGTCAGTTGTGAATAAAGCTTGATTGAATTAACAGTATAGATCCATTACGGCCATAAACGTTTTGAGATCATCCCAATTCCCGTTAAATTTAGAGAGTGGTTGGATCTTTGTAATTTCTCCCCTCTTATTCTTCGCTGCTTCCACCTGTTGTTGTATACTAATTATGGTATCACGTAACTCTATAATAGCTGCTTTTTGTTCCTAGATGACCTACTGTGCGCTCTTAGTTCCTCCTGATGTACTTCTAGTAGTAGATAAAGGTCCTGCCATGACTTCTTCTTCGCTGCTACTGTTATTTAACGAGTAAAGTTCTTGTTCGTCCTTGTAGTGGGTCGTCATAGACCGTAATTAGAAATTTATTATTAGAATCAATCTAACGTCCTCTCCTACACTTTGAAAGGGTAGTTATAATGTTACGAGTTGCCTTAACTAAACGGTACGTTTCACGTTAGCAGCTCTGCCCTGACTAATTACTTAATAAGCTTTTAGCCCTTTCCGTATCTGGAACAGATAGCCCTAGGTTTAACAGAATAGAGTTTGTCTTTATCGCAGAGGTAGGAGGAATGTGTATAATAGATTTAATAAAATAGTGTTAAACTATTTCACTCAAGGTCAAGTCTCAACTTAGAGATAAGATCTTGATTTTAGAGTAACTATGAAGAATCCAAAATATCCCTGAGCTGTTCCATGTCTCATATTTATAGGAAACCCCTCGTGCGTACATTGTATACTTGTTGGCCGTATGTTGAATACTGCTAGTGAAGATGAGAGTGATGAGTTCCTTATCTGCCTTATCTGTCTCATCTGCCAAGATCCTGTCCTAGTCACGTGTGTGACTGCTCCCAATCTGCTGATATGGTTCCGTATCTTTGTCCTTGCTTCTTGGCTCGTACTTTAGCCTGTGCCAAAGCGTCCCGTGTATGCTTACAGTTCTTCCTTTCCAGCTCAAACATACGTTTCCATTCCAGAGCTTTATTGGCTGTTGTTGCTAGTTTCTTTAGCTCTTCGGGTGCAGTTGCCTTTCTGTTACCGTCCGTAACACCTAGTTAGGTAACTATTATAAGATTTTTATAGTATTAAGTCTTTAAACTATATTACTTATATATCTATATATTACGGACGGTAATAATAAGGTAGCTATAACTAAGAAGCTAAGGAAATTAATAACAATAGCCAATAAAGCCCTAGAATAAAAACGTATATTTAAGTTAGAAAGAAAGAATTATAAGTAAGTATAGAACGCTTTAGCGTAAGCTAAAGTACAGACTAAGAAACACAAACAGAAATACGAAATTATACTAGTAAATTAGAAGTAGTTATATACATAATAAGTAAAGGCTTAATAAGTAGAGAATAAATAAGAAAGATAGAAATCAAGCAGGCTTACTTAAGCTTTAGTACTTTTTAGTACTTTCTAGTAGTATTTAATATACCGCACAAAGGTATGCGATGTACGCATGAAGGATTTTCTATAAATATAAGACATAAACTAGCTCTAAGATATTTTAGATTCTTTATAGTTACTCTAAAATCAAGATCTTCTCTCTAAGTTAAGACTTAACCTTAAGTGAAATAGTTTAATATTATCTTATTAAATCTATTATACACTCTCTTTCTACCTTATAATAAGACTAAACTCTATTCTGTTAAACCTAGGGCTATCTGTTTCAAATACGGAAAGAACTAAAAACTTATTAAGTAATTAGTTAAAGCAGAGTTACTAATATAAAACGTACTATTAAATTAAGACAACTTATAATATTATAACTACCCTTTTAAAGTGTAGAAGAGGACGTTGGATTGATTCTAATAATAAATTTCTAATTACAGTCTATAATAATTTATTATAAGGATAAATAAGAACTTTACTTATTAAGTAATAGTAGCAGTAAAGAAGAAGTTATAATAGGACTTTTATTTACTACTAGAAGTATATTAGGAGGAACTAAGAGCGCATAGTAGATTATCTAGAAATAAAAAGCAACTATTATAAAGTTATGTAATACTATAATTAGTATATAGCAATAGGTTAAAATAGTAAAAAATAAGAAAAAAAAGACTATAAAGATCTAATTACTTTCTAAATTTAATAGAAATTAGGATAATTTTAAGACGTTTATGGCCGCAATAGACCTATACTGTTAGTTTAATTAATCTTTATTTATAACTAACTAAGATCGGATTCTAGTAGCTGGTATAAATATAATAGAAAAAGCCATAAAATAGTTTAAGCTGCTTGTAAAGAACTATCTAGTAAAAAAAGATTTTAATCTAGGATTAGCAGGACTCATAAACTGTAATAACAATATTAAAAGAACCTTCAAAAATTATAAGAGCTTTAAGAAGGAATTGATTATAGTCTTTAGTAAAATTAATAAAAAAAATAGAGGTAATCTAAAAGCTTTAATAACTTAAGTAATAAATATTAGTAGCTAACTATATAGTAAAGTTTAAGTAAATCTAATTACGACTTAATTAAGTAGACTAACTATTAGTTATGATATACTATACAGGACTAAAAGATAGAATTAAGAATAAAATTTCATAAGAAAAGTAACCTAGCATATTTCTGGGAATTATTAAGTAAGTAGTAACTATTGATAATTATTAGTATTAGAGAGAATAGGAAAAGAAAAATAACGCTAGGCCGGTAATCTATATACTACAAAGAAATAAAAAAAATAACTAAACTTATAATATAATAGAAATTAACTAAGTATTAATTAAAAACATATAAATTAATAAGTAAAAATAAAATAAGTAAACTAAAAAACAAATAGATTAATATGCATGAAAAGTATGTCTTAGTTATAGAAAAAAAGAACACTTTATTAAAGACTATAAATAATAGAAAGTGGACGTTAAATAGGCTTATGTTTAGACTAAAGCACTAATTAAAATTACCATAATCTAAATAAAACTAGCTAAGAACTAGATAACTAAAGAAGTTATTATATAATAAATATAGAAGGAGCAGTGTTGGATCTGTGGAAAATATATATACTTTAGATAAAAATATAAAATACTATATTAGTAGGTTAAGGATTATTTAGTAGGATAAGCTAATAACATAATTATTATTATATAAGAAGCTGTTATTAAATAATACTAGGCCAGCTCTATAAAAGAAGCTAACTAATTCTATAAGATAATTTAATAGAAAGAAGGACTCTTTAGAGCAGAGAATCAGAAATTCAGATAATAATAAAATTAAAAGATAATAAAAGGCAAAGAGTTAATGTTTATAATAATTAGATAATAAATAAACTAAAGATACTACTAGATATGCAGATTAGAATACTATATAGGGGAATATTATATCACTAAATACTAGAAGGTTATCTTAAGAGATAGGATATATAAGTACTAATAAGTACTATAAGCAGCTAGTAATAAACAGTATAAAGAACTTAATAAACAGAAACTAGCTACGTGGATAAATAAGATTTATAAATAAGAACTAATACTACTTATAAGTTATATAACTTATTACTACCCCGTTAGATATCTAGAGTTAGGAAGGGACTGGAATAAGAAACTAGAAAAAGAACTTACTCTACTTATTTTATAAGTATAAGACGAAGAAGCCGCTGAAAGAACCATATAAAAGAAGTACTAGATATATAGAGAAAAAATATATACTAAATAAAAATATAAATAGACAGCTTATGCTGTATAAGTTAAAAAACTAATAATAAAATAAGTACTAAAATAGATAGCACAGAAATAAGAACTTAACACGCAGTAAGAACTGATTTATATGGATTCTAAAGAAGAACTTCAGGACCTAAAGACTAAGAAATATAAATAGTTAGATTAGAATAAGTGCTAATTAGGATACTGATATTACTAAACTAAATACCACTAAGATAAATAGTTAGCTACGGAATTATATGCTAAATTAATAACTAAGGAATGTTTCCTAAAATAGAAGTGCTGAAATTATGGAGAAGAAGTAAAAAAAGAGTATAAAATACTACCGTAAAAATAATATTAACTCTAATAATACCTTATTTACAGATCTAAGGAAGAAACACTAAGGAAACGACTACTATTTAGAAGTTAATAACTAATAAAAAACTAGAAGACTAGTGAGTAATAACTATACTACTAGAGAGCTAATTTAAGGTTAAAATACAGGAGTTAGCACTTAACTATACATGACTTAGATAAAAACACGAAAATAAGCTATATATAGATATATGTATTAATAGCTTTTAGATACAAGCACTTATAAACAGTAAAGCTAGTAAAACACTTATATTAAATAAGTAGATATAAAGATACTATATCTTAACTAGAGTTCTAGAGGAACCTGTAAGAGTAGTATGCGTAGATAATAATCCAGTAATATTTAAAGAAGGTCTAATTAATCTTAAAATAAAGAATATAACTATTAAGGCAGCAGGTTACACAGATAACTGCTGTATTAAGATTATAAATTTAGGTAATAAGGATTTTATATTAGGATAAAACTAGCTAGCATAATGGAACTTAGTAATTAATTAAAAAACAAAGTCTATAGAAATCAGAAAAGACTACTATAGATAAATAAAAGCTATAATATAGATAAAGAAAGTAACTCTTTATAATACTACGTTTATTATGCTGAATGAATATTAGGAGGAATTCAAGAAATAGTTTACAGAAGAATAGGAAAACCAAATACCAGAATATAAAAATTAGGACTATAAGATTATACTTAAGGAAGGAGAAAAACCGAAACTAGTACTATTATATCAAATATCTATTAAATAACAAGAAGAGTTACGATAATATCTGAATAATAATATTAAGAAAGGATATTTATAAGAAAGCAAAAACGAGGTTACGTCACCAGCATTATTTATACTAAAAAAAAACAGAAAACTACGACTCTACATAGACTATTAATAATTAAATGAAATAATAATTAAGAATTATTATCTAATACCTTTGATATTAGAACTTATATATAAACTCAGAGGGGCTAAATGGTTTAGTCTGTTTAATATTAAAGATAGATATTATTAAATATAAATAGTAAAAGAGCACGAATGGCTGATAGCTTTTAAAATAAGTTATAGATTATATAAATATATAGTTATGCCTATAGAACTTACTAACACATTAGTAATATTCTAAGCTATTATTAATTATATTCTAAGGGAATATTTAGATGTCTTAGTATACACGAATAGGACACTAAAAGAATATATTAAGTACACTAAGAAAGTACTATAAAAGCTTAAGAAACACAATTTATATATTTAAACAGGAAAATGTGTATTCCACAGGAAAGAAATTAAGTTTCTAGAATATATTATATCTAGAAACAGGATAGCAGTTGACCTAGATAAAGTTAAAGATATTCTATTATAGCTAACACTAATAAATGTAAAAGAAGTTTATTCTTTCCTTAGATTCACAAGATTTTATAGGTAATTTATTAAGGGCTATTTAAGAATTACGACACCCTTAACGGAATTACTCAAGAAAGATTAATAATTTAAGTAGATAAATAAAGAGAATATAGTTTTTATAAAGTTAAAGTAAAGATTTAAAGAACCACTAATATTAAAAATATTTAATTTAGGACTTTAAGTAGAGATATATGCAGACGCATCAGACAGAACTACAGAAGCTATTCTCTTATAAATATAAGACAATAAATAAAAACACCTAGTAGACTTTTTATCTCATAAACTTATAACTGCCGAGTTAAATTATGATATTTATAATAAGAAATTATTGGTAATAGTTTAAGCATTTGAAAAATAGAAACATTACTTGGAAAGAGCTAAGTATTAGGTTGTTATATATTTAGATTATAAGAATCTAACAGCATTTATAATAATAAAGAAGTTAAATTAATGATAAGTTAGATAGTAGGAATTACTATTAACTTTTAATTTCTAAATACTTTATAAATTAGGAAAAGAAAATACTGCGGCTGACGCACTTAGTTAATAAGTAAACTATATAAAAGATATACTAGAAATACATAATATAATATTTAAGTAAAAACAAGACGGATCCCTGGGAAGTTTATAAATAGATATTAAATCAGTAGTCATTATCGAAAACACTTAGAAAAAATAAATAAGAGAATTTAATAATAGATAACTACTCTAGAATCTAGACTAAGGGATAATTTATGTACTAGATGAATTATAGATAGAGCTAATTAAAGACTAACATTCAGCTAAAATATATGAATATTAAGGAGTTAAAAAAACTATAGAACGGATTAACAGACACTTCTAGATTCCAGGAATTTAGAGTAAGGTTAGGAATATTCTTTTAGAATATATTAAATACAAAAAGAATAAAGTATTAAGATATAAAGAATATAGACTTATATAACTAATACCTTTACCAAACAGACTATGGGAATTAGTTATAATGGACTTTATTATAAAAATACCGACAATCACTACCTTAACAGGTTAATAATATAATATGATATTAGTTATTATTAATAAACTAATAAAGTACGCTTACTTTAAATTAACCTATATGAAAATAAAAGCAGATGAATTAGCGTTATTACTGATTAAAATACTAATTATATAATATAGAATGCTATAAGAATTTATCACAGACAGAGACAAGTTATTTATATTAATATTCTAAAAAATGTTTATAGAATAGCTAGGGGCTGAGCATCGCCTCTTAATAGTATTTCACCTATAAATAAATAGATAAACAGAATGGATAAACCAAACATTAGAATAATACTTACGAATATATGTTAATGAATTATAAGATAATTAGATTAACTTACTACTAATAGCCGAGTTTACATATAACTCTGTAAAGTTATTAATAATAGGAAGATTACTATTCTATATAAACTATAGTTATAAGCCCACGGCTTATTAAGAACTATAGAAACTAAATAAAGTATCAGAATCTGCAAGAAGAAAGGTTAAAGAATTATAACTATTTTATAAGGAAATTGCACAGAAAATCACCCATAAAGGCAATCTTAGTAAATAAATTAAAAATAAGTCTAAAGTTAAGGGACTAACCTTCGAGGAGGGGGATAAAATTTTCTTAAAAAAGAAAAATTTAGAAATAAAACAACTATCACGAAAACTGGATCACGTTAAATTAGGACTATTTAGAGTTAAATAATAAATAGAATCTGTAAATTATAAACTATAGCTATCTAAAGATATAAGAATTTACCTAGTTTTCTATGTCTCTAAATTAGAACTAGTACTATATAATACTAAACTTTAGATAAAACTTAAGCTTAAGGAAGATCGTATTAAGTATGAAGTCTAGTAGATTTTAGACTACTAATAGTTTAGTTATTAGTAGAAGTACTTAGTTAGATAAGAAAAATACAGACCTAAGAACAATACCTAGAAACTAATTAGAAACTTAAAGAATAGTTTAGAGCTAATTAACTAGTATTACTAGAAGAAACAATAAAGACTTACTCTAGAGCTAGGTCTAAAATATAAGGAGAATATAAAACATTCTACTTAAAACTAGAAAAGAAAGGTGAAGTGGTACTAGATACTATAGATTACAGTATATAAACTTCTTACCTATAGGAACAAGCTTCTTTCTTTTTAAGAGTCTAAACTTTATAAATTAAGGCTATCTCTTAATTAAACATTTTTTTCTCCTTAGAATCTACTTTTACTAACTTATGATAAAGTCGTAACTTATAAGCATAAAGTTTAGAACACTAATCTTTAAAAGAATTAAGCTAACAACAAAGTTTTTCCTTATCGCAATTAATATAATCTTATTTAGATTAAGATATAACTAGATCACACTTTATATTATGACTAGTATAGATTGAGTAATGACTAGAACTTAGGTTTATAAGACAGTCATCACCTTAATAGGAACAGTTTAAGTAGGGTGTTAGTATGTAATAAGGTTTATTATAAATCTAAGAAACTAAACAGCATGCATGTATTAAAGATAATAAAGAATATATTATTATTAAGAAGCTAGGCAGAAAGAAAAGAAAGCTAAGGATCTTATAGTTTAGAATATTAAGTAGAAGACTTACTACCTTTATATTACTTATAAAAGGAAGAAACTATCTTCCAGGATAAAGACTTAAAAGAGAGGGGTAATATTACGGACAGTAATAATAAAATAGCTATAACTAAAAAGCTAAGGAAATTAGTAATAATAGCTAATAAAGCCCTAGAATAAAAACGTATGTTTAAGTTAGAAAGAAAGAATTATAAGTAAGCATAAGACACTTTAGCGTAGGCTAAAGTACAAGCTAAGAAATATAAATAGAAATATAGAACTATACTAGTGGATTAGAAGTAATTATATACATAACAAGCAAAAGCTTAGTAAGTAGAGAATAAGTAAGAAAGATAGAAATTAAGTGGGCTTACTTAAGCTCTAGTACTCTCTAGTACTCTCTAGTAGTATCTAATATACCGTACAAAGATATGTAATGTACGTATGAAGGATTTTCTATAAATATAAGACATAAACTAACTCTAAGATATTTTGGATTCTTTATAGTTACTCTAAAATCGAGATTTTCTCTCTAAGTTGAGACTTGACCTTGAGTGAAATAGTTTAACACTATCTTATTAAATCTATTATACACTTTCTTTCTATCTTGTGATAAGACTAAACTCTATTCTATTAAACCTAGGGCTATCTATTCCAGATACGAAAAGGGCTAAGAACTTATTAAGTAATTAGTTAGAGTAGAATTACTAACGTAAAACGTATTATTAAGTTAAGGCAACTTATAATACTATACTTTATCCTCTCTTATAGCTAACTAAGCTATTAATCTTAAAATATAGTCTATTTTCTTATTTATAGTCTTCTGGTACTTTTTAGTAAGTTTTTCTATTACTTTTAGCTACTCTATAGTCTCTCTTTACCTATCTTCAACAAACTTTTTAAAATCTGATAAATTTGGTAAGGTGTTTGGATTCCTATTCTTGTGAATAATCTCTATAAATTCTAACACTCTATTCTTAATTAATTTATCTAAGAAAGTAATTAATTTGCTTATAAGCTTAAAACTAGTAAGCCAAGCTTATTACTGCTTTTTTTTTATACTTAGTAGTATTATATTTAGCCTAGAAGATTAGCTGGTTAAAGCTTTAGAATCTATAGTCTATAATGTATTATAATCTTTAGTATTAGAGCTCTTTTTACTCTTAGAGCTCAAGTCCTCTAACGGCATCTCTAATAAAGTATTTTAAGTATTATACACCCTTATTAAAGCCTCTTAGGCTCTCTTTTTTGTATCCTGCTGTGCAGTAGAATTTTTTTTGCGTTTATTTTTTACTAGAGCTATCAGCTTAAAGCGCTCGCGTAGGATATTAAGATAATTAAAGAAGCTTCCATACTAAATCTCTAAGCTAGATGTATTGTTATTAGCAATCTCCTTGTCGCGCTGGGCAACCTTTTAATCCATTTATTTAGTAATCAAATCTATAGTAAATAGATGGCCGCCTTGCTTAATCTATTTCTTCCTTAGCTTCTTAATAAACTTGCTTTTGCCCTGATAGTGGAGCTTAGTGTGGTATATGGTAGCTGCCAATTCTATAAGAGCTCTTTTATCTGGAGTCCTGATACGCTTCCTGAGAGAGTGAGTATAGCCAGCAGTGTCTTTATCCCTACTGGAGGCAGGATCCATGCTCAGTCGTTGAGAAAGTTGTCATATGGCCGGAGTACTTGCCACATGCATGTCGGCTTCAACTGTTGCAGCAACTAGCTTCTCAGCAGCTGCTGGTACCTGCCCTAGAGGCTGTACATATCGAACTGGAATCACTGGGAGCTTTGCCAACACCTGCTCGGCCTGCTGGACCACCTGCTCGAGGTGGTGAGCTGTATTGACATTTTCAGAAGCGATGGCAACCTCCATAGGTAACTCTCTATCTTCATAACGCTCTGGCTCCTCCAACCTAGTGTGGATCGGTTCAAAACTTAGGAGACTGCCTCCTGGGGTATAGCGTAAGCTCATGGCTCGATTTTGTGCGACACGACGCAGTAAGTAAAAATCTGGCTCACCCCTCAGATTCAGGACAAAATTGTCGTATTTTGTTTTCTGTTTTGCCAAGTAAAGTTCAAGTTTTACAGTTTACTAACTAGTTACAGGCGTACGCCCGAGGAGCTAATCCTCCTTGGTAATCTACCCCTGACACCTCTCGATTCGGCCACCGGAAAACGCTTTTGGACACGGAATTGTCAACCGCCGAAACTCCTCTATTGTTTGCGTTGCTCGTGAGTCTCCAACACGGCACGGTCAACCCTCCCCCGAGTGTTCACTATCTTATCCCCCTTATCGAATCTATCAGGCTCATCAAACGGCTGACACACTCCAGGGTCTCGGAAAATAATGAACGATGGCTTTTGTGCCAGAGACGACTTCATCTCAAGATCCGGGAGAGTACGAGGAGGCTGATACAAATCTCCAACCATTTCTCAAGCCAAATTTCACATTCCAGAGGGTGACCAGTTCCCGCTCAGCCGCATTCACGAAGTAGCGAAAGAATCGTGGAAGCCTACATCATTATTACAAGTGACGTAAAATATAGCATGCTTTAATTGCGCGCAGCTGTCACGGTCAGCAAGGCACGGGTTGCAAGCCAAAAATTCAATTTCGGCTCGTTGGATCGGATGTTTGGGTAGTTGCTTTTTCGCACCAACTTTCGCACAAGGATGACAGAACGTCGAGTCGCAATCTCGAGGCTCATATTCAAAAGATCGTGCGCAGACTCTGTCTAACTTGCTCCGAATGTCTTTCTAGGCCTCTGCCTCAGCTTTGGAGTCTCCATCACGGCCACCAAGAGTTTCGGCCGGGGGGAGGCACAGTTATTCGGAAATGAGGAGACATGGGAACTTGTAAATGAAAATCACCAGCACATGTGTCGCTCTTCACGAAGCTTTTGGTCTGTCGGTATATCGACACTAGAGCATCGCGTTATGGCCCCGAACAAGGTCACATCTATGCCGTAGCGATAATAAGATCTAATGATCTGCAGCTGATACGTAGATCGGGTGCTTCATGCAAGACGAAAGCGTGCCGTAATGCCTATGGCTTTCCACACAGCACCTCAGACTTCGCAGCGCAGCACTAGTAACCTAAATCTGTTGATGCTGAGGTCGTCATTTCGACTCGAGGCGCAGAGAAGAGGGGGATCGCCAAGCATTACGATGCTCTTCAACCAAAAAAAAAAAAAAAAAAAAAAAAAAAAAAAAGCGAAAGAACAAAGGCGAAATTGAATTTTGGCCCTCTCCACTACCACCCGGCCTTTCAACACGCATTCCAGGTGAAAAAGAAGGCCAAAAAGAAGCGATAATATGTGCTACCGAACAGAGTCGAACTGTTTCAGTTGTAAATAATTACATATTAATGGCTATCGTTTGCGATGCATAGAACCGTCGGGTGGGGAAGGCCGCACGAATCGGATGAAGTGTTCCCCAATATCACCACGAACGTCCACCAAGATTGAGTCCCACTTCTTTCCGATATTCTCAATATTTTTAGTTATAAATTCTACAATTCATTAAAATTCCAAAATGCTTGCCCTTATAGCTCAGTTGGTAGAGGTAGGTTTTAAAGCAACTTAAGTCTGTGCCATCCTAACAAATGTGCAGCGCGACACTAGTACGCACCTTATCAGGTGATATCGACGTGATGTCGAGGTCTTCAGTTCGACTCTGAATGAGGGCACATTTAATTTTTTTTTTTTTTTTTTAAATTTTTTTCCTTTTTACTACATTGAAAGGGCGCAAGAAAATGTTCAACTTTCGCCAGACATGTCTTGTGGCTTCTTGGGTCTCCCATATAGTAGAATTAAGATTTGATAAAACCAAGATCTTTGTATGGGTACTCATTCAGTCATCGGAGTTCGTCAACTGGCCAACGGTTAGCGAGGAATGAGGCTCACATTATCGGCAATGAAGACAACATCTAGTATCTGTGGCGCCAGGCACTTGAAATAAATGCAGCAAGAATGCCGAGTCCAGATATAAATTCGGATTTTGCACTCCCGCCAGCTACCATTCCGTTGTAATTCCAGTGAAGGGAATAGCACGGTCTGAGAAATTAGGCACAGGCATGCAGGCGTTGAGAGTTTTTGATACATAGCTAGTGGGAGACATGTTCGCATCGGAGAATTGACGGAAAATCGATCAACGAACTCAAGGGAATATAATACAATGCCCGTCCTGTATCACGTCACGATTGTGTTCGAACTGTACACTCGCAAACTTTCGATTTTCTTTCATACGGACTTCGATGCGGTTGGAGGTAGCAGAACGTCCATCGCATTCTTCATTCTCTTGCGGCGCAACCAGCGTGGCTAACCGTCCAGCGCCCAGGCCAATAAGCTACAGGCGGTTAGGACGGAAATAGTGTGAGGGACTTCACAGGCAGGGAGCTCGAAGGGCCAGAAAGGGGGGGTAAAGGATAGATTGGAGAGAGATGAATCCTTGAGGAGTGCTCAGGGGATTCGGAGAGTATCTATATACAGGACCATGCGCATGACTATACGGACCGGTGCCTTGGCACCGGCTGTCCGATAAAGGGTCGGAGGGCGCCCAGATCGCCAATTAGAGGGTGGTAGTAGAAATACCCTTACAAGTAGGTAATTCTTAGACGAATAGAACAGATCGTTATAATTGGCCATTTTAGACTATTAACAACTCTAATTATATTTTAGTAGATCAATTATTTATGTTTATAAACTACAGATATAGAGTTGTAAAACATTATAATATAAAATTATTAATTTAAAAATTAGATTAAAACTACAATATATCTAATTAATCTTAAAAAAAGTAAAATTTAAGCAAGAAGATGCTACTACTTAAATTTAAATTTGGCTCTAGGCTAGTAGTGCCGCACTCTACCAAATGAGTTAAAGAAGCAAGATTTTGGAACCTATTGTAAATTAGAAAACGTATATACGTGTCCAAAATTGATTGTCAAGGTGTTGTGGATGTGTGGGGTCTCAATGTTGCTTGTTCACCTTGAAGCCAGAAGCGGATGTAGCCCCACAACCAAGTCCCCGCAGCGCGACATCAGCAACATCTTCATATTCGCCATGCAAACATCTCCAGTCTATGAACATGTATTGTATACGAGCAATTACGAGTATTGAGTATACTACGCCCCTTCGATCTTAAATTTCAGTTCAATAGGTAAACTCGTGGCTGAAGCATTCTTCTTATCATGCCTAAAACCTGAGCTCAACAATCACGAATTGTCTCAAGATTCGCAGGACTCCACCTTGACCTCATCTAGATTTCACCCTTGAGGAAAAACTGAAGAGAACATGTAAAATAATTTTCTATTGCTTAAAGGGGCCCTGTCCTATCTACCTAGAAAATTAATAGGTGTTACCGTAAATTGAGCTTGATGAGCGGCTGAGAGACTGAACAAGATTGCATTAAGAACCTCAGAATTTAGAGGGCGAGCAGAGGCTATATACAGCTGAGAAGTGCCAAGCCGGCTGATTGTATATCCGACCAGCAGGAGGTCGCTTTACGGCAACAATAGGCTATCTGTCTTTTCTTACTACTCTCGTAATACCACGACTGTGAGCGAGTTAACCCATCTTAGGGGCAACCCCTTGCAGCTGAGAGCGCCAGCTTACCTCCTCGCCACCAATGTCTAGTCAATTTGTTATCATTTTTCTGATTCAACTCTGTCACAGCTGTCGCATAACACCATCATCATTCTTGCTCTTCTATCTCTCCCACCTGCGACGGCGTTTCGCGTTCTCCGAAGGCTGTGTGGGGACATCTCTACAGCTAACCGGTTCAGGGAAGGAAATTTTAAGCGAGAAGATCTCACATCTGTTCCAAGATTCAAGATCGGTCAATGCACCGAGATCTTCTGAGGAAGGAACGAACGAAACAAGCTTATTTGGACGGCATCACTGGAGGTATGTTCTCAACTTTCAATATTATCGAATCAACTCGTGCAGTGTATAGGAGCAGGAGATAGAGTGCTATGATTAGCAAACTGAACAGCCTTCGCGGGAGAGCTCTTGAGGAGCGAAGGACGAAAGATGACCCGAAAGCTGAACGTCTACATAAACGGAAGAAGCCACTGCTGAAGGCCATATAGGTGAGTGTCTCGATTTCAGTGACATTTTCCGAGGACATTCCAGGCATCATTCGTTGCCTTTGCCATGGCACAATCATCTCGACCAGCGTCTTCTCCCACGTTGGCTTTAGTGGCTACAGCGCCGTTACGACACCGTTGATATCGAAATCAGCAACTTCGTTTCAATCTTCGTCGTCCTCGCCCTCTTGGATTCCTTCATCGGTACCCTGGGGATGATGACTTACCTCGTCGCGGTGTAAGCAGAGATAAGGGCAAGAGAAGCGGCCAGAAAAAGAGTTCAGCTGGCGGGAAGAAGAGAGGGCGAGTGTGAAGCAGTGATAGGGCCACCCCGCCACCACAAATTATTTTCACTGCACATCCCGTTCCTTCCATTGAACACTCCTGCATTTCCTTGTATCACCTTAATCTCTAATTATGTTCCCCCAGCGGCTTCTTCCCACCCCTTATCGTCTAATGCTGATTCTTCTCTAAATTGATATGGCACCACTATCATACGCGGGAAAGCTGGAACACTGCTCAACCGGCCAATGTAGGCTTACTAGGGTACTATCTGAATATTTCAAATCCTCCTTCCTCTCGAGAATTATGGATCAAGTGAAGGACGAGATACGCATTCATTACTTTCTGTACCGGTTCAAACCTTCGCCCGATCGAAGTTGCAAAATCTAATAAAAGTTTTTCATCCGATCATTAGTTGGATAGCACATGTTCAGTTTCTAAGCCAAGACCGAAAATAACTAGCGTCCTATCACAGACCTAGAGAGGGAGAACATCCAATGTCCAGACCTTCCGGTGAATTGGGGTACTATATTCATCCCTTCCTTGTAGCGTTCTAAGCGCCCGAGAATCAGGAAAACGGCCCCCAAATGTGGGGAAGACCAATCCGTTGGTGCTTCAAGCGGCTCAACCAATTCCAATTTCCAGGTTTAAGTCATATGATCCTACTTGGCAGCTGAGGCTTTCATTTGACGGTATTGATTTTTTTCAGGAAGAGCAATTGATAGCACGTGGCTTTACGAATTAGGTAATTTGAAGATGCAGCCGTAATAAAGAATATATTAAGTGTAGCGCAGGCGAGGCTGATAGCACGTGGAACACCACACGGCTTTCGGTAGGTAATGCGACTTTTCACTTATCATTTGACTATGCTAGCCCTATCGTATATCGTGTTTCGTGTTTTCAAGCTTCTAGATCTCTTCCCGTTGCTTGAATGCTGCAGCCCCGTTACAGGATGCAACTAAGTGTCCACCAAATGGGTTTAATTTTAAGCGAAACCAACCAACACGGCTTGACCTCAGGCGGTGATGGTGTTGGGGTGCAATATCGGAAGGCAGAAAGGCAAAGATGCGTCTCCCAGGAGTTTTCCTTCGGCTCCTCCTTGGCTTAATAGAGTGTACATTCATCACAAGACCAATTTTTATAAAGTGGTCGGGGAATATGGGCCTCTAGGACGAATATAAAAGCCGTCGTCGAAACCACAAAAGGCGAATCTTTCATTTATCCCCTTCATACTTCACACATTTATTATTCAATTCCAAATCAATCATGAAGCTCCTCAACATCGCCCTCGTCCTCTTCCCCTTCGCAACACTCTCCTCTCCCATCTCCTCCCCAAACCCCCTAGCCGAAGCCGCCAGCACCCTCGAAGCCCGCGACAAGTACTGCAATCTTCACCCCGATGTTACCGGTCCACAAGGCTGCGATGAGGACCGCTGGAATGGCAAAAGAGTGCGGACTGTGAACCTCGGCGAGCGGTTCGGCGTCAGGTGCTGGTCAACTGGCAAGAATATAAATGGAAACACCAAGTGGGATTATGTTCCGGGCTGGAACTGCTGGATCTCGGCGAGATGGACTAATAGTGGATGTGAGAGTACGTTTTGAACATGCTCTTTATACAGTGGGTGTTTGTACTAACTGTTTGTCAGGCGGTATCCCCAACCCCTGCTAGTGACGTCTGGCTGCGATGGCGGAGGCAGAGATCAGGATGGCTTTGCCATTCTCTAAGACGCTCTTACTTTGCATAGCTCGGTGAGAAGATAGAGGGGAAATAAAGCGGTAGTGTTAGGGGGCGATCAGTCGAAAGGCTACCTTATGCGGTATTGTGGATCAACGTGGTTCAAACCCGAGTCTCTCTTTGCGTTGCTTCTCCTCAGCCCAGGTGAATGTGCCGGTGCACAGATATAATGCGAAACGAGTGCTGCTTTTGACATTGATATTTTCTTGTTAACTTTAATCTACTGAGACAATTCTGCAATACATCAATATTCCTTCACTTCCCACTTGTCATGTCTGCACTCACATGCCTCTCTAGTCTGCCCATCCGCCCATCCGTTCTCGCACACGGAGTGCCAAATATTGAGAATCTCGCAACACTTAGCAGGGCCCATTTTTAACTACAAATCTTCCATTTCTTCCCGTGATGGTCCTATGGCCAACGGCTAGTACGTTCGGGCATACTTATCACAAATGCAGGACTGGCTTTATGCAACGGATTTCCGTCTTGCAGAATAATTAACAGCGGTACGAATGCTCATGTACTATGCAGATGGCTTTTGCATCTGTGGTATCGGTAACGAGGCTACCAAACAGCAAAGCCTTCTTGCATGTATAACGTGGCAGTCTTCTTGTGTTACCAAGCAGCTGCAAAACAACACCCACTCACCTATACGGGGAGAGAAAGGATCTAAATCGGTTTACACTAGATCCCTGAATCTGGCACTGACCATTCCCAGCCATGCCAGCACCATCTGATTGTGACAGCAGGCCTAATTCATTATTATCGTTCTAGAATATTCATGACGTCGGCGGGAAAACTCCGATACTGGAGAGTCATCCTGATAGAATTGTAACAACAAATACGCTCGATGTAAGACGTGTAGCAGAATATACTGCTGTCTCAATGCGATGTTTAACATATTCTAGAGCGGATAAGGCGTGTACTTTCCTATCTCATGTCTCGCATCTCCTACAACACCTTCTTCTCATAACTTCAATCCACTTTTCAAATCTCTAATCGGACGATCTGTTCTCAAAGGTACGAGGAATAACTATTATTTTCACTGTGTACAACGTCAAAGCGGTCGCGGTCACCGCTTCCAGCCCCAACCATCTTCCGGTATATATCATAATGTTGCTGATGCTTGGCACCAGTCTTATTTTCCACGGGTACGTCCAAACTTCCAGTCGGATCCATGGGGTATGCCCGTAAGCTGCTTCCCAGGAAACGAATACTATGTCAGGTAGAGGGAATACGATGGCCAGTAACCATTACTACTATCGAATGCTCGGGACAACGCAGCGCCAATCAACCATTACTGAACATTGATTAGCCTCGTGCGGGATCGCATCCCTTCCCAACCTCCCCGGCAGAACTCGAGGCGAATCATGCGCCCCTTCGCGCCCCCGATTACCATTTCCCTAAGCGCCGCGATGATACAGACGTTTCCAGCTGGTATGCTAAAACAGCAAATGTGGAGGGATAATTATCACCATACCTCCTGTCCCAGGAGGCCAGCTCGCAACATCATTTCAGCTATTCGGGGAGATAGAAAGTTGGTTCAGGCTTCTTTCGGTTGAAATGATCCTCAAATTTCCCTTCAAATATCAATCCCAAATCCCAAAGCAGGCTCGAACGCAATGGAAAAGGAGATGACCATCCCAGGAAATATCGATCCTACGGGAACGACCAATGTGCAAAGGCTTCTCGCGGCAAAAAAAAAAGGCCTTCTCAGAGCCGAACAAAATCTTAAAATCACCAAGGACATTATTACCAAAGAACAGGGGGTATTCAACAGTATAGCGAAGCATATTGAGAATCTCATGAATGCTAAAAGACAACGTCACAGAATGCAAGGAACCCAATCGAAGTCCGGTGGAGTAAACACCAATAATGACGGGAAAAATCCATAATCTTTAAAGACCAGCGCCAGTGGAGCAAGTACTACGGAGAGTAAGAAGGAGAAACACTGCAAAGTATGCCGTGGAGAGTTGGAAGGAAATACTGGTGATAATAATTTGAAGACGAAATATTGCAGGATACATCGACTGAAAGACAAGTAAGCTGAATGTGATGGCTGTCAATATGTGTTGCAAGAAAAGTAAGAAATGGAGCATGTTTATTATAGATTATACATCGATTATATGGCAAATAACACGCCCAGGCATCTTGCCAAGTTCTAGATAGCCCAATTTTGTGCTTCTGATAGCTTTACATGCTAACATTTCTAGGATTCGACAGAGCTCCATTTGAGCGTCTTTCCTTTATTGAGATCCTTAGCTGATACTTCATGCATATCAACTTAATATCTTCGATCAACCACTCTTACTCTCCGTCTCCTTATTATCTCCCCTGAAATCCCAACAAACGATCTCCTTCCCCTCTCCACAGCAATACATACATCCCTCATCTACCTCCATATCCGAGATCCGACTTGGTTTCTGTTTCACCTGAAGGAATCCATCCTCTGCAGGCACGTAGCTGAAATCCGGTATCTGGGTTAGCACAGCCTCCGAAAAGGAATGGGTTCTAATATTAGTCCATCTCCCAAGCCCATCTTCTTCCCATACCCTAACAGTGCCATCATAGGACGCAGATATAATCCATCTCGATCTGCCCTGTCCATTTCCACTCTCTACCATCTTCACCGCCCGCACCACATTCTCATGACCTTCCAGGGAAGCCACTTTCCTCCCGTCCTCAAAGTTATATATCCTAATCCTATGATCCGTGCAAGCGGCAACCAAACACGTCCCACCCCCCGTCTCAAAGAACCGAAACCCAACAATCGCCTTCGCCACCCCATCAATTCTCCTCACACACTCCCCAGATCCGAGATCCCAGACCCGTAAAGTGCGATCTCCTGACGTCGAAACCGCCCTCGTTCCATCCCCCCAGATCTGAACATGTAGAACCGGCATCTCATGTCCCAAAAGTAAATGCTTCAATTCAAACTCCCCGCTCTCCCTAAACCTCCATACTTTAATACTCTTATCCCGCCCCGCCGTCACTAGATAACCACCCTTGAACGCCAAATCCAGCACCGTGTCACTATGCGCTTTCTCGAACCTCTGAACCATATCTCCAGTCTCAAAATCCCAGATAATCACCTCGCCATTTGAATCGCCGCTGAAAAGGAGGGCGAGTAGTTTTGAGACATCCAGAGCTACGACGGTGCCGGAGTGGCCGACCAGTGGAGGAAGAGCAAGAGTGCGGGCTTTCTTGTCCCAGATGCGGATGGAACGGTCGGCGCTTCCGCTTATGACGTATTTGGTAGTGACTTTAAGGCAGTGTAGCGCATTGGTATGGGATTCATCTTGATGATTTGAATCAGGAAAATGGGCGAGAGTTGGAGTGGCTGATGTCCAGTCTGGACTGGAAATGAGGGTGTGGGAGATAGACATGGTGGGTCAAGTAGGATTGATGGATGCTTGAGTGGGATAACGGCGAGTGTACTCGAGAAATTGTTACTTATTTAATGCGTAGACGTTGAGAAGTTTGATGGAGATGGTAAAGGCCGGGAGCACGGGCAATACATATACTTTTCAGTAGGTGAATGGTATAAATATTGATTCTGGCTAATTCTTTTCATGCGACGTTTAGAAAGGAATTGGTAAGAAGGCAGGCATGCATTGCGAGTGGTGATGCCGCACAGATGCGATGCGACGATGCGGCGATGCGTTCCATCGTTGCTGTGCCGCATGCGCCGCACCTACCTATGAGAGTCTCGCGCATATACTTAAGAAAGTATGCCACAACAAAAATCTATCGGCATTCCCGAATCTCCAAACAATATCGACTGAGAGTGGAGCAGCCGCCGAAGTATGACTTTGAACTTGCACGCGAAACCTAACTTTTCGGCAAATTACTAGTACTATGATATATCCAGCCCAAAAGGAGCGACTAATGATATGAAAAACAAACAAGGCCCAGTTGCTTTGGAACCAGCCAGAAACAGAAATATATGTGAACCAAAAGGAAAAGAGGAGAAATGTGTAGCGAGGTTAGAGAGATAATCGTTTTCACAAAGCCTATTCTTGGCTCATCAGCATTCCCCCGCAGAAGCTGAGTATGAATTTTCTGGTGTGGATCGTGACCCTGGAACAACATTGTCGCGAAGTAGAAGGCACACAAGTGATATGGTGGGAGAGATTTCTTAGGAAGGGTTATGGTTTCGGCCTATTTCTCGCTCGTTCAAGTAGTTTTGTCAAACTCGCGCTGACCATTGTCGCCCTTTCCTCCCTAGTGGGTTGTCCAAGTTCGCTGTGTCTGTCACCCTTCCAAGGTCTCGTGCACGTGATCCATCTCAACTTTCTTGCTATTTACGCCTTCTCGTATATCTAGATATCAGTCTATGCTTACTCCTTGCATCTAACCAGCATTCCTCGATTTTGATATGGTCCGGCTCCCCGGACGTAGTATCTGTGGTTGAAAACTCAACTTGGTTGACATATAAGCTGATCGAAGGGATTTGGCCATGGATTGGACGTAAGCTGATCGAAGGGATTTGGCCATGGATTGGACGGATTCCAGGTTCTGACGGAGGTCGCTAACGGTGGGACAATACGGCTTGTCGCTTGGGGCCTGCTCCAGCGTGGGTGCTCACACCGGTAAATGTTTCTTTTCTCCTGGCCTTCGCCTTACGCATTCTGAATTTCATAAAGTAGCCCTTTTGTTAATGTCCACAGTACAGACAGCCACTTCGGAGAACAACAAACCAGCAGCTAAGGAACCGGGAAAGCGGGTTAGGATATTAACTTCGGAAGCGGTATTCGTAGCGAAGACTTTAACAAATGAAATGATCACGTACGCCTTAGAGGACCGTCTCAACTCCTTCGAACCAAATCGAAAAATAGCCCGACATTTAACGAGCATATGTATTCCGCTATGCACAAATCTCAGCCCTGCAATCCCAGTCATTAAATCCACATGTATGATACACACAGCTCAATTTTCACTGACTCGAGAGCTCTGGCCGTGTGCTGTGTAGAGCTTTTCCATCAACGAGCCAGTCGAGTACCTCCGACAGTTCTACTTCATTTCCTTTCACTGCACTCAAACAATACCATAAACCCTCTTCGCAATGAAATAACTTGTCGAACCAAAAAGAATCAATCCCGCCGTGATGCACCAGAACCAATTCAGATTTTCAATGTCTTGGCCTGGGACGAGACTGATTTCTGTTAGCGGCTATTTCATGAAACCGGTAAGAAAAATATACTCACCAGTTCATGCCCCAAATACCCGTAACCACGTTCATAGGGAGCACTATAGTTCCCACAACAGTCAACTTACCGAGAATATCCGAAGTCTGTTCTTGTCGCTCGGACATACGGATGTTAATTTGAGCGAGGTAGTTGCTGTGCGCACGAGAGAGGATGCTGCAATCCGTTAAAATGTCTCCCAAAATACGAAGCTGGGAGTAAAACTTACTTCTCATAGTGCGACAGATTCCCAGTCATCGTAACAATGTGGTCTTGAATATCCCCCAAATACAGCCCAATCTCCGATCTTGGGGCGACATCCCACTGCTCATTACACCTCTTCGCAAACCCTTTGATCACATCGGCCTTATTGCCCAGGAGCCTATACAAGCTCATGACCTTCTTTCTGCACTCGCCAACTCGTCGAAGCATATCGCCTCCTTTTTCGCCCGGCTTATCCTCCCCAAAGCTGGAGCCTTTTTCATAGTGCGGGTTGTTATAGGAGTAGGATTTTGATTTCTTAACTTCCTGTTCTGCGCTGTTCTCGTGAAGCCGGAGGATTTCGTCATCGATATCATCGACTTCTTCTTCGATACGTTGGATTAGAGGGATGTAGGCGTCGGTGATATCGTCGATAATCCCATAGCTGATCCAATCTGGCGAAAGGATAAGGTAATCTTGCAGTTGGCGGATACGACGGCGGACATTTGCAGGGTGAGGAGTCATTGAGTAGTGGAACTATCCAGTTTGTTCAGCGTCAATCACATCATGGCCTCCATCTCTTTTCCGTGGAGTGGGCATAGCGGAGCCTACTTACAGTTATAACACCTTCCCTGAATACTATGACATAGATGTTGACCGGCTCCAGATAGTCTTCGCTATTCTCGTCCTGTTCGAAAGTTCTGTAGTTAATGAAGTAGTAGTGTTTGAACAACTCTACCTTCTCGCGTGCCTCCTGTAGAAGGATATCTTCGGTGGTGAGAGGATGGATGCTAAAAGCTCTCGAAAGAACTTTCATTTCCTCATCGGTAGGTGACAACACGTCCAACCAGAAAGCCGGTCGAGGGCCGTATCGATTCTCCTTCTCCGGCCCTGGCTTTGGAGTTGGGGTACGGCCAGGCGTACTTGCTCCGGTTTGTTCCCCAGAAGAATTCTGCTTGGGTTCGGTCAGTCTCGAGCTCTGTCTCGTCCCTGCTCTGGATTGGCCATTTGCAAAAGTCTGGCTCGGTTCTAGAGTAGACCCCCTCGTAGCTGGCTCCATCTCTTCAGCTTCACTCTCATCCGTACTGTCCTGAATGACGGGCGGGTCAGGAATAAACAGATCTCTGAATGTCTGCCCTGGTTGCACCAACTCACTAATAGTCTGGCTATGAATAGTGCTTTCGAACTCGTCATTGAAGTACGTGAAGCGGTAGGGTGCATCATCGGCATCCCGATGCCAAGCGCGCTTCTGCGGGCGAAGACGTCCCCCGACCATAAGCGGCTCACTAACTTTACGCATCCGCATCCCTTCCATTGTGCGCTGCTCTTTTTCTCCTTCGGACCAGGCTTCGAGCACGCGAAGGTCAGGCCAGCGACGTCGTCGGCGACGCTGGCGGGGTTCTTCGCTTTCGGGACGGTGCAGATAATCATCCTGACCAATTTCTGACATTCTTTCAAGTGGAAAGCATACATCGTCTGCGGCTTGAAGAACAGTCATGCGTCGACGGAGATCGCCCGTCGAGGCTTTCGGAGATGGAGGTGTGGATTCAGGATATTGCAGCTGCGAGGGTTCCTCATCGATATCGATGAGCATATCTCGTGATCTGTTCGCTCGCATCGCATCTGGAGAGCGCTCGCGGTCCAGATCAGCTGGGAGCATAACATCGTCGTATCCTGCCTCCAACCCGAGAATGGGGCTTCCTGGGACGGAGGGAGGATTGTTGACATCATATTCGTCGAGGTTGGTCTGAGAATGATGCTGTGCAAAAGCAGGCCTCATCTTCATGCTCGACGCGGGGGATCTGCTTCCTTTCCTGGAGCGCTCGATCCTACCCGAGCTGGAGGGCGCACTTGTCCCGCCATAGCCAGTGGTAGTTGTGATGTCCCAATGCGATGAGCTCATGAGCGGTGTCCTATCGTCCACACCATCATCATCATGTTCGCTATCAGACAACCTCTGCTGGCGCGAAAGCTTCGAGCGGCCGAAGGGGTTCTGTAGGGAAGGACGATGCGGAGAATTGCGGAGATACGGTTGACTCGGCCGCGGCGCAAAGAGTCCCGTCGCCGCCTGCACACTCTGTCGTCGTGTTTGAATTGGGGCTTGGTCCCTTAAGTCTCTTGTTAGCTTTATCAATTCATATGATGCGCCTAATGTCAGAACGCACCTGTGGTCCAGCAGCGCTTCACTCTCCAAGCTAGTGTTGCTATGATGCCCATGAAGTCGATAGAAAGTCGAGCTGCCCCTCGAATGTGACTGACCAGCCACCTCCACCAAACTTGGTCGAGCTTCGCTCGCCATGTCTCCCTCTTCAATGGGCGCTGCTGGAGCGGCGAACGATTGTCTTCGATTGCGCCGCTTTTTCCCACCGCGGTGCTTTCTCTTCTTCGCTGGAGCTTCGGCTTTGCCATCTGATGTCGCTGGAACTTCTGAGGTGGCAGGTTCAGCTTGAGAGGAGGTGCCTGGATTCATAGCCGGGGGTGGGGCGGCTGATGACGGTTCCCCGCTGGGGTCACGAGGTGAATTGGAGACCATTGCGAAGTTGAATCGTGCTGAGAGGTAGCGAGAGTGGGCTTGGGTGTAATGTGGTATTAAGAGTGATATTAGACGGGTTAAACCGTATGGGGTGGAGGAAGAAAAGGTGGATAATTTAGGTGAAGGAGAAGTTTTGGTGAGAAAAGAGATGTTGAGTGACGTGAAGGCAGGCCAGTGCGCCGGCTGTAAACGGTTTAGCGTCACGAAGACTCAAACTGAACTAATTACCCATTATGTGTCAAGGGTCTTTCATTTGTACCCATTTAAGGTTGACTGGTGCAGCAGAACTAAATATTTCCAAAATGATCCTCACAGTCGAAGGAAGAGAAAACGGTATGCTTTCCTACCCCTTTCGGCATGGTGCAAGGAACGGGGCGGTCGAATCGTCGATCGAATTAAAGCTTGATACACTCCATCTTCACAGATGTTACACGTGAACACCCTCTCAAAATGGGGTGTTATATGCTCTGGGGCCCTTAGAACCGTGTCTTCAACGGTCACTGACCTGTCATCGGGGATCATAAACCGGCAACCTCACTTCTCAGCGCGCATCACATGATTGACGGATAAGTGTGACGCAGTCCTCAAAAGACTCAACTTTCGAATTTCTTCATACCCTATTCAAATAATTCCAAAATCTATAAATCATCCGACACCTCCTCCAATTCATAGCACATACCTAAACATCGGCCCATAATTCTCCACCGCAACGCCCTCTCCTTCTTTTCTCTCCCCCCTAGCCTCCGCTTCCTGTACCCGCAACTTCTGTTCCGCCAAGCTCCCATGTTTCTTATCCAACTTTTTATTCTCCCATGCCAATAGTGTCCTCAACGTAATAACCAAGAACGTGGTAAAGAACATAAACGCCGCACAAACAGCCTGTCCCTTGACGTAAAACGGGCCCTCATGGGACGGATAGAGTCTAGTACCAAGCAACGGTCCGCATTGCCCTATTAAGTTGAGTAAGACGATTCCAGCTCCTCGGCGCGTGTCGCTGCCTTGATTGTTCAGAACCCAAGGCAGGATATTCGCGATGGAAGGAAAGATTCCTCCGGCTGCCATGAATACGCCAAAGTACCGCGCTCCAACCGATTTAGCTGCTGCAAGGATAACGTAACCGACGCCTCCGATGATGGTGAGTATGACGAGCATAATACCGCGCTGCTGCGTGCGATCCGCAATCCAGGGAGTAAAGATTGTGATTAAGAAGGAGAGGAAGAAAGGGGGTGCGGTGAGTCCTTGGGCGTTTATGGCAGAAAAGCCCATTTCCTTGAGGATAGTAGGGAGGAAAACGGGGAGGGAGGAGAAGGAGACGTTGCAGGAGAAGTACATCAACTATTACCATCAAGTCAGCAATTCAAACAGGAAAAGGTCGGAATGGGATGGACACGTAGTTCATACCCCGAGAATCCAACCCTTAGGATCAAGCAGGCCCTGCCCCAACTCCTTAATATTAACACCCCCAACCCTCGTTCCCGCACCTGCTTGATGCACTCCTCTCGCTTTCGCAACCCTTTTCTCGTCCTCATTCAAAAACCTCGCTTTCTCGGGACTATCCGGCAAGAAAACCCACGCCACAGCCGCCATTACCACCGTCGGCAATCCCTCCACCAAAAACAAGACCCTCCATTTCGCAATCCCAGGGCTTCCACTCGTAATCCCGAACGCAAGTGCCCCGGCAAAAGTATTCGCAAGCGGTGCTGCAGCAAGGAAAATACCAATTCGAAGACCGAGTTCGTGCCGGAGATAGAAGAAAGATAGGAGATAGGGGATTCCAGGGCCGTAGCCGGCTTCGGTGAGACCCATAAAGAAGCGGAGGGCCATCTCAGCGGACCAGGTGTGGATTCCGGCTTGAACGGTTGATACTAGGCCCCTGCAACAATCAGCAAATGGATGTGGAGAGGATGGGAGGAGACGTACCAACCGAAAACGCAGAATGCAGCCCAACGATGAGGAGGTACGATCTTCCACATGATAGCTTGAAACTCGAAAAGGATATACGAGATGTAGAATATGGTAAGCAGCCAGTCGTATTTGTCGCTTGTGAGTTCGAGGTCATCTTCCATCCCGGCGATGCGCGCATTGCCGATGTTTGATCGATCCAGGAAAGCGAGTAAATCTGAGGTACGGTCAGAAGGGATCAACAGTATAGGGGAGGTAAAGGGCATACACAAAGCCATGACCAAAGGAACGACATGGGTATCCAATTTCCTCACAACTCTCTTTTCCAGTGCCGGATCGATCGACTGCGCCAAGGGTAAATTTGCAGCTTCCACTTCTTCAGGCACAACCTCTTTCTCAACATCCACCTCCTCTCTGCCCTGTGCCTGCGCCTCTTCATTCTTTGAAAAGAACTTCATTTTGACCTATTTAGCTGTTTGGCGAATTCGCAATTGAAGAAGGAATTTGTGAAGGAAATGCTTCATGAGCTGCAGAAAACAAGAAATTATAAGCACCACCGAGAACGCCGAAAAGCTTGTCTCGCGCACATATCGGAGCACACATCGGCGTGTGTTTCAGCGAACCGGAGGTTGATGGGCAGTGATTGGCTGCAGGTTAGGCTTCGCTAGGCTTGTTTTGCGGGGCATTCGACGCTACATGGCGGGGTTGCGGAGAGTTTAGTTTCGGTTGACGGCGTGGATGACGCGTGTCAGGACAGAAAACTTCAAGGAACGAGGAACGAACCGAAGTTTCGGAAGAGATGCACAGGGTGGAACCCCAAAACCTTCAACTCGGAGACAGCTCACGGCAAACAGCAGAAAGAAGACTTATCGAATGTCAGTCATGAAGTGTCTGGGCTCGGGAACGAAGAGTTTGGGATTGTCATTTCCAGCTCATATCATCTCTGTTCGGTCAATGTCATCAAAGGGCAAAGCGCAAAGCCTCTGGTAGAGAGTTATACGCAACTTATCATTGGACCGTACGCCAATATCCCAAAACCTAAATCATTTCCAGCGTCATACGAATCCGAAAATTGATCGTCTTATTCCTCATCCTACAGCAATATGCTGCACCATCCCCTTCTCAACCTGCGGCTTCATTCTCTTAATCGGCTTATAATTCTGCCGCTGCACCGGAACCTTCTTCCCTTGACCCGGAAGCGTATTAGGACCCGGATAGGGCTTAGGCCCGTCACTGTTATCCTTGCCCTTGGAGCCACTCCTCTGTCCTGGCTTCACGGCTGTCTTCTTCCCCGACCCTGGATAGGTCGAAGTGCCTGGATACGGTTTCGGCAGACCATTTTTCTTCGAATCAGAAACTTTGGATTTTGTGTCGGCGGGTGTCTTGGAGGTGCCATAAGGCTTGTTATTCGGATACGGTTTCGGCAGGCCTTTCGTTCCGCCTTTCACCACTCCCCCTGCTCCTCCGACTCCTTTCGTGGCCGTCGACTTCGCACCCCACACTCCTGAAGTGGTTTGCTTCGTTCCCGTTCCCACCGCACCGGATACGTGTTTCCCACCAGGGTACTTGTTCGCTCCGATTGGTACCTTACTGGTATTGGGAGCTATTGTTGTACCGCCTTTTGTTGCCGCGGGACTCGAATTCGATCTCTTGATCGTGGGTTTCTTGGCCGAAGGCAGCGCCTTCGTCCCTGGTGGCGGACCGGAGGCTTGGCCTGATACTTTGGAGCCGTAACTAGAGGCTGTTCTTTCGAGTTCTGTTCAACCCACTGTTAGCAATCGATTTGACGATTGGGAGGTTAAGATCGGTACGTGATCGACGAGAGGACGAGGAGTGAGAACTTACTGTTTCCAACGCTTCTCCCACTACTCTCAATCAAATCTCCGGCTCGGATTAGTGCATCTCCAGCATAGCCACCTGCGGTGCGTGTGCCGGCTTCCACGAAGCCTTCGACGCTATTCCAGATTATGTTTGAGATGAAGTCCATCAAGAAATTTGGGAAATTCACAAGAAATCAATCCGTAGATTGTGGCATTTAAAAAGGAGTGTATGAAAATATTATGTGGTATGTGGCGGGTTTCAATGAGTTGAGGAATGGTAATTCGAGATCCTGCTTCTGGAAAGCTGCATGTTGCCGCTATGACGTCGATCTGCAACCCCGGTATCACATGCAGTGAATCTGGGTCGAAGGATCTGCAGGGACAAAATAAGTAGTGTGCGTGTCGATCTATTTGCTTCAAAATATCTCACACATCTTCGGGATAATCCATCGTGGAGTTGGAGAAATGTTTAAGAAGGTATCTGAGGGTAAATATCCGTGCGTCTCCCTATACACCACATTACAGTTCCTTCATATATTGTCATGAACTCCCCGCAAAGGCAATTCAAAAGCCAATTCCTTGAAATGCGCCATTCCCGTCCGTTACCAGTACAAATTCGCAACTCCGAATTACAAGCCTCTCCTGCAGTATCAAGCAACCGACTTCTTCACCACCGGTCGGGGTGCCTGAGATTTCGTTGGCACATTTGCTGGCTTGTTTACATTGCTGCTCACTGCGGTTGCCTTCTTGGGCGTTGCCTGGGACGAAACAGCAGCTTGCTTTCCTGCGAGCTTCTCTGGGCCGATGCTGGACTTGGAATTTGGTCGATTAGCTTGAGATTGGGTCTTTGAAACAACCTTCGAGGGAGCCGGGTGCGGTGTCGCTGTTATCGACGCCTTCGCAGCCTTCAAGTTCGCGGCCTTCGCTAAAGGTTGTGGACCACCAGATTTTGGCTCCACTGTTATAGCACCACTGGGGGTTATCTTGATGGGTATTCCTGACGAAGTCATGATAGTAGTCTCTTTCTTCTTTTGCGCTTCCTCAATTTCATCTTTCTCAATTTTGAGGACAAGTCCATTCTTTGTCACGATTGTTCCTGTTTTCTTAACTTCTTCTACATCGGATTTTGGTATCTTGATGGCAACCCCGGATGCGGTCATGACTGTCTGGGTTGGACCGGTGGGTACTGGTTTGGGTTTGGGTTTTGCAACATTCTTTGCAGTTGGAGGTGCAGGTCTTTTGACGGAACTCGGCATATTGATTGCGCTCCTTGCTTTCGGAACTACCGGTCTTGAGGGTGTGGTTGGGGCTCTCTGTGGTGGAGCTGGCAGGGCAGTACTCGCTCTTCTCTGCCCACCAGGGATGACCATTCCATTCTTGATAGCGGTTTCTTTCACTAATTTTGCCAGGTTCTCCTGTGTCAACTTCTGCACCTTCCCTTGGTCCTGTGGTGGAGCAGTTTGTTCGGCGCTCATTCTCGCCGCTCCTTCAATCAGCTTTTGCAACTCATCGGGACTCGGCAAACCTTTTAAGTCACCACCTTGTAACAATGCTTTCATGTGCTGTTCAAAGAATTGCGTCCCTCCCGGAATGGGAAAGTCATTCGGCGATGCCCCATAAGCTACTGAAAGTGCCATCATCACACTCGTAATGGGCGCAAATATCTTTACGAATTCGTTCCAGCTTCCGGATTTTACCTCGGTCTCAATGGTAATCGCTGGCCGCGGCACGGTTCGGATGCTTTGGCTTTGCGAACTGTTCTCGCCCATGTCAAGGTGGTCCTTCCAGAAGTCATCGGCCGGAAAGCACTTGTTCCGATTGAAGTATTCCAGCATGTAGTCCTTTTCTCTCCATCTATTGCGCAGCCATACCTCAAAGGTTTTGCTGTTGTTCATTGGGATAGAGTCGATATGAAAGCGTCGCCAATGCATGTTGACCGACTTCGGCGGACGCCCTTCAAAGAAGGATGATCGAAGAGTGAATATATCTTGACCGAACTGGCCTGGAGGTACACCTTCATACGCAATGGTGCAATCGTACAGCCATTCGGTCGTCTCTCTCAATTCCTGCAGGCAAAATCTCAACCCCGTACTTCTAGGTAGAAGTTGGTGCTTCATATCTTGCAATCCGTTCTTCTCGGCCCATTTTCTGCTTTTCTCTCGTGTGGTTTGGGACAGATTCGTCCCTTCCGGAAAGATGATCAACCACATTGGATGGGTCGGCTTGTTGAGTTCAGACAGAGCTTTCTTGAACCTGCGCTGATCTTCCTCCCAGTTTCGAGCGAGGAAGATGAAATTGTAAAACTGGCAACCCCATCCAACGATCGGGATATTCTTCAACGACTCCTTTAGGATGATATAGATGAAGCCATGCATGTCGTTTGTGTAAGCGATCCACCAAAGATACAGCCAGTCAGTGTATAGCTAATATCGTTAGACAAGTTTGGACCTTGTGTCGAGGCATTTACTCACTTGATGATTCGCCATCAACACCATTCTGTCTGCAAAATTACACCTTAAACTTCCGTCTTTCTTCTTGATGAGTTGACCCAACATGCTGGAATCTCCGCTTACTCTCACCACAGTTGGAGCCCACCATTGCGTTAGACAAGTGATCAGAATAGCAAAACATTCTTTTGTATATGCCATATACCCTTCATAGAATACGGGATCGATCAACTTCAGCGGGGCACCTAGGAACTGCGATGCGCTTATTCTGTATCTCAATGTTATTCCTGGATTTCTGAAGCCAGCTGCAGAGTCAACAAAATATTTTCTTACGCCAAAACGCCCGACAAAAAAGTCGAAGCCAAAGTAAATGCCCTCTCAGCCTGCGAAAGCTCGCCATGCCGTGGTGGGCCAGCTGGATGCGGTTCAATATTCTGCTTCGAGACGCGTAGTCCGGCGCCCAAATCATCCTTCTTCTTGGACACTGGTGGGACCATTTTCAAAGAATCACAACAATAACTCAAGCATTGTTTCGAGGTGCGCTCCGATAGCCGTCACCGATTTCTGAAGGCTAGTAGACATGTCGTCGACAGCTGTCGATCCCAGGTTCGAGACCCCATGCAACATTTCCCACTTATGACGTTGCTGTGGCGCCTGCTGGCCAACTTTCTGTGGCACACCTAGCTCTCCCCCTTCTCTCCTCCAATCCCTCGTCCTTCTCAGACCTTTTATCCAATATTCATATTTCTCGACGATATCAAGTGTACGTCAACAAAGGTTTCAAGTTCAAAGTTCAGTTCGTTGAGACGAAAAGTTCATCCCGCACCGTTCATCTACCCTTGTATTCATCTTCGCGAACATCGACGTATGCCAAGACCCGCACACGACCATCCCTACCATAGCTCTACAACTAACAACATTCTCAGCTTTCACTCAACTCCTAAACTTCACAAATCAGATCTTGAATATGCCCGCCTCAGTCGCCTCCGCACCTGTCCGCCGGGCAGTCTCCAAAAACCCTACCTCACGAACGAAGAAACCGCAATCCAAAGCCAACGGCGCGGCAAACGGAGCCGTGAATGGCACTTACACATCGCCATATGAGATAATGGCTTCAAGGATCGCAAACCGAGTTGCTGAAATGGCAGAGAACATCACCTTTGTCGAGCGAGAGAGGTGGGTTGTTCCAGGACTTTGCATCGAGTGAGAGCAAGTTGCTAACCTATCTCAGACCCTCTTCTTATCCTCAGAGCCCCCCTCCGACCAAGCCTCGCAAGCCGCCGAGGAAACTCGAAATGCGGCTCGGTCAATCGGCACAGTCACCTACCAACGTGACATTCTCGGCTCCATTCCTCGACAACACGCTTGGGAAATTGCTCGCTCTGCAGAATCGGATGTTGAAGGTTAGCCAAGACATCGCTGCTAGTGAAGATGTCGAGGAGAGCGTGAAGCAAGAACAGTTCAACCAGTCGGCTGAGTTGAGCAGGATTATTGCATTGATTTGTGCTGAGAAGGCTCGGCAGGGTGCTTAGCCTCCGATGCAGCGGAGAACCTGTAAAAGTAGCCCAAGTCTGATATCCTTCGTTCTCCTCGAATTTCATTGGTTTGGGTTTTATGGCAATTTGCTCACGGCACGAATGTCATTCGTACAAGAAGAATATGGCACGGCAGGGCAACCTCATTTCTTATGTTATTGGATCGAAAGCAACAGAAACGTTGTCATTCCATATGTACTAATACCATCATGAATACCAAAAAGGTGTATGATTACTGATATTTTCCACCAAACTCACCATCCATCTTAAACCGTATTTGGAAAGGGATATCGTATCGCATTACCACAACAACTGTATTGTCGACCTCTCAAATGAATCATTCCGAAACCGTTCTTGTCGGCCCCACGAATCACTCCCACAGCTCTCCGCCACCTTCCTCAAATCTCAACAACAGATTCCCTCTTCTGCCTTTCCTCAACCGCACTCGCCCTTCTCTCCTCATCAAACAGACCCTTCCGCTTCAACCCACGAATACGATCTTCCTCCAACTTGATATCTCGCGCGAGTTTTAAGCGCCACCAGATATAAAACACTATCGCACCTATGAACATTATCAACATCATCCACTCCTTCCCACGACTGACACTTGGAACTTAACCCTAAACTCCCAGGAAGTGATACCCATTCTGCTCCAAGATGCAAAGAAACGGAGATGGGAATAGAAGGAAGACAGAGGAGGGTATTGCAATAGGAGCTCGATCAAATACCAACGCTTTGCTCAGAATAAGGGCGAAAGGACGGAGATACATACCAAGTAACATAGTCGCAATTCCACCAAACATAACACCAATCTCATGGCCGACGGATGGAGGAGCCATGTACGGCTTCGAGGACCCGCCGCCGCCGCCGGCGCGGGGGAAAATGGGGTTGAATTTCATGTCGTCCATTTTTTTTCCCTAAACGTACGTATCCAGCCTAGTTGGGAATCGTAATCTGAATGATGAAAACTCGAAATGCTTAGATTCAAGGATTTCAAAAAGGACAGTACTTTGTTATCGACGTGTTAAGAATATCGTTCGGAAGTCAAGGGAAATTAGCTCCCTTAACCAGTGAGTGCGAGGAAAGGATTAGAGAAGAGAGAGACGGGAGCGGAGACATTAGCATACATCATGGGCGGAGAACAACATCCAACAAGGCGCACGGCTAGGTTCACAGACACGCACGTCAGCCCAGAAGTTCCAAGCACGGTTCTCCGCCCCCGGATTGCTTATCTTGTGTTGCTTGAAACAAAGGACAAGAAGGGCGGAGCGGCTCGGCGGTCTGGGCGGGGACTTGGCGGCGGAAGGGATTGTGATTGATCTCACATCGTAAATCGAGAAGTAGGAAAAGGGGGTGTTTTAGAATAGGGTGTTAAATATGGCTGCGGTTCGTTTTGAGGGAGTTATAATAGTGTAGAAGGAGATGGCAGGAGTTTGGGTGAGGAACGAAGGTGAGAGGTCAGTGCACCTTGTACGACACAACGTAAGACCATAATCGGACTCTAGCAACAGTATGCTAATAAGATGGATGTTTTAAAGAGACATGAGAATGCTTATATGTGTGATAAGCGTGATAAAGCTCCAGAGGAGTAGTGGCGAACGGTGGGCGACTCACGACCCTCTGCACCCTCACCTGGACAAGCGTATATCAAGCGCAAAGAAACTGGAAAATGATACGACTGTAAGATTCGACTGAAGAGCGATTTTGGAACAAAGGGTGGAAGGACAAAATAATCAGAAAAATGGCAATCGTAGAATTAAGCCACAGCCAAGCACGAACCTTGAAGTCGAGCCTTTGCCTATCACTAGTTTTCTTCAACCAGAAAGAGTGAATATCCTACAACCTGATGACTAACCCTCGGAGAGTATCCGACTACGTTGTATGTCCAACATTGGTTAGCATAGCCTGCCCTCCGTGCCCATCACTGATTTCTCTTCGTATACCACAACCGATCGCCGCATATAGAATAGTGTTTCGCAAAAACAGGAGTGCAGTCGCCCTTTCCCAGCACTCTGCCAAACTGTCTGATCTCCTCTTTTTCCGTTTTTGACAGATTAATCGTCTCCTATCCCAAGATATATACTCTAAACAAATCGAAAGCCAAAATACACTGCAGCAAGATATTACCTTTTCTCCTTGGCTGCCTGCTCCTCTTGCAGCCTCATAGCTGCCCTCGCGCTCCTACTGCCTCCAAGTTTCGGTCCTTTTTGTGTCTGCTCCTTGGCACCCTTTGGACCTCCTGGTGGCGCGGGTTTACGCCGGGATTCTATGGACTCAAGGAATTCGCGGCGGAATTGTTCGGCTAGGACGTCGTCGGCGGCCTCGTTTCCGTTCGCATCTAAAGGTGCTTCGTCGTTTTCTTCATAGTAGTCCACTGGCGCAATGTTAATATACTGTGAGGAGGGGTGGGAAAAGGGAAGTAGAGACGTACATTTCGCTTCCCGAAGAACTTGCTCAACCATTTTGTCCCTAAGTAAATCCTCACTATTCCTTCTCTTCTGAGGGCGACGTCGCCGTGGTCTACCATCTTTGCCTGATCGTCCTTGACCAGGCGACTGTGGTTCCTCTAGGCCAGTGTAACCGCTCTCCAGTCTCATCCGTGCCTCCTCCGTGCGCTGGATATTCCTCGCTGTGGCTTCAGGCCCGAGGTCGATCTCCTGAAGTTTGCCCATGCCAGCGGCCTGGCGATCTTCCGGGTGTTTCCTGGTAGCCTCGACCTTCACGTCTACGTTCTTTATTCCGGCGGGTGGTGCTGCGATAGATGTGCTCGAAACTGATGCAGAGGAAGTCGGCCCATACTGCTGATTTCTCTTTTCAGCCATCCTAGCCTCTATATACGCGATCCTAACACATTAGCCTCTGCTTTCAAGCCTAATCGCTAGAACTTCCACCGGGCTCATACTTGACCATCTGTAGCGGTAAAGTGTTGGTTTCAACTTACATCTGCTTGTCATCCTTGTCCACGACTTGTCCTGTCTGCGCGACGAAACGATCCGAAAATGGATTCAACCTCTTCTGTTCCACCTTTACTAGTTCCGCGGTCGCTCCCTCGGACCTCCGTCTCCCTGCAGCTCCCCGAGTGACGTTAACCACATCAACCGCACTTCTCACCCTCTTAAACTGCTTCCTCTTCCTAATGATTTCCGCCAGGCTCGGTCCTGATTCTTCGGGTTCCTCAGAGGTTGCAACTGGTGGGATAGCGCTCTGAGGATCGAGCGATATCGTCGCAGGAGAGGGTTCGGGCAGTTGCGCTGCTGTTCCCGTAGAAATATCGTCGTCGGCTGTGGATCGCACTCGAAGAATCTTGCGCCGCTTATGGGCACGGAAGACGGGTGTCTCACCGCCATCTGGAGCCACCATGGTTGGTGTTGGTTGAGTGTTGATGCGACTGCGATTTGATTGCGAAATACACAGCGGAGATGGCAAGACATAGGTGGAACCGAGGCTTCTTGAATCTTGGCGCTTGTCTCATCACGTACTTACCATCACGTGTATTCATATTCACTCAGGCTCCCCAGAGGTTGCTACTGCGCCAGTTCACCCTTTGGGAGAAACTTCAAACTACATCGCCTTCAATACCAAAAGGCTGGCGCCACACAGTATGAAATTGTGACCACAGGAAGCTTTATAATGCTGGGGGGTACACCATGAAATGGTTCCGTCTATCCCATCCACGCAAAAGATGAAATATATAGCCCCTCATGCTCCATCTTCCCGGAGCTGTCACATTTCCTCCTCAATTTGCCGAACGAATGCAAAAGTGTACATGAAGACATTAAATAGTCATTCTCGTCCGTCGGAAGAAGGAATCATGCACGGAACGAGATGCCTAGGATTGAGGTATTTAGCAAGCCCTCACGCCGCAACCGGATCACTGAGCCAGTCAGCTATATTATCAGCATCATAGAAAGCAAGGAGCCACAATAAGATGGGGGATAGGTAACTCACTTTGCATCTCTCGCAGATCAAGCGATTGTCCTCCTTGCTCCTGTGCTCCTCCTTCCTGGGGTTAGTAAATAACTGTAATCTACCGCCACGAGAATCTCCCTGGGAAGCACTTTAGGACAGCAATAGGGAGGACAGCCTGAGGTGACGGGGTTGCCTTCTTTCCACTTCCAGCAACAGTATGGAATATAGCAAGGCGGATTCCCGCACCCTGCAATCCATTTGTCTCGATATCGCAGGCCTCTGCAACAAGATCCCGGGATTTCGGAGAAATTTGGTGTTTGCTACAGCCGGCACACTACCACAATTAGCTTCAAGCTACGCAAGGAATAGGAAATAGTGATTGCAATCAAGGTTGTGAAAAACCTACGCCTTGCTTTTAGGTCTTCGCATACGAATGGAGAAACAGTTTGAGGTATATCGGGTGGAGAATGGAGGATTTGGCAAGAAAAGGCACTCACGAGCCAGGGCACCTTCTGCGGTCTGTTCCACGGCCTCAAGGCAAGAGGCTTCGCCCGCAGAGAGGGCAACGCCAGCAGTTGTGAGGAGTGAGAGTTTCATCTTAGCTCGAAAACAGTGGATGGGACAAGGATCAATTAGATAAACCAAGAGAGGTGAAAAGGAGGTGAAGAAATGAGGTGGAGAAGTGAAAGGAAAGAGGAAAAGAGCTATGTGGTTAGATTTGAGTCCAGAAGGGGCGGTGGCAGGAAAGAGCTCCTTACCGACTTCTCAGAGTGACGGCCTACCGAATCTCAATCCCACCGCCCGCTCTGTGCCACACCGGACAAGTGCGTCGCTCAGTTCGAGGTGGTCATTTGAACGGTTGCGGCCACCAGCAGTGAATATCCTGCTTCGCCCAGATCGCCCACTACTTTCTTTTCATGTCAAACGATAACATCTGCTATCATTAGACGATGGCAGTTGCGCTTACGGATAACTGAATTGCACAAGCGGTTAAGGAGCGAAGCGTGAAATCTCCAGCCACGCCAGTCATGTGTACGACTCTCTTCATCACTGGCAAATCAGTTAGAATGGCCACCAGAAGGTCGACTAGAGTGTAGATATATGTAAGATGCGGAATTCGGTACCATATTATACCAATGTGCGTCAGTTTCGGGCGCTTGTTAATTGACACTGACTTGAAAGCTTTGGCATAACTACCTACCTAGGTACAGCATCCTTCCAACCCCCGCGGGACCAGTACACCTTGAACTTCAACTTACGCCTTGCCCCAGTATTCCTAGCCGAATTTGGCATCATTCTGTCCAAGTACCTGGATCTGGCTCAATAAAGCTTCCTGTAGCCATAATCATTAGCAGCATAGAGCAGGAGGAAGGGTATTGGAGGTTAGGTAGATTGCAGTGTCCAGCCCAGTGAAATGGTGTAATGCCCCAAAACGTTGCACCTATCCCGCATGACCATGAAGCAATGAATGCTTTCATGAATTCGCGAGTGTATTAGTTAAAACTACAAGTATCGTCGATGTCTCATCCGAGACTGCAACATATCCAAAAACGGAAATCTCGGCACAAATAACCATGTGGAAGGATCCGTATTCAACCACAACACCAAATATAGGATACGCTGCGACACACGATCCCCTCTCAAACTACTAAAATAGTTAAGGATTAGCGGAAGGATTAAATTATTTGAAAAAGTCCGAAACGCCTGGCTGTATGCCCAAACTATATCGTAGTCAGCCTTGCCACGCGTTTGTCCAAGGCTTCCAGGCAACCAAATCGTTAAAGTATTGAGGGTACCTTACTGTGACATCCGAATCTAGCATCAATTCTGTTTAATATATGCGAAATGAGCGATTTTCCATTTACCGAGTCCAATCCTTCCAACTCCGACTTTTTGAGAGGCGAGGACGAGAGATCGTCGATCGGAAAGAATCAGACCTCACCACCCCCAATTCAGAACAATCACGCACCCAAAGCCGGTGCTGTACATCTAAAGGACAGAAATTTCGAGATGCATCCAGCAGGATGCGTACCAACTTGGTTTCACTCACCAAGCCCGGCCTCAGACGCGATATGCTCAGCTGGTCGACCATTGTGATCATTGGAACTTCAGCAATCATGTCAGTGAATCTCAATCCCATTCTAAATTATAGGGCGCAAAATACTGACCATCATGTAGTTCTCTCCTCTATGTCTTCATCTTTGTTGCTAAGCCGAAGTACTCGTATGACATTGCTTCCCACAACTTCATCTCCAACAACCCAATACTGAAAGACGGGGAACCAATTGATGGCCTCCAACGCTGGCTAGACGACTTCTCCAGTTCCGTGGTCCCGATCATGTGTCATTCGCACAATGACTATTGGCGTCCCTACCAACTTTTCTCAGCTTTGGCTGCCGGATGCGCGGGCGTTGAGGCCGACGTCTGGCTCCAAGATGATGGAGAGACATTACTCGTTGGCCACGATCGTGACTCTTTAAATCCGCAGAGAACGCTCGAGAAGATGTATCTGGATCCGTTGTTCGAGATTTTGGAGAAGAGGAACCGGCCGGAAGTTTGGGCGAACAACACCGTGTATGATCGCGCCCGAGGCGTCTTCCAGACACAGCCAAATACCACACTTGTCCTGTTGGTGGATGTGAAGACAGACCAGTGGCCAGCTGGAAAGCCGGTAGGAGTCCTCATGTTTGCCGTTCTGTCCATATCAGCTAACTCCCAGCCAGTAATAAAAAACCCTCAAACGCTTCCGCCAAAAATCCCGCCGCTACCTCACGCGCTATGAGACTGTCTACCCCAAACCTGGCTTCATCGAACGTCAACACCTCTGGCCGTCCGCGCTCACCGTGACCGGCTCCGGAAACATGGAGCGCCTGACCATACATCATTGCTACCCCGAACTCAACCACCTCGGCCACTCCACATACTACGACTATCACGACACCTTTGTTGATGCACCGCTCGGCCAACTGCCTGATAATAATAAGTTCTGGCGGCATGAACTGGGTACAGGGGCTAGCATAATGTGGTCGAATGACGATACGTACTACGCCAGTGTGAGTTTCCAACAGTCTATCGGGAGTGCGAGGACGGGCTTCTCGGATAAACAGCTTGAGAAGCTTCGGAAGCAGATTTGGACGGCGCAGAAGAGTGGGTTGAAGGCTGGGTATTGAGATTTGCCCAGTTGGCCTATTTCATATGGGGATTATGTTTGGGATACCCTGACGAGGGAGGGAGTGGGCATGTTGAGCGTAGATGATTTGGAGAGTGCAGCGAGGAGGGGTTGGATGAAGGGGTACATTAGGGATGTCATTTGGATGATTTGTGTAAGTGTTTGTATTTTTCTGTGTTCTGTGGGAGCGTTGTGGATTGGGTGGAGGGCGATTAAGAGGTGGAGGAAGATGCCGAGACAGGATATTTATCTTGAATAAAGGAAAATTATGGTGAAGTCTGGTCGGAAGGTGCAGTTAAGAGCCATGAATCACAGAGAACTTGAAAGGAAAAGAGTGAACAAGGAAAGATTGGTAGAATCTAGTAAGACTAGAAACGAACCTTGATAGTATCCAACAGAAATATATGGCAGCGAGAATTCATTATCAAGAATGCAAATTTGTGACTTTAATGGTATTGGTATTGCAAGTTTTCTACAGGTGCTATAGTATAGTCAGCCATATTCCACTGAATTGAACATCTAAAGCTTGAAACTACACATATATACAAATTCAAAGTTCACCATCCTTCCTCAACATCTCGTTGCCCCAAGGTTCGCTTGTCAATGAAGTCAAGCCACCAGCCGGCTCGCAGCTCTTCCTTCCACTCAGTGGACCTGGCGTTGGTACCTTGACACCAGCTGCCTCGTATGCCCTGCCTTGCTCATTGATTTCGCTTCCGCTCTTCACATTCCGATCTTCGCCCGTCACAGCGCCCTTTCCGGCTTCGCCACCTAGGCCGGTCTCCCCAGGTTTTGCGCCAGTAGCCTGAGCCGCGTGCTGAAGAGCCTTCAGTAATGATATGGTGGTGTCATATGTTAGGTCCTCGTAGTAATCATCGTTGATTTGAACCATAGGCGCGTTCGCGCAAGCACCCAAGCATTCGACTTCTGTAAAGGTGAACAGTCCGTCCTTGGTGGTCTCGCCGTGGTGAATCCCTAGATGATCCTGGACAGCTTTCATAACGGCATCGCTATCCCTCAGCATACATGGTGTCTACATCACATCAGTGACTACCATTTCTGTTTTGTATTGCCTCTTCAACCTACCGTTGTGCAGACCTGGACATGGAACCGGCCAACCGGATTTCGATTGTACATTGTGTAAAATGTCGCAACTTCATATACTCGCATCGGCGGCATCTCCAGTATCCTTGCAACCTCATTCATGACGCTGATGCTTGTGAACCCGTGCTGTCGCTGTCCGAGGTCGAGGAGCGGCATGACGGCGGCCTTCTTGTATTGCGAGGGGTACCGGCTGAGGATCTCCTTGATGAGCTCTTCGTTCCGTGGGGTGAACTTGAAGGGTATCGAGGGGTTATTGGCAGGCGTATCGCGGTGCTAAATCCCATATCAGCGACGCAATCGTAGGCGAAGCAGGTTCGTGGAAGGGGATACGTACGACCATGAGAGAGTCGCTCCGCGACTGCGCTGTGCCGCTGAGCGGTCGCCATTGGGTCCTCTGAAGCTGCCGCAAAGCCCGTGGGCTGCTTCGGAAGACAAATGGTACCAGCTTCGAAGCCATTGTTGGGAGAATTGAGGGTTGACGATGATGGCGACAATGCTGCAGTCGTCGTGAAACCTTGCGGCAGAATCTCGGCATTCGGCAGCCGGACCAATCAGGGAAAAGCAGATTACAAGCTTCCTTTCGTCTTAACAGCAACACCAACACCACCAATCTTTCTTCGCCATCACCCCCATTTCGAACAAGTAAGGTGCTCTCATCACTTTCTTCTCATATTTATGTATCGTCAGCGACTTCGGCCATGATGGCTAGAGTCTTGATTTATCGACATCACAGAGCAATAGACCCAGCAATCCAGACTTTGCCACTGTATTTACGCATTTGCCTCACGATTTAAAGCATCCTTCACAGGAATATCTCTGTTAGGGAAGTAAGTTCAGAGCTCATCTAGTCGCCGTCGGTGGACTAGTGCTTCCACACTCATAATTGTGTTTGGCATTGCGCCAAGCATTGATCCTTTCCACAGTGGAGAGTTTACTTGTCTCAGGGACAGCTACTTAAAGAGCCACACAAATCACCAGCACTATGGCAGCTTTTAATTCAGTGGCATCGATGGCGTTGCCATGTGGCCTCACAACAGCCTGTCCACGTTTGAATCATGTTCCATCTTTCAGTCGTTTGCAAATTTCACGATAAGGCACCAGTACGCTCTTTCTTCTCTATTCACATGTTTCAGTCACCATCACTCTATTCTGTTTATGTATAAAGCCTCAATAGGGTCCTTCTAAGTCTATCATATATCTGTTACACCATAATTTTCCCTTTCTCTACATTTCGCACTCAGTTAAATACACGAACAAGCAACTCCTCACACTACTTCCAAAATGTGTCACCTCACACGGCATATGGCCACAGAGTGTCCTCACCCTATCGTCGAGAATGTCGACCAATGTGAGGATTCAATATGGGAAGGATTGGACCAGTGCGAGGGCGAGAATGAGATTACTGTCGAGACTAAGGAGCCTATTGAAGGAAAATGCATGATGTGCCAGCAAATGGATGCTGAGCGTCGGGAACATCAAAACATGCAGGCAGTCATAGAGCAAATAGGCGAGGAGTTCAGGGCGCGGGCCGAGAACGCAGACGCTGACTTCGAGCGCATTATGGAGGAGTCTCGAAGGGAAGCTGAAGAGCGCAATCGGATACAGGAGGCAGACGAGGAGGCACAGATAGCTCGTCTGATGGAGGAAAGCAGGCGTGAATTCCAGACCCAGAACCAGGGCACTCTAGACGATGTCAATGCGAACTCTGATCTTGCAAAGGCACTCGCAGCCTCCAGGAGAACTACTCCCTCCAATGACGCCAAATTTGAATATGAACTCGCCCAGGCTCTGGCTCTTTCCAAGGAACAAATTCCCACTGCCGAGGATGAGGAAGCTCAAATGAAGGTAATCATGGAGGAATCACTGCGACAATACCAAGATCAAAATCAAGGTGCATACGGGGATGAGGATGCTCAGCTCCAGGCTATTCTTGAACTATCGAAAATTGAATGGCATCGTCAAACGTGGCAACAACCTCCTCCGCCTGACCTGGAAGCATCCTTGAGCGTTGACATGGACCCTCAAGGCAGAGGCAAAGGCCATCGGCCAGGCGCACCAACATCTCTGGGACAAGTTGAACAGCTCCAGAGTGCCCTCAGTTCTTTCTCATTCTTCGGGCTTCCTAGCAGCTCGGCTGCATCCCCATCTCACCAGCCAGGCACTCAGAGTCAAGAATCCAAGGAGATTGGAGCCATCCGAGCACAACAGCAGGCGGCATATGAGGCATCGTTGGCGGCAGATAGGGAGAAGGCGAAGAAGAAGAAAGAGGAGGAGGAGGCTCCACGTAAGCATGCAGAAGAAGCTACGAAGCAAGCGGAAAATAGCAAACAAGCACAGCATAGTATCGAGGAGTCCGGAGAGGAATATGAGCAAGAGCACGACGACCCAGCATTGCTGAAGGCGAAGCGACTTGCTTTCTTGGATCGATTACAAAAGTAAAATAAAATGAGGCATAGACTTGAGTATTTTGGATTGCCAACACCCCACATGATATTTATAGCTGAATCCGCAATCCTTCTGTCTAGGTACCTTGACTAAGCGTTTTTATTATCCTGTAGCCATAATTACAGGTAGCGTAAGACTAGAAGAAGGGTGCTGGAGGTGATGTACTTGTAGTCTGGCGCTGGAGCTGGAAGTGTGCTGTATCGTGGTAGTCTAATTCGGAAGGACGTGCTTGTCCGGCTTGATCTATGGGTTACAATCCGGGATGCTGCATGTCGTGGTCATCCACTTTGTACATGTTCCGAAAATGATTTCATCTCTAGTATTCCGATTTTAGAAGTGTGAGTGAATAGGCTAAGCTAGCCTCATATTGCTTAGCTCGTGATCGTTGCCGAGGCATGGCTTGGTGTTTCAAGCTTCAGCCATGATCATGACATCATCTAGGCCGTACCTGCAGGTTAACCCAACCGTCAACCTGAAACTGGGAGCAACAACAAATGTTTGCGCTCCATTTCTCTCATATTACTCCTGTATCCTGTCTTATCTCACTTCTCTTTCCTTCTTGTCTGTCGTTCCTCAATTCTTCCCCTGAGAGGTCCTGAGGCCTGAGGTGTTCTGTACCTACAACCTCTTACCCTCTGTCGTCGCTAAGGGAAAGACGTCCTTCCATTCCTCTGTCGTTTGCTCTATCGGACATAATGCACTACAAAATGAGCCAATGGCTTCTCCTCGCGGCCGCAAATACCGCAGCTATTCATGCTGCTGCCATTCCAGATCCTACAGCGGCGCCTGTGCAGGTTGAAGTCCGAGCTCCTATTATCACCCCCGCCGCCATCCGATTCGATGGGAGCCATAGCTATATGCTTGACCGGCGAGGTAAAATAGAGGACATCCTAAGCGGAGTGAATGATAAGCTACATTCAATTGGGAGTATATTGGGAACGGATGTGCCGAGTTATGTTGTCTCTGGTAAGGCATTCCTCCGTCTGTGTTCTCATGGAACATGAGGAAAATAGGCATTTTGAGCTAGAATGATCTACCAATCTGTTAGCTGGTGGAGACACACCACATTGTGGTTGCTATTCGTAGAGATCTAATACTAATAATACCTACAGGCGTTCCCAACTTCTTCCAAGGCTTCCCAACCGGCGACGATGTCAAAAGCAAAGCTTCACTCAAAGATGATGATATCGACGCTCTTCCTACCTCGGCCCTCAACATACCTCCATACGCCAACTGGACTGACGATGGATGGAACGTCCGGTTCCATGGGAACGTCTACAAAATGCCGAATATTTCACAAGATACAATTGACGACCTTGCAGGCATCTTCCTCATTGATGTCGATATCAAAGATCTTTCTGAGAGCGAAAAGGCCAATGCACGAAATCTGACAAAGTCGATATTCATCATACAGCAAGGCGATCAGGACGTGTCGTTCCATCTTGAGCCTGCTCCAAGCCAAGGTTCATCTGGAGAGCCTGGAGGAGGTGGTGCAGTCACACCTCCGGGTGGATCCCAGAATATCTCATTCCCGAATAAGACAACTGGCCTGGGGGGTTTCGACGCTTTTGTTCCTATCAACGTCTCTGGGTTATTGCTCGGCAACGAAACAGACCAAGTTCAACGTCTCAATGTCTATACCAACGGCACTGTGGACGGCAACGCCACTGCATTCCTCGTACCACCTGAAGGCATAACCATCCTCTCAGATATCGACGACATCCTCCGCGTAACCAAGATCTATGAACCCAAAGAGGGCTTATTGAACTCATTTGCAAAGGATTTCAGGCCCTGGGAGAACATGCCAGAGATATATGCTAATTGGAGCCGATCACTGCCGAACTCAACGCATTTCCATTACCTCACTACAACCCCGGAGCAAGCCACCAGGAATTACATGGATTTCATCTACAAGACGTATCCTGGTGGCTCATTCGATACTGTAAGCTTGCTGCACCCCCCTCCGTAGATCTATAGGACAAGGGTTACTGACTCTCCATCTTAGCGCCCCTTGAACTTCTCCGACGTCTCAGCCACCCTTTCGATCCGCAGATATCTCCTAAACAAGATCTTCGAAACCTTTCCCAGGCGCAAATTTGTCCTAGTCGCTGACAACTCCAACTCAGACATCATGAAAGAATACCCACAACTGGCCCTCGACCGGCCAAACCAAATCCAATGCATCCTCATCCGCAACACCTCGGCGACCGACGAGAACAACGTCTTTCCATACGACACGAAAGTCTTTGAGAAAGTGGACAATCGCACATACATGTTTTTCAAAGTGCCGGATGATCTGAAAGGGTTGGATATTGCCGGAGGACAGTGCCGCAACGACAGTATTGCTCAGAATGTCACGTTTGGACTGCAGGATGAAGTGTTGGGGATTCATGGGGCGGGAGAGAAGCTGAAGGGCGGTGCGCCGGTGAGTTTCGTTGTTGCACTGGCTGCTTCGATCTTCCTTATTTTGTGAGCTGGTCTCAATTGGAATATGAGCAATTTCAAATGCATAATGGGAGGGTACGATTGTGGATGATGTTATGGGTTCACGGTTTTGGATCTTTGGCATTGGCAGTGAACCTGCGCTACCGTGCTTGAAGCGGTATAGTAACTACATTACGACATTGGGACTGATTCACGATGGTTTTGGAGCCTGATCATAATGTTTTTGGATTGGATTGTCTTTCTTGTAAATAACTTGGAACGTCTTTATTGATCTTATATTTCGGAGCTTGCACTGTTTAGTTCGCGTTCCGACTTGCACTTCTCTCACCCTTCGTGCCATATACACAGCGCTAGAAGAGCGCTCTCAGCGCAATCCTTCGCAAAACCCAGGAGCCCCTTTTTTTTTTGAGCAATGCTTCAAACACCTTCATTCATTCACTTACCTGCGATTGCATCGCGTGCAGTTCTTCGGGTTGGTTTATTTTCACACCATACGAGGCGAGTTTTGTGATTAGAGAACTCTGAGGAATAAAAGCTGACTGAAATTGCACGCAAATTAAGACAGGGGGTGGAGGGTTTGATGGAAACCTTCGAGAAGTTTCTTCTCATTCAGAGGTTGATATCGTTGATAGCGGATGAACTTTTTGCAAACCACAAGCTCAACCCCCAACCCAACCTCTGCTCCGGAGTCCCGGCTCTCGATACTCCGAAGCGTGGGATCTCGGCAGCCTTCGTGATTCCACAAGAATCGTGGGGTAGCTACTGCGGAGCCGCGCCCTGTGGATCTGATATGCCTCCACAGAGGTGCCGGAGATGGCAGGGTACATGAGTCATGACCGCAAACGTACGCTAAAGCAGTGCTGGGGCTAGTTATCCAGAAGATATGTAAGAATGCGGAGCCGCAGAAGATCTCGGATGTCGCAAAAGGAGTCGAGGCAGTGTGGTGGGTATTTGCAGGTCAAGTGATGCCGATGGTGCTAGTGGTGAGGCAGGGTAGGATTGCGGAACCGCAGGCTGCACAATCTCAGGCCGAGGCCAGTTTGGAAGACGGTGAGTGAGGGATGAGGATTGCAATGGGGAGGTAAACGAGATGGTGGTGGAGGATAGCAGCCTTAGGTTGTCAATTCGCTCTTCATCATTATGCTATGTACAAGTAATTTGTTCTGATTTGGTTTTCGTTGAAAAGTTTTGGTGAGCCAGCCAAACCAACGCCCGTCAGCATCCGTTCATACCGTGCGCGAGCAACGAGGGAGTGAATATCTGAAGCTTGCTACGTCCATGTGACCGTCGTTCTCAATGTCGTACACGTTGTACCCTTCCCATTCGCCTTGCATCTGCCCTTTACAACCGTGAAAGACCAGCGATCTCCCGTGGAGCATGGTAGTTCGGAACCTTCATGTCTAGAGCAGAGCCAGAGTATCCAAGATCTTCAGCAGTGAGAACAGCGCACTTCTCGCCAATGAGAAGGGCGGTGGAATATGTGTTGCAGCCGACATTATCAGGGCAGATAGACAAGTCAGCAACCTTGAGTCCCTTAACGCCGTGGACGTTGAGTCTCTCGTCAAGCACACCGTGCTTCACGATAGAGTTCCCTTCCTTTGGTGCCATCGAGCAAGTTCCGAGGGAATGCCATGTAGTTTCAACGTGACCTGACGCTTAATTAGCATTTTCCCTGAGACGATACAAAAATTGTTACTCACGCTTAACCCAGTCCTCAATGTGCTTGATATCCTCGTTCGAGTACTGGAGGTCTTCCTGAACATGCTGGCTGTTGGAGTTCAGGAAGTTAGGCTCCGGAGCGCGGCCTTTTTCGACAGGCATAGACCAGGAACCGTGCTGGATTCCAGCTGTGATGTTGCCTGGAAGGGCATACTATCTTATATCAGCATCTAGTCATGAATGTACATAACAAAGTAATGTACATACGGCATTGGTGGTGGCCAAATCCATATCCTTCGCTCTGGCAGGACTGTCAAATGCATAGAATGGATGCATGGCCTGGACTTCACCCGCATAGGCATCCATGCGTCGCGCAGTCTCTCTGCTCTTGATGTAGCCCCAGACCATAGGGGCCATATCCCGCTTGTCGTTCATGAAACCAGCATCGAAATCAGGTGCCTCGTATGGGTTCGGGGAAACGATATGGGTGCTACCACGGGAGAATGGGTACTCTAGGAAGTGGAACATGGTGAAGAATTTCCCTGGGGGCATCAGCATGTGATCACCGAACCAACCGGAAATGACGGAGTAGTGCATGACTGGTTTGTCCTAAAATTTCATTAGCCTCCAGTTATGGGAAACGGTAGGTTGGCCTGAACTTACGGGCTTATTCTTGAAATAGCTGTCCCATCCGCTCCTGAATTCTTTGCACGGCCAGCTGTCCATCTGCTTCAACTCCTCCTCCGTTGGCCTAACCTTGACACCCGCTTCAATACCGTTGGTCGCCAATGGACCTGTACCATTGATATTCCACTGGTTAAATACCCGCTCTTGAACCTGGGGATCACCTCGCACGAAGTCATCGAACGATTCAACGTCAGGCTTGGCTCGGTAGACGGAGAATGTGAGATAGTGATCCTGGAAATTGAGGCCCACACCAGGAAGATCGATCAAAGGCTTAACACCTGCTTTGCGGAGTTTCTCGGGGTCGCCGATACCAGATCGTTGGAGAATGAGCGGAGAGCTGAGAGTACCACCAGAGACAATAATCTGTTTGCGAGCCTTGATAGTTCGGGTCTGCTTCTGGCCTGGGGCGAGGGGCTTCGTAGGAATGGTCTGGACGGCCACGGCTCGGTTGCCTTCGAGGACAACCTAGTCCTATTAGTAGACGCAGAGATATGAAGGCGAACGTCTCATACCTTGTCAACCTTGGTGTTGACCAACAAGTGAAGGTTCTGGTGAACAGCACGGGTACTGTGAATGTATCCGTGGGCAGAGTCAGAACGACGTCCAGTGTCCCTGTTGATCCACTTGAGCCAATGCTCGGCCCCATGACCGGTAACTAGATCCTGAAGATCATCGGTGGTTGGAATGCCCTGGGACTCAGAAGCCCTCAAGAAGTCCTCCTTGATTGGATATGTGTAGTTGCCAAATGATACCTTAATCGGTCCCTCGAAACCGTGGATGTCACGGTTGTTGCAGGATCGCTAATCAAGTCAATGCATGGCCTCTCACAGTCGTAGGTCCGAGACCGTACCTGGTATGTCTCATGCTTCTTCATCAGTGGAATGAGCTCCTTTGTGGTCCATCCCTTGGCCTGGAAGTCATCGTAGTCGGAAGCAGAGGCTCTAGTGTACATCTAGCTATTTGTTAGCATCCCTAATATCCCCTTGCCCACGTAATCTCGAGCCCAAGCTTACCATGAAGTTGATAGAGGACCCGCCTCCCAAGATGTGGGCACAAGGCACCACGGCTCGTCGTCCATCAAGCCATTCCGAAGGCCTCGAATAGTAGAAAGAGGCAGTCTTGCTGTCCAATTTCATATTCCGAGGATAAATACCCGGACGGAAGACCCTGCATATTCATGAGCCTTCCGATTCCTGTCCAGATGGCGAGGAGAACTTGCCATGGGTTGTTCAAATTATTCTCTCCAGCCTCGATCAAGAGGACTTGGAGATTGTGGTCTAAATTCGCCAAACGTCCAGCGACGACACATCTTTGCGAATGATGTTAGCATCCCGAATAATGTGGACGATAGTGTTGGTGGGGGGAAAAAAATTTATTACCCGCAAGATCCTCCACCGCAAACAATGATATCAACCTACAAATGCTCCGTCAGCCACCGCCAATGCATGAAGCTCCCATCGGGCTGGGTTCAGCATACCTCATCTGGAATCGTCATTTTGGCGTTTATCCAATTCGAACGTTAGGCAATTGAGTTTGCAAGTCAGATGTTCAATACCGCAGTAGAAGTAAATCACTGGGTTCCGGTCCCTTCCACAAATTGTGACACCCCTTCGTTCTTAAATCAACAGACCCCGCATCTACTCCCATAATACCGACGCCCCGCTCCAGCGCCTGACAAGTCTCGAACAGTGCTTTGAAAGCATTTCATGCTGGATCCTAGATGGTGCATGCAAGCAAGGGGCGGAGAGGTAGTGATCCACGTTGAACCATGTACATCACTCGGCCCCAGCCGTCTCAAAGCAGAAAGCTGGCGTCAATGGCCTCTCCAGTGTCAACCCCGTGGTGGACTTCCGCCCGAGATTCTGCGGATCCGCAAAGCTGAGGCTTCTGTTCGAAGTACCTCAAGATAGGTACCTTGTTGCTGATTGGCTTGGCAGGTCGGGTAAGGTAGCTGTGATCCGAAGCGGTGGGCTTGGATAAAGGATTATGCCAGGGTAGGGTACGTCGGAGCTACCAGCTCAAGCTTCTGACCTCGTCAGTAACACGACGAGTAGCTCCTTGGAGCTTCTGCGGATGAATGTGGAGAAGTTTAGATATCCACAAGAAACAGATCAGTGAAACGGATAGATGAAGCATGATATCAAACTTTATCAGAGATATTGTTGAGCTGCAGTTGATGTGGTATACTCTATGCTGTGTAAAGCTCGACCTGACGCCTGGGATGAGAGCTTCGAAAGCTCTATGTGGCGGCTGGACAGCTGCTAAGCCAACTGCGGGGTGTGCAAGCTCCTGCAGGAGGGACGTTTGAGATGGCTCTTGCGTGCCGTCTAATTCTGGAGTGCAGTAGTAGCTGGAGCTCCAAGCGTTGGTCAAGTATCCGATGTGGGGTGCAGTAGGTTTGAGAGGCTGAATGGGTGATCCTGAGAGTAAGGAGGGTGGTTGGTGCGGTGGGGCCTGCCCGTGGAATCCGCTGCCACCGCGTTTCGCTTCACAATTCGGTTGCTTCAACCTGCTCGATGCAAACCGTCCCAGCGCCTGAGCAAACTATTACTCTTCACAAAAGTGGTCCGGATTAATTCCTGCTATGTGAACAAGAAGCGATCTGCTTCAGACGAAGCTGGTTTTGCAGCGAATTGGAGTGAATTCATCAATAGTTGATGGAGATGGGTAAAATGCTGGAGGCTGGTGCCCTCCGTCGTATTCTACTGGTTCCTTATTCCCGGGTCTGTATATAGTATGGACCACATCGGCGAATCCCCTTGTACAGAGCGACCTTGTCAAGTAGGGATGCTAACTTAAGGGGCTGTGTTTCGTAACGACTCTGTGTATTACTGATTTAAAACAGCTGTTCGAATGACTTCAATTGCAACCGTCGCTCAACCACGGCGCCATCTCCCATAATCGCAAAGACTGCTTCACGAGAACGAGTGTCAAAATCATGAACAGGCACATTATCGGCATCCACTCCCTCCCGAGCTAGCAGCATCAGCATTGACTCAAGTCCAGCAACCCTGGCTCTTCGAGCCGCCTCACCGCCGGTCTCGGGCGTATCTAAAACTGCGCCTCGCCTCTGCAGGAGACGGGAGAATGCTGTGTGTTCTAGTTCGACTGCACAAACGGCGGGTGATAGTGATCCTTCATTAATATCCGCTTCGTGATCGAGCGGTGTTTGAGTAATACCCAAATACCCGCAAGCTGCGGCATGCACCAAGGCATCCGTGGTATCGACTCCCTAATCGAGCAACATGCGGACGATGTCTAGATGGCCGTGAGCTGCAGCACCAGTGGTATCTACGCCACGGTCAAGTAGTAGTTGAACAATACTAGGGAAGCCACGCTCGCAGGCAAATTTGATGGGCGTGTTGTGGGCTCGCCCATGGCCATCTGATAGAGCTCCCGATTCAGGAAGATGTCATGCCACTTCTATCCACCCTCCCCGTGCGGCCTCATAGGTGGAGACTACAGAGAAACGTCGAGGGAAGCGGCCCTTTGAGGCATGTAGTCTCCCTCACAGCCATGATGCGATGGAAAATGTCTAAGTTTTGGGTGTATAAAGCTTTCATTACACCTGTGCAGTCGCGACTGTCGTCGATATCGAATCGGTAAGACCGTAAAATAGAGTCTACTGTCTCAGCCTGACCCACCTTTGCAGCAGTTATTAAGACCGTGTATTTGCAGCCCGCAAGAAGTATGGGATCAGTGGAGAAGAAAAGGGAGAGGATCTCACTGTGTCCTCGTTGTGCTGCGACTGCTTATGGAAGACCGAACAGGGGGCCACTTTGTATTGGATAATTGTACTTGGGTGATCAATCGTTTGACGAGGGATACTCAATCAGCATAGGCCGCAGCTACCAAAAGATGTTTTTGGAATCCATTCTCATCACCTTCAAAATCCATACTCTTGCAGAAGAAGCCGGCTAAGGAGCGACGCTTTTGTGATGCTAGAGAGGCCACATGTGTTATGTACGCTCGCCAAATGGTTTCCTGTTTCTCATTGATGTTGGTGTCAAGGGAAAGAAGCTCTGCAATTTGCCGAATAATGTTCAGCTTTGGAGATACCGTGTGACTCTCGTTAAGAATACGGTAATCCAGATAGAATGCGCAGAAAGGGGGATCTCTAGCCGACGTAGAGAATAGTCATCCAACGATTTTGCTGGTATGTATTGCTTTTACGACTTCATCTGCGAAGAATTCTGACACCTAAAGTCAGAATTTGTCAAGGCAAGCACTCGGTCTTCGAAAGGATACATGCTGCTAACGAGTCTTAGTCTTAATCCGCGCTTCAATCCACCAGCTAAATTGCCTGCACTAGCATGGCCTGAAAAATCTCTAATGATAAATCTAAAAGGTTCATGTATTTCTGGAGATGGATTAAAATATCGGTGCCTAGAAGAGAATAGGGCTTCGTGGTGTGGCTTGGTGTATGTTGGAGCTGGGTTTTGTGGCTCGAGGTTAGGTTGCTTCGAGAGTCATCAAAGTTCGTGGAAGAAGCCTGTGTTCATGGTAAACATAGAGAAACTCCTAGTAGGCAGCAATAGATGTGGTTGGGTTGAAAGCATGATGCTTGAGGCTGAATATACGCATTACTTGACTGGGCCAAAAATACGTTGCTTACCTACTCACTGACGGATCGCCACATCTGGCATTTTAACACCTGGAACCCGGAGCTTTCGTACCTCTCCACATTCTCTCGAATCAGGTGATTCTTGCAGCTAAGTCATTGGACTGAAGTTCCAGAAGCGACAATGCAAGATGCACGTAAGCCTGCAGCAACCCCTCAACGCCTCTTGCCGCATTCTGCCCAACTAACATTCACACTCCAACAACCATCGCGCAGGCGTTGCGCTGGCCCTTCGCGCCAAACGAGAGCTATGATTGGCTTCCGCGGCGTCCTTGGCCAGCATGACACGAAGAGTCTGCGTGTTGGACCAACAAGAAGTGCTTACTGTACTTCGTGTACATACTCAAAAGTCGTCCCGACGTCTTGGTCGTTCCATGTCGACCCCAGTAACGGTAGTTGGGAAGACTGAAAGGGTGCGCTGAAAACGGGAGTACAAAGGTGGGGAGGAAATATTGAATGCTTCATGGTCCCCCACGGTCAAGCAATCAAAAATAATCCACAGAAGTGGTGTTTATTATTGGTGAAGTTAGCATGCGGAGCCGGTAGGCTGTGCTAAAGTCAACTGATCTTGAGTGCTCAAGGCCAGTCAGAGCGGTGACAGGAGGAACGTCCAGTACTTCCGGCCGCCCCAGAAGTCCACTCGGTGCCAAATTCTAAAGCAGTACAACTGAATTTATGCCATATACTCAGTGACCCCAATCCGTAAGCCAGGAAAAGGGGTATCATTTTGTTCATTCTTCCAGAATGCCGTACGCCGGAATACCATGCTACCATGCTAATTTTGAGAGTGGAGAGAAACGGAAAGTCCGCCAATTGAATGTTGAAAAAATAGGCAGCTGTTGAAACCCCGATGAATAATATGGAAGGGTAAGGATTCACCGCTGACATTAGCTTGATGCCATCCTGGTCCAGGTTAGGTTTAGGTTCTGGGCGAACAGGCACAGTGGAGCTCTGTAATGGGCCTCACCACTGGGCATAAAGTCCGAAACCAGAATTGAAGCTTCGTACTCGTTTAGATGATCTCGCTGCGTTCCCATCCGGTTGGACGCATGTGTGCAAGGCCCTTTGTGGGATGTGGTTTCGCGAGGTCCTTGTACTCGCTCACGTACGGGTTTGGATCTTCCTTCTGGTTGAGGTTTCCAAGGGTATGGTTGACCTCTCGATGCTTGCTCTCATCGGCACGAACTATCCGACGGTTAGCAGTAGTCCTTGAAATATCCAGGAATCGGGAAGTACGCACTGTACATGAGCAAGTCTCGCATAGTGCGGTGACCCTCAGGCATCTTCCAGTAGTCGACCGCAATCTCGGGAGCCTCTAGCTTCTCCCACTCTGGAAGACGGCCAGCATCGATATCGGCGATCTGACGAGTGTACGTGATGACTGCCTCCTCTTCCAGGTATCCGACAAAGCGGTGGACGGTTCTTGGGCTGATCAGGTATGCAAAGAACAGGGCATTGAACCAGACACCCTGGGCACCCAGCACCATCAGACGCATGAACGGTCCAGGTTGTGACATCTTCAAGAAGGTTAGAAGATGCATCCTCTCATTGTAGCTCTCTTCGAGCAGGGTCTCAATCCTATTCATCATCAGTCCATCGTTCTGATCTCGCAGTAACATTGTAGTCATGCTCACCAGCCATTGTCCCGCTTCATCCGCCTCATCGAATGTAGATGCCTCAGCATGCCAGCAACCATTCCCGGAACACCAGCCACACTCTCAAGGAAGACATTCCGTATCATGTACTTCCTCTCGTTCATGGCGTACTTCTGATTTGCTGCCGCTGGGTCCTTCTTGTTCATGGCAACAGCCTTGTCGTGCTTGTAGCCGGTGGCGAGGTCGAGACCCCATCGTAAAACCTTCACAGCAATCAGAGCCACCTTATCCGAATATGTCTTGGCTTCTCGGTGCGCGACGACGACGGCGTTCATTTGTTCGGGCGTGTAGACTTAGCAGATTGATGATTAGTTGAAATCCGGGACGAGGGCAGTGACTGCTGAGCTTACCAGGATGAGGCCATGCTGCTTCGGTCCTCCTGACCCGCTCTGTTTCTTTCTTGGGGAAAAACTCTTTGATGTTCGGGTTTGGTGTAGTGGTGAAGTTCCGTCGACCAGTGGCGATGGGTTCGAATTGATGTACTACGATGAAGCTGGGACGGAGACCGATAGTGGTTGATGTTGTCAAGCCATTGAATGACTTGAGGAGCTGGGCCGAAGCCCGCTTGGATGCCAGTGATCCACGCGTAGCTGCTCTCGTTGAGATCATTAGTGGTAGGAGAGAAGTGTGTATATGGTTAGCCAGTATCAAGATATAGAATGAGGTCCGGAGTGGTGAGCAAACGAATGGCTGGGGCAAATAATCGGTCTTTATATGATCAAAGGGAGCAGTCAGTGACGACACAGCTTTATTTAGCTCTCGAGGTGTTTTCGGGATACGTTACAGTCATCAAACGGCAGAGGAATGAATGTTAAGCTTAATCAGCGCCACAAGGGCAGCTTTTGCAGCGCACTCCCACATCCAGGCGTGCATTGGAAACCGAAGAGGCTTACACAAGGCATTGTGCTGCATCGGATTTGTCAGTTTGGGCAAAGGAAACCTGTGCAGATCTCGTGCGTCCGTGATGCTTGCGAGGATTCTTCGGGGTTTCGCAAGCCAGGGCAAGCAGCTGACATAATAGGTTCCTGGTCAGTTTACGTGTGCTTCTCGCTATGGTCGGACAGCAGTCTCTGAAGAGATGCATCAAGTTGAAACACAGTAGAGGGAAAAGATATTCAATTTTTCGAAACTTGCAAGCCTCTGGAGAGCCTTTATTCAAATTCTATGCCCTATCTTCGTTTGATATTTGCTCTTCAAAACACGCTCGAACAGCACTTGGGCGCGAAGTGAGTTAAACTGGCAAGAGGCTGTTCCGCCTTGTTCTCGCAGTCCTCTCCGACTCTTTTTCGTCCCTTTCGCATCGGGAACTCGGTGAACGCCTCCCTCGCATCCGCCCACGCCGGTCCCGCCTGTGCGGCTGAAAAATTCCACGTCACCCCAAATTTCACCTCCTATTTCTCATATCGATTCTCCAGACCTGAGTTTGCACAATCAGCACCCGAACATTCAACATGTCGCCGAATTAGCATTAGATGTGGTGTGATTGAGCAGATTTAAGAGGCTATCTAGACGTTAGATGCAAAGCTCCCGCGTGGGGAGTGGAGAGTTAGGACTCGCATACTTTCTAGACTCAGATGCCAACGGGCTGGTATGCAGCTGGATCCTGGTGTGCTCAGGGGCTTATGCATAAAGCCTTATTTACACCTTTCTAGGTCGTAGTTATCATGCAGCCATCCAGTGCCAAAATACCGAGTGTCGTCCAATCACCGACGGTCATTTCAAGGCATTCATTCGACGTCGCCTTATCGGCCATTTCTGTAGGGAGAAGTGGACAAGAACTGAGAACTTCAAAACCATGTAATTCAAAACCCGAGCAAGCCACTTGCAGAATGGCAGTGACCCCTCGGTCTTTGCAGAGCACAGACCGAAACAGCATTTCTCGTTCATGAATGGTTATTTCATCATGAAAGAAGGGTCAGATATCTCTATCCATTGTCGTCTTTATACTTCCTTCAACCGGTTCCCCTGCCTCGAGTCGACGTCCCACGTCCTTCCATGGAGCAGTTCTTCGCTCGGGCCTCAATGCCCATTGACCAGTACCTCATTTCTGACTAAACCCACTCTCTCCTTGCTTCGGACTGATTTCAGATTGCTCGACGCCAGAGACTCGAGCTGCTGAAGGGCCTTTGTTGAGATACTGGACGAATGCTTTGATGGCGTCATCGCTCCCTTGGGCTTCTCCTTGAACCTGACAATTGAATGAGCAAAGGCGCCTTGTATACCTCTATGGGCTGCTTTTACTGTGCCATCTGAAGCATTGTAGACGAAACCAGTCACGCCAATGCTCCTAGCTTCTTTGCAGGTGTAGTATCTTAGCTACTTAAGCAGGTGCCGGCGTGCATCAGGCCTAGGAGAGGGCATACCTAAAGCTAACACCTATGGTATCAAAGTCACTCTCGTGCTAAAGTCATGAGATATCAATCACGGCGCAACATACCTTGAACGTCTCCATCCACTTTGTAGGAAATCTTAACCCTATATTAGCTTTGATATAGGCAGTTAGCTTAATGGAATCCCATACTCGCTTGTCGGCCATTCTGACTGTGCTTGACAGGAATCGTTTCATTCGCTCCTATCGCCGTGTTGGTTTCGCATTCAAGTTGGAGTTTAAGGGTACACAGTACAATTGTGCCTTCGTATGCAGCAACGCAGCTCCCAAAGAAGAATAGAGAGCTGCGCAACAATGACGTCGTGAATACTACCAGCCACGAACATGGGAAGCAGCGATCCACCCATCCCGATCGCGGAAGGACCCCTGCCCCTGCCAAGCGCCCTCACTGTGGCCGTGCGCGGGGTTGGGCCTTGATAAAATGGACGCTGCACACGGCGAATGCACTTCTGGAGCAGCTGCTGTATAACATCTGAGACTCCTCACCATATTTTACCTTTTCCGGAGTGCCGCAAAGGTGATCGGAACGCTAGCGGGTAGGGCGTAATGAGGCTGTCGGCTTGTTTTGTTGACGGTATCCGCTCACGCGTCGTTGACTCGCCTCTGAAACCCTTAATCAAACCAACCCTTTTGCCATCTACGACACCTAAGCAACCACACGACACCCATGGAAAACTTCACACAACGCACCCTTTGATCAGCTTCAGTCTGCAGGGCCTCTTTAAGAGAGGTCACAAACAGTTGCCTTCTGTCTACTTCGAACCTGAATCCCTCGCATCGCCGAAGCCCCTGTGTACCGCTCACCATGTCCTTGGATGAGACATCGACCACCTCCCCTCCGCCCGAGCGAGGCTCGTCCCCAGAGCCATGGGTTTCTCCGTCACTAGCTTTGAACGCCGTTCCTCAGCTCGATCGTTCCGTTTCTACGGCCTCTTCAGTCTCATCCGTTTCAGGACGATCAGCGAGCTCTCGCCTCTCGGACAGCGGCATTCCCGGCAGGAGGAGAGGCTACATGAGGCCGGAAGGGACACAGTTCTCCCAGTCAGCAAAGAATAGGGAGAGTGTTATGAATCTGGGCACAATCGCACATCTACAGTACTATTTCGCCAGGACAGGCCTCTTGGACACAGCGACTGGACGAGTAGCGAAGTCGAGGAAGAATGGCTCAAGGACAGCGAGCGGCACTGAACGTCCTGTCTCGGGAATAGAAGGCGACATGTCCTATCTCTCCATTTCTACCGACAATTCTGGAGGTACCGATGCTCTCGGCGAAGGCCTCGTTGAATCCCCTGTGGACGAGACGGCGTCAGTGAATTGGGGGGAAGAACAGGAGCCCGTTATGCTTCCCCCCACTGTCAGTACTTATAAGACGACACCCGTCTACGTTCCTCCACCGCCTGACATGACCATCCTGCGCCGTGAACTTCGAGAATCCATGGATGAAGCCCTGAAACACTTGCGAGAGTTGGAGAAAGGCTTTGGTAACACAGCAGATGGAGATGAGACGGGCGGGAGTAGCACGACAAGCAGCGCTGCTGTGCGACATTCAGCGGATGCACCCGGCTGGCACGAGATACAGGGGTTGAACCTCCTGGATGTTGTGACGCTGGCAATCAGGGCAGCGAAGAACTATTACACAGCACATGAGAACACCCAACGCTTGTACGCTATTAAGTCCGAGCGGGAGATTCGTGGGGAGTTGTATCAAGTTTTGGAGGTCCTGAAGCGCCTGGCTCTGCGCAGTTTTGCAAACGGCGTGCAGCCATTTGAAGTCAAGAATATCAAGACTTGGGTTTTCGGTATTGGATCGCTTTTGGACACAGAGGAAGAGAAGGAGAGGCTGGAGCAAGAGGAGCGAGAGAGCTGGGCCTGGCGGGAAGGGGATTGGACAGGAAAGGAGAGGGAACGTGAATGGCTGTTCCTCAAATCATTCGATACGAATCCTGAACCGCTTCCTACCTGGACGGACCTGGCTGAGGGAGAGCTTCCAACGCCTTTTCTCGAGGCTTTGCAGAATGGCCTAAGGCTGGTTTATCTGCATAATGAACTGGTCAGGAAGTCGCGCAGGCAATTTGAGGAGATCAAGCAGTATCACACCGACACTGCGAAACCGTATCGATGTGCCGACAATCTGCGGTATTGGGTTAAGGCAGCAGAGCTGAGATGGGATATCAAGCTGGATGTGGACGTCATGGGTGTGGTGCATGGGACGGACGCAGCTGCTTGGAAGAAGCTTGATGAAGCGATTTTGAAGTGGTGTCAAAGTGTCAGAAAGGAAATTATGGCGGAATGGGAGGGCCAGAAGAATCAAGCCAAGACACCGACTTTGCAGATTGATCCGAACTACGAGACTGTGTAGGTATCATATAGTCGCTCTATTTTCTTTTCATTTGTTGGGCATACGATGCATCCGAATGTTCACGATTTCATTGCGGCGGTTGGATATACGCATACCTGCCAGTAAAAACACATGGCAGGAGGCGGCATTTCCAATCCAGGCACACCATTTCCTTTCATCGCCAATGAAGCCGTATGGCTGGACCGAATAGTTTGTTAGATACCCCCATGGCAGCATCCCAATTTTCCATAGCCAGATACAAGATTGTAATCGCGTTCGCTTTGAATAGATATTTAACTCTCCTCTTACCTTTCGAGGTCCTTCGTTATTTGCTATTGTCTGGAACTTGCTTTCAACTGTCATGTGCATGTTCTCAACACACGCCGCATCTAAATGTATATAATCTTAATTTCGGCATCTGGATATACCATTCTTAGTTGACCCACCAAATCCCCAAACACCCCATCATGTTCTTTCCTGTCTTGACGAGGCGGTATCACTGGTCTTAGTTAATTATAGCATACCTTTTCGGTAGGTTTGTGACTCGTCATGCCCGTACTCACCGACTTCACACTACCAGGTAAGTGGATACGAAAGATCGCGAACTTAAGTTTCAAGAGAAAGTCCTGCCAGTTGCATTTTATCTCATCAGTATTAAGCAATCTAGAACACAAGAGAATGCCATCATGCTGCCCGTTGCACTGGTCGTCTAGAAGATTAGAGGCTGGGCCAACGACGCCTTCTATTGAATTGGCCTTAGACCATAGTTTAAGAAATTATGACAGAACTACGAACCGTTCTAGACAATTTCGTATCAACTCTACTTTGTGTTTAAGGCCAATATACCCCTAAAGTTTCTGAACTAACCGGTTGCGCCTTTACCTTTCATCTCCGCAATATCAATCTTACGGAGATGACAGGAGTCTACGTGTGACTGCCCCATCTCGCTGGCATTTTTGCTTTTTCTTCGTTTTTGACAGCTGCAAGATGCGAGTTGAGCTGTCTCCTGCTGCTGCAAGGATTATCCAACAGCATATCGATTTGCCATGACTAGCACCCAAGGAACTGGGGATAAACTGGTAAAAGAGGTTTACTTGACTCGATGTTGGGGATTGATAAGTCAATTCTAACCACTGTCATGTTCTGGAAGCCTGTCCTTTGCCAGGGGGAGGCCCTGCACAGATCCGGTTCACCAGCGGCGCCGTTGCCAGCCCCTGGTGAATGCGCCACGCTTTCTGTATCAGAAGAACAGGTGGTTTAAGCAAACGATGAATGAGCCGCGCTTCATGTGCACTACGTTTGTTTTCACTACATTCCATGATCGGCGCAGAAAAAGTTTATTGACGGCCTTCCCTCGCAGTGTTTTGGACGTTGTTGACGTCGTGAACAACTTCTTTGTGTAACTGTGGATCTCACGCTAAGTCGCGTCGCAATTTACCGGAGCCCAGCAACCGCAGCAGATATTCATCCTCCTCCCCAACACCTGCATATATTCGGCCCATACCCAGGACACGCCTTGCGCATGCACTCAAGATAAATGCACCGATGAGTGCTCGCAGACCCGCGCCCCAGCCTGTCGACATCAACACCACAACCGCCGCGACCCCCCCACCCGCAACGCCCTCATTCGCTGATGTGGCATCGAGCCCAGGAAAACGAACAACATCGCCTTTCACTGTCGGATCATCCACCGCGAGCAACCCATCCACTTCGCCCCGACCGGATAACAGATCGTTAGACGGCGGGCGCAAGGTAGTCAGGAACGTCTCGCCCGGCCTGTTGGCCCGCATGAAGTTTCTGAACCAGTCACAGGAGCAGACCCGCGTCGTGTCATCACAGATCGGCAGGATACCAGAGGACCAGATCAGGAATTTGGACGAGTTCCACAGGGACAGGAGTATTAGGATTGAGAGGAGAGGCACTGTTTGGAACGGTAGCCAGACGCCGTTGATACCGCAGCTGACGGGGGAGAGCGTGCCGGCTTTGGCAATGGATCAGAGCCCGCCGCCTGGATTCGAGAGCGACCGATCGAGCTTCATCAGCACGAGTGACAAAGTGCTGCCGTCGGATTCCGAGGCTGGAGACACGCTTGGGGAGGACACCCAGAAGTATAGGCTGCCGGATATCACAAAGACGAAGAGTCTGTCACAGACAATCGCCGAGACGGAGACCAATTCAGATGCAGAGTTGACGCGTCCGCCGACGCCGCCCCCGAAGGATTCACCGCCAGAACAGCCTACCCAAGAGGTCTCGGTTCTCGATGCTGACGATGGGATTGATGTAGAGGCCTACTTCAAGCGAAGGCACTTTTCAAGGGCGAACTCGATCTACACGTTGTCGAGAGCGTCGTTCACCAATCAGATACAGCAGCTGACGTCCATTTCGCTCCCACCTGCCGCATCGCTGTCTTCGAGCATCTCAGCTATCCCTACTTCAACGGCCGCCGGTCGGGCGTTGCATGAAGCAGCGGGACAGATAAAGCTATGGATGGCAAAGGCGTCGGAGGTCCTGAATGGGCTCGATGCGGAAGATGATGTGGAATGGGCGGCTGCTGCTGGAAGAGAAGGGCTTGCGGAGGTCGATGCTGCTGTTGGCAGATTTGAAGAGCTTGTAAATGTATACCTCACTGCCATTGAGGAGCTGCAGTCGAGACCGGATATTGCATCACTCCCTGCCAACGATCTTACACGGCTTGTTGGACAAATGGAAGAGGTATGTCGGCATTGGGCGAAGATCAAGCAGACTCTCAGAGGCATCAAGACACAGGTGGAGATTGCCATGGAATGGGAAGAACTGTGGAATACTGTTCTGGGTGAGATCGGCTTCGAGATCGAGAATCTCAGTCGTCTGGTCTTCGAGATGGAGGAGCGGCGGCACCGAGCCATCACAGACTCTGTGGCAGAATCTGCTGAGAAGTTTGACATTGCGGAACTGGAGACTATCGTCGAGGAAACGCCAAGGCAACAGGCAAGGGTTCAGAGCAACCGGTTCAGTCTCCCGCCGACCTTTGCAGTCCACTCCCCAATCTCGCCCATCCCTCAAATCGAGAAGGAGAACTCACGACTCCTGGCTCTCTTCGCCAAGTTGCAGCCCCTACGCGCTTCTCTCGACTTCCTCCCCATGAGGCTGTCGTCCTTCCAGGCCCGTGCAAGCAAAGTCTTCCCATCTGCATGTGATGAGCTGGTGCGGCGAAAAGACGTACTGGAGAAACAAGAGAAGAAGCTTGAAGCAGACGCTGATGCTTTGAGAGAAGAACTCGGCGAAGACAAGTGGGTTCACAGCTTCAGGCAAGCCGGAAGCAAGGCCATCGCCATGTTTGACTCCCTTATGAAGAGCATCCAGAGACTTCGCCAGGCTATCGATGAGAGCGATGAGGAGAAGCTTGGTTCAAGAATCTCCACCTACAACGACAAGAGAGAACACTACCCGCCTTCGATGAAGCGAGTCCTGGAACTGATCGACATCGAAATGAAGAACCGGTCCACCGTCAACGGAGAAATTCTAAGAATCCAACAGGATGTGCGACAGAAGGTATCTGACCTCGAGCAGGAGATTAAGGATATGGATGCTATTTTGGAGGAGTTCAGCTCAAACCGCAAACTCCGTGACTCCGTCTCCACCGTGCTCTCAGCGCGCACTGAGCAATCGCTTACAAGCTCTATCCTTGATACACCCAATAGCTCCCCTGCCTCCTCCATCATCCTGAGCCGTAAGAACAGTGAGCAGGGCACCATTACTCCGGCAGGAAAGAAATCTCGCCAGCCCAGCGCTTCGAGCTCAAAGTCCTCCATCCCCGCCAGCCGAAGATACTCTAGCCTTCCTACCAGTGTCAGCTCCGTCCCAAGGAAGAGCTTAACAGCCTCCCGCCTCGAAAGTGTTCCTTCTGCCGTTTCCGACTCCCGCGCCATGACTTCCACGCCTACCCGCTCCGCCCGCTCCTCAACTCCTGGCTCCGATAAGAATGTTAACAAACCGCGCTGGAACTCTTCAACGAACATGCGCGATACAGTTGTTGGCCACAACTTCAAGCCAATGAATTTGACGACCCCGAGCCCTCATCGCAAGATCCCACCAACACCCGTCCGAACATTGAGATCTGTTTCGTCGCACTCTGCGATCCCAGTTAGAAGCCCACTAAGCCGCTCTGCTGCGTTCTCTCCACCAGCCCTCGCGCGTCCTGCCTCAACGACACCCGCTGCTCAGCCTACGCCTCCTAAACGTCCCACTGCGAGCACTCTTCAATCACCATTCACTCCTGCCCGTGGTAAAGCTGCCGTTCGTACTACGCCCGGCTCCTCCCAACTCTCCACCGGCACACCAGCTTCCAGCCGACGTCTTCTGACCACAGAGGAGGAAGGCGATAGCACTGCAAATGAGGAAAGTCCGATCACTAGACGCCAGAGCAGACCCGCGAGTGCGATGAATAGTCGTAGAGTGAGCATGCTTCCTCAGCCCAAGCAGCGCACTGTGAGTGGATCCAGCGTGGCTAGCCTTACTGGAGGACGAACGAGTCGATTGGGCAGTATCGATGAAGGGAGGAAGAGCATTGACACTGGTAGGACGAGCAGGGTTGGTGGGAGGAAGTCATCTTTTGGGGTGGCACAGGCTCCTGATGAGAAGCCGAGGTGGAGGGGCTAGATATGGAGGTTTGTGGTTGCAGTTGGTCAAGGCTCTAGTGGAGATTGTTTGTCTGCGTTTCTTGCTCTCACGATCAGCGTCATGATCACCACGAGTTTGACGCATTGATGGACAATGAGGACGATGGTCGAACGAACGATTGTGTTTTGTTGTTGCAGTTGCACTCCTTCCTTCCCCTGGACATTGCCATGTTCTTGGCCATTCAGTCCTCGTCCCCTTCACCCTAATCCTTATATTTGCTTTTCTGTTTGATCGATTTGGTCTGTCATCCCGATACCTGGAAGCGGTTTACCAGGCTTGCATCATCATACTTGTTTGGTGTCTCGGCGTTGGAGATGGGGCGGTGTGAGTATGGTGGTTTTTTGATTGAAAGGTATATCCACTTATACCCTGGCGGAGTTCTGGTTTCCAACTTTTTCCCCATAACTATGAGCGGCAGTCTTTCGTTCTGCTAGCTTTTACATTCGAATTTGAATTTAGGGTGGGATGGCGATGGATTGGGTTGGGTATTAGGTAGGGGTAAAGTAGGAATAAGATACCAAATTGAAATCGCGAGATGTTTTCTCAAAACTATCCGGTTGTCTTCTATATTTCGGCCTCTGGTACCCTATCTAGGGGCGTTTTGTGTAGATGTTCGTCCACTGTCGACCTTCCGAACTCAACTTCAATACCTCACCAAACTTCAAACATGGCTCCCCCATCTCCCGCCCATTCTCATCCGGTTTTCCACTAACTTTTTTACACCACGAACCGTATATGTTGGCAACGACGATACCATGCCACTATGCCCACCCACCACGATCTCTGCGTCGATGTGCTTGCGGCTATGTTTTGCGGCTCTAGTTGTCTTTTGTGATTTGATTAGGTACTGGTTGGGCTATTGAGGGAGGAGCGTTTACGAGTTGGATTATATGGGGAATAGGGAGAGAGGTGATGAGAGTATGGTATGAGGGAAGATGATGTGTGGGAGGAGGACGGAGGCTGTGCATGGGTTGTATAGGATGGAAGAAGAGGGCGGGACAAGTGACAGTACATCTGTTCCAAGCACACTGTCGGAGTTTAGTATCTAGAGCTTTTTATAGCTGCATTGGTTTTGCGAGGCTGATTGTAGGTGTGCGGGAATAGGGATTGTGATTGTGACGAGGATAGGAGGGTATGGAGGACAGTGGCTACATTTCCTCTGCACTATGTGTTCACAGTTTTTATTTCCTATTCTCCATCTTAAAGGTATCATACTTCTGGTTTGGTCATCGCTCACGGTTCAGTTTCCCCTTCCCCCTGGTACTTCATGTCTACTTGATCTTCTCCCCGCCTCTACTCCACATATGAAAGGTTATACGACTCTCGAAATGAATGCGGAGTCTACGTCGTCTAAGCTGACTTGTCCCCTCTCCGGTATAAAATGTCCCGGACTAAGCTTTGAGATGACCTCAACACTTGGGAAATCACTCTTCTGGACTCCCAGTGCTTCACTTTCCATTTGCAAACCGCTATTCTGTAGCTCCCAGTTCCACTCCTGGGGTGTTCCTACAGCTGCTTACATCCAATTCACCAACGTAGTGCATAAGTGGGGAACTCACGGAACGTCTTCGGGTTCCAGCTCAAGAGACCTATCGAATAGGCGTTAGATGAGATGGAGGAGATCACGGGCAGCTTTGTGGAGGTTGGTGTCGCTGAGCGTGATGGTGAAGAGGTAGTCTACCGATTCGTCTTCATTGTTGTTGCCCTCGGGATCCTCAGTTAAGTCGCTATCGACCGCATCTTGTATAATGTCCATATACCTGCATGCTGTCTCCTTGAATCCGGCTGCGACCATGTCCACTTCTGCGCAGAATTGGAACGTCTCAACACAGATATTGACTAGGGCGAGGTTTACGATCTATGCCGAAGGATATCCATTGAGAACTTGTTGTACTGCTGCTTGGAGGATGATGATCCCGGTGGTGTACGACGAGTAACTGTGGGAGTGTTAGTGCTTGAAGGACGCCATGGATCGCAACACCGACATGCACATCCAGCACAACTGGACAATGGAACCTTCTTGTCTCACGAGGGCGAGCACCCTGGCAGACATGTTTGCCGCCATCAGACCTTCTCTGACAGCTGCTTTGGCGTCCTGGCTTCGCGGCAAGGAATTGAAATACGTTAGACTCGTCATAATTCGCCGATGAAGAAGCTGCATCGCAGAGAGGAAGAACAAGTGGAGGTAGAAGATGGTGCGTCGTAAAAGGGTCGCCTGTCGTGCATCAAGCAGAGATCAAATGGCGATCGACTCCCGCAGCTCTTTGTTGAACATTCTCAGCTCCTCTCGGAAATTGCCAATGATGGCGTCGTTCGCGGCACCATCGTCGGAGATGGTGCGGATGATCTTAGCTTTGATAATAGTGACTTTAACCAGTTCTGGTTGGACGACATCTTCTTCCTACATATCTTGTTCCTCTTTCTATCAAGTGAATGCTTAGACATGGTTGTACGGATCTGTATCTTAAAGAGCCGGCAAGCCAACTTCCATGGGCACAGGTAGTATTAGTCGGAACATCAATTTGAGGACAACTAGGCCTACCTTGAAAAAGAAAGCAGCGTCTTCCAGTTACTTGTAGTCCAAGGATTCTTTCCACATTTATTCTTGACGGGCATTGCTTAATAATGATCCCGTTGAGCCTACCAAGTCCCTATCCCAACTCTAAAAGCCTAAGTTAGCATCCTCATACTAGAAATAGGGAAACGGATACCATACCAACATACGCCAGCGCCACACGAGCTTTCGGGATAATGCTGTACATGGCCAGCAATGCGCACACTTTCACAGCCGGTAAAGGGTTGACCTCAACGGAGCTATCCAGCAGCCACTTTGTGATGGAATAGAAATAGTCGCCCAACTCTGCCGGACGGGAGTCTTTCCAATCAGGAATGCGAAGGTATAGCAAGCCCATAGCCGCCATACCGCATAGTTCGGCCAGCCTTGCCTTGCCTTGCAAACTGACATTGTTTCTAAGCACATCCACGAACAAGGTGTCTTCCGAGAGCCGAAAATGGCCTAGTGCGTCACTAAGGGTAGAGGAACGTAGAAGAACAAGCCGGTAGACTGAAAGAACTTATCGACGGCAGACTTAACTATGGCAACTGTAGCAAGCTGACCTTAGTGCTGCCCTGAGTAGATGAATCCGTAGAAGCTGCCGGCAGTCTGTACATCTCGTTGGCCAGTCTCGCATTTCTAACGACCAGGCCAGGAATTTTCGTGACAAGCGACTCATCAGCTAAGGCTCCGGGCTTGTTCTCGGTTTGCGAAAGGGAAGAAGCAGTCTCTTCGCGTTGCTGGCGATGTCTGCAGTGTCGATACATCAACAACACCATGACTCCTAATATACTCCAGAAACTCTTGCGCTTGCTGGGGCGACTCTGTCTGCAGGTGCCAGAATATTTCTAGTAGGGCAGGGTTATCTGCGCGTAATCGATCGATGGCCTCATTCCGAGCTGCAGTCCTAGTCTGGCCGGTGAGATGTCAAATTGACACAGCGTCTTTTTTTCTGCGCATGTCTGGCATGTCGGTCGGTTTCCGTCACACTGCGGGAGTCATCTATCATCAGTGGACAGGCCAAGGCATGTGGATGGGCTGTAATATGCGCGGTACGCACCTTGCATCGCCTCAATTAACAGGCACGACACGCTGCTTCTACGGCAGCACGTGCCCGCTTGCTACTTGGTGGACTCGTCTGGAAGTCGGCTATTTCCTTGTTTACTGAGATGCTTGAACGTCTGGGGAGGATCAGACATTCGCAGGAAGCCATTTTGGGTGTTCGCGCTAGCTGTCTGGCCATGAGGGTGGTGGGTCAAAGGGAAGAACCGCATGTTGTCAGGCTAGCGGTATGTTGAACCATAGAGAGGCTGATCGCCGCACGCACCAAATTTTCGACTTAATTCTATCTCCACCAAAACGAACGCTCTCGAGTTCGCGCTGGATGGATTGAAATCTTTGGAATGTGGGAAGAAGTTAATTTTACCACGATAGCGGAGAAATACGGCTGCGACTGACCAACTCTCCCGAAACGTTTTCGCGTTATGCAAGCCTCTCGTGAACAATAATACGAAAACTAGAGACATCTCAACGATCAGCAAGAGAAATCCTTCCCGCAATATATTGACGATCTTTTCAAATGAGGGCTGTCCCCTACGTACCAAATGTCACGAAATTCTGTAAAGGAAGTCTGTGGCTACAAGGTAGGAAAACACTAGTCTAGGCACTTCCTAAAGCGACACAATTACTCGATTTGTGTAAAGTAGACCGATAGGATATATAAAGAGCGTAAGAGGGTTAATTCAGTGTTCAAATACGCCTTATTTTTCAACTTATTGGTAAGAAAATTCGTTCGGGACAAGATAGACCCGCACCATATATTTAACAAACACCCGTTCCGAAAAGTCTGGCTAGAGCAGCCAGGGGTTAGAGGCTCGGCATCCACCTCCACCAAATTTTGTATGTAAGTAGATGCCAACAATCAACATTTTGCCTTTTTATCCACAACGCAATGGGTCGACGGTTTGCAGAGTCAACTATTGCTCGAATTAAGAGTTAGACTTAACGCTGGTTACGATGTTCCCTAAATTGCAGCCGACCTAGGGATCTCTAAGAATCCCGTCTACAAAATAAGGCACAATCTAGGAATATCATGGAGGTCATATTCGGCAGTTGGAAGTACTCATAAAGATTGTCATTAAGATTGGATTGATTGAAAACTAAGGATGACTATCCTACTTAAATAATGAGTGAGATGAGCTGGAATGAGGATTCCTAACCTTTTGATGTTGACAAGGGAGGATCTGCAATCTCCTGGTGGAATGAAAATAATAATGGAATGAAAACCAATTGTGGAATGAGAACCCTTGCTCGGTTACATAATAATGCAAGGTAGCAAGGTTGCCAATCGCGGATTGCGCCAACAGAATAGAAGGTACAAATAAGCTAAGCGGGGGTCGTGCACGCGCTCAGTGCCTCCAACCCAGATATCGCTAGTGCTTCTTAGCCGCCTCGCCGCGTGAGCACCCAGGTATCCTGCGGATATCTGGGGCCGATGAGGGCACGAGCTACCCTCTCTGCGAACCCTGGCACAAAGCCACATGATTAGCCTAAGAGAAGGTACCCTAGATATACTAACCTCCCCCTTTGCGTGGCGAAAAACCCACCGTGCCGAAACTACTTCCACTGATCAACATATCTCATGGAGGTCTTATTTGGCAGCATGAAGTTCTCATAAATAGTGTCTTCAAAGGAATGATTGCATTGATTAATTACTGAAGGTAATGACTGGTTAAATACACGATAATCGAATAGGCAGTAACGATGGTACGAATCCTTGGTGACTCACGTTGCCGTTGTGGCGGTGGTGCCTTGAGATCTGCCTACGCTTGGCGCAAGGTAGCAAGGTTGCCTATCGCGGTTTTGCCAACAATATCAAGTCTTCCCTCGTGAGTCTATGAGCTTATGGTCAAAGTTACATTATTTTTCAACCATTTCTGCACAGGTTTCCTGGTCGCAGCGAGAAAAATACAGCGATCTTGCTCATGCTCTCCGTCCTTCCTTTCATGGCATAGAGAAGCGCTCCAACTGTACGCCCCGGCTGTATCATGGATATCTAAAGCTTTTCAAAGCTCGGAGCCACAGGGCGACAGCTCTATTGTTACCGTAAATTGAGCTTGTTGAGCGGCTGAGAGACTGAACAAGATTGCATTAAGGACCTCAGAATTTAGAGGGCGAGCAGAGGCTATATACAGCTGAGAAGTGCCAAGCCGGCTGATTGTATATCCGACCAGCAGGAGGTCGCTTTACGGCAACACACCCCCCAGATTCGAACGTAGTTTGAAGCTGTCCTGGCCCCCGGGTCCTTTCTCGATTGAGTAGTCCATGATAGTCTCCCTGAGTAGTAGTGTCTTGGCTCTGTGCGGCTAGAGAGACGTTTTGTAGTGATAATATGGCGCTGTACGGCCATTGCTCCCAGCACTGTACGGCCAGGGTAGTGTCTGCCTTGGCACTGTGCGGCCGTGGCTTGCTTCTCCAGCTCTGTGCGGCATGGAGAGGTGGAATCTAGGCTCTCTGTAAGAGGCCCTCTTTGCTCTGTGCGGCGGAGATCGATTCCTGATTGGGAAGCTGTCGATGGAGAGAGGAGGCGTCCCTCGCTCTTTTTCGCCATCAGTCTTTCAGCTGCCAACCATGTAGTGTATGAGGGCTGCCATGTAAGCCCATGTGTACTGGCAAGATGAGGCCGCCATGTAAGCTCCGTGTGTACTGGCTAAGATTGCTTGATAGGCAGTTTTATGAAGCCTGATCAATGAGATGTTGTATGTCTGTGAGCCGTAAGAGCTTTATCCAGTGTTCATGTCGTTGTCAAGGGAGGATCTTTGTAAGTCCATCTGCTGGCTGATTGTTTGTCGGCAGCCATTATACAGCGATGGAGTCTTTTTGTACTTCTTGCCGTAGCCAGTTCTGGTGTACGTCGACGTGCTTGAGCTGCGTTTTCAATTTTGGCGCTTCGGCTGTAAGAAACCTGACAGTTTGCTTGTTGTCGCAGAATAGCAGGTGCTGATTGCCAGGATGGAAGCCAATCTCAGAAAAGGTTCTCCACCACCAGATTAGATCTGTAGCAGCAGACGAGACGGCTAGCAATTCAGACTCGGTAGTAGACTTGGTGACGCAGCGCTGCAGGTTCGATTTCCAGTCAATAGGTCCTCCGAATAGAAAGAAGATAAAGCCTTGTGAGCTCTTTCGTGTAGCCTTGTTGTCAGCAAATGAAGCATCAGATGCGCCATAAAAGACAGGTGCTTCCTCATCCTTTATGTAGATTTCTGCTGCTGAAACCTCTGTGTTGTACTCATTTGCTAGCGACTTTATATGAATCAAGTATCCTAGTGCTTGAAGCGCTGCTTTTAGGTACTTGTTAGAGGGATTTATAAGAAACTCAGCAAGCTTAGAATGAGTTTTGGCGACATCTGGCCTAGTAGCGTTAGCGATATATCCAATAGAACCTACTATCTATGCGTAGTAGTTAAGTCGAGTATGATTCATTAGCTTATTTATAGCTAGCAGCTCCTCTATTAGCAAAGGTGTTGCTAGCGTTTTCTAGCCATTAGCAGGAGCGAATTTAGCAGCTATTTTATCGATGTAGCTGTCTTAGCAGAGCCAGATTTTGGCGTTTTCTCGATCACGAATTACCCGGATTCTATAGAAAAGTGATAGGTCTCCTAGGGCGCGTATCTGATAGCGTTTAAGAAGCTTTCGTTTAAAATTGTTAAAATGCTGCTAATAAGCAGGCCTTGCTAAAACGACTATATTATCTACATAGAAAAAGACCATAAGTTTGCTGTTGGTGTATAGACAGCTAACATCAGGAACAGCACGAAGGCCTAGTTCTTCTAGAGTTTTCATAAGCTCTTAATACTATAGTAAAGGTGATATTTTTAGGCCATATAGAGCTTACTATAGCTTCTACATGTTGCCTTCTTATTCAAATTCATTAGGCAGATAGTAGTAGACTATTTCTAGCAGCTTTACATTAGTAAAAGTATTTACTACGTTGTACTATTAAATCTCTAGGTTGAAAACAGCAGTAATAGCTATTAGAGCTCTAAAGGTTTAAATTACTAGAGTTACTATATAGGTCTCTTTTTCTGTAGACTATAGGTCTCCTTATACGTATAAGTAAGTCTTATACTTAATAAGAAAGCTATCTAAATTAAACTTATATTTAAATACCTAGATTAGTAGCAGGATCTGATTGCTAGTAATTCTTAACTTTAGAATTTTAGTAAATGTTTTTTACTGCTGTAGTATGTCTATCTTTTATTACATACCACCCTAAAGCCATATTAATAAAAGTAATTAGCTAGTTCTTATAGTATCTTTAGTTCTAGTAGTAATTTATTTTAATAGAGCTATTTTATATAAATATAAGATAAGAATACATAGAAACTACTCTAGTAGCTTAAAAAGACATTTTTAGTAGTAATAGCTATAGTATAATACACTTATTTTACCTTCTTTACATATTTTAATTCTTTAGGGAGAATGTAGTTAATGCTAGAGTCTACTACTATTATTTTTTTATTTAGTATAGTATTTTTTTTAACTCTCTTTTTAGATAATATACTAGAAGAGCTTTTGTTTACTATATTTACTAAAAAAGTTATACTTATTAATAGTGTTAATATTAGTTCTAGAGATTAAGTAATACTAGTACTAGCTACTAAATTACTTTTAAGTATAATTAAAAAGTTATTATTATAAGTAATTTGCTCTTATTTAATAGCAGATTTAATATATAGTAGAAACTTATTTTCTGAATTTTTTTCTTCTACTAAGTTTTCTTTAGTATCTGGCTAGTTAATTATTTATATAGTGTTTAATAAACGTTTAGAAATTATATAGACTTCTGAATTATCTTTAGAATAGTAAAAAGCATTATCTTTAAAGGTAATATCTTAAGATTATATAACTTTATTTTTACTAGGCATTTAAATATAATAAATACTTATAAAATTATAATCTACTAAATAGTCTATTATTATGGACTGTAATAATAATAAAGATATAGCTAAAAAAGCATTACTATAAAAGTATTATAGTAACTATTTATAATATAAAAGCCTTTTAAGAAAGCCTTCTTTATAAATTTTTTTTTTATATTATATATTTATATACTAGTCTTATACTAGTGTATAAGCCCTTACTTTAAATATTTTAGCTTATAACTTATTATATTCTTCCTTTCTTTACGTAATGTTTTGAATTATTATTTGGTATTATACTTAGTAATTAATTAATATTTTTTATTAAGCACTTAACACTCTGCTTATAGCACTACCGTAATATTATATTATATTTTTACTAATTTCTTATAATAGATAACTTAGATTTTATTAAAATCCTTAGAGACCTTATCTCTTAACTTATAACTCTAAAAATAAGTAATAAATTACTTATAGACACCTTAATAAAGTAAGAAATCTAATATAAAAAAAGTATAAAAGCTTTTTATATTAAGCTTAATAAGATAAAATAAGTGTTTACTAGCTTAATTTCTGTTATTATTATCTCCCCTATTAAAAAAAGTCTAGCTTTTATTACTAGTTTATTTAAAAGTAGCTTAAGTCCTATAACTCTAACTCTACTTATAACTATAACTAGTACCTATTTCTAAGTTTCTTAAGTTATGATTAGGAATGTGAGATTAACTATTATACTAGAATTTATTATACTATTAATAATAATAAAATCTAACTGCCTGCCTGATCTTTTAATATTTACTAGAAAATAAAAAAAATCTATATATTTTTATTAAGAAACTTAATTATAAGCTTAAAGATAATACTAATTAATATTCTATTAAATGCTTTTAACTTCTATATGCATATTTAAGACTAAAGAAGGACCTAGTAATACTTATAGATCTTCTTATAAATAAAAATATATACTTAATAGAATAACTAATTATCTTTTTATAAGCTATATATAGAGACCTAAATAGAAAACTTACTATTTTAAGTAAGCTTAATTTATTTTGCTAAGAATAAAAAAGTTTTATTATTTACTTTACTAAATTCTATAAACTAGCTATTAATATTAGACTAAATAAAATTAATTTAATTACTTAGCTAAGAAGATCATTAAATAATGATCTCTACTAGGTAATAGTAGATATTAAAATTCTTAATACATTAAATAACTACACTAACTTAATATCTTTATATAATAATAATTTTTAATATCTTTCTTCACTGCGTCTTACTAGCCTGTAATTTATATTATAAAAAGATTCTAATACTATAAAAATTAATATTTCTAACTATATTTCTATTAAATTAGCTAAACAAGAAGCCTAAAAGCGTAATAGCTAATATTTTAAGTATAATAAATATAGTTATATTTCCTAAAACTACTTTATTCTTTAACTAGAACTCTAATTTATAAGTCTATTTTAACCTTAATAAGTAACCCGCTTTTGTTCTTTCTTTAGATTTAAATTTTCTTATAAATAAGAATACTTTTAAATTTCTTAACCTAGTTTATTAAAAGCTCTATTCTAGTATTAAGTTACTCTTTAGGACGTTTCTAATACTAAATTTCTATTAATTTTTAGATCTTTTACCTAGTAACTAACTCTTAGAACTATTAAGTGAATATTCTATATATTATCTAATAAAATAGCTCGTCCTACTCTATTACTGCTTTAATTAATACTAGAGTAACTAGTATAAATTATATTAATAGATTTTTAGTTAGTATTTAAAAATTTTATTTCTTACTACTCCCAAACGTCCTATATCCTACTAGTTTTAATAGTAAATATTTTAAAGAAAGTTATATCTTATATACTATTAGTATAACTCTTTACTATATAAATTATATTAAGAAAATTTATCTCTTTATAATAGCTATAGGAAACTATAAATTAATTTTTAGCTAACTTTAAATAAGAAAGCATAAGATTAACTTTAACTATAACTTATAAAAGCTATTTTTTAATACTCTTTATTATTAGGCTTATTATCTACACTTATTTTAATTCCTGATTTATTTAAAAGAAAATATTATCTACTTAAGAGACTTTTTAGTAAACTTTTTATTAAAAGACTTTTATTTTAATATTATTTATATACAGCGCCTATAGACCTACTCTCTGAAGTTATTACTAACTATTTAAACTTAATATAATAACTAGTTAGCTAAAATAAATTATTAATTATAAGAACCTAATATTTATTTAAAGAACCTTCTAGTAAACTATTCTCTAGAGGGTTTCTACTTAGAATTTAAATTTATACCTAAATTTAATACTAAACTAAATAGAGATTTTATAAGGAAGTCTTTCTCTTAAGACTTTAAAAATCTCTTAGTAAAAGCTTTACTAGAAGGCTTTTATAAGAACTCTAAATTAAGTATAAATATTTATCTAATTAAAGCAGCTTTCTTTATATAAATAGCCTAGAAACATAAATATAAAATCTTTACTATTTTAATAACTAATATTAATAAAGCTTTAGCTTTAAAAATCTATACTAATTTAACTACTAAGGTTCTAAAAGAGTATTATAATATTTTTTAAATATTCTTACGTAAGGAAGCTAATAGACTATCTAAATATTATCTATATAATTATAAGATTATCCTTAAGGAAGAAAGACAATCCGGATTTAAATATCTTTATAAAATATCTTAAAATAAACTAAAAGTTCTTAAGAAGTATTTTAATAACTATTTTGCTAAAGGATTTATTAGAGTAAGTTTATTTTCTATAACTATACTAGTTATTTTTATAAAGAAACTTAATAGAGATTTCTAATTCTATATAGATTATTAAGCTCTAAATGCTATTACTATTAAGAACTATTATCTAATTCTATTAATCTAAGAAACTTTATTCCGCTTTAGTAAAATAAAGTACTTTATGAAGTTAAATATTATCTCAGCTTTTAATTATCTTTATATAGTAAAAAGAGATAAATAGTTAATTATCTTCTAAACCTAATATAGCTTATTTAAATATTTTATTATACTATTTAAACTAGCTAACATACTAAGTATGTTTTAATACTATATAAATAATATTCTTTAACTATTTCTTAATATATTTTATATAGTCTATTTTGATAATATTCTAATTTATAATAACTTTTTATATGAATACTAATAATATATAAAATAAGTTTTAAAAGCCCTAAATAAAGCTAGCCTGTAACTTGATATTAATAAATATAAGTTCTATTAAGAATAAGTTACTTATTTTAAGTATATAATTTTAATAAGAGAAATTAGCATAAACCTAAATAAAATAAAAGATATCTTTAATTAAGAATTTTTTAAGAACGTAAAGGATATAAAAGCATTCTTAGAATTTATTAATTTCTATTAATAATTTATTAATAACTTTTTTTGTATTACGTTCCTGCTTATAGCCCTAATAAAAAAAGACATCTAATTTAAATTTAATAGCACTTATTAAGAGGTGTTTAAATGCTTAAAATATATATTTATAACTATTTTAATTTTCTAATACTTTAATTTTAAGTTACTAATTATTATAGAAGCTAACTTTTTAGACTATATAACTACTAAAGTCCTTTTCTAGAAAGATAAATAAAGTAAACTAAAATCTATAGTCTACTTTTTTAAGAGACTAAATCCTGTTAAATATAACTATAAAATATATAATAAGAAACTACTAGCTATTATATATTACTTTAAATAATAGAGACCTGAATTAGAAGGTGCTGTGTTCCTAATTTAAGTATTAAATAATTATAAAAATCTTTAATACTTTATTATAATAAAGTAACTTAGCTACTAATAAGTTTATTAGATTAAATATTTATTCTAATTCAACTTTACTATTACGTACTGACTAGGTAAGTAGAATGGAAAACTAGATGCTTTTACTTACTATATATAAAATACTTTAGCTTAAGAAGAAGTTTAAAGAGCTTAATAACAAACACTCTTTTACCTTAAACTATTTAATAATATTCTAGAATTAAACTTAACCGAGACAGATAGGTTGATTTAATAGATTATTAATAATAAATACCTAAATAATAAGTTTATTTAGGAAATTCTGTTATTAATATAGGATAGAACCTAACACTTTAAAAAGCTTTCTTTAAGTAAATATAAAGACTAAAAAGACCAGTTATACTATCACAACCAGCTAGTAATACTAAATAATAATAAACTTAAGATTAAATTTCTTTAAATTATACACAATTCTCCTGCTAGCGGTTACTCTAGTTATAGAAAAAATTTTAAAATCCTACAACACGAATACTACTAGCTCTAGATATTTAAAATAATATTTTAATATATATCTTATTACTATACCTATTAAAGATTTAAGGCTTTTTATGAAAAGTATTATAGTCTCTTAAAACCTCTCCCTATCCCTAAAAGAAGATAGAAGGATATTTTTATAGACTTTATTACTAACCTTTTAGAATTTAAAGACTATATTAATATTATAGTGATAGTTAATCGCCTTATAAAATACTAAATTCTAATTTCTTATAGTAAAATAACTACTATGGATGTTACTTATCTCTTTTATTAGCATATATAAATAAACTATAGTCTTTTAGAAATAATTATATCTAACTAAGAAATATAATTTATTTCTGCTTTTTATAACGAATTTTGTAAATAACTATAAATTAAATCTTAACTATCTTCTACATATTACCTAGAAACTAATAGCTAAATAAAAAGAGCTAATAATGTAATAAAATAAGTCCTATATATATATATATAAACTACTAGTAAAATAACTAAGTAAACTAGCTTCTTTTAGTATAGTTTAAAGCTAATAATACTATATTTAAATTTATAAAAGTTTTATTATTCCTAGCTAATACAGGCTAATATCCTTAAATGAGTTTTAAATTTTTTATAAGAATCTAAAAGCGTTCTTACTAAGCATTATAAGCCTTAAAAGTTAACCATATAATAGAAAAAATAGCTAATATTTAATAATTAATTTAAAAAGAGATGATTTAAGCTTAAGCTTTTTAAAAAAAATATATAAACTAAAAACAATTACCTACACCTAACTATCAGATAAAAGATATAGTTTAGCTTAATATATAAAATATTTAAATAAAATAATTTTTTAAGAAGCTAGATTTAAAGGCCTTAGGAAAATATTATATCTTTTAAATAGTTTTTCTATACGCGTACTAACTTAAATTTTCTGAATTCTTAAATATATACTTAGTTTTTTATATATTATTACTTCGGCCTGCCGCGCCTGAATTTAAATACCTTTTAAATTAATAAAACTCATTATCTAAACCTATTAAAGTTAATAGGAAAACTAAATATTATATTAAATAAATTAAAAAACTACGCCTAAATTGTAGGCGGAAACGCTATAAATACCTAGTTAAATAAACTAAATATAATAACTTAATATAGAAATTTATAAGTAATCTCTAAGATATAGCTATTATAAAAAATTTTTATTTTAAAAACCTAAACTAATTTAGACCTAATATTTAATATAAATACCTTTTATAAAAGCTCAGAGCTAAAGAGGGCTTATTATTATAATAACTATTTATAATATAAAAGTTTTCTAAAAAAAGCCTTCTTTAAAAGCTTTTTTTTTTTTTATATTATATATTTATATACTAGTTTTACGCTAGCGTATAAGCCCTTACCCTAAATATTTTAATTTATAACTTATTATATTCTTTCTTTTTTCACGTAATGTTTTGAATTATTACTTGGTATTATACTTAGTAATTAATTAATACTTTTTATTAAGCACTTAACTCTCTACTTATAGTATTACTATAATAAGAAAAAATAGTATAAAGAAATATATAAGAAATACTAAAGAGCAGAGGCAAACTAGTAGAGATAAAATCTATAAATAAAATTACTTTAAAGTAAGTTTAAGTTCTATAGAGAACAGTACTTAAACTAGTAAGTAAATTAAGTAACTAAAGTTTAGTAAATAGTTTAAAAAAAAAATAAAAAAACTATTACCTACTATTTTCTCTAGCAGTATTTAATATACTTCTAATTAATATATAATATATATATAAAGGATTTTCTATAAATATGAGATATAAAACAGCTTAGAAATATTTTAGATTCTTTATAGTTACTCTAAAATTAAGATTTATATCTTAAGTAACATAGTTTAATACTATTCTGTTAAATCTTAACTTACTATACTACTTCTTTTTATTTTAACTAAGCTAAACTAATTTCTACTAAGTCTAATAAGCTATCTAATCCAGAAGTAAGAGAACTAATTAAGATGTTATATAATTAGTTAAATAACTAGTTACTAGTTTAATATATATAAGTAAGTTAATAACCTATAATATTATAACTACCATCTTAAGAGAGTAGAAAAAGCTGTTAGATAGATTTTAATAACTAACTATTAAAAGTCTATAATAATCTACTATAAAAACAAATAGGAACTTTATTCGTTAGAAGAAAGTAATAATAAAGAAAAAGTTATAATAAAATTTTTATTAATAACTAGAAGTACATCTAAAAGACAGAAGGATACATAATAAATTATTTAAAAATAAAAAATAGTTATTATAGAATTAAGAGAGACCTTAATTCATATATAATAATAAATTAAAGTAACTAAATATTAGAAAAAAGGCATAGTGAAGATACTACTTTTGATAAAATTTAATAGTAATAGAGATAATCTTAAGACCTTTATGATAATAATAAACCTCTATTATTATTTCTATTAAGCTTTTTTTATAACTAATTAAGATTAAATCTTAGTAGCTGGTATAAATATAATAGAAAAAACTATAAAATAGTTTAAACTACTTACTAGAAATTATTTAGTAAATAAAGAACCTAACTTAAGAAAAATAGAACTTAAAAACTGTAATAGTAATATACAAAAAGCCTTTAAGAATTATAAAAGCTTTAAAAAGAAAATAATTATAGTCTTTAAAGAAATTAATAAAGAAATAGAGGTAATTTAAAAGCTTTAATAGCTTAAATAATAAACACTAGCAGCTAATTATACAGCAGAATTTAAATAAATTTAATTATAACTTAATTAAGTAGACTAACTATTAGTTATAATATACTATAAAGAACTAAAAAATAAAATTAAGAATAAAATATTTAGAGAAAAATAGCGAAGTATATTACTCAGAATTATTAAATAAGTAGTAACTATTAATAATTTTTAATACTAATAAGAGTAAGAAAAGAAAGCATGAATTAAACTAATAATTTATATACTTAAAAGAAATAAAAAAAACAACTAAACCTATAACGAAATAAATATTAATATTAAATAAATGTTTATTAATAAGGGGTAAGGAAAGCGAACTAAAAAATAAATAAAATATTATATATAAAAAGCTTATTTAAAATATAGAAAATAAGAACACTTTATTAAAAATTACAGAAAATAATATGTAGACGTTAAGAAGACTTATATTTAAACTAAAATACTAAAAGAAATTAAAATAGCTATAGTTTAAGTAGAATAAGTATAAAACTAGATAACTAAAAAGACTATTACACGTAGAGTTTAGCAGGAATAATGTTAAATATATAAAAACTATATATACCTTAAATAAGAATATAAAATACTATATTAGTAAGTAAAAAATCATTTAGCAGAATAACCTAATAATATAATTTCTATAATATAAAAAGTAGTAATCTAATAACATAATACAGAAACTAGTAAAGATATATAATAGTTTTATAATATTATAAAACAGAAAGAAGAACCCTTCTAGGGAGAAAACCAAAAGTTTTAATAAAAAAAATTATAAGATAAAAGAAGGTAAAGAACTTATGTCTATAATAAATATACAGTAAGTATACTAGAGATATTATTAAATATATAAATTAAAATACTATTTAGAAAAATATTATATTACTAAATACTAAAAAGTTACTTTAAAAGATGGAATATATAAATACTAATAAGCACTATAGTTAACAGAAAATAAGTAGTATAAAAAACTAAATAAATAAAAATTAGCTATATAGATAAATAAGATTTAGAAATAGATATTTATATTAGTTATAATTAATATAACATACTATCACCCCATCGGACATCCAGAACTAGGATGAGATTAAAATAAAAAGAAAAAAGAAAAAAGAAAACTTTTTACTAATTTTATAAATATAAGATAACGACACCGCAAATAGAGTAATAAAAAAGAAATACTAGATATATATAGTATTAGATTATATAGAAGTAGATTATAAATAGATAAAACACGTTATACATATTAAAAAACTAAGGATAAAAAAAGTATTATAATAATTAATAAATAAGAATAAACTTAACTTATAACAGAAATTAGTTTATACGGATTTAAAAAATAAACCATAGAATTCTAACTCAAAAAAATACAAGCAGTTACTATGGGATAAATATTAACTAAGATATTAATTATATAAGGCTGAATACTATTAAGAGAAATAGTTAGCTACTAAATTACATAAAAAACTCACATATTAAGAATACTTTTTAGGATGGAAATGCTAGGATTATAGAGAATAAGCTAAGAATATATATAAAATACTTAATAGTAAAATATATTAACTCTAGAAATATTTAATCTATAAATCTAAAAAAGAAACACTAAAGAAATGACTGCCACTTAGGAGTTAACTATTAATAAAAAACTAGAAAGCTAGTAAACTATAACCAAGCCACTAAAGAACTAAGAAAAAATTAAAAGGAATATATTAATTATATATATATAACTAAACTAAAGAAAATACAAAAATAAGCTATATATAGACGTATGTATTAATAGTAACTAAATACTAGCACTTATAAACAGTAAAGCTAATAAAACACTAATATTAAATAAGTAAATATAAAAGTACTAAATACTAACTAAAGTTTTAAACAAACCTATATAAGTAAGACACGTAGATAATAGTCCGGTAATATTTAAAAAAAGTCTAATTAATTTTAAAATATAGAATATAATTATTTAGGTTGCAGGTTACAGGGATAACTGCTATATTAAAATTATAAACTTAAGTAATAAGAATTTTATCTTAAGATAGAACTAGCTAGTATAATAAAACCTAATTATTAATTAGAAAAGGAAAACCATAGGAATCAGGAATAACCACTATAGATAGTAATAACTAGTAATAATTTAAATAAAGATAATAATACTTTATGAAATTAAATTTATTATTATAATAACAGGCACAGTCTTTATGTGTTATTATATAGATATAAATTAATAAAATAAGTTAGCTTTATTTTAGCTATACTACGATAGGAAGAAAAAAGATATAAAGAAAGCTTACTTTTAAATAAAGTAGTATATAGCTTAAGTATAAGCTAGCTATACTTTAAGCTCTACGCTAAATTATAGCTAGTATAGCTAGTTATAATATTATATAGTATATAGTAAGCAGAGTAAGCAGTACCGTCACAGTTATACTAAAAAAATACTAGAAGGAATTCAGAATATAGTTTTTTAAAAAAGCTAAAGACTTATTACTAGAATACTAGAACTAGAACTATAAAATCACGCTTAAAGAGAGAACGGATCTTAAACTAGAACTATTATATTAGATATCTATTAATTAATAAAGAGAGTTACGACGATTCCTGAATAATAACTTTAAAAAAAGATATATATAAATAAGCAAAAATAAAATAGCATCACTAACGCTTTTTATATAAAAAAAAAAAGTAAATTAAGACTATATATTAACTACTAATATGTTAATAATATAATAGTAAAAAATTGCTATTCTATATTTTTAATATTAGAACTTATAAATAAGCTTAGAAGAGCTAAATAGTTTAGCCCTTTTTAATATTAAAAATAAATACTATCGAATTTAAATAGCTGAGGGACATGAATAGATAATAGTATTTAAAATAAAATATAAATTATTTAAATACTTAGTTATACTAATAGAACTTACTAATACACTAGTAACATTCCAGACAATTATTAACTATATACTAAAAAAATATCTAGATATATTTATAATAGTATATTTTAATAATATACTTATATACATAAACGGGACGCTAGAAAAACATGTTAAGTATATTAAAAAAGTATTATAAAAGCTTAAGGAACACAAGTTATACATTTAAACAAAAAAAAATATTTTATAAAATAGAAATTAAATTCTTAGGATACTTAGTATTCTAAAATGGAATTATAGTTAACTTTAATAAAGCTAAAGATATTGAATCTTAGCTAATACTAATAAACATAAAAGAAGTTTATTTTTTTCTTAGATTTATAGGATTTTATAGATAATTTATTAAGAATTATTTAAAAATCACATCACCTTTAATGGAATTACTTAAGAAGGATTAGTAATTTAAGTAAGAATAATATAAAAAAAATACTTTTAAAATATTAAAAGAAATATTCTAATAACTACTAATATTAAAAATATTTAATTTATGACTTTAAATAGAGATATATATAGACGTATTAGACAAAGCTACTAGAGCTATTCTATTATAAATATAGAATAATAAATATAAATACCTAGTAAACTTTTTATCTTATAAACTTATAACTATTAAGTTAAATTATAATATTTATAATAAGAAACTACTAGCAATAGTTCAAGCATTTAAGAAATAAAAATACTATTTAGAAGGAGTTAAGTATTAGATTATTATATATTCAAATCACAAAAATCTAACGGCATTTATAATAATAAAGAAATTAAATTAATAATAGATTAGATAGTAGGAACTAGTTTCTATCTTTAACTTTTAAATACTTTATAAATTAGAAAAAGAAAATGTAGTAGCTAATATACTTAGCTAAAAAGCAGACTATATAAAGAATATACTAAAAATTTATAATATAATACTTAAGTAAAGGTAAGATAGATCTTTAGGAAATTTATAAATAAATATTAAAACAATAGTCATTATCAAAAACACTTAAGAAAAATAAATAAGGTAATTTAATAATAAATATTAAAACAATAGTCATTATCAAAAACACTTAAGAAAAATAAATAAGGGAATTTAATAATAAATAACTATACTAGAATTTAGACTAAGAAATAATTTATGTATTAAATAAATTATAGACTAAGCTAATTAAAAACTAACACTCAGCTAAAATACACGGATATTAAGGAATTAAAAAAACTATAAAACGAATTAACAAGTACTTTTGAATTCTAGGAATATAGAAAAAGATTAGAGCTATTCTTTCAAAATGCATCAAGTACAAAAAAAAATAAGATATTAAAATATAAGAAGTATAGATTTATATAACTAATTTCTTTACTAGATTTACTATAGAAATCAGTTATAATAGACTTTATTATAAGAATACTAATAATAACCACCTTTTAAAGCTAATGGTATGATATGATACTAGTTATAATAAATTAACTTATAAAATACACATACTTTAAACCCACATACACAGAAATTAAAGCGGATGAATTAGTAACTATACTAATTAAACTACTAATCACATAATATAGATTACTATAAGAATTTATTATAAACAGAGATAAATTATTTATATTAATATTCTAAAAGATGTTTATAGAAAAGCTAGAGACTAAATACTATCTCTTAATAGCATTTCATCTATAAACAGACAGATAAACGAAATAGATAAACTAAATACTAGAATAGTATCTATAAATATATATTAATAAATAATAAGATAATTAGATTAACTTATTACTAATAGCTAAGTTTATATATAATTCTGTAAAGTTATTAACTATAAGAAAATTATTATTTTATATAAACTATAGTTATAAGCCTACAGCTTATTAAGAACTATAGAAACTAAATAAAATATTAGAATCTATAAAGATAAAAGTTAAAAAATTATAATAACTTTACCAGGAAATCGCATAGAAAATTATTTATAAAGATAATTTTAATAAATAATAAAAGAATAAGTCTAAGGTTAAGGGACTAATTTTTAAGAAAAGAGATAAAGTTTTCTTATTATAAAAAAAATTAAAAATTAAATAACTATTAAGAAAACTAGATCACATCAAATTAGGACTATTTAAAATTAAATAATAAATAGAATTTATAAATTATAAACTATAATTACCTAAGGACATATGGATTTATCTAGTTTTTTATATTTTAAAACTAGAATCAGTACTACCGAATGCTAAACTATAGATAAGACTTAAACTTAAAGAAGATACTATAAAGTATAAAGTCTAATAAATTCTAGACTACTAATAGTTTAGGCGTTAGTAGAAATACTTAGTTAAATAAAAAAATTATAAACCTAAAAACGATATATAGAAGCCAGTTAGGAACTTAAAGAATAGTTTAAAGCTAATTAATTAGTATTATTAAATAGGCTAGTAAACACCTACTCTAAGGTTATATCTAATAAATATAAAAAATACAGAATATTTTACTTAAAATCTAAAAAAGAAAGTAAAGTGACATCAGACGCTGTAGGTAGTAGTATATTAAATTAATTCTAATATTTTTTTTTTTTATTATATAAACTTCGTTAATTAAGATAAGCTCACGCTGGAATATTTCTTTCTTTTAAGAATCTATTTAGGCTAGTTAGAGGTAAAGGCAGTATTAATAATTTTAAATTTCTAACTTCTTATTCTATATTTACTCTAGTTTCTTATAAAGTTTTTTCTTCTCATAATCCAGGCGATCCCATGAGGACTGTAATACTATAAAATTATATAAAATATTTTAATTAATACACTTAAAATATTACTTAGAAGCTAGATTTACTAGATAAATATAATTACCTCTCTAGTAATAGAAATATAGGAATAGTATATAATGGCTATTTTCTTAAACTTTTTTTATTAAATAATAAGCTTATATTAAGAACGATTCCACTTAAGTTATTCTTAAGAAATTAAAAGAATAAAAAAAATATAAGAGATTCTTATAATTTAGTTTTCACATAAAAAACTAGCTGCTTTTATACTACTTATAAAAAAAAACAACAAAATAACCTTTAAGCTGAAGGCTTAAAGGAAGGGGATAATATTATAAACTATAATAATAATAAAAGTACAGCTAAAAAGGCGTTGCTGTAGAAGAAATAATATATAAAAATATATAAAAAATACTAAAGAATAGAGATAAACTAGTAGAGATAAAATTTATAAATAGAGTTACTTTAAAGTAAGTTTAAGTTCTATAGGGAATAGCACTTAAACTAGTAAGTAAATTAGGTAACTAGAGCTTAGTAAATAATCTAAAATTAAGAAAATAAAAAGACTATTACCTACTATTTTTTTTAGTAGTTATTATGGTAGTGCTATAAGCAGAGAGTTAAGTACTTAATAAAAAACATTAATTAATTACTAAATATAGTACTAGATAATAAGTTAAGATATTATATAAAGAAAGGAAGAATATAATAAGTTATAAGCTAAAATATTTAAGGCAAGGGCTTATGCGCTAGTACAAGGCTAAAATATAAATATATAATATAAAAAAAAAGCTTATAAAAAGGCTTCCTTAAAAGGCTTTTATATTATAAATAGTTATTATAATAGTACCCCCCTTTTAGGTCCGAGCTCCTATAAGGGGTATTTATATTAAATATTAGGTTTAAGTTAGTCTAAGTTTTTAAAATAGAATTTTTTTATAATAGTTATATCTTAAAGGTCGCTTATAAGTTCCTATATTAAATTATTATATTTAGTTTATTTAACTAGATATTTATAGCGTTTCCGCCTGCAATTTAGGCGTAGTTCTTTAATTTATTTAATATAGTATTCAGTTTCCCTATTAACTTTAATAGGTTTAAATAGCGGGTTTTATTAACCTAAAAGGTATTCAGATTTAAACATAATAGGTCGAAACAATAATACATAAAAGACTAGATATATATTTAAGAATTCAGAGAGTTTAAGTTAGTACGTGTATAAAGAAACTATTTAAAAGATATAGTATTTCCCTAAAGCCTTTAAGTCTAGCTTCTTAAAAGATTACTTTATTTAAATATTTTATATATTAAGCTATACTATGTCTTCTCTCTGATAGTTAGGTGTAGGTAATTATTTCTAGGTTATATATTCTTTTTAAAAAGCTTAAGCCTAAATTATCTCTTTTTAAATTAGTTATTAGATATTAGTTATTTTCTCTACCATATGGTTAGCTTCTAAGGCTTATAATACTTAATAAAAACATCTTTAAATTCTTATAAAAGATTTAAAACCTATTCAGAAATGTTAGTCTATATTAGCTAGGAATAATAAAACTTTTATAAATTTAAATATAGTATTATTAGCTTTAAACTATGCTAAGAGAAGCTAGTTTACTTAATTATCTTACTAATAGTTTATGTATACATGTAGGACTTATTTTATTATACTATTAGCTCTTTCTATTTAGCCATTAGTTTCTAGATAATATGCAGAAAATAGTTAGAGTTTAATTTATAGTTATTTATAGAGTTTATTATAAAAGATAAAGATAAATTATGTTTCTTAGTCTAATATAATTATTTCTAGAAGACTATAGTCTATCTATACGTGCTAATAAAAGAAATAGGTAATATCTACAGTAATTATCTTACTATAAGAAATTAAGTATCTATATTTTATAAGGTGATTAACTATAACTATAATATTAATATAGTCTTTAGATTCTAAAAGGTTAGTAATAAAGTCTATAGAGATATCCTTCTATCTCCTTTTAAGAATAGAAAGAGGTTTTAAGAGGCTATAGTACTTTTCACAAAAAGCCTTAAATCTTTAGTAAGTATAGTAATAAGATATATATTAACATATTAATTTTAATATCTAAGGCTAGTAGTATTCGCGTTATAGGATTTTAAGAGTTTTTTTATAACTAGAGTAGCCGCCAGCAGGAGAATCGTACATAATTTAGAAGAATTTAATCTTAAGTTTATTATTATTTAGTATTACTAGCTGGTTGTGATAGTATAACTGGTCTTTTTAGTCTTTATATTTACTTAAAGAAAGCTTTTTAGAGTGTTAGGTTCTATCCTATATTAATAACAGAATTTCCTAAATAAACTTATTATTTAGGTATTTATTATTAATAATCTATTAAATCAACCTATCTGTCTCGGTTAAGTTTAATTCTAGAATATTATTAAATAGTTTAAGGTAAAAGAGTGTTTGTTATTAAGCTCTTTAAACTTCTTCTTAAGCTAAAGTATTCTATATATAGTAAGTAAGAGCATCTAGTTTTCCACCCTACTTACCTAGTTAATACGTGATAGTAAAGTTAAATTAGGATAAGTATTTAACTTAATAAGCTTATTAATAGCTAAGTTACTTTATTATAGTAAAGTACTAAAAATTCTTATAGTTATTTAGTACTTGAATTAGGAATACAGCACTTTCTAATTTAGGTCTTTATTATTTAAAACAATATATAATAGCTAGCAGTTCCTTATTATATATTTTATAGTTATATTTAGTAGGATTTAGTCTCTTAGAAAAGTAGACTATAGATCTTAGTTTATTTTATTTATCTTTCTAGAAAAGGACTTTAATAGTTATGTAGTTTAAAAAGTCAGCTTCTATAATAATTAGTAACTTAAGATTAAAGTGTTAGAGAATTAGAACAGTTATAAATATATATTTTAAGTATTTAAATACCTTTTAATAAGTATTATTAAATTTAAATTAGATGTTCTTTTTTATTAAGGCTATAAGCAGGGACGTAATACAAAAGAAGTTATTAATAAATTATTAATAGAAGTTAGTAAATCTTAGAAATGCTTTTATATCCTTTATATTCTTAGAAAATTCCTAGTTAAAAATATTCTTTATTTTATTTAGGTTTATACTAATTCCTCTTATTAAGATTATATACCTAATATAAGTAACTTATTCTTAGTGGAACTTATATTTATTAATATCAAGTTACAGGCTAGCTTTATCTAGGGCTTTTAAGACTTATTTTATATATTATCAGTATTCATATAAAGAATTACTATAAATTAGAATATTATTAAGGTAGACTATATAAAACATATTAAGAAATAGTTAAAGAATATTATTTATATAGTATTAGAACATGCTTAGTATGTTAGCCAGTCTAAATAATATAATAAAATATTTAAATAAGCTATATTAGATTTAAAAGATAGTTAACTATTTATCTCTCTCTGTTATATAGAGGTAGTTAAAAGCTAAGATAATATTTAGCTTTATAAAGTACTTCACCTTACTAAAGCAGAACAGGGTTTTTTAGATTAATAGAATTAAATAATAGTTTTTAATAGTAATAGTATTTAAAGCTTAATAGTCTATATAGAATTAAAAACCTTTATTAGATTTTTTTATAAAGATAATTGGTACAACTACAGGAGACAAACTTACTCTAATAAATTCTTTAATAAAATAGTTATTAAAATACTTCCTAAGAACTTTTAGTTTATTTTAGGATATTCTATAAAGAGGTTTAAATCCAGGTTACTTTTCTTCCTTAAAGATAATCTTATAGTTATATAAATAATATTCAGGTAGTCTATTAGCTTCCTTATGTAAAAATATTTAAAGAGTATTATAATACTCATTTAGAACCTTAGTAGCTAAATTAGTATAGATTTTTAAAACTAAGGCTTTATTAATATTAGCTATTAAAATAGTAAAGATTTTATATTCATGTTTCTAGGCTATTTATATAAAGGAGGCTGCTCTAATTAGGTAGATATTTATACTTAGTTTAAAGTTCTTATAAAGACCTCCTAGTAAAGCTTTTACTAAAAAGTTTTTAAAATCTTAAGAGAAAAACTTCCTTATAAAGTCCCTATTCAGTTTAGTATTAGATTTAGATGTAAATTTAGATTCTAAATAGAAACTTTTTAAAGAACGATTCACCAGGAGGTCCTCTAGGTAGATATTAAATTCTTATAATTAATAGTTTATTTTAGCTAACTAGTTATTATATTAAGTTTAAGTAGTTAGTAATAACTTTAAAGAGCAAGTCCATAAGCACTATATATAAATAGTATTAAAATAAAAACCTTTTAATAAAAGGTTTACTAAAATGTCCCTTAAGTAAGTAGTATTTTCTCTTAAATAAATAAGGAATTAAAATAAGTATAAGTAATAGGCCTAGTAATAGGAAGCATTAAAAAGTAGCTTTTATAAGTTATAATTAAAGTTAACTTTATATTTTCTTATTTAAGATTAGCTAAAAATTAATTTATAGTTTCCTATAGCTATTATAAAGAAATAAATTTTCTTAATATAATTTATATAGCGGAGAGTTATACTAGTAGTATGTGAAATATAACCCTCTTTAAAACATTTATTATTAAAACTAGTAGAATATAAGACGTTCGGGAGCGGTAAGAGATAGAGTTTCTAAATACTAACTAAAGATCTACTAATATAACCTATATTAGTTACTCTAATATTAATTAAAGTAGTAATAGAGTAGGATGAGCTATCTTATTAGATAATATATAAAATATTTACTTAATAGTTCTAAGAATTAGTTACTGGCTAAGAGGTCTAAAGGTTAATAGAAATCTAGTATTAGAAATATCCTAGAAAGCGACTTAACACTAGAATAGAGCTTTTAGTAAGCTAGCTTAAGAAATTTAAAAACATTCTTATTTATAGAAAGATTTAAATCTAAAGAAAGAACAGGAATAAGTTACTTATTAGAGTTAGAATAGACTTATAGATTAAAGTTCTAGTAAGAGAATAAAGTAGTTTTAGAAAATATAACTATATTTATTACACTTAAAATATTAGCTATTATGCTTTTAGGCTTTTTGTTTAGCTAATCTAATAGAAATATAGTTAAAGATATTAATTTCTATAATATTAGAATTTTTTTATAATACAGATTACAGCCTAGCAAGACGTAGTAAAGAAAGATACTAAAGATTATTATTATATAAAAATATTAGGTTAGCGTAGTTATTTAATGTATTAGGAATTTTAATATCTACTATTACCTAGTAGAGATCGTCGTTTAATAATCTTCTTAGCTAAGTAATTAAATTAATTTCATTTAGTCTAGTGTTAACAGCTAGTTTATAGAATTTAGTAAAGTAAATAATAAAACTTTTCTATTCTTAATAAAATAAATTAAGCTTACTTAAGATAGTAAGTTTTCTATTTAGGTCTCTATATATAGCTTATAAAAAGGTAATTAATTATTCTACTAAGTATATATCCTTATTTATAAAAAAGTCTATAAGTATTACCGGATCCTTTTCTAGCCTTAAATATATATATAAAAGTTAAGAGCGTTTAGTAGAGTATTAGTTAGTATTATCTTTAAGCTTATAATTAAGTTTTCTAATAAAGATATATAGGTTCTTTTATTTTCTAGTAAACATTAAAAGATCAAGCAAGTAGTCAGATTTCGTTATTATTAGTAGTATAATAAATTCTAGTATAATAGTTAATCTCACGTTCCTAACTATAACTTAAGGAACTTAGAAATAAGTACTAGTTATAGTTATAAATAGAGTTAAAATCATAAAACTTAAGCTACTTCTAGATAAACTAGTAACAAGAGCTAAACTTTCTTTAATAGAGGAGATAGTAATAATAGAGATTAAACTAATAAACACTTACTTTATCTTATTAAGCTTAATATAAAAAGCTTTTATATTCTCTTTATATTAGGTTTCTTATTTTACTAAGGTGTTTATAAGTGATTTATTACTTACCTTTAAAGTCACAAGTTAAGAGATAAGGTCTCTAAAGATTTTAGTAAGATCTAAATTATCTATTATAAGAAATTAGTAAAGACGTAATATAATATTACAGTAGTGCTATAAGCAGAGAATTAAGTGCTTAATAAAAAGTATTAATTAATTACTAAGTATAATACCAGATAATAAGTCAAAACATTGCGTTAAAAAGAAAAAAATATAATAAGTTATAAGCTAAATATTTAGGGCAAGGGCTTATGCGCTAGCATAAAGCTAAAGTATAAACATATAATATAAAAAAAAAGCTTATAAAAAAGCTTTCTTAGAAGACTCTTGTATCACGGATAGTTACTATAACAGTAGTATCTAATATACTTTTAATTAGTATATAATATATATATAAAGGATTTTCTATAAATATAAACATAAAATAGCTTAGAGATATTTTAGATTCTTTATAGTTACTCTAAAATTAAGATTTATACCTTAAGTAAAATAGTTTAATACTATTCTATTAAATCTTAACTTACTATACTATTTCTTTTTATTTTAACTAAGCTTAATTAATTTCTACTAAGTCTAATAAGCTATCCAATCTAGAAGTAAGAGAACTAATTAAGGTATTATATAATTAGTTAGATAACTAGTTATTAGTTTAATATATATAAGTAAGTTAGCAACCTGTAATATCTATAAGAGCATATTTAATAAGTTTATCTTCTTAAATAATTTTTATACGTAGTATATAGACTTTATAGTTATAAATATATATATAAGTAATTAATAACTTATATTTATATACTATTTCAAATAACGTCTTTCAGCCTAGTAAGTAAGTTAATATATAATTAAAAATATAGTCTACTATAATATATACTTCTAGTATTAGTAATAGAAAAAGGTTTACTACTACTAGTATAGCTTTAGCTTTTTAATTAAAGATTTTCCTAACTATTCTATTACTTTATTTTATTTAGCTATATAAAACACTTAAAGCTCTAATATAATTCTTTATTCTTTATAGAAAAATTATATAAAGTTATTAGAATTATCTTTTAAACTAAAGCCTTACTTAGTATTAGAAAAAAAAGAATATAATAATATAGCTATAATATCTTTTAATTAGCTTATCAAGTTTTCAAATAATATTAAGTAATATAGACTTATCTTTATAAAAAGCTATAAAAATAAAATATATCTTTAAAAATAGATTAAATTTATATAACACGAATTAGTAGCAATTGTAGCTAGGTATGTTTAATTTAATAAAATTAATTATTATTCTTTTAAATAGTTTACTAGTTATTAGTTTGTGTTCTAGTTTTTTTAAAATAATTTTATAAGCTTTTATAATAGAATAGTAATAATAATTTATTATTACTAGTATTATTTTTTTACTTAGTACTTTTATACTTATTATATACTAATATAGCTACTTAATTGCTTTATTTTTTGTATATACTAGTAAGTAATAAAAATAGCACTTTCTAATAATAATTAACATTTTTAAGATTTGGTTAATTTTTAGATAAGTAGTAGATAAAGTAAAGATTATTACTTAAAATATTAAATTAAGCTATATTTACTATAGAGGCTGCTAATAATATATTAATACTTAATATCTACTATTCTAAAATAACTTAATTATAGTCTTAGTAATTATATAACTTTAGTTTGTAAATTAATAAAGCATATTTCGATTTAAATTAAAATAGATACCTTTAGAAGCCTATTGCGACAGCAAGATAATATTAATAAAAAAGCTAAAAATATAGATAATATTATATAGTATTATATTAGCTAGTTCTTTTAGTATTTTAAAATTAATTATTACCTTACTAAATGCCTTAATTTGCTGGTAGAAATCTCTAGTTATTATATAGTTATCTTTAGAAATAAGATATGTAAATATAAAATTATTAGTATTATTACATATATAAGTATCTGCTGCTGGATTAAGAATAAAACTATATTATAAAAAATAGCTATTTATTTCTATAGAAAACGCAGTAGAAAGTAAGTAAGTTATAAATATAAAAGATAATCTTAGTATTATAAAAAAGTATTTTAAATTAAGATTAATATTATAAGTAGTTTTATATTACAGGTTACTAACTTACTTATATATATTAAACTAGTAACTAGTTATCTAATTAATTATATAATATCTTAATTAGTTCTCTTACTTCTAGATCGGATAGCTTATTAGACTTAATAGAAATTAGTTTAACTTAGTTAAGATAAGAAGAAGTAGTATAGTAAGTTAAGATTTAACAGAATAATATTAAACTATTTTACTTAAGATATGAATCTTAATTTTAGAGTAACTATAAAGAATCTAAAATATCTTTAAGTTATTCTATATCTTATATTTATAAAAAATCCTTTATGCGTATATTATATACTAATTAAAAGTATATTAAATACTACTAGAGAAGATAGTAAGTAATAGTTTTTTTATTTTCTTAATCTTAGACTATTTACTAAGCTTTAGTTACTTAACTTACTTACTAGTCTAAATGCTATTCCCTATAGAACTTAAACTTACTTTAGAGTAATCTTATCTATAGATTTTATCTCTACTAGTTTATTTCTACTTTTTAGTATTTTTTATATATTTTTTTATACTATTTTTTCTACAGCAACGCCTCTTCGACTGTACTTTTATTATTATTATAATTTATAATATTATCCCCTTTCTCTAAGTCTTTAGTTTGAAGGTTATTTTTTTTTTAAAATAATATAAAGACAGCTAGTCCTCTGTATAAAAACTAAGATTATAAGAACTCTTTATACCTTTTTTATTCTTCTAATTTTCTAAGGATAATTTAAGTAGAATCGTCCTTAATATAAGCTTACTATTTAGTAAAAAGGGTTTAAAAGAATAGCCGGTATATACCATCCTTATATTCCTGTTACTAGAGAGGTAATTATATTTATCTAGTAAATCTAGCTTCTAAGTAATATTCTAAGTATATTAATTAAAATATTTTATATAATCTTATAGTATCACAGTCCTTATAGGATTGCCTGAATTATAAAAAAAAGAACCTTTATAAGAAGCTAAAGTAAGTATAGAATAAGAAATTAGAGACTTAAAATTATTAATACTACCTTTATCTCTAACTAGCCTAAATAGATTCTTAGAAGAAAGAAATATTCCAGTATAAACTTACCTTAATTAATAAAGTTTATATAACGTTTTTTATAAGCGAGTGAACTATACAAGCGAGTGAACCACTTTTACCAAGAATTACCTTTTCTTTAATAACTTTACGAAAACTTAATATTATTTAGCCAAAATTTAAAATTAGCTTTTTAGATACTAAATGCATCTGATGTTAAATTTGCATTATAATAGTCTTATGTAATTATAAGTTATTAAGCTTAGAATCTACACTACCTTAAAATAATGTTTAGCTATTTATATTTATAATATTACTTAATAATAAATTATAAAAACTTAAATACAAGGTATTAACACCTAAATATATAATATATTAGAATTTTAAAGCTATATTATTAGTAGTTTTTAAGATATTAAAAAGTGGGGCTAAAATTTCCCCTTACTTAAAGATCTTAAAAACCTACTTATTTTATTACTATAAAAGCATAATATAGTCTAAATTATATATAAAATAACTTAAGTTTAATATATATAGTTTCTTATTTAATAGTTATTAAAATATTAATAGCTAAAAGCTAAATTTTTAAAAGGTAAATTCTAAGCTTAATAACTTATAATTACGTAAGACTATTATAATGCAAATTTAACATCAGATGCATTTAGTATCTAAAAAGCTAATTTTAAATTTTGGCTAAATAATATTAAGTTTTCGTAAAGTTATTAAAGAAAAGGTAATTCTTGGCAAAAGTGGTTCACTCACTTGTATAGTTCACTCACTTGTGAAAAACGTTAATAGAAAAAGAAAAGTAAAATTGTTAGAATTAATCTAATATATTACTATCTACAGCGTCTAATATCACTTCGTTTTTCTTCTTAGGTTTTAAGTAGAATATTCTATATTCTTTATATTTATTAGATATAGCTTTAGAGTAGGTATTTATTAGTTTATCTAATAATACTAATTAATTAGCTTTAAACTATTCTTTAAGTTCCTAACTAGCTTCTATATATCGTCTTTAAGTCTGTAATTTTTTTTATTTAACTAAGTATTTCTATTAACGTCTAAACTATTAATAGTCTAGAATTTATTAGACTTTATACTTAATAGTGTCTTTTTTAAGTTTAAGTTTTATCTATAGTTTAGCGTTAAATAATACTAATTCTAGTTTTAAAATATAAAAAACTAGATAAATCTATATGTTTTTAGCTAATTATAATTTATAATTTACAAATTCTATTTATTATTTAACTTTAAATAGTTCTAATTTAATGTGATTTAGTTTTCTTAATGGTTATTTAATTTTTAATTTTTTTTTATAATAAGAAAACTTTATCCCCCTCCTTAAAAATTAGTCTTTTAATTTTAGACTTATCTTTTTATTATTTGCTAAGATTACTTTTATAGGTAATTTTCTATATAATTTTCTAATAAAATTATTATAGTTTTTTAACTTTTATCCTTATAGATTCTGATATTTTATTTAGTTTCTATAGTTCTTAATAAGCCGTAGGCTTATAATTATAGTTTATATAAAATAATAATTTTCCTATAGTTAATAACTTTATAGAGTTATATATAAACTTAGCTATTAGTAATAAGTTAATCTAATTATTTTATTATTTATTAACGTACATTTATAAATACTATTCTAGTATTTAGTTTATTTATTTTATTTGTTTATTTATTTATAGGTGAAATGCTGTTAAGAGGTAATATTTAGCCCCTAGCTTTTTTATAAATATTTTTTAGAATATTAATATAAATAATTTATCTCTGTCTGTAATAAATTTTTATAATAATCTATATTATATAATTAGTAGTTTAATTAGTATAGTGTTATGAGTTGCTTTAATTTAATGGTATATTTTATATTAGTAACTTTACTTTAACTAATTACTTAATAAGCTTTTAGTTCTTTCTGTATCTGGAACAGATAACCTTAAGTTTAATAGAATAGAGTTTATGCTTTATCACAAGGTAGGGAGAGAGTATATAATAGATTTAATAAAATAGTTATTAAACTAATTCACTTAAGTTCAAGTCTCAACTTAGAGAGAAGATCTTAATTTTAGAGTAACTATAAAAAATTAAAACTAACTATAGGCCGTCTGATACGCCATACTTATAGTAATTTCTTTATATATATATTATATACTTATTAGTAGTATATTAAATACTACTAGAAACTACTAAAGCTACTAGAGATTTTATTATCTTACTTTATTTTTATTTACTAAGCCTTAGCTTAGTCATGTAAATGACTGCTTCTAATTCTATAGTATAATTTTATATTTTTATTTTTATTTTTTAGCTTGTACTTTAGCCTGCGCTAAAGTGTCCTATATTTACTTATAATTCTTCCTTTCTAGCTTAAATATATGTTTCTATTTTAGAGCTTTATTAGCTATTATAGCTAATTCCCTTAGCTCTTTAAATATAGCTATTTTATTATTACTGTCTGTAATATTATCCCCTTCCTTTAAGTCTTTATCCTGGAAGATAGTTTTTTTCTTTTATAAGCAGTATAAAAGCAGCTAGTCTTTTACTTTATACTTTAAATTATAAGACTTTTAGCTTTTTTTCTTTCCTACCTAGCTTTCTAATAATAACACGTTCTGAGTTATCTCTAATACGTGCTTGCTATTTAGCTTCTTAGATTTATAATAAACCCTATTACATGCTAACACCCTACTTGAATTATTCTTATTAAGGTAATAACTATTTTATAAATCTAAGTTCTAGTTACTATTTAGCCTATACTAATTATAATATAAAGTACGACCTAATTATCTTACAGCCAGAGTGGGATTATATTAATTATAATAAGAAAAAACTCTATTATTAGCTTAACTTCTTTAAAGATTAGTGTTTTAAGCTTTATGCTTAAGAGTTACGACTTTATCATAAGCTTATAAAGATAGATTCTAAAGAGAAAGAAATATTTAATTAAGAGATAACCTCTATCTATAAAGTTCAAGCTCTTAAAGAGGCGGAAGCTTATTCTTAGGATTAAAAAGCTTATATATTATAATCTATAGTGGTAGCTTTCTCCTAACCTGCTTTACTTTCCTTCTCAGGTTTTAAATAGAATATTTTTTATTTCTTAGATTCAGCTTTAGAGCAAGTCTTTGTTGCTTTTAATAGTACTAGTTAATTAACTTTAAACTATTCTTTAGGTTCCTAATTAGCTCTCAGGTATTATCTTTAGGTCCGTAATTTTTTTATTTAACCAAGTATTTCCACTAACGTCTAAACTGTTAGTAGTCTAAAATCCATTAAACTTTATACTTAGTAGTGTTTTCTTTAAGTTTAAGTTTTATCTATAGCTTAACATCCTATAGTGCTAGTTCTAGTTTAGAGATATAGAAAACTAGGTAAATTCTTATATCTTTAGGTAATTATAGTTTATAATTTACAGATCCTGTTTATTATTTAACCTTAAATAGTCCTAATTTAACGTAATCTAGTTTTTGTGATAGTTGTTTTATTTTTAAATTTTTTTTTTTTAAGAAAACTTTATTCTCCTTCTTAAAGATTAGTCTTTTAACTTTAGATTTATTCCTAATTTATTTACTAAGATTACCTTTGTAAGTGATTTTCTATATGATATTCTTATAAAATAGTTATAAGTCCTTAACTTTTCTTCTTATAGGTTCTGATATCTTATTTAGTTTCTATAGTTCTTAATAAGCCGTAGGCTCATAACTATAGTTCATATAAAATAGTAATTTTCCTGTTATTAATGACTTTACAGAGTTGTATATAAACTCAGCTATTAGTAATAAGTTAATCTAATTATCTTATAATTTATTAACATATATCTGTAGGTATTATTCTAATGTTTGGTTTATTCATTCTATCTGTCTATCTGTTTATAGGTGAAATACTATTAAGAGGCGGTATTTTACCCCTAGTTACCTTATAAACATCTTTTAGAATATTAACGTAAATAATTTGTCTCTATCTATAATAAATTCTTATAGTATTCTATATTATGTAATTAAAATTTTAATTAGCAATATTACTAGTTTATCTGCTTTAATTTTTATATAGGTTAGTTTAAAATAAGCATACTTTATTAGTCTATTAATAATAACCAGTATCATGTTATACTATTAACCTCTTTAGGTAGTAATTATCAGTATTTTCATAATAAAGTCTATTATAACTAATTCCTATAGTAGATTTAGTAAAGGTATAGGTTACATAAGTCTATACTTTTTATATCTTAATACTTTATTCTTTTTATAATTAATATATTCTAAAAGAATTTTCCTAACCTTACTTTAAATTCCTGGAATCTAGAAGTGTCTGTTAATCCGTTCTATAGTCTTCTTAACTCCTTAATATTCATATATTTTAGCTGAATGTTAGTTTTTAATTAGCTCTATTTATAATTCATCTGGTACATAAATTATTCCTTAGTCTAAATTCTAAAGTAGTTATTTATTATTAAATTCCCTTATTTATTTTTCCTATATATTTTTGATAATGACTACGTGTTTAATATTAATTTATAAGCTTCTTAAGGATCTATCCTGTTTTTACTTAAGTATTATATTATAAATTTCTAGTATATCTCTTATATAGTCTACTTATTAGCTAAGTGTGTTAGCTACTATATTTTCTTTTCCTACTTTATAAAGTATTCAAAAATTAAATATAGAAACTAATTTCTATTATCTAATTTATTGTTAATTTAACTTCTTTATTATTGTGAATACTGTTAGATTCTTGTAATCTAAATACATAATAATTTAGTACTTAGCTCCTTCTAAGTAATGTTTCTATTTTTTAAATACTTAAACTATTACTAATAGTTCTTTATTATAAATATCATAATTTAACTTAGTAGTTATAAGTTTATAAGATAGAAAGTCTACTAGATATTTATATTTATTATCTTATACTTATAGTAGAATAGCTTTTATAGCTCCGTCTAATACATCCGCATGTATCTCTATTTAAAGTTATAAGTTAAATATCTTTAATATTAGTAGTTTTTAGAATATCTTTTTTAGAATTATAAAAGCTTCGTCTTCCTTAGCTTCCCACTTAAATTATCGGTCTTTTTTAAGTAATTCCGTTAAGAGTGCTGTAATTTTTAAATAGTTCTTAATAAATTATCAGCAAAAGCCCGTAAATCTAAGAAAAAAATAAACTTCTTTTATATTTATTAGTATAGGCTATAATAAAACGTCTTTAGCTTTATTTAGGTTAACTGCTATTCTATTTCAGGATATTAGATACCCTAAGAATTTAACTTCTTTTCTATAGAACATATATTTCTTTGTTTGAATATATAGATTGTGAATCTTAAGCTTCTATAGTATCTTCTTAGTATACTTAATATATTCTTTTAGCGTCCCATTCGTGTATATAAGCACGTTATTAAAATATGCTATTATAAATACGTCTAGATATTCTCTTAGTATATAGTTAATAATTATCTGAAATATTATTGGTACGTTTATAAGTCTAAATAGTATAACTAGATATTTAAATAACCTATATCTTATCTTTAGTGCAGTTATTTATTCGTGTTCTTTAAATATTTATATTTTATAATATTTATTCTTAATATTAAAGAGGCTAAACTATTTAGCTCCTCTAAGTTTATTTATAAGTTCTAATATTATGAGTATAGGGTAACGATTTTTTACTATAGTTTTATTAAGATATCTATAGTTAATACATAACCTTAATTTACTATTTTTCTTTAATATAAAAAGTGTTAGTAATACTATAGTGTTTTTACTTTCCTATATATATTTCTTTTTTAGGTTTTTATTTAGATATCATTATAACTTCTTTTGCTGATTGATGGATAGTTAGTATAATAGTCCTAGTTTTAGATCCGTTTCCTCTTTAAGTGTGATCTTATAGTCCTAGTTTTAGTATTCTAGTAATTAGTCTTTAGCTTTTTTAAAGAACTATTTTCTAAATTCCCTCTAGTATTTATTCAGCATAATAAACGTGGTATCGTGAAAAGTTGTTTTCTTTATTTATATTATAGCTTATATTTATTTATGATAGTTCTTCCTAGTTCTTATAAACTTTATTCTCTAGTTAATTAGTAAGTTTTATTATGCTAGCTAGTTCTATCCTAGTATAAAATCCTTACTACCTAGATTTATAATTTTAATATAACAGTTATCTGTGTAACCTGCTACCTTAATAGTTATATTTTCTATTTTAAGATTAATTAGATCTTCTCTGAATATTACTGGACTATTATTTATACATACTACTCTTATAGGTTTCTCTAAAACTCTAGTTAAAATATAGTATCTTTATATTTATTTATTTAATATAAGTGTTTTACTAGCTCTACTATTTATGAGTGCTTGTGTCTGAAAGCTGTTAATATATATATCTACATATAGCTTATTTTCATGTCTTTATTTAAGTTATATATAGTTAAGTGATAACTTTTATATTTTAATCTTAAATTAGCTCTTTAGTAGCATAGTTGTTGCTTACTAGCCTTCTAGTTTTTTATTAGTTATTAACTCTTAAGTGGTAGTTATTTCTTTAGTGTTTTCTCTTTTAGTCCGTAGATAAAACATTACTAAAGTTAGTATTAGTTCTATAGTAATATTTTATACTTATTTTTTATTTCTTTTTTATAATCTTAGTACTTCTATTCTAAAAAACATTCCTTAGTTATTAGTTTGGCATGTAATTTTGTAGCTAACTATTTATTTTAGTAGTATTTAGTTTGGTGATATCAGTATCCTAATTAACACTTATCCTAGTCTAACTATTTATATTTCTTAGTCTTTAGGTCCTAAAGTTCTTCTTTAAAATCCATATAAATCAATTCTTACTGTATGTTAAGTTCTTATTTCTATACTATTTATTTTAGTATTTATTTTATTATTAGTTCTTTAACCCGTACAGCATGAGCTGCCTATTTATATTCTTATCTAATATATATCTTTTCTTTATATATTTAGTACTTTTTTTATATAGTCTTCTCAGCAGCTTCTTCGTCTTATATTTATAAAATAAATAAAATAAGTTTTTTCTCTAGTTTTCTATTCTAGTCTCATCTTAACTCTAGATGTCCAACAGGGTGGTAATAGGTTACATAACTTATAAATAGTATTAATTCTTATCTATAAATCTTATTTATTTATATAGCTAGTTTTTATTTACTAAGTTTTTTATATTACTTATTACTAGCTACCTGTAATGCTTATTAGCACTTATATATTCTATCTTTTAAAATAACTTTCTAGTACTTAGTAATATAATATTCCCCTATATAGTATTCTAATTTATAGATCTAGTAGTATTCTTAGCTTATTTATTATCTAATTATTATAGATATTAGCTCTGTGCCTTCTATTATCTCTTAATTTTATTATTATCTAAATTTCTAATTCTCTACTCTAAAGGGTTTTCTTTTTTGTTAAATTATCTTATAGAATTAATTAGCTTCTTCTATAGAGCTGGCCTGGTATTATTTAATAGCAGTTTCTTATATAGTAGTAATTATATTATTAGTTTATCCTACTAAATAATCCTTAACCTACTAATATAGTATTTTGTATTTTTGTTTGAGGTATATATATTTTTTATAGATTTAGCATTACTTTTTCTAAATTTATTATATAATAGTCTCTTTAGTTATCTAGTCCTCAGCTAGTTCTACTTAGATTATAATAATCTTAATTAGTGCCTTAATTTAGACATAAGCCTGTTTAATATTTACTTTTTATTATTTATAGTCTTTAATAAAGTGTTCTTTCTTTCTGTAACTAAGATATACTTTATATATATACTAATCTATTTATTTCTTAGTTTACTTATTTTGTTTTTATTTATTAACTTATGTGTTCTTAATTAACACTTAGTCAATTTCTATTATATCATAAGTTTAGTTATTTTTTCTATTTTTTTATGGTATATGGATTACTAGCCTAGCATTATTTTTCTTTTCTTATTTTCTTTAGTACTAATAGTTATTAATTGTCACTACTTGCTTAATAATTCTTAGAAGTATGCTAAGTCATTTTTCTTAAGAAATTTTATTCTTAATTCTGTCTTTTAGTCTTATATAGTATATCATAACTAAAGGTTAATCTACTTAGTTTAGTTAAGATTAGATTTACTTAAATTCTGCTATATAGTTAGCTACTAATATGCATTATTTAAGCCGTTAGAGCTTTTAAATTACTTCTATTTCTTTATTAATTTCTTTAAAAACTATAATCATTTCCTTCTTAAAGCTCTCATAGTTTTCGAAGGTTTTTTTAATATTATTATTATAGTTTATAAGTTCTGCTAATCCTAGGTTAGAGTCTCCTTTAGCTAGATAATTCTTTATAAGTAGTTTAAACTATTTTATAGCTTTTCTTATTATGTTTATACCAGCTACCAGGATCTAATCTTAGTTAGTTATAAATAAAAATTAATTAAACTAACAGTAAAGGTCTATTATGGCCATAAAAGTTTTTAGTTTATCTCTATTTTTATTAAATTTTATAAGAGGTTATATCTTTGCTGTTCCTTTCTTATTAGTTTTACTTATTATTATTTATTACTATAGATTAACTAAAGCGTCGTGTAACTCTATAATGGCTATTTTTTATTTTTAAATAATTTATTATATGCTCTTACTTTTTTCTGATGTACTTCTAGTAGTAAATAAAGATTTTACTATAACTTCTTTTTTATTACTACTTTCTTCTAATAAATAAAGTTCCTGTTTGTTCTTATAGTAGGTTGTTATAGACTATAATTAGAAATTTATTATTAGAATTAATCTAACGTTCTTTTCTACACTTTAAAAGGGTAGTTATAATATTATGAGTTACTTTAACTTAATGGTACGTTTTACGTTAGTAATTCTACTCTAATTAATTACTTAATAAGCTTTTAGCTCTTTCCGTATTTGGAATAAATAGCCTTAAGTTTAATAAAATAGAGTTTATGCTTTATCGCAAGATAGGGAGAGAATATATAATAGATTTAATAAAATAGTTATTAAACTAATTCACTCAAGTTTAAGTCTTAACTTAGAGAGAAGATTTCGATTTTAGAGTAATTATAAAGAATTAAAACTAACTATAAGCTGTCTGACGCGCCATACTTATAGTAATTCCTTTATATATATATTATATACTTATTAGTAGTATATTAGATACTATTAGAGACTACTAGAGTTACTAGAGATTTTATTATTTCACTCTATCTCTATCTACTAAGCCTTAGCTTAGTTATGTAAATAACTACTTCTAATTCTATAACATGATTTTATATCTCTATTTTTACTTCTTAGCTTATACTTTAGCCTGTGCTAAAGTATTCTATATCTGCTTATAATTCTTTCTTTTTAACTTAAACATATATTTCTATTCTAGAGCTTTATTAGCTATTATGGTTAATTCTCTTAGCTTTTTAAATATAGCTACCTTATTATTACCGTCTGTAACATATAGTTACTAATTTATCTACTTTAATTTCTATATACGTGGGTTTAAAGTATGCGTATTTTATAAATTAGTTTACTATAACTAGTATCATATTATACTATTAGTCTTAAAAGGTAGTTATTATTAGTAATCTTATAATAAAGTCTATTATAACTAATTTTTATAATAAATCTAGTAAAGAAATTAATTACATAAGTTTATACTCTTTATATTTTAATGTTTTATTCTTTCTGTACTTAATATATTTTAAAAGAATAGCTTTAACTTTTTTTTATATTCCTAGAATCTAAAAGTACCTGTTAATTTATTTTATAGTTTTTTTAATTCCTTAATATCCGTGCATTTTAGCTGAGTGTTGATTTTTAATTAACTTAGTTTATAATTTATCTAGTATATAAATTATTTTTTAGTCTAGATTCTAGTATAGTCATCTATTATTAAATTCTTTTATTTATTTTTTCTAAGTGTTTTTAATAATGACTATTGTTTTAATATTTATTTATAAATTTCCTAGAAATCTATCTTACCTTTACTTAAGTATTATATTATAAATCTTTAGTATATTCTTTATATAGTCTGCTTTTTAACTAAGTGTATTAACCACTATATTTTCTTTTCCTAATTTATAAAGTATTTAAAAGTTAAAAATAGAAACTAGTTTCTATTATCTAACTTATTATTAATTTAGCTTTTTTATTATTATAAATGCTGTTAGATTTTTATAATTTAAATATATAATAATCTAATACTTAGCTCCTTCTAAATAGGGTTTTTATTTCTTAAATATTTAAACTATTACTAGTAGTTTTTTATCATAAATGTTATAATTTAACTTAGTAGTTATAAGTTTATAAAATAAGAAATCTACTAAGTATTTATATTTATTATTTTATACTTATAATAGGATAGCTTTAATATCTTTATTTAATACGTCTATATATATCTCTATTTAAAGTTATAAGTTAAATATTTTTAATATTAGTAGTTATTAGAATATTTCTTTTAGCATTCTGAAAATATTTTTTTTATATTATTCCTACTTAAATTACTAATCCTTCTTAAGTAATTCCGTTAAGGGTAATGTGATTTTTAAATAATCCTTAATAAATTATCTACAGAATCTTTATAAATCTGAGAAAAGAATAAACTTCTTTTATATTTATTAGTATTAGCTAAGATAGAATATTTTTAGCCTTATTAAGGTTAACTATAATTCCGTTTTAGGATACTAAGTATTTTAAGAATTTAACTTCTATTTTATAGAATATATATTTCTCTATTTAAATATATAACTTATGTTTTTTGAGCTTTTGTAATACTTTTTTAGTGTATTTAATATATTCTTTTAGCGTCCCATTCGTGTATATAAGCACATTATTAAAATATATTATTATAAATATATCTAGATATTTTTTCAGCATATAGTTAATAATTGTTTAGAATATTATTAGTGTATTGGTAAGTCCTATTAGTATAACTAAGTATTTAAATAATTTATATTTTATTTTAAATATTATTATCTATTCGTGTCTCTTAGCTATTTAAATTTAATAGTATTTATTTTTAATATTAAAAAGACTAAACTATTTAGCTCCTCTAAGCTTATCTATAAGTTCTAATATTATAAATATAAAATAGCGATTTTTTACTATTATATTATTAAGATGTTAGTAGTTAATATATAGTCTTAATTTATTATTCTTTTTTAGTATAAAGAGCGTTAGTGATGCCATTTTATTTTTACTTATTTATATATATCTTTTTTTAAGGTTATTATTCAGGAATCGTTATAACTCTTCTTATTAATTAATAGATATCTAATATAATAGTTTTAGTTTGAGGTCTATTTTCTCTTTAAGCGTGATCTTATAGTCCTAGTTCTAATATTCTAATAATAAATCCTTAGCTTTTTTAAAGAACTATGTTCCAAATTCCTCCTAGTATTCTTCTAGTATAATAAATTTAGTTTCGTGAAGTATCGTTACTTTTATCTAAATTATTACTAGTTATTATTATCTATAGTAGTTGTTTCTGATTCCTATGGTTTTCTTTTTCTAATTAATAGTTAGATTCTATTATACTAGCTAGTTTTATCCTAAGATAAAATTCTTATTACTTAGGTTTATAATTTTAATACGGCAGTTATTCCTGTAATCTACTACCTAAATAATTATATTCTATATTTTAAAATTAATTAGATTTTTTTCTATATATTACTAGACTATTATCTACGCGTTTTATTTATATAGGTTTATTTAAAACTCTAATTAGTATCTAATACCTCTATATTTATTTATTTAATATTAGTATTTTACTAGCTTTACTGTTTATAAGTGCTAGAATCTAGTTACTATTAATACATACGTTTATATATAGCTTATTTTCGTGTTTTCTTTAGTTTAGTTATGTATATATAATTAATATATTTCTTCTAACTTTTTCTTAGTTTTTTAGTAGCTTAGTTATAGTCTACTAGTTTTCTAGTTTTTTATTAATAGTTAACTCCTAAGTGATAGTTATTTCTTTAGTGTTTTTTTCTTAAGTTTATAGATTAAATATCTCTAGAGTTAGCATACTTTATTATTAAGTATTTTATATATATTCTTAGCTTATTCTCTATAATCCTAGCATTTCCATCCTAAAAAGTATTCTTGATATCTGAGTTTTTTTATGTGATTTAGTAACTAACTATTTCTCTTAATAGTATTTAGCTTTATATAATTAATATCTTAGTTAATATTTATCCCATAGCAACTGCTTATGTTTTTCTAAGTTAAAATTCTATAATTTATTTTCTAAGTCTATATAAATTAATTCCTGTTATAAGTTAAATTTATTCTTATTTATTAATTATTATAATACTTTCTTTATTCTTAGTTCTTTAATACGTATGGCGTGTTTTATCTATTTATAATCCACTCTTATATAGTCTAATATTATATATATCTAGTATTTCTTTTTTATTACTTTATTTATGGCGTTGTTATCTTATATCTATAAGATTAATAAAAGGTTTTTTTCTTTCTTCTTATTTTAATCCTATCCTAGTTCTAGATATCTAACGGAGTAATAGTATGTTATATTAATTATAATTAGTATAAGTATTTATCTTTAGATTTTATTTATCTATATAGCTAATTTTTATTTACTTAGTTTTTTATACTACTTATTTCCTACTAACTATAGTGCTTATTAGTATTTATATATTCCATCTCTTAAGATAATCTCTTAGTATTTAGTAATATAGTATTCTTTTAAGTAGTATTTTAATTCATATATCTAATAGTATTCTTAGTATACTTATTATATAATTATTATAGACATAAGTTCTTTACTTTTTTTTATCTTATAATTTTTTTTATTAGAATTTTTAGTTTTTTCTCTAAAAGAGTTCTCCTTCCTGCTTTATAATATTATAAAACTATTATATATTCTTATTAGTTTCCGTATTATATTATCAGATTATTACTTCTTATATTATAGAAATTATATTATTAGGTTATTTTATTAAATGATTTTTTACTTATTAATATAGTATCTTATATTCCTGTTTAAAGTGTATATAGCTTTTATATATTTAATATTATTCCTACTAGACTCTATATATAATAGCCTTTTTAGTTATCTAGTCTTATATTTATTCTACTTAGATTATAGCTACTTTAATTTCTTTTAGTATTTTAGTCTAGATATAAGTCTTCTTAACGTTTAAATATTATTATCTATAATCTTTAATAAAGTGTTTTTATTTTCTATATTCTAAATAAGCTTTTTATATATAATATTTTATTTATTTCTTAGTTTACTTTCCTTACCTCTTACTAACAAACGTTTGTTTAATATTGATATTTATTTTATTATAAATTTAGTTATCCTTTTTATTTCTTTTAAGTGTGTGGATTATTGGTCTAATTTATACTTTCTTTTTTTACTCTTATTAGTATTAAAAATTATTAATAATTACTACTTATTTAATAATTCTGAATAAGGTACTTAGCTATTTTTCTTTAGATATTTCACCCTTAATTCTATTTTTTAGTTTTTTGTAGTATATTATAACTAATAGTTAGTCTACCTAGTTAAGTTATAATTAGATTTATTTAAATTCTATTATATAATTAGCTACTAATGTTTACTATTTAAGTTATTAAAGCTTTTAAATTATCTTTATTTCTTTATTAATTTCTTTAAAGACTATAATTATTTTCTTTTTAAAGTTTTTATAATTCTTAAAGGCTTTTTATATATTACTATTATAGTTTTTAAGTTCTATTTTTCCTAGATTAGGTTCTCTATTTACTAAATAATTTCTAGTAAGTAATTTAAACTATCTTATAGCTCTTTCTATTATATTTATACTAGCTATTAAGATTTAATCTTAATTAGTTTTAAAAAAGGCTTAATAGAAATAATAATAGAAGTTTATTATTATTATAAAGGTCTTAAGATTATCCCTGTTACTATTAAATTTTATAAAAAGTAATATCTTTACTAAAAAAATTTTTTAATATTTAGTTACTTTAATTTATTATTATATGTTAATTAAGGTCTCCCTTAATTTTATAATAGCTACTTTTTATTTTTAAATAATTTATTATATACTTTCTATTCTTTAGATGTATTTCTAGTTGTTAATAAAAATCTTACTATAACTTCTTTTTTACTATTACTTTCTTTTAACAAATAAAGTTCCTGTTTATCTTTATAATAGGTTATTATAAACTTTTAATAGTTAATTATTAGAATCTATCTAATAGCTTTTTTTATTTTTTTAAAATAGTAATTATAATATTACACGTTACTAACTTACTTATATATATTAAACTAGTAATTAGTTATTTAACTAATTATATAATACTTTAATTAGTTTCCTTACTTCTAGATTGGATAGCTTATTAGATTTAGTATAAATTAGTTTAACTTAATTAAAATAAAAAGAAATAGTATAATAAGTTAAGATTTAATAGAATAATATTAAACTATTTTACTTAAGGTATAAATCTTAATTTTAGAGTAACTATAAAAAATACAAAATATTCTTAAGCTATTTTATGTTTTATATTTATAGAAAATCCTTCATGCGTATATTATATACTAATTAGAAGTATATTAAATACTACTAACAAAAATAGTAGATAATAATTCTTTTATTTTTTTTAATTTTAAATTATTTACTAAGTCTTAGTTACTTGACTTGCTTACTAGTTTAAATACTATTCTCTATAGAACTTAAACTTACTTTAGAGTAACTCTATTTATAGATTTTATTTCTACTAGTTTATTTCTACTTTTTAGTATTTCTTATATATTTTTTTATACTATTTTTTCTATAATAACGCCTTTTTGGCTACACCTTTATTATTATTACAGTCTGTAATATTTTAATCTTAGAAAATACTAGTACTAATACTAATATTAATATTAGTAATAAGAATTTCTACTTTATACATTATTTCTTTTCTTTTTCTTAAATCTTTTTAATAATTTTTTTAAGTTTTCTATTAGTATTAATTTTGCTCTTTACTAATTTACTAATCTCTAAATTATAATCGAAATTCTTATTACGTGTATTTAAATTAATATAGCTATATTACCTCTATAAATAAATTTCTTATTTATAAAAACACTTTAATCCCTTTAGTAGGTTTATATTAGGTAATTAAGCTTATTTTTAAAAGTTTAATTATTTCCCTTTTTTTAAGGTAGCTATAGTAAAAGCACTATTATTAACTAAAATAATAATTAATATATATATTATATAATAGAATTAAATAAACTTTACTAGTAAGATTAGTATTTATAATTTAGTAGAGATTATATTATTTAATTCTTACTTCTCTTATTTATTTTAAATTAGAATTATTAGGTTAGCTGTGTAGACTAATTCTACTAGTTTAATAAGACATATCAGGTTCTTATATATATGAAATTTTATAATAATTAGTAATTTAGTAGCTAAAACTTATAAATAGACTGTCTTATAATTTATTACCTATTTATTTAATATTAGTTTAGCATGTATTAAAAGATTTAATAGCTTAATATTTACTCTTAATTTATAGCTCTTTATTAGTATTTATTAAGTAGAATATTTCTTTAAGTTTAACTAGCTTTTTATGTATTATCTTATAGTCTTTTAATAGCAATAGATTTTCCTTTATAATATAAATTAAAATATATTTATTAATTTCCTTAAAGGTGTCTTTCTAGTATTAGTATTTTTTTTTCTAAAGTAATTTTAGTTAGCAGTTATTTAGACTATTTACTATTTACTTAAAATTATAGCTTTACTATTATTAGTGCTGCTGTAGATATTAGCTTAAAATTCTATAAACAAATCTAGCTTTTTAATTTTAGTATTAATTTTACTAGAATTAATATAATCCTATATATCTCTATTAGTAGTAATTCTTTTAATGATAATAAATTATAGTTTTTAATTAGCTAATAAAATAAGAAAAAGTTCTAAGCGCTTTAGGCTAGTAGAAAATATAGTAATTATAATTATAATTTAATTAAGCAAGCAAATAAAGGCCAAAGAGTAAAATAAATAGATATATTATATTAAATATATAGTAAGTAAATAGTAGTAAGTTAAATAGTATAAACTAAGCTTATAACTATTATTATAAATTAAGCTTATTAAGTAGCTAAGAGACTGAATAAGATTATATTAAAAACCTTAGAATTTAGAAAGTAAGTAGAGGCTATATATAGCTAAGAAGTATTAAACTAGCTAATTATATATCCAACTAGTAAAAGATTACTTTATAGTAATATCTATTAAAAAAGAATATTATTATAAACTTTAATAATACTCAGCCTTTAGTAATTAGCTTTCCGGAAGGTTGGCCGGGAGAAGAGGGGTACACGCCAAGAAACGGCGTGTAATTATTGCGTGCGTTATATTGTATTGAAAACTAAACTAACGTTAGTAATGTGTAATATACCTAAATCTCTAGAAGTGTCCATGGGCAGCCACGTGTTCTCTGCGCCTCCTGCCTAGCGCTGCCTACCAGTCGTTCCCTTTACAATCCACCATCATACAATGGACCGCGCCGGTGAGGTGCTCTCAGACGGCCTTGATTCTTCTCAGCCTATAACGTTGGAGTTTTCGGCCTACTAAAGGCTGCATATCGCAAACTGGTTGAAGCATTGTAGCGCGTAAATACAGTTGGAAAGCAGCATTTTAGCTAGCCGGAGCGGGTAGGCCCTCCTCTCTAATAGCGTGATCAAGGTATTTGTCCGCATCTGATGATGAGACGTGAGCGTGGCAAGTCCTCTAACCGTGGCAATTTCCCTGAATATATATTCACGCTCACCCCCGGACCCCTCTATGAAATAGAGATATAGTGAAAAAATATAATATAATAAATTATCTCCATATTAGCGCTCTAAGTTCGTAAAATTCGTCGAGCTCATGTGGCATATCCATACCTTTCCAGATCCAACGCCGATACCAATCGTGTTTCGCGACACGGCCGAACATGATGGCCGGTATTCTGAAGGTAGCCACACGAGGTTTTCAGAATTAAATGATATCCAGGCTCCATCTAAACTTAATCCCCCGCCTTGATATTGTGGACCTTTGGGTTTCGCTATAATCGGGGTAGTATACGAAGCTGATGACATATTAATAGCGATAGTACCGATCTCGGTGTGAAGATATAAGCCGGTGGCATTGAAAGATATGTTGCCGAGTGCCTTCCCAACCTCCAGGGTCTGGAGGCACTTGCCGCTGCTGGCATCCCAGATCTTGACTGTGCCGTCGCTTGACGCTGAGGCGAGCCGGGTCGAGTCACGTGAGAAGGCTACTGACCAGACCCCACCGCTGTGGCCCTCGAGCGTCTGGAGGCACTTGCCGCTGCTGGCATCCCAGATCTTGACTGTGCCGTCGCCTGACGCTGAGGCGAGCCGGATCGAGTCACGTGAGAAGGCTACTGACATGACCCCACCGCTGTGGCCCTCGAGCGTCTGGAGGCACTGGCCGCTGCTGGCATCCCAGACCTTGACTGTGCGGTCGCCTGACGCTGAGGCGAGCCGGGTCGAGTCACGTGAGAAGGCTACTGACCTGACCCCATCGCTGTGGCCCTCGAGCGTCTGTAAGCAGGCGCTCCATTCATCTCTCATAGCGGGCTGTATCGTGATCCATTTTGGCTCTTCGTGCTTGAAACAGCCCTTTATTAGGCTGCAGGCCGGACTAAACATAAGTGCAGACGAGTATGCCTGAAGAGGACTATTCTCTATTGCCACCTTGTGATACATGATAAATCGGCATGCATCTTGAACTAGTTTAAGCAATCCGGATGCGTCTGCTCTTGTCTATATTATGTTACAATATGTTACTCATAGAGGCTGGACTAAGGATTACTTGGAGGAGAGACTCGAGTTTCGCTATTAATACCACCCCTTCTGACATGCTCCTACAAAGGCTTAGAGCCTCGAGCCAATAAAGGTAGCTCCGACGCAGGAACTTGTCAACGGATCCACCATTTTGGAGGTCATTAGTAGCATTCTTGGTAGGATTAGAGTCGAGTAGGTGGTCAATCCAATAGACACACGAGTATCGTGCTGGGGATAGCGGATCTGAATCGGGTTGCTTAACTTGGTTAATGGGAAATCCGGGAGCACCTAGGCCGTAGACGTCGCGCCCTAGTTTCTTAGACATTACCTGTAGCGATCGTGAAAAGATGGTGTAATGGACACATTCTATCCTAGAAGGATAGATCTCATTGTATGCTTTTTCGACCAAAAAGTCCTTCGATGACTGATGGACGAAAGAGATGGTGTGTTCTCGGAGCGTCAGAAAAGAGCCACAAAGCCCTATGATCTCCGATAGAGCTTCGTATTCGCCGGCGACTCCGTCGGGCATGTCGACGAAAGATGCTAGCTCGTCCAACGTGATGGGCCGATACACAGCCGAAACGACAGCCAGTATACGTTTACAGAGTTCAGCATCTTCTGAATTCTTGATCTGGTCTATCATCCGCCGGTAGAGGGCATCGAGTCCTGGCGGAAATGCTTTCAACTTCTGCTGAACTTTCCATCCCGAGATATTGGATAGTTCTTGGCAGACCAAGGCCACCCAGAGGAACGTGCCGTTTGCATTTAGTGACAAGTAGCGCTGGACAGCGTCTCGAGTATTGCTGCCGTACCTGTTTCGCTTCGCTAGCCAATCCACCTTAAACTCGATGAATATCGCAACAGCAGAGGAGACGGATTCTTCATTGAGCTCAAGACACAGTCTCAGCTTCTGCGTGGCAGTGTCGAGGTTCTTCTCGATACTTGGCCAGTTGCGGCTGGAGACGATCCACTTAATACGAGGAGATACATGCGATGTTTGCACGATAAAGTCCAACAATTTCGGCAAGTCTACTACGCATTCGTCGAGCGCATCAATAATTAAGTACGTGCTATTCAAGCTCGGGTCTTGCAGGATGTTGGTGAACATTTCGGACAAAGCAACCCAGGCATTCGCATCCTCGAAGAGCGTTTTGCCGGTTTGTTCATACTTCTTCCGTACATGCGAGATGAGAGATGGCTGTTGGTCGACAAGCAGATAAATCAGACCTCGTAGCACAGCCGTGGCGTAGTTGATGCGGGTGTCAGTAGCCTGGCAGAGGAAGTAAGAGAGAAGATCTGACTTGGGTATGGACCTCTTCAGTTCGTTAATAACGCCGCACAGCAGCATCGTCTTGCCCTTGCCAGGATCGCCCTTGATCCATAGCAGCCGGCTCTGCTGGGCGTCGCGCCATTTTTGGAAGTCTGAGTTTTCAAGGATCCAGTGGTATGAGCCCTCTAGCAAGCCACCCTTAGTGTCCTCGATACGCTTCTTGTCATCGCGGGGATTGGTGAGGTGTAAATCTCGGACACATTTCTGCACCTTGTGGAACTCGTCCAGGAGCCGAGCGAGCGCGCTCACCGCCCCTTCGCCATAGCTAGGGAGTATGTAGACGTCGAAAATGCCTAGTAACGAGTACGCTTTATCTTCTTCCAGCTTGGTCTGGCGGTGTTCTATCCACCGCAATCGCTCCTCGACACTGAACTGAGATAAAGGGTCTCCTTGAAGCGCAGAGTAAGAAATATTCGTTATCTGGTAAATTTGTTGCCTTAGAGAACTCTTGTCACCAAGTCGCTTGCGTTCCCGGGAGAAGAATTCAACCGAAGCCGGGGCAAGGAGCTCTTGGAGCGTCCAGCCACGGGTGAACCATCTGCTTCTTCGGAAATCCGATTCCCAAGTGTCTCTTGAGCCCCCATCCCTTTTCCTCTTCCTTGTCGAAACATCGGGCAGGTACACGTAGCATCGGATCGCGTTGCGGTACCAGCGAAACATGGAGTTAATAGAGCGTGAGAGTTCGGCGTCGTTTTTCTTGTTAATACAGCAGGTGTCAATCCAAAAGTATTGCAAACTATCTTGCCTGGCCTGTTCTCCACAGAACTGGATCTTCTCATATCCAAGTTTTTTCTCGCCAGTGCCATTTGTCATGTCCTCGAAGGTAACCTCCTCGTTATCCGGTCCCCATGTGTGCGAAAGTATTGCATAGGGAGGGATCAGATCATCGCCGACCAAGTCCTCAGTGAGACCAAATTCGCCAGTCTCGCTACGTAGTAGAAGACGCATGGCTGGGTGCGGAGCCTGACGCTAGCAAGTGGAGGGAATCGGGATTGGTAGGGCATAGAGGTGTTAGGGTGGGGCGGGCGTCGGCGATAATTCCGCACTTAGCTATCGAGGACAAATATCCATCATGTCGAAAGATTGTAATCCGTTTCTGGAGGCGACACTAGTTGTAAGAAGCTGGTTTGGACAGCTTTGCTGGAGCCTAAGGGTCTGGCTGCACAGCCCAAATTTTGGCGAAGTGGGGAGCGCAACTTTGGGCAGTGCCTAGCGTTTCTTTTATGCACGGAGGGCATGCCGCTTCATCCAGCAGAGGTTAGACTGTCGGCTGGATACGGGCCTAGGCGTAACAAAACGCACTGACTAAACTTAACTTACTGTTACGATCCACGCACGTGCCAGTGCATAACCGAAATTGTTTCAAAGTTGCGCCAAGAGGTACCGATCTGCGAGGCGAACTTGCGTCGTATACCACGTACATTGCTGATAATAGTTTAGAAGCATTATCCTAAGTATTGCACGATCTGAATTACTTGATTTCCGGCTTAGAATGGCGATAATATGGGGGTGGCGACGTTATTTTGAAGATATTTTAGTCATGGTATCAGAGGACACAGTGCGCGAATCGAGCGACAGGACAACCACACTTTTGTAATTTTTAGGTGGGAAGGGTCCTGAATGTTGAGAAGTTACTACAGAGCAGCTTGGATAGAGCAATATTAAAAATTCAACACGTGCGCAGATTCTAAGATGCTCAAAAGTCAAAGTACCTCCGACTTGTTTCGTTACGCGGGGTGTTTCGGTACGCAGGGAGGGACGTTACTGACATTTTATTTAGTATATTGCACTAAGAAAGTAAGCCTGTTTTCGCACAAAAAAAAAAAAAAAAAAGGTAGGGACCGTGTTTAGACATATACTTAGCTATGTGTTCATTATAGTAGACAAATATAAATTAGTTTTCTACACTGTTCATTTTCTGATTATTTTCTAGATATTTTCCTTTTCCTTTGTAGAATCTGTATGGTCCGTTTTAACTATACCTCTATTTACGAGTTGTTTTCAATGCCGTTGGTAATATTTAGTAGAATGCTATGCGATCTCCCTCTTTCGCAGCATGCTTATAGCTTCTTGTATTAAACCTCCTCTAAGATAATTTAATTTATATGTGAGGTTACTGGTTGTCATCAAAAGAAAGAGCTCGGCGTGAAAATAGTCTTAGTGAGAGCGAGGTCCGAAAGAGCTCAAGTACAAAAGAAAGACTCGACGGCGGCCCTGCTAGAGAGGTAGTTAGTTAGATGGAAAATTCAGCTGTTGAAGAGGTAACTAACGGATATGGAGAGTGTACTAGTGGGACAACAGCTACCGGAGTGGTCTGAGGTACACTCGTCACACTGTGTGCTCTAACAGACGGTAGCGTGAGGCAGATATGGCTACTAAGTATTAGAAGAGGCATGGCTTCGAGAAGGCACACTGGGAGTGCCATTATATCCTTGAGGTCTGCTGTTTCTGGAGGGAAAGAAGGGGAACGGTTTTTGGGACCCTCGATTCCTATTCCCGGAAGTATCATGTGGCGTCCGAACCTGCGCTAAACACGGATACTGGTGCAAGCTGTGGGCAAGGTTGTTCTTTGCATTGAGGGAAAGTGCCTCGCAAAAGCGGCGGGAACAAGCTCCAGATTTGGCAGCGAATTTCTCGTCAACCTGCGTTGAGAGGCGTAACCTTCATAACGCATGGTTACGGATACGAACGGCGATCTTCTGGTTTTATATTGTTGGCAGCGGGTCCACCTGTTCCATACGCGAGTTCAGGAGCTGGTCTGGAACCGGTTCAAGGTAAGGCTCAATCTGGTCGATGCAGTGTGATATTTTAAATTATTGTACGGATGGGGATAACATTTGCTAGTTTTCCCAGTGACCGGTTAATGTTTATTGTGGGACTCTAAATTACTAGTAGTTCGTTCTACGTCTTCTATGAAATCCACCGGTCTGTACTTAGACTTCCCTCACCCGGTCGTCCTCCTCAGAGCTTTTCCTCCGACTTAACTCAATTCCCTCATCCGCGCTCTCTATAGGTTTCGCCACCTCCTTCTCAGCCACACCCCTAAATACCAAATGAAAGATGCCACCAGCAAGTAAACTCGTCCCTGCCAATCCGGCATACAACCATACCAAATACGGATCCCTCGCACTCGGCGCAAGCAAAATCCCCAACGCGCTCCCAAAAGCACTCGTCAAAAGAAATAAACTCATAATGAACGACTTCATATTTCCGGGAGCTTTCGTGTAGGCGAATTCAAGACCGGTAATCGAGGCTAGGATCTCAGATAGAGCGATTAGGATGTAGGCGGGTATTTGCCAAGCCACATGGATGGAGTTGGGCCGGTATTTCCCTTGGGAGATTTTGCCAGCTTCGCACTTTGATGGGTGCTCGTAGCATGGACCTGAAGAGTAGATTCTGGATTGGAGGATTGCAGCGTAGGCCATGGCCATGGAGGCGAGTATGAAGCCCCATGTTATGCGGGTTAAGGGAGTGAATGCGAGGTGTAGTTTTGAGCGGATGAAGGGGTAGAGGAGGCGATCCATGAGTGGGATTAGGATGATTATGGTGAGAGGGTCGATGTTTTGAAGGATGTCGTTGGGGATGCCGTGGAGTTCCATTTGGCCGGCTAAAGTTGAACATGTTGGCTATGAGTAAAAGTGGAGAGGTTGGTGAAGCATACCTTGGGAAATAAAGTTGTTCATCATTTGACTGTACACAACCCAGTAAATTGGGAAGAAGGCGAAGACTTTACAAGCCATTAGAGTTCTTCGCAATTCTTCCACAAAGTGATCCGTCCAGGGTGTTTTGTATCTCCGCCTAGTTCCTTCTTGAAATGATGGTTTTGCTTTATCGAGGTCAAATTGATTCACCAGCGCGATCCAGAGAACCTTGAAGCCGTGCCCAATGACTCCTCCCTGGGGTGGCCGAATCACATATCGTCGTTTTCCTGATACGAGCACGAAAAATCCGATGCAAAACATGATCAAAGGCAACAGGTACGCGCTCCAAAATCCAACGTGGAGTTCAAGGCTGGTGGTTGCGAGGGCGGAGAGGGAACCGACGTTTATGCACATGTAGAAGACCATATAGATCCGCTGAATAGTCATCTCCGGATCAATAATGACTCTCTTGCCATTAGATAAAGTCTTGATGAAAGGCTTCGTTGCGCGATACTGCTCGGCGATGAGAGGCGAGACGTTCGATTTGATACCACCAGTTCCTAGACCAATGATGAACATCGCGGCGATCAGCCCGGGGAATGCGCCTCCATGTTCGATGGAGACTGGTAGGGATGTGATGAATAAGATGAATATCCCAACCATGTATATCATAGAGAAATATTTAATAGTTGAGTATTTTCCGAAGTATTGATCCGCTACTATAGCGCCGAAGATAGGCGTCACATAGCACCAGAACTGGAAGAAGTTTGATAACGCGGTCGCGCCAGATTGTTTTAGTCCGATGGCGCCGGGTAGACCGTTGGGATCGTGCCTGTCTGTATCAGCTATCATACCCCCTAGATTCACTTCATCAAATCGCGTTTTGAGGCTCGTCGAACAACCACCTCCAGACCAGTGAATCTCGGAGCGACATCGAGTTGGTCCAATATGGCAGCAAAGCTAAATTGATGGCTAGGGGAAGTGTGATGGATTAAGATCTTTAGGGCAAGATCTGAAAATTGAACGTACCATTTATTTGACATGTAGTTCTGGAAAGGCCCAGAGAGGCCATAGTAAGCGAATCTCTCACAGAGCTCGACGATGGCTACAAGAAATGCGCTCCAAGGCAGCTTATCCGGCACCCGTCGGAGCGTAGCCAGATCTTCTGGCCCGGGTTCATCACCATCGAAGGAAGTCCGATTCGTATTCCCGTGATTGAATTTGCTCTCAGATTGACCGTTTGCCGTGGTGTATCTGTTTTGATGTTAGTGGATAGGCCTGATGATTTTTTCGATCGCATTTTAGATGGATGCAGTATTAAGTGCGCTGAAGTTCGGTATCGTGACGTGGCAAAGGTCTCATCAACGGTTCGCGAATCGCGCCATATATGAAATCATGAATGGCCGAGGGGGAAAATATAATAAGGGAGCCTACAGATCTCCCTCCTCGGCGCCTTTTCCATGCGCTGTCATCTCAACGTTCGCATCCTCAGTTTGCGCGACAGAGGTGTACGCTCCCCGGCTCTCTTTCTGCTTCGACGACTGCCATGCTGAAGGCATGTTTCGACTCCAGAACCAGTAAGATCTCGTTCCAGAGGCTACTTCGAGTAATCTAATGAGCCTGAGTTCCTATCATTATCCGCCGTTTGATAAAGAATGAGTTGACTCCTGGTAATCCTGCCATGCAGCGTTCTGGGGTGCGATGGTTAGTGAAACCGCGGGATAGGTAGCTGCGTCAAATCCGATGCGAGCCCAAGACAGAGCCAATCGTAGTTCCAAAATTTTAAAATCGTAAAGTTGAGGTCGTTGAGTTAAAAGACACGATGCTAAAATTGGAGGTGAGACGGATTGTGCTTCGCCTAGGCCGCATTAGGCCTTCAATAGAGCCACATCTCATCAGCCACATGTGGCGCAATAACCACCGTAGCATAATTTGAGTTGGGATATTAAAGGGCAGCTTTGATTGCTCAGCACATGTGATACTGCGATTAGGTAGAACGCTATTGGTACCTCAGTGTTCTTGATACAGTGAGCTCACTGAAAACTCAACATCTTTACCGATTATGTTGATGTGAAGTTAGAAGCGCGAGAGTACAAAATCGTGTATTACAGTGGTATATTTACTCATATCCATACAAGTCATTTCTGAAAAACCCCCTTCCAGATTCAACTCCCAAAATAGACGCCGGAATCCGAACCGCAGTCCCGTTTTCAGACATCTGTCCCCAACGCCGATCTCGAACTTTCCATCACATCATTACTATACGTACAACTTCCTACCCTCATTTTTTGTCGTCAAGATCTAGGAATGTTCGGGGCATGATTGGCATGATCGGCAAATTCAAGCTCGCGACACTCGCCCTCTCTCTGGGCATATAAGCAGGCAACCAGTCCCACTCCCTTTGGCCTGACATACTCTCCAATCGACGTTCCCTTTTACTATGTTCCTCGTCTCTTCTCGTTTGAGTTGCCTGGGTCGCCTGAGCTGTCTGGGTGGTGTGGGTGGTCTCTCCAATCCTTAGCCCATCCCATAGCCCGTTCCTCCTGTTCCCATGCTGTCCCCTACCCCTTCTCATTTCCGCTTCCCACATGGACAATTCCTCGTCTCTATTGTTCCTCGATTCTCTTCTCCTTTTCATTCTCCGCCTAAAATCGATGATGCACATTCCGATAGCCAGGAGGAAGAGGATTACGGTAACGGCAGCGCTGACTGCTACACCAATCTTTGCTCCTGTAGTTATGCCGCTAGCTCCTGGCCCTGGGAGTGATGTTCCTGTTTGTGGTGGCATATGCGTCTCCGGCGTTGGGGCGAAACTGAGTGAGGGATTGTTTGTTGGTGTAGAGACGGGTGTCACTACGAAGTTGGGAATCAGAGAAGTTATCCATGCCATTGGCGCTTCAGCGACCCTTGAACCTGTATACTCGACTATAGTAGTTGCGGATGCTGGAGTTGCTAAGGGATCGTGATCGACAGCCGGGGTCATCGGAGGGACTGCATCATTGGTAACAAGTGGGACGTGTGGATGAAAGCGAAAAGATGGCTCGATGGCTGGAAAGTCCATTGTGGATGCCGTAAAGCCCTTTCGTGGAACCACCAGACAGGAAAGAAGCTGAATAAATGAGAAGGTGGCGAGAGCGGACGTGAGGAGAGGTTTACCTTTGATCTCTTGCGTGAGGCGGAAGGAAGATGAATTTAAGAAATATGAACGCACGTGGAGAAGGGCCGAAACATTGGATGAAATATAGAAGAAAAACCTTGTTGAAGATCTACTTGGGACTGAAAAGTTTATGTATACATGGACGCACAAAGAAATCGTGATTCAGAATGCCCTGGATAAAATTTCCGGAATGTTGCACTCCGACACAAGCAATTTGTATTCATGACCCTACTAAATGGTGGGGAGCACACTGGCTGTCGCCCGACAGCAGGGCGAATGACCAGAGGAGACAAGGTTGTGAGGGTTTGGAGGGTGGCCAATTATGGCAATGATGTCACTGCTTGTCCAAACAAAATAAACGCATGGAGTCTCGGGTCGACCTGCATATCCAAGCTATCGATTCTTAGCCTTGGACGTAGCGCATTCGTGGAAAAGCGGCAGGAATTGTCCGATTCGCGATTGAGTCGCAAATAATTCGATCGATTGGAGGAGTTGTGTGCGGCAGTGGCGTCTGGGTAGAGTGCATCCAGAAGCACAAGGTTAGCAAGCCACACCCGGAACTAACTCACGAAGAAACTGTATGGCCGGATCTGCTTCTCAAAATCTCCAGATGGTGGATCTATGATAAGCATCGTCACCCTGTATTTTAATAACATACTTATTAACGCTTCCCCGCAAAAAATTCATCCAAACACCTCTCCACTTCTCGCACCCCTGCTCCGTTCGCCAAACTTCCCCGAATCCACCCGGGCAGCTTAGCCTGAATCCGCTGGCCACCATACCGCCTATCTAGCATCAAAATTGCAGCATAGTCGCCACGATGTCGAATTGCCCTGCCCACACACTGGTTGACTGCCCTCATGCAGGCGTTTTCGTAGAAATCCCTAGCTGCAGCTTTACCATCCCCGCCATTGCCGACGGCCTTGGACGAAATATATTGCATCTTCGCTTTCCATTCTGCTGAATGCGGATTAGGGAATGGGAGTCCAACGACGATTACACCTCGACCTAGGCTATCGCTAAAATTTATACCCTCGGACAAAGTGCCACCAATGACAGCAAATAGAAGTGCACCTCGGCCGTTCCCAGTACTGATTGCATTGCTATAGGCAGTAAGTACCGAATCGACAGCTGCTTCCCGAGATGCTGAATTTTTGTCCAAAGACTGCTGCACACTACGCTGTTCAAGAAATATCGGCTTGATGCCGAGCAGCCTATCCCAGAGAGGTGGCAAATTCGACCCAGGATCAGGATGTAATCGTTTCCAAGTCGCGATGCAGCTGTCCAGGTAAGAATAGCTAGGGAAGAAGATAACCACGCCGTCGGGAACATGCTGAATGAAGCTCAAAATGGCAGTCCCAAGGTCGATCACCTGGGCAGATCAGCTATCAGCTTACTTTGTTTGGAAGGTTGTACTATCTACCATCTTCTCTGATTTTCGCTTCTCGAAAGTGAAGTCAAAGCCCGCTCCACTGGGCGCCTGAGTCACCGGAACGGCTAAAAGATTGGATGCAGGTATAACGTGCCCACATGAAAGGGTCATTATCTTTGAAGGCTGGAGGTAGGACAGGAGGTGCTGCTCGTAGTCGCTCATCTATGACAGATTAGCAGAACGCAGTAGTTTGCTTGGATCGAAGCACTTACCGGAGACATTGTACCACCGGCCAAAATGACCGCCCGTGCTTCCTCAACAACATCCTTGAAGTGAAACGTCGGATCCAGAAGCATGTACTTCAATGCAACCCCAGTGGCTTCTTCCTTTGAGTAAAAGAATCGGCCTTCAACTGAGGGATTCATCAGGGAAAGGAGAAATCTTTGAACATGAGTTAATACGGGGACAGTTTGCTTTGGGGCTGCTCCTTGAGTAAGTCCTACTCCAGTCTTTTGGCCGTCGATCTGCGATTGTTCGGAGTAGGCAGTATATCCATCAACCTTGCGAGCGAGTCTGCTCTCCTGGAGGTATTTATTCAGCTTGAGGAGATTGATCTGATCGACGCCTTTTCCGGACATGAGATCACCCATACCAACGAGACCGCCGGTGGATTTAGCAATGGCATTCTTTGACTGGAGGTATGCAATCATAGAATCGAGGATGCGCACGGTCTGAGCTACATAAACTCTGTTTTTTCCCTTCAGCCTGTTGCGAAATTTCTGGAGATAAACAGTAAGTTGGGCACGCGCTTGTTGCAATTGAGCGAGGGAAACTGAGATCGAATAAATGCCCGCGATCGCGTCCATTAAATTGTGCGCTTCGTCTATGATAACGACATGACCTTTGAGAGACAGATCTAAGGCTTCTCGGGCTGATTTCTGCAGAAGCAGTGGATACGGCAATGTGACCATCTACTGTGTGAGCCGATTGTGCGATGATGCTTTGTGTAATAGACTTACCTCACAATACTTTATAGTCGGCCTTGAAGCATAATACGGACATATACCTAACCTTTTGCCTAAAGAACCAAGATCTTCGATGTCTCGGATTTTGGCCAACGCATGATCTCGAAACTCGTTCACAAGAACTTCGGTTTCTTTCCTCGGCATAAACGGGCACTTACAGTCAGAGGGAGTTCCAGGCTGCTGTAATTCAAGACATCGTTCGTTGATGGCTGTAGCACCCCCTAGTCTAGAGACCTTTGGATTTATGCAGAGATTCTTTCTTGAACCAAGGGTGAGATGCTTCACATCCTCTATAAGGGCCGACTCGTCTCCAGCTTCGTCCGATGAGAAAGGGGGGGTGATTGCTGGCGGCATTTTCACACGTCCTAACTCGCTTGAAAATTGTGTAAGTTGCGAATGGGTTCTAGAGCAAAAGAAAATTTTCATCTCATCAACGACCTCCTCTTCTTCCTTCTTCTTGTTGATGGAGTAGCCTAACTGCTCCATTAGGGCTTGGGTTTCTGCTGACAGGCCGGAATCATCGAATGTCGCTGGCCTTGATTTCTGACTCGTATCTTCATCGCTTTCGTAATCATCTAAAATGAAGCCCGCCTCGTCGGCATCTTGTCCGCCTGCTTGATTCGAGGTCATCTTCTGCCGCTTAAATTGAGGCTCGCCATTCTGATATCGGTCCTTAATGCGCTTCTCCTTAGCTCGAACCTTAGCAATGCGGTTTTCGAGATCCTGTCTGCGACGAATTGCGGCGTCTTTCTTCTGCCTGCATGCGTGCTCGATCATCCAAGCCGGCTCATCGCTATCTGCCGTCTCTGCCGCGAAACCGTCTTCAAATCTCCTCCTCTTGTGGTCCCGTAGCCAGGTGAGACCGCCGCAGATAAGACTGAGCGATTTGCCCGTTCCAGTAGGTGATTCGAAAATGCCGACCTTGCCATCCTCAAGGCAGTCGTATACAGCGTTCATAAACTCTAGCTGAATGTCATATGGCTGGTAAGGATGGTGAAAATCCCTTTCTTTCCTCTCGTCGTCCATGGTGGAGATATGGCGGTTGGGTGTTGGGGAAGGGCAATTGAAAGAACGCGACGCGCTAACGAAGAACGGGCGTTCACGTGATACACTAATCTCCCAATATGGACAAGCTTGGCGTTTCGGTTTGCTTTCTCTTACCGTAAATCATCTCCCAAACTATTCACAACATCATATGATCAAATGCGGTCTCATCCATTTTAGGACTTTTGTCACTGCGAAGAATACTTTTATCTAATTCCTTGCCTGCGGATCACGATGCCTCCAGCCTAATACAACATTCGCTTCGAATTTCAGGCCTCAGGATCCATGAACACTTACCTTCAATTTCCATCGAATCCTTGTACTTTCTTTATTTCTCTGCTTTAAATATGATTAAACAATATTTAGGTCTGGATAGACATGATCTTTCTTGATTAAAGTCAGAAAAGGACAGCCCGCACGTCCCCCAAGAACCGTTCTGGAAGGGGGTTTTGCAACATTTCCAACGTTGTCGTGAAGAGGATGCCTATTCCATCGAATCTCAGCCCATATGTTGTTTCAATGCAATTGCGACGATGTTGGACTCCTATCGATATGATGTGGAGAGCTGCTCGGGATACTCCGCCCCCAGATTGAACCTTTCAAACGCGACAGCCACTGTACCATCAGCCGTGGAGCACCGTAGAATCCTACTGGTTGGGAAAGGTTCATTTCGCTATTTCCAGCCAATACTGGAAACTACTTTTTTTATCCATTTTCATTCATGATTCAACCCAGTCTCAAATGTCTCGTGTGGAAGATTACCGAGACCTGTCGCTGAAGATTCTGAAGCGATTCATAATAGACTAGCAAATGAAATCTGAGATATTGACTGACTGAATTGTATCACTAAAATGACGCCAAAGACTTTCCTAATCCCCTACATGTATTTAATATCACTCATCGCATGCTTTGTTCAGATCTTCATCACCCTGAGTTGAATCAGTTCGTCACCACTCAACAGCAACCATGTGCAAAACGCAGATAGCCCACTACATCCGCTGTTGCCATTGGGCGTGTACAACAACGTGCACAGCCCAAGACACAGACTTCCTCCAGTGGTGCTAGACGTTGGAATCGAACCTCCAGTACAAAGACGAATGGTGTACATATTGCTCGGAGAGACGAAATATCGATACTCCGAGCTCCCTTTTTTCGAATGGCCACAACGACGAAGATGATGCAGTAACTCCAGAAGGTCCACCTTCCTCTCCCTCCGATTCCTCCCCATCAATAGATATCGAAAAAGTGCCGGTGATCTAGAGCAGCTCACGAATTCCTCGAGCGCCTGTGGCTCCTGCAGCCACCTGCGTAGTGGAGGAATAGAGGATGATGCTAAAGTTGCCGTACGATCTCATTATCAGAAATGCGGTTGCGATGCCTTTGTCTCTTAGAGAGATCTGGGGATATTGGAGCTGATGGAACAAATTCGAACTTGAAACCGTATTCGAAGCATCTGAGAACATTGGGCAGTGGACCTATATCAACGGCGACAACGGATACATGCGCAGATCATCCAGGCTAACCGACCAATCGGGCTCAAATAGCAGTTCATCCCAAACTCCGACAACCCCGTCGTCATCAAAGCCTCCAGTTACCGCTGTCATGGGCTGCGTAGTATCATCTCGCACCTTAAAGAAAAGTGGTTTGCAGTTAAGAAAGAAAGGGCTCGACTTAAACCGTTGAACTTGGTAATAGACTTTGGAAGGCTGAACATGCGGAACGCAAATTGTGGGAAGCACAGAGATTATCGAAAACCCCTAATTCGGTGGTGACATCGCAGCAAAGCAGTTTCTCTTGGGATAAGATACATCGTAAAAAGCAGAAAGTCGCCCAACTCTCCCCCATATATGCTGAAGAAAAGGACCCCAATGACTAAAATTGCCCATAACAATGACAACAGAAACCTTTGAGCTAATCAAGTATCTACGTAAAGACGCCACTTTGTCACACGTAGCCCACGAGTAGAGAAAGGCCGAGACACCTTCAAGTCATTCGGAAGAAGTTGACCCGTTCGGAACCTATCAACTACCCGGCATCCCCGCTCCGAGCTACCGAAAGGGGAGTTTGGTTCCAGCTTCCCCAAAGAGCATACTATACATGTTCCCTGTGCACTATCCATCTGCTTTCCGGATGCCGACCCATCTCATTTCACCTTCCCAGTTGTGATGAGTGCAAATCACAACTACGATACAGTTAGTAAACACATCCAGATCTCGGCTTCTCCGACAACTGTTGACAAACGACAGCCTAGCTTGACAGAGCATCTTGGTGCGCCAGGCGACGAAGATACAGACGTATCAAGCAACGAGATCCCCTTGAGACAGGACGACGATACGGAGGAGATCAAAAGTGAAAGCGAGAGAGAAGAGCACACCGCAGGTAGATTTAAGAGCAGTTGTGGCGGAAATAAAGGCGTGAATGACGAGTGGGCTGCTTTAGGTCGCCCTGATCGTTTGCTGGTCGAGGTCGGCTTGATAAAAGGAAGTGAGCAAGAAGATGGGTAGTTGTATGAGATGAAAAAAGTAGGAACTGGAGAGGATAGGCACAAGCTATGGATGTTTTACTCAATCATGTTGGAGTCTAGGTAGAAATTACTTAGATTGTTCCAGCGTCTGGTTGGGGCGTTGAGTATGGGCTGTCTGAGTGAAAGACCGGCTATTCGTAATGAAGTGTCGAACGTATCCAAGCCCTTTCAACATGTAGGTAGGACGTGCGAAGATATTATTGAAATCTACGAAGCCAGTTTGCAATATCTTATCCCGTGTGATGAGAGGGTATGCGAAATAAATTGACTTGTGAGGTAAGATGATGAATATCTGGAGTATTTAGTAAATAGTAGCTAATGAGATTGGTAGATACAACCTATCCACTTGTGTCCCACCACTTTTTACAGATTTATGAGCGTTTGGGTGTCGTCAAGTAGCACCTTCGTCGCATCCGGATGTAATATTGGTTCTCTACCAATATAAACTCACCCATCTCGATCTCAAAACTATGCAATATATTGAAAGTCGGTACGTATATAGTGAACCAGTTTCGCTGGTCGTTACTATTGATCATTTCCTCTAATTTTCCAAGTCTGTGCGCTGTCATTTCAAGTTGGAAACTCGCAGTAGCTCTGCGCAGGGTAGCTAGATTTTGACATTTGTCTGTGTGTTTTGGTGGGGGGAAGTGGCTTAATCGAGATATGAAGAATATTCGGAGCGCATTCCTCAACAGAAATTCATGTTCTTCATCCTAATGTATATATTAGTCATATTTAGCAGATGAACAAGTATACTTACATTGGAGCGGAAGGAGAGTTCTAATGCCATTCGAAAAATATACTAAATAAGTTCATCTGAGTCTCCTAAGGAGAGGAGTATGGCCATAGCAATGGCTTTGTCCACACATCAGCTGAGCTCAGGAACATTTCCGTTCGTGTTAGTGACTGCGTAGTTTTTCAGTTGCTCCACAACATCACATACACATGGAGTTTTGACGCGCATATCTTGGAAGCGAACATCGGACCCGGGCAGCACTAGACACAACATCCCAATATCTTCTGCGGGAATATTACCATTAAAATCACCGCACAGAGTACGCCTTCCCTCTGAGGTATGAGTCCAAGAAATTCCAGGGTACAACTCGCCTCTGTGATGTTATATCGGACGCATTTCTGGCGAGAAACGCCATGGCCTGTCAACCCGGAAACGTCTAAGGCACGGGCCATATGGGTTGTATGGATCAAGCTCGCACTAAGAAAGCACAATGAGTATTGATCTGTCGGAGCCTGGACGTATATACTCGGATCTTCTGCGAATAGAAACGAGCACAAGCCTTCAATTTCCTTGTCAAGGCGGTACACCGACGCGCTCCTGAGGCTGGAAATGGTGCGACGCGACGAGGACAGCGTGGCTTTTCCACAGCGGATTATTGCCGTTTGGTATTTCGTTGACCAGTTCCAGCCCTGCCGCCACGCTTTCTTTGTAAGCTGTTGGTCGGGTTGAAAATGAACTGGGATGGATGATTGTGTTTACCGGCCCAGAAGGAAATATCCAGGTGTTGCCGCATGCTCCAGATGTGACACTGGCCATGAACTCTTTAATATTGCCATCCGCGGAGGAGGCATTTGCCCCGGATACGGCTGACGGACTACTTCTCACGGCTTTCAAGGTCGAGCGCGATGACAGAATGATGGTCGGCGCTCTGGCGTCCGTATATGAAATGATAACTTAGTCACTCAACTCTAGATTTAGGCCGTCATTGATGCCAGTTGATACTAGCCCTAGGCCCAGCAGATTAATATCATCCCACGAAACAAGACTAATCAATAAAATCGGAATGGAATAGACGTATCCCAAGTTGGCGGAAGGAGGCATGTGTGCTGCTTACCGTGACCATAACCTTGACCTATGTCGATAGAAGGATCTTCTACCACCTCCTAGATCTGGCCGTTGGGGATCCTAGAAGAAGATAGCGAGTCCGAGGCTTGAATTCTCGGATGAATGGTCCGTAAGGTCTCATTTGGAGTCGAGAACAGTTGTCCGCGAATCTGCTGAGAGCCATGCAGCTGACGTTTGAGGAATTAGTGCCGCCTGCCGCGCAGGTGATCATCCGTGAAAGGAAAAACGTTGATATTGTTCCGCCGGTAATCTGGATCTGCGTAGCTGAGCCTTCCGCACGAGACCACGACAGTGCGGTTGGAATCTGTAGTTCATTGAGCTGTCCATGAACGTAGATAGGTATCATTATGCCGGCTAACCGTATAGTCCATGTGACCACAAGTTCAATATGACGGTAGTGGAACAGAAAAAAATTATTTAAAATAAAATAAAGAAGTGCAGTGTTGCCATCAGGATAGCAGTACGACATTCCATCGTTAAATAACTCGTCAGGAGAGCCCAAAGTATTCAAGTTTTAAGAAGGCTGACTGACCGCGGCCAATCAGATGTGATTTTGAAAGGTGAACTAGTGTGGAATGCCGATCCGTGGTACGGCTCCTCACGTGACCTTGCTGAGCACTGATTGAAAAGTCGCAGTAATTGGTCGAGAGATTTCGTCCCGTGCAGGTGACGTACCAAGTGCCGAGCCATGCAATCGCAACACACGTAGAAACCAACCCCCGAAGTATTCTTAGTTCAGTTGTCTCCTTGGAAGTTTGTGTTACAGGACGTTCAATCACGTCCCACTTTCATACCAACCGGTAGTCAAGACTCATCTCGGTTCTAGTCCTCAGTATTCTGTAAGCAATTGGGCCGACATGAACGACCGACGAAGTGTCGGGCTTCCCTGATTTGATTATATACCAGACATGCTCGCCATGAGCTTGCCGGTTCGTTATTGTAGAGATTCGGCGAAGCTGTGATATGCTGTGATGATAATCTAAGTTGCACGTGAAAGGTAGACGCCTCGGTGAGTGTTAATAACTGTATACGATTTGTTCTGTCGTGAAGACGTAGCGTTTGATACTGATGAAGAAGGGCTGGACTGCATGAGAGGTAATCTAACTGAGAAAAACTAGAGGAGGCAGTTATCAACAAGGATCGCTGTAAGAAAGTATAAATCCATCGCAGGTTTCCACAAACCATACTACTCTCTCCGCTGCGATATTTTCCTTATTCAGACCTCTTCGTCTTTTCCTTCCAAGGTCTGTCATGGCAAACCTTCAGAGCATCCATAATAACACGGGTAACAAGCCAGGTACCCAGACAAGTACCCAAACCCCGACTATTGATTAGGGCGTCGAATCTTCTAGCAACAGCTACTCTACCGCGGCAGCTAGCACGAATGCCCCTCAGGCTTTGAATGAACAGAATTCTCATACACAGACATGATAATTTTGCAATGGAGAGTCCAAATTTCATCATCCTGCGGGGTAGTGACTAAACAGACTCGCATAGGATCATTCGAGCTCCCGATGGGAGTACAGAACTCCGGAGGGACTTGCTCAAATTCGATGGATATCAATGTTGGTGGCAGCAGTAGGAACCAGGATAATGGACGTGGTGCGCGCCCTTGACAGAGATGGCTATTTTCTGACCGGACGCAGGGAAAAGATGTAGCAGCAACCTCATGAATTGAAAACTATGGATGGCTATCCTACTTAAATAATGAGCGAGATGAGTTGGAATGAGGATTCCTAACCTCCTGACGTTTGACAAGGGAGATTTGCAATCTCCTGACGACAATGGAATGAAAACAATCGAGCATTGCTCGGTTACAGCAATGAATGCTGCTACCTGAGAGTCCAGCACTCGGTTACATTATTTCAAGGGCCATGGTCTTGCTGTCTTGTCTAAAGATGTTTTGCATCTCAGTCGTTCTCCTTGGCTTTTGAATCGAGTAGAATTACTTCGGCGAAAACTCCCCATTCATGGGTGTGAAAAGTTGACAGCCAACGCCCCGTTCAGTCGTGCCTGATAGACGCTCTCATTTACAGCGGTGCTCGCCTTTCTGAACTTATGGTCCATTCCTCAACACAGGACTCGTAGGTCCGTGCACATGTGGGAAAGTTAGGGCGAAAGGGAACTGCGAGTGTTAAGAAAGACCTGTACCTTACATGGGCACGGTATACTGGCAGACCAGAAGCATTACTTCTCATCGCTGTGGAGTTCAATATCAACTACAATGGTGCTCAACCGTCACTACTATCGAAAACAGATCTCATTACTCCTGGGTGTGCATACGTTTCTAGCATCAAAACCGAAGATGAAGTCATCCAGAGTGCTGATGGAAGCTTGTGAAAGGGTTGAAGATGTAGAAGACGGAGGCTGTGGCAAGTGATATTCTGGAGCACAAGCCACCACCCCACCAAGCCCACTGAAACATGAACCTGGACACTGACGCAAGCCGTCGAGGCATCAACACAAATATAACCACACGAACTCCCACTCGCTCCCTATTGACCTCGAATAACATCAGTTCTCGCTCAGCATGTCGCTCCTCTCTGGTATGCACCCCTTATTTCCTTGACGTGCTCGAAAACTCATGCTCAATGACAGACGCAATCTGGGCTGCTTCTCCCACTACGACTCGAGGCCAGCCGACTCCGCTCTCTTCAGATCCCAAGGGCGAAAAAGTAGCTTATGCGGTATGTTACTATGGCAATTATGTATTAGCAAGATGCTAATTTGTTCTTCCATGCAGTCCAAGAAGTCCATTTTCCTTCGCTCCATTGACAACCCCGCCATCAGTAAACAATACACACAACACACCACCCAGACCACCGTCGCTCGTTTCGCCCCCTCGGGATTCTATGTTGCCAGTGGAGATGTCTCCGGGACAGTGCGGGTATGGGATTGCGTAGGCGAGGGTGCCACAAAAGGTGTGTGCACAAGGGCCCCCTTAAAAAGCGTCAGCTGGCAGCCCGTAGTACATGAGCTTCAAACAGCCATGAAACTGACAATATCTCACTCTAGGGGAATACCACATCATTGCGGGCCGCATTAACGACCTTGCCTGGGACGGCGACTCCCAGAGGATCATCGCCGTCGGAGATGGGAAAGAGCGATTCGGACACTGCATCACAGCCGACAGCGGCAACAGCGTAGGAGAGATATCAGGCCACTCCTCGCGGATCAACTGCGTCTCGATACGGCAGCAACGACCCCTCCGCGCGGCGACAGGCAGCGACGACACAAGCCTGGTTTTTTACCATGGCGCGCCATTCAAGTTCAATACCAGTCTGCGAGGGCAACACAACAGATTTGTCTTTGGAACAGCATTTGCGCCAGATGGCTCAGTATTCGCGAGTGTGGGCGCGGACAAGAAGATATGGCTATATGATGGCAGGACTGGAGAGGCTAAAGGGCAGATCGGAGAAGGCGTACATACGGGTAGTATCTTTGGTATTTCCTGGGCTAAAGATTCAAAGAAGTTCGTGACAGCGAGCGCTGATCAAACGGTCCGAATATGGGATCCCGAAGCAGGAAAAGCGATCCAAACATGGAGAATGGGTGAAGAGGGCACTCCCAGTATCCCCGACCAGCAAATGGGCGTCGTTTGGCCAACAGGGCGTAGCGATGGCCTCGTTATCAGTGTCGACCTTGAGGGAAATCTCAACTATCTTGTCGACGGGAATCCGAAACCAGCGCGGGTTGTGCGCGGACACCAAAAGAATGCCACTGCCGCAGGCATATCCGGCTCAACCTTCTTCACTGGGAGCTATGAAGGTCGGGTCCTAGCATGGGACATCTCTACAGGCCTCGCGGATAAGGTCGAAGGCGACTCTCACTCCAACCTCGTGGCAGGTTTCACGACTTCAACATCAAAAAGTGAGGCAGAGGTCTTCAGTGTCGGCTGGGACGACACGCTTCGATCTATATCCGTTCCGGACAAGATCTTCACAGGCACGCTGAGCGCGCTTACGTTTCAGCCTAAGGGCATCGCGACGACATCCGACTTAGTACTTGTTGCTTCGTCTGACTCAATTACGGTGTACTCCGATGGAAACAAGGCTGGCGTCTTCCCTGTGAAGTATACACCAACATGCATAGCCGCATCCGGCTCTAACGTCGCCGTAGGCGGTGATGACAAATTGGTTCATATCTACACATTCTCTGGTACTGATCTCAAAGAGACTGGCACCGAGCTTCGTCGCGCGACGTCTCCTATCTCTGCTCTCTCTTTCTCAGCATCTGGCGACAAACTTGCTGTTGGCGCCAGCAACGGCAAGGTCTACGCCTTTGAAACATCTGGAGACTGGAAACTCATCACTGATCGATGGAGCGCGCATACCGCGCGTATCACATGTCTCGCTTGGGACAAGAGCGGTGAGTTCGCCGCGAGCGGAAGTTTAGATACGAATGTTATGGTGTGGAGCGTAAAGGAACCCGGGAAGCGGATCAAGGCACTTAATGCCCATAAGGATGGTGTTACCGGTGTGGCTTGGGAGAAGGGGGGTAAGGTTTTAAGTGCGGGAGGAGATGCAGCGGTAAAGGTGTGGAAGGTCGAAGGCTGACAGCAAAAGGATGGTGATAACTACTCTCCAAACTTACACTTGTAGGCACACTTTCTCTGGGCATCGGATACAGATAACTACATCACCAAAAGGTAAAACGCGGGTCCGTAAGTACGGGGGTGCCCTTGGAAGGGCTATATGAAAAGGGTGGAGGACTGTGATAGACCGGACAACAAACGAGTACAGGCGCGTGACATGAATTGCGCTGTTTTTTTGGTGTCGCTCATGCAGCTTATCTTGCAGTGTCCGCCTTACTCGCGGCAACTTCTTGCCAACTCCGTCTGCCTTCTCACATAATTCGCTCATCGGGGCTGTGTGGCTTTGCCAAGAGTGACAACGGAGGTCCTTCAGCGGGGCGTAAAACCGCCATCTACGCTTTACAAAAGCTGAACGGCCGCTTCACTCTCCCCACGGTCCAAAACTCGAACTCTCCTATCTCCCCACTTTCAGATTCCTCTTCACCACTCGTCAATCATACTCCCTTTCAAATCAAAATCTCGTTAGTCTCGAACTATGGCGGCAAGCTACAGCGGATTCCTCGCCAACCCTGGTATGCCGACCAGCGAACAGCAAGGATTCGGCGGACTCATGGGTTCGGTGGGAAGCTCCGGCGAACCAGTTGTTTTTGAAAAAGATTTCGAGCCAGACGACACCGATAGCTACGATAGCCAGTTTTATACATCTTCATCGACGCCGCCGCAACCGGCACCTCCGATCACCCCATCTCAGCCTTATCCACTTCAACAGCAGCGAATCAGACTGCGCTACACCCCGAAAATCAACAACGGCCCGGCGCCAACCAGCTCACCGACAAATTCTATGCCATATGGGCTTTCGGCCTCTGGCACATCTGAGTCGACGCCGCTGTATCATGCGGAGATGAATGTTGGTAGCACATCGTGTCCTGTACTCGATGATACCTTCGGGATTGGACAGACGACCTCGTAAGTACTCTCTATGCAGCCGACCAACCCATCGATAACAAAACTTTCGATACGCCAATTTAATTTTGGACCAGTGCTTCTTTTAGCCAATGGAATAAGGATTGCCATTTCAATTAGATCCCGTCTGGTATCCAGGGAACACCTACCAAGGATTTTTGGCATCCACTGGGGACGATATGACCTTATCTTTCTGCGAGTCCCTGGATCTGAACTCCTATCTAGGGAAGTGCTAAGGATCCGAGGAACTGAACCGCAAGACCGGGTGTACCCGTATTCTGCCACGTGACCCCACACCGTTGGAAATCAGGACCATTTGGATGGATCTCAAGAGCCAATAGAACCTTTCCTTGTTGAAATTTCTGGTCACAAGCCCGGTACAGATCGACATGCGTCCAAAAATTAGCCAGGAACTGGATGCTATACTGACAGAAGGAACCATACCATGGCTGACATCTGGTTTTACCGAGCATCTGCTCCGTGGAGTTCAACATGTCCAGTGTATGTACCATCGATCGATAAGTTACCTGTCTCTAATCATTCATAGACCAAAAATTTCATTCCGTGTGTATGGCCAATCACGTTGGTGACCTCATCGACGTTCGACAACACAACCCTCCTATATTGTAACCATTGGAAGACAGCACCGCAGCTTTGCTCCGGATATGCGCCCCGATTCCACGATCCAGTCCGAATTAGACGATTTCTGTCCTAGTATTAGTCTCCATGTCTCCCCCACCAGGGTCGGATGTATCCATCTCAGTCTCGAGGTGAATCAGTCTTCCCGGGATTCCTGTTATAGCGGCCCATTCTCCGGATGGAGCTCCCAGACCCAGGGAGACATTTTGGGCTAGCCATCCGGTTTCTCAACATAAGGTGAGGGTTCGTTTTAGTTCTTCAACTTGCATGGTAAGGGCCCGTCGTGGCTCGCGTTAGATTCCATAGTCAAACCCAGTACCTTAGCCATCAGGAAACAACAAATACACATTATTCGCACGACCCGTTGGATATTCAACCCATGTTGTGGAAACTCATCACTTGCCAGGAATGCGTGTCTTGATTCTCGCCTCGGCTGTTTCAGACCCCATCAATGGCTAGGTCAGGAGTGTGTCTGTTGTGCAAGCCCTTCTCTAACATTCAGGTCGTTTTAATTACCAGTTACATACTATGCGCCAGTTTGCAACATGCCCATCGATGGTGTCGACCTTCAAGACAAACAGAGCTGAACGAGTGGACGAGTGGATGCGGCTTTGAGCGACAAGATCTTCAAAAACAAGAACGACTCCGGACGAGCTCGGGGCTCTCTGAATTTGCATGCTGTTACCTAGTAGTCAGTTTCCGGAAACGGTTATGCCAGTGACGGTTGCAACTACCTGGATCATCGGAAGTACCTGCACGAACATCACGACCCGGTCCGTACCAACGGACATTCCGGAGCAAGCGGCTGTTATTGATATATAGGATATCCATCCTACCGCTCCAGTCCAAGATTATGACGATATTCGAACCTTTGAAAGGACGTTTCGCCCTCCATATAGCCGCTGGCGAGCTGTCAAATCCATTTTCGAACCAGGATGTCTCCCCTTTTCTTTCTCAACACCTGCCCGTACCCCACGATCCATACCGGAGCATTCTTTGACCTACGATACTCATTTGGTTGTCGACCATGCCATCTGACATTTGGATTAGACTGGTTCCGTTCGCCAATCCACCCACGTCTCAGTTCCAGGACGTCTCAATTGGTTACACGGCTTCCCTTCAACAAATGACCCTGTAAGTAAACCCAAGCCATGTATGATATAGGCCCGCTGATAAGCCAACAGCTCGCAAACCTCGCCATCCCTCCTCGCCCCACCAATAGCGCCTTTCCACACCGCACCTCAACGACCTATACCACCTCAGAGCCAAGCCTCCGAACGACCGACGGTTATTGGCCACATGCTCAGCAACGGCAAAATTCGCTGCCCGCATCCAAATTGTCGCGGCATCACCTTCGGTCGAAACGCGGACTTCCGACGACACTATACCAACCATCATGCCAGTGCGAAACAGGAGTTCTGGTGCACCGAACTAGGATGCAATAGGAGTCCACCTGTGGGCGGGGGACGAGGTAGAAGCTTTGGGAATAGGAAAGACAAGAGGGACGAGCATTTGAGAAACTTACATAAGATTGCGACCTCGTAAAGGCTGTGACGGGGGATCATGGGGGTGGGAGAACTGGCAACATAGGCTACTGGCGATGAGGGGGCGCTAATTTTGCTTTCTTCTGGGGAGTTTAAGGGGCACCCTTCTTCAGGCCAAATGCTTTCTAGGGGAATTTTTTTTTTTTTTTTTTTTTTTTGTGTTTGGGCGATGTTTTGATAGTTTTGATTGACGGGCAATTATGCTTCATAAATGGAGTTTACGACGGGACATGGGAAGCTCCCAGATTGTTTTAATGGCGTTTTGTGGAAAGGGATAGAGGAATGAGACCATGCGGGATCGATTTTCTTTTGCATATTTCTTGCAGCCTCTCTTTTCCTCTCTTTTGTACATTGTTCCTTTGCTGTATAATTCTTAATTCCCGCACAGGTCTTGGATATGGTCGTCCTCTCTTCCATCTGTTCTGATGGTATGCGAGCGTTTTCCTTCTTAATGTATCTTGCCACACTTTTCTTTTCATCTTTTTTTGTATGTTACGATCGCATGTGATACGAGGCGATGATGACTCCCATGACGTGTTTCATTCCTCAGAATGTCTTTTACTCCCACGCCCGCGAAAAGCTTTACCACGTGATATTCCTTGCTTCGGCTCCCCCGATTAGTTCCAAGTGAATGTCATGCCAAGGATGTGATGACAAGGCTGCGGAGACCGATTCATCCGTCATACGTGGTTTCCTCTCAACATCACGCTGACCACCATCAATCAGCCTCTGTGCTACCTTCCAACTTAACTCACCGGGATTTTCTACAACGGTTATCGCCTCACTTGCCGCGGGCATGGGCGGACCTTCGAGAAATTCCAATTGAGGATGAAAACTGTGGACTTCACAAAACGCACCTCAGCCTATACCGTTGCATATATCGTACATTTCCTACTAAACTCATGATCCCTTGTCTAGGTACCCTAAATCAGTCTTGGATAGCTCTCTGCAGCCATTGAATGTCAGAGTACTAAAGCCAAGGGATGTCCGGAGAGGTGGTGTGGTTTTGGGTGCGCCATTTTCCCTCTGTATTGTCATCCCAACTGACCGGAATTTTCTGCAATGGTAGTGGTCTCTCACCCTGATATAGTCGCTAGCGAAACCGGCTTCCCCTCGAGTGCAAACTTTTCAACCCCTACCCCACCTTACATATTTGGCAAAGCGTTAGGTCAAGGCACGTGATTAGTCCAGCCAATAGCGAGTTTTCATATATCTCAACCGATGCCATATTTTTGCCCACTGTTATTATTTAGGAAAGTAGCGATTCACAAGAGTGTGGCTGAAGCGAGTTGGCTACCCTCCCTACTTATAGTAGCAACATCTAGTGTTAAGCTGCTTTAATTATCGTCATATCACTCGTAACTACGCTTACATAGTCGGACTTGCTCCGCATTTGCACTAGTTCTATACTACTAAATATATAGTTCACACTTGATTAGACGGCTAAAGAGCCATCTTCTATGGGAAACTTATTAGTAGCCTAGACAAGGCGCCTAGAAGCGACGGCCTTCTAAGCTAGAGTATGGAGTGTGAGCGAGCAGGCGGGAATTGAGGAGCAACTTGGTTTATTGAAAACTAAGGAGGGCTATTCTTTATAAATAACGAGTGAGGTGAGCTGGTATGAGGATTCGTAATCTCCTGACGACAACGGAATGAAAACAATTGAGGAATGCTCGGTTACATGAAGGGAGCCATGGCACGACTTAAGTAACAAATTCATCTAACTTTATGTTAAAGTAGCTAAGAACAGGTAAAGTGTCGTAGGAATGGAAAATTGTAAGATTGTATTGCTATAAGTGCCGGAAGCGGGGGAAGTACGCAGTAGCAGCAGCTACAGGCCGATTTTCCTACTCCCGGCGCTTGGAAAGGCGCTGGAATCATTGGTAGCGGAGAGAATCGCGTACCTAGTTGAATACAGACTTCAACCGGAGACGCAATTTAGGGCTGAGAAGCAGAGGTTGACCACTACGCGCTATCGTACCTCTACAGGGATGCGTTCACGCAATAAAGAAGGCGTAAAACGCTGCTGCTCGTTTCGTTTAATGTTAAAGGCGCCTACAACAACGTGGTTACAGGCCTAGAGATGGTAGTATACGTCTCCCAGGAAGATATTAGCCTGATTTCTTGCCACTCCGGTAGTAGTTCTCTACAGCTGCTTTCACTACCTCTTCAGTGATCTAGACATCGGCTCCCCGTCGGTCAAGAAGTGCCGTTACTTCCTCATCAAACGTCCTGCAATTACTGCTACTACCTATTTAGTGATTTGAACGTCTGCTCCTCGTCGGTCGAGAAGAAGTGTCATTACATCCTTGCCACTCCGGTTGTTCCCTGCAGCTGCTTTCACCACCTTTTTGGTGATCTGGGCCTTGTCCCATCTTTGCTCATCTCCGACTGCTACGTTCATGCTATCCTCGTCCCGATTTATTTGCTGCTTTGCTATTACTTTCCGGTATCGCTTAGCCCTCCAATATAGTGAATTCCAGGCCCCCTCATTCTTGAAATTGGTATTAGCTTTTTTGCTCGATGGGGGTCGCTCTAGAAGTAGCTTTATCATCTCCCTCTGATCTGTGTGTACAGCCCATTTGAGAACTACATTACTTAGGGAATTTAAGTTCTGTAAGAACTCTGGAAACGTCCAAGGGGGAAGGTCTCGTTGATCCAACTGATAAAACGACAGTAAGAATGAAGTAGTTTCCTGTATAACTTCCTGCACAGACCTAGAGTAATCTGCGCGCAGGAAATCATTATTACAGGCATCCGAAGATATTCCAAGCAGGGCGTAAATAATGTCTCGTGTGTCAGTCGCTTCGCTTCTACCAAACTTCATTAAGAGAGTATGCAGATCTCTCTTTTCGTTCCACCAAGAGTCCTTCCGCGCAGAGCCCGGGAAAATATCCAAAACGGCTTGGCAATGAGGTTCCGGGTTTATCCCTAGGAGTCGCGGAATAAGACTGAAGATGCTTGCTGAAACACATTTGGTGCCGCAAACAACAACAGCGGCATGCGCGTTGGCGACTTCTTGCAAAATCCAAACTCTCTTAAACCAGGATCGGCGCAAGAGCAGCTCAAGGCCCTTACGCTGCAAAGCCTCTAAATACGTATCTGCGTAGCCTGGGATAGGCTGTGTAATTGTCCAACAACGCTTCCAGCGCTCATCTGAATGTTTCCAGGAGTAACATGGATAATTAATAGCCTCCTCCTGTAGTCGTTTTCTGACCGGACGCAGGGTAAAGATGTAAAGCAACCTCATGAATTGAAAACTATGGATGGCTATCCTACTTAAATATGTGCTTTGTAGATGAGAATAGGGGGGATCGTCAGGAGAAGATCGTCAGGAGACGATCTTCAGGAGGATCAACAGGAGAACTCAGTGTACAAGCAATGGAGTTACCTGAGAGGCCAGCACTCGGTTACACGTTTAATAGAATCCATGATGAGATTAGTCTCGTTGGTTGCTCTAGCCAGACAATAACCCGTTCAGCCTCCTTATATATTGTTGCCATATGCTGAACTTGATGTCCTTGCTCTTGTACGTTGTCTTGATTAATACATACTGTATCGACCCCTGCGAGAGAGACGATCAAGTCCTCCTCGGCAAATCCTCGGCAAATCCTCGGCTTCTCGACTTTGGATTTTTCGAGTGCACGGACAGACCGCTGACGTCACTCCTTCGCTTCCCAACATTTCTTCTTCAAATCCTTTCTTTCTCCCTTTCTCCTTCAATCCTATCCTCCTCTATCGGAACGAACAACCAAACTACCACCATGGCATCTACAGGTGGTCCTGAAGCAGAGTTTCATGATCCGCGCCGCAAAGAATTACTTCAAGCTTTGAACGATGCTCTCCCTGTCGATTTTGTACCACCAACAGCCTGGGCGTGCCTCTGGCTTTGCGATATTGACAAGCTAGTGGATATTCTAGCCCTAGCTCAAGCGCTTCCTACTGGGCTTCCTGCTACAGTAGCCCTTGCAGTAGCCCCTGTAGTAACCTTTTTTAAAGGCATAGAAGTTCTTACAAGAATAGTTCCAACGTGTAGGACGATAAAACTCATCTTGCCGCGTTAGATTGCTAATATTATTTAGGGACTCAACGAAAACGACCAGCCTCTGCCGCTTCTACTCCACACCGACCTTCCACCCCACAGCCACCTACCACTCCACCACAGCCACCTCCGGTACAGCAGCCACCTTCGGCACAGGGTAGCCGTGGAAAAAACCGAAATAGCAGTGGACAGTGTGTAGTTAATCGCTCTAAGGCACAGCGAAAACTAGTTAGTCTATCCTAAGTCTTATCTTAATTCATAAAGTGTCTTCTTACTAATAATATCTAGTGCTATCAGAGAGACCAAAAGAAATGTATTCTTACGAAGTCTGGCGGGCCGAATGAAGTCGCGCATATCTACCCATTCTCTATGCGATACGAGGATAACACTATCGAACAGCAAGGGCCCTCCTTTTGGGACACCTTACAAATGTTCTGGTCTAAGGAGCGTGTGGACGCCTGGTACAACGCAATATTCCCTCTAGGTACTGAGGTTTGTCAAAACCTCATATGTCTTTGCCCAAACGCGCATGCATATTGGGAAAGGGCATATTTCGCCCTTAAACCGATCAGAATGTCAGACGACAAGAAACGTCTGGATATACAGTTTTTCTGGCTATCGTCAAATCCCTACGTTCCAGGAGTCAATGTCCTACAAGTTCCTTCATTATCAGCCTTTGATCATGGACCAGACTTAGTAAAGCTATCCAATAATGAGACCAACGTGCCAATATGTTCTGGGTACGAAATTTCTCTCGAAACCGATGACCCAGTATCACGGCCGCTGCCTGACTTCAGGCTGTTGGAGATGCAATGGTTTTTACACCGCGTGGCAGCAATGAGCGGAGCTGCTAAACGCCAGGACGACTTTCACGATGATAATAGCGATGACGATATTGTGGAAGCCCTGCAGAATCGGTGGGATATGGATACAGAGGATGACTGGGACATGGATATAGAGGAAGGGCCGGCTACTTCGCCGGAGCGTTTCTGGGAGGAACGCTTCCCTGCACAGCTCCCAGGAATTCAAACATTCGGGCATGTGGTCACACTCCGTGGTGGAGAAGACAGCGAAGGTGGAGAAGACAGCGAAGGAGAAGGCCACAAAGACTTCTAATAAGGCTTAGATAGCATTAGCATGGCTACATGTCACAAAAGTACCATGGCAATCATTGTATTAATGAAAGCTGAATATTTAAAATCAACGCTAAATGCGCAGAATCAAACACCTCAGAAAATAGAGGTCCTGACCTCAAGTTTCTGCGGTGTTTGATTCGGGATCGATCAGCATATGTGCATACTGTATCGACCCCGGCGAGAGAGACGATCAAGTCCTCCTCGGCAAATCCTCGGCTTCTCGACCGTCCACGGGTTGATTTTTCGAGAGCACGGACAGATCGCTGACGTCACTCTGTCGCTTCCCAACATTTCTTCTTAAATCCTTTCTCCTTCAATCCTCTCTCTATCGATCCTCTCCTCCGTCATCAGAACAAACAACCACTACCACCATGGCATCTACAGGTGGACCTGAAGCGGAATTTCATGATCCGCGTCGCCAAGAATTGCTTCAAGCTTTGAACGATGCTCTCCCTGCTGATACCATACGACCAACAGCCTGGGCATGCCTCTGGCTTTGCGATATTGACAAGCTAGCGGATCTTCTAGCCCTAGCTCAAACAATGCCTACTGCTGCGGTGGCCTTTTTTGAAGGCACGGAAGCTCTTGCAAGAATTGTTCCAACATGTAGGATGATAAAAGCTCATCTTGCCGCGTTAGATTGCTAATACTATTTAGGGACTCAACGAAAACGAAAACGACCAGCCTCTGCCGCTTCTACTCCACAGAATCCTTCTACTCCACTCCGACCTTCCACCCCACAGCGACCTACCACTCCACTACAGCCACCTCTATTACAGCAGCCACCTTCGGCACAGGGTAGTCGTGGACAAAAGCGAAATAGCAGTAGACAGCTGGCACCTACTCGCTCTAAGGCACAGCGAGACCTGGTTAGTCTATCCTAAGTCTTATCTTAGTTTATAAAGTTTCTTTCTTACTAATAATATCTAGTGCTATCAGAGAGACCAAAGGAAATGTATTCTTACAAAGTCTGGCGAGCCAAATGACGTCGCGCATATCTACCCATTCTCAATGCGATACGAGGATAACACTATTAAGGAAGGGCCCTCCTTTTGGGATACCTTACGAATGTTTTGGTCTAAGGAGCGTGTGGATGCCTGGTATAATGCAATATTCCCTCTAGGTACTGAGGTTTGTCAAAACCTTATATGTCTTTACCCAAGCGCGCATGCATATTGGGAAAGAGCATATTTCGCCTTTAAACCGATTAGAATGTCGGACGACAAGAAATGTCTGGATATACAGTTTTTCTGGCTATCGTCAAACCCCCATGTTGCAAGAGTCAATGTCTTACAAGTTCCGTCATTACCAGCAAACTTGGACCAAGGTCCAAACTTAGCGAAGTTATTCAATCATGAGACCGACACGAAAATCCATTCTGGATACGAAATTTCTCTCGAAACCGATGACCCAGTATCACGGCCGCTGCCTGACTTTAGGCTATTAGAGATGCAATGGTTCTTACACCGCGTGACAGCAATGAGCGGAGCTGCTGAACCCCTGAACGACTTACACGATGATGACGATAGCGATGACGATATTGTAAATGCCCTACAGAATCGGTGGGATATGTACACGGAGGATGACTGGGACATGGATATAGAGGAAGGGCCGGCTACGTACTTGGAGACTTCGCCGGAGCATTTCTGGGAGGAACGCTTTCTTGCACAGCCCCCAGGAATTCAAACATTCGGGCATATGGTCACACTCCGTGGTGGAGGAGGATACCGCGAAGGAGAAGACCGCGGAGAAGACCTCGAAGGAGAAGACTTCGAAGGAGAAGACCGCGAAGGAGAAGACCGCGGCGAAGGAGAAGACCGCGAAGAAGGAGACCACAAAGAATTCTAATAAGGCTTAGATAGCACTAGCATGGCTACATGTCATAAAATTACTATAGCAATCATTGTATTAATGGGACGAAGGCAGAAAGCGATGTATTGACATATTTCTATTTTAATAACACGGAGAGTATTCTAAATTGTCTCGACGCGGCACGCTAAATGCGCAGAATCAAACACCTCATAAAACAGAGGTCCCGACCTCAAGTTTCTGCAGTGTTTGATTCGGGATCAATCAAGATATATGCATAATACAGCGAACCAGCTGAAAGGAAAAACCAAGTCAGCAAATCCTCGGTACATTCATCTAGGCTCCACCCGTTCTGCTCAGTATTAGGATTTACCATCGGACTGGAGCAGCAAATTGATCAAAATACAAAAGAAAGAAAAAGCTAATCTAGAGGTAATCTTATAGATATTTAAGGTAGGGAAGAAACATCGCACTCAGATCGAACTAGCACCTCATCCCGAACTGGGTCTTATCCTAAACGGACTCCTTATCTCAAATGGGCTCCTTGTCTCAAACGGGCTCCTTGTCTGAAACGGGCTCCTCGTCTCAAACGGGGCGGCACCATGCTCGGGGATTCTGCTGGGAGGAGCGGCCGGGAGGAAATAACGCTGGCCATTCGCAAATAGTGCTGGCGCCGCCCGTATTACGACGGAGACGGAGTGCACTTGATCGCTGGAGGTTGGATGGCCGACGGCGAGGACGAGGAGCAGGTGCGAAGCAGGGGCCAGCAGTTCCCCTGGCGATGATCGCGCATAATCTCGGACAGACTCCGTTTTACGTGGCGAGGAGATGGTTCCTGCTTGAATTCATTGGTTGGCCATAAGCGAGCATTGCGGCGAGGTTACTTTGCGGATGCCTGATCTTGTCGCATGATACAGCATTCTGCCATGGGATTGTCAGAAGGGCTGCAAGGCTCTCAAGAGGGTATAAAAAAATGGAGGACTTTGTGCATATATAGTCCGTACTTACTGTTCACAGAGGTCAATATGCTTCAGCATCAAAGATCTTAATATTCTCTCAACAGCATGACTCGAGAATCGCCTGGAACGCCTGCTAGCGGCGCTCCAAATCCAGCAACTCCTGTGAAAGCAGGCGCTTCCTTAGCTTCTTCAGCTTCAAAAAATTCCAAACAGCAGGATGCGTCCTCTTCACCGGGACCGAGCCGTTCTGTTACGACCGGGAAACAAAAGGCTGCAGTTGATCTAAATAATAAGGGGCTGCAAATTGAGGATGGGACGGACAATGAAGGTTTGTGCCGCAGAGTAAATTATATCCTTCTCTAAACCGTACGTTATCTAGAAGGGAAAGCCTCAGCATCAGATTCTCAAGTCCCCAATGAGTCGAACAGACATGACCTGAATGATCTGCGGTACCATATACGATCTGAGGTGCATCCAGATGGACCCATCTACGACGAGCAGTTGAAAGCTGTATTGCGACAGACGAAACAACAACTCAGTGCAATGCAGCGCACGATGGAGCAATGCCCACTAGTCACCGATGGGGCTTCTAGCCTTTACAATTTGGCAAAGCAAACTGAGGACCTTGCTCAGTTTAAATACCCGGTCACCCGAACCATCGGAGTCGTTGGGGAATCAGGAGTTGGTGAGCAGTTCGAGATTTAGAGATCGCGAAACGGTACTGATTAAACCACAGGGAAAAGCAGTCTACTAAATAGTCTGCTAGATGTCAAGCGTCTCGCCCGATTAGTATGTGTATATCTCCATCTCTTCATCCATATGCCGAAACTAAGCACCTTTGCAGAGCGGCAATGGAATGGCTGTTACGAATATTGTAACAGAATATTGCTACACGGACAGCACAGAGTACCGCTTCATAGTCGAGTATATGAGCTCGGAGGAAGTCACCGAGCTGCTAGAAGAACTATTACAAAGCTACCGCGCCCACTTCACTGAAGCATTTAAGGAAGTGAAGGACTTATATGAGCGGAAAAGGATTAAAAGAATAGCCGAAAGAGCAGAGGAAACTTTCAATTCAGTGTTTGGAAATATTGCAGGGTTTTCATTGGATATGCTCGCTGCAGAGGGTGCAGACGCTGATGTTACTGCATTGAACTACCTTAAAGCGATGGCGAAAAGCGTGCGGAGCCAGCGTCCGGGCGGACTCGAAATGCCGACTTACGTATGCGTCGCGCAGACCATAGAAGACCTGGCGAAGGAACTCCGAGGTTTTACCTGTGATTCTGCCAAGAGCGATGTGCCGACCATATGGCCATTCGTTCGCATCATTAGGTAAGTTGATTCCTTCCATATCTGAGGGATCGGGCCTGACGAAATACTCCAAATACAGAGTCTATCTTTCATCGGAAGTTCTCAGTACCGGCCTCATTTTTGCCGACCTCCCAGGTACGTCTTTTGCAGTTGACTTTATTTAGCCATGTGTTCATCCCCTGCAGGATTGCGAGACCTCAACTACGCCAGAGTTCGGGCGACAGAACGATATATGCGCAGGTGCGATGGCGTGTTTGCGGTTACGAACATGAATCGAGCGGTCGATGGTGAGGCGCTGGACGACATCATCTCCCGTTGTGGCAAAGACAAACCCATCTGCATTATTTGCACGCACTCTGAGGTGAGAATTTCGCTCCTGGCGAAGCATTTACTGAGTTCTGATATTAACGTTACAGAATGTGGATGCCGACGACACCATAGAGGACGACCGTTCTCCGTCAGTAGCCAGAGAAGTCAAGCGAATGAAAGAGGAAAAGGATAAGCTCCAAAAAAGATTCGCGGAGCTGACGAAGAAGCGACACCAAGAAAATGGGGAGGTGGGACTCAAAGCCTCCACTGAAGAACACGAAGCACGGTTTGTCCACAAGACTGATTAGGCTTTGCATGTGAATGCTAATTGCTAGGCAGGGACGAACTGGAAACCATGAAATTCACGTAAGACATTCCGGCTCCAGAACCTCTTAAGAACCCAGCAGCTAACCTGCAGCCACAGCCTGAAGAAGTATCTCGTAGAGCATCGCAACAATTTCATCAAGGCCGATATCCGCGCGAAGCTCTCGCGGAAAGCCATGAACAATGAGCCCAAAATATTCTGTGTCAGCAACAAAGACTGGGAGACGTACCGGTACTCCGAGGTCGAGAAGTCGGTTGCCGATCGCCACCTCCTACTCAGCGGCGTCGTTGATTTGAAGAGGTACTGCCAAACAATTCCAGCCGAAGCGCAGTTCAAGGCCGTCGCATCGTTTCTTCAGGGCCGGGTTCCAGCGCTAGCCACTTCTGTATCGCAGTGGTTGTTAAAAGGCTCGGTCGACTTGGAGGCGGAGAGAGCGGAGAAGCTAAGGAAGGTTCTGGGAAAGGTGCAGGATGACTTCGATGCGGTAAGGCGAGATCTGTTAGTATATCAAGCGACGAAACTTCTAACATACCCAGTGGAGCCAAGTCTTGTCAACTCTCAGGGACAATCTGAGGAGTGATTTCCGAAACAACGTTCTCAGCAGAATGGGTATGTATAAACCACTCCGTACAGATAGTTTTGTACTGAACAAGATTGCAGACGACCTCGACGAAGACTGGAGCCAACAGGCGATCGATTCCGGCGATGATTGGTCAACGGTATCTCGCACCTTGGACTCTATTGGAGATCCTTACTGATGATTTTTAGCTCCATTGGGCTACGTACAAGGCGTGTTGCAACAGGGATGGTCGATACACTGATAGCCACGGCACAAGTCACAACTGGAATGAGACACTTATACTTCCTGTGCGGCGCGAGCTGGGTGATGATTGGGAAAAAACGAACAATGTTGCTCGTCACCTTGTCCGGAAAGCAGTTTCACAGATCGATGACATATTCGAAAGGGGATCCAAGGTCTTGGAAGGTTAGTGAGCAGAATCCTGACTGTCTCTTTGACAGGAATGTTGACGAAATTCTAGCTAACCTTGACCTCGAGCGCCGCACGCTTGGGAACCTGATTTGGAGCCTAACTCTGAGGAAAAGAAATATTGGAGACAGGGTAGAGGTGATCCTCAGCGATTTCCTCGGTAGTACACGGTACATTAAACTCGAGCGGATCCGATATGTCACCTCTCTAATTGCCATGCTGTATTAGATCGATCCGATTCGATGCGCTCTTCAGCCACGACAGCTCAGACATTGCGGGCATTATGCATCGGGTATATAAGCTCTGCCAAAAGCCGTACGGTACGTATTTCCCACCAGTTTTGGGCTTTTAGTAGCAACGGGCAACGTAAGTCTGATACGCGGATTGTGGTAGGCACCGGCAGTGCGTCCGTCCGCGTAGCTTACATGGAGAACCATTTGGCTCGCCGCGACATGTTCGCCAAGCTGCGTGGCTTTATGGAGGTCGAACAGCGGAAGGCCATCGACAAGGCCGTCGACGAAATGGAGACGGTAATGGCAACCGAGTTCGACGCGCTTTCTACCGACATACAAAACGTTGCCGGCACGGAAGGCGAGCTGAGTGAATCGAGGCGATTTTCGAAGGAGGCGGCCAAAATTAAGGAGAGCGTCGAAGAGTTGAATCAATTAGGAGCCGAGGTTGGGCGGGTTTTGGAACATCTTCAATCGCTCAGGGAAAGATCTGAGTTAAGTGGAGATGCTGATACGTAGCTGCCGTGCATGCCTTTCGGTCTCTTTTTGTCTCTACGTTTTTCGTTTATCGCTCTACACGGAAAGCCTTCGTTTGCACATTAACGGAGTATAGCTGACGTTCTCTCTCGTCATCCCCTTTCCACACACTCGCTACCCCTCTATATCAGATTTACAACCTCTACAGCGTAGGCAACACGCGGCTCGGCTCGTAGATGTATTTATGTGCTAGTTATAAGTGTACAATTGTCGAATACCACATTGCCGACATCAACCGTCGACCGCTTTTAGACTGAGCTCTCTCCCCGATTCTAACAAGTATCTAAAAACCGCACTCCTATACATTAATCGACAAGCAAACTCTAGAGCCTCGCTTCGGTGGCAATAACCTGTCGAATCTCGTTAGCCCACCTATACAACACATTTTAATCAAACGGGAAATGCTTATATCCAACTTACTCTACACCTCGACGACCTCCCGAACACTCCTTAACTAATTACCCGCAGCACCATCGCCTACCCCTGTAGCCTATTGATCTCCCTCGCTGTATCCTCTAACCTACCTTCTTCAAGTAGGATCTCCGCCCTACTTAGCATGCTCTCGATATTGTCGCCTATCGGTATAACCTTCCTCTTGAATATTACCTTGCTAAGTAGCAAACTAGTAGTATAGCTCGCTATACCCGCTTTCTCTAGTAGGAAGGCGGCTCTGCGTCCTTCGGCCGCGAATTGCCAGAAGCAGTTAATTAGTATAGACGGAGTTGGGATACTGTTTTGATACGCGCTACGGTTGATACTTGTAATTGTTGTGTCGATGACCAGGCTACTAGACGCGACTTCCTTAACCGCGGTGAATTAGTATATAAACGGAAAGGGTGCCATCGTAGAGGTTTGATATTCGAAAGTGAAGAAAAGAAGCTATCAAGAGACGCTTCCTGTAAACCAGTGTAGATGTAGACATTCCACTCCACGCCATCCGTCAAGGCCGACTTAGACATGTTGGACGAGCCGATGATGGTGGAACTGAAACTTGGAAGGACTCGAGCACCTGGAACATCAACGAAGCGCCAGCCCTTGGCGTGGTGAGGCTGAGTATCGCACTGGATGTGCAAGAACAAAGAGAGGTCAAAATGAGGTCAGATAAAATCATGAGAAACAGTGTTGTATTGTCGTGTGTTGAGTATGTAGATTGATGATTGTGTTTTTGGTGTTGTTCAGTCTTGGGGGAGTCTACTCTACCCCACAGATATTCATGAAGTACACAGCTTGATTATTAATAACGTAGTTAATCACCGAATCGTGAAAATCACCGAATCGTGAGCGCATGCCAAGCCATCACCAAAAATTCAACACACTCTTTCTGCATCAACGCCATGCCTCCAAAACGCCTTAATACTGCTTAACAAAGGGAAGGGAGGCTCCTTTTAGCTATTGACGCGTTGCAAAAGGGCTAAATTCTGAATGCATACCAGGCGTCACGTATTTATCGCGTGAACTATGATACCCTCAAACGTTATATAAATAGAAGCGCATGTTGAGCAGATACCCTTGTAAACAGCCACAATCTTAATCACAACGAAGAAGCCTTATTAACGGAATGGATCCTTGATCTTGTCTTTTGTAGTTTTCCACCTTATAAATAAATAGTAGAGGACACTGCTAATATGATACTACTATTAAAGAAAAAGAAGCCAGTAGATAAGAATATTACAGTCAGTAATAAGTAAGGGTTTATTACGAGTAATAATCACGGACAGGAGGTGGTGAACTAACTGAAAGAGGATTATCAGCTGTTAGCAAAGAGGCACGCACGGGAACATGAAGCTAGAATGAAAACAGAACAGACGCTTCAGAGAACTAGGCGAAAGGTAGAGCTTCTAGCTAATATCATTAAAGTGATTAATAAGACTAATAGTGAAGAGAACGTGACGTCTTACGTGTACAGTTATAAGTATAATATAAATAATTAGGTTTAATAAAAGCCGGGTAGTTATAGCAACCCTAAGTATTAGTAAAGTATAAGTAGAAGATTTACTATATAAAGGGCGTTCTCTTAGCTTTTAAATAGTTTTTCTTTTTATACTAATTTTTTTATTTCAGAGCAACTCTCTAAAATTCGTTATATAATAAATTAGTTAGACTATCCTTTATTACATTTTTATATTATTAGAATAATTATGTAAGTAAGTTACTATATAACCTTATATAATTACTAAAGTATTTAACTTAATATATACTTATACTTACTATGTTGAAGCAACCTATATATTATTTTTTATATTGTATTTCACAAGTGAGCTGCGCACCCAAGCGAGCTGCGCATCTTGGAATTCACCAAAATATCGAAATTTTCCACCTTAATATCTCAACAACCACTTAATGATAAATTCTAAAAATTGAAATTTGAGCTTTCATATACACATTACAGCTTTCATGAGAGTTGCATAAACATTGGTTGAGTAGTTTCTGAGATATAGCGATTTGGCTTCGTTTTGGCTCCTAAATCGTTATATCTCAGAAACTACTCAACCAATGTTTATGCAACTCTCATGAAAGCTGTAATGTGTATATGAAAGCTCAAATTTCAATTTTTAGAATTTATCATTAAGTGGTTGTTGAGATATTAAGGTGGAAAATTTCGATATTTTGGTGAATTCCAAGATGCGCAGCTCGCTTGGGTGCGCAGCTCACTTATGGAATATAATATTTAATTTTCTATTTTTATATTCTAAATACTATTAAAATAAAAACTTAAATAATTACTTAATTACTAGTATTTTATTTTAAAGTAGTTATGTTAAAATAGTTTATAATAGTATTAATATACTAAATTTATAAATAAACTTATAACTTACTTTTTATAAAATAAAGTTAACGTGTTTCATGGGTGAGTGGAACACTTAGGTAAGTAAAATATCTAAATACTAGCTTTAAACTTCAACAGCGAAATAAATATCAATACTATAAAAAATTAGCTTAATTCTAGATTTAGTAGAATTACTCTAAAACTAATACTTCTTTTTTATAGGTTTGTATATTGTATTTTACCTTACTATAGGCACTATAGTGTCTTTTTAATAGTAGACTATTCTTTACACTACTCTACCTAAAGAACTCTTTAGTCTTTTTTATATTACTATTACTTAAAGAAGCTATTAAATTTTCTGCTTTACTTATAGACATTATCTCTCTAGCTTTAATATATTTTCTTTTACGACTTTTATGCTTAGTTACTTTTTTATTTATCTAATAAAGAGTAGAGAGCTTGTTTTTTATTAATACTATTTTATATACTATCTTCTCAGCGCTTTTTTAAAGCTGATTAAGGGCTTCTAACATAAAAGCAAGTAATAAATCCTAGTGCCTTTAAATCTAATCACGAATTAATATAAATTAAGCGCTAATTTCGCGTGTATTATCTAGTATTTATAATTTCTATAAAGTCTCCTATAGTGGCTCTGGTGTAGGCGTATAAAGAACTATATTAATTTAGAATAAAATAATATTAGGGTCATAAGAGACTAAACCAGCTTCTTAAAAGCTTCCTAAAATATTATTCTCTATAAAGGCCTTATTATAAGCTATTTTAAAGGCTGGAAGGAAGTATTTTTTTATAATATATTAAACGTAGTAGCGTAATAGCTCACTAATCTATATACTATATACCTTCTTTAAAGACATAAAATAGCTTATATTAAGCAGCTACACTAAGTGCAACGAGTGTAATAGCATATAGAGAGTAATAATCTTTTATTTCTTATAAATATCCTAGAACTCTAATAAGTTATGGCTCTTGTGGCTGTTAATAATAAGTAATCTATACACCCCTATAATACGATCCTTTGTAAACTCATTAAAGTGCTTTAACCACGTAATACTAAGCTCATTATTAGTCTATCCATTATTGCTGAGGCTGATTTTCCAGCTACGAGGCAGGTTCTGCTCTCTAACCCAGGTATCAATATAGCATTTGCCCTTAAAGATGATAAAAGGTGGGAGTACCCACCCTAAAGTGTTAATAGCCTTTATTACTATAACCTAGTCTCTATTACCTGGCTGAATGAGTTTACGCCTTCCTCAACGTCTATTAGAGCTAGTTATAACCATCTCAGCTGCAATTACCCCCATCATAAAACCGGTCTCATTAAAGTTATAGGTATCTTCGTCCAGGATCCTATACATCTCCTTCGTCTTTTGAACTAGCTCAAACCACGCGTTAATAAGCTCTAGATCTTCATTCAAGGCTCACTGTCAATCATAGGCACGCGTAAGACACGTTTCTATCTCTAGCCTACGCTTAATAAACTCATCAACCCAGTTCTTACCAACATACTTCTCATCCCGTGCCTTTAGCAAGTTATCAGCCATTACACGTATCGCAAGCTTCGTGGCAGGAAATCCTCGTGAATTAAGGTCAAGGATACGTTCAACTATTGCTTCTTCTTCGCATAGAGTAAGGCGAGCTGATTTGGGTCGTGTTTTGGCGCGAGTAGGTACGCCCTTACGCGTGCACTATAAACTAGTCAAAGGCACCATATAAAGCCTTACAGCCTCACGCAGCTTTAATTCTTTATCCTCATTCATAGCCTGTAAGGCCATAAAGAGATTCGACTGAATTCGCGATTTAGCAGGATTATTGTTGGGTTACATTGTTGGTGTAAAGTTAGAGAGTTAATTTTTGGTGTTTAGGTGTTCCACTCACCCGGGTGTTCCGCTCACCCATGAAACACGTTATACTATTTTTTTTATAAATTATATGTTTAATTATATAGCTTTGGTTAATATTTTAAAAGCTATATTTATTATAGTATAGTAAATACTATTTTTTTAAGTTTTTTTTATACTTAGTTTACTATAACAAATAAAGTAGTAATAAAAAGTAAAATGTTATAATTAATAAATACTTTACGGAAGCGCCTATTAAAAGTTTCTGCCCGCGCTAAGCCCAAGAAAAGCCACAATACTTAGCGCGTCCAATTACCTGATTAGGCTAATAAGTACGTTATATATGTTCCCTTCCCTCCTTATACTCATTCCCACCTTCTAACTCAATAATTAATTTGATATGCCTTATTATCCTCTTAATCTATATCTGAATTCTCTCCTGTGAAAGCTCTTTCCAGCACTTTTCCCAGACTCGGATTGCTTCTGCGTGACTTTTTGGGGCACCCCTCTTTGTCATCTCTCTCTTCATCCAGTACCAGCATGGCTCGATAGCATTTAGGTCTGGAGAGTTACCACACTAAAGAAGCCGCTTAATCTGATACAGGCTATATACCCTTTGCTGAGCGACGTGAGCATGAGCAGGTGCCTTATCCTCTTAAACTACCGTATTTAGACGATCCTTTAGACACTCTTTTGTAAAGGGAATAAGCTTAGGTATTAACACTTTTGTCTGATACCTATACCAATCAACTCCGTTACTAGTTCGATGAGTTAGCTTTCCATTCTTTTGATTCCATCTCCAGATAGGCTTTTGATTACCTTTTGCTCTTAGACCTAGCCGTCTTATTCCCGTCTCTAGCTCCTACTGCTCTCGCATTATCGGCTTAAGAGTCTCATTCATCTTTTTTAGAACTTTTTCTGCTTCATCTTTTTCTTTTTTTGTCTCAGGCAACTAATAATAACAAGGGCCTTTTCAATCGTATGTAAAACAGCTCTAGAATATAAACTCTAAGTATCCTTTCCAACGCTCACGGATACAGCTTCGGATGAAAGCCTTGTCTGAAGTTCGCCATATCTGATAGCCTCCCCTCTGATGGAGTAACACGACAGCTGTTTCGTCTGACCAGATTACGTTCTTTTAGTCTTTAAGCGTCTAATCTTTATGCGCTAGACACTATTGTAATCGCTTTTCTTTCATCTTATTCATCAGTCCAGGCTTCCGCGTCGGTTTCGTCTTGTTGAAACCGAGAGCCTTTAGACATCGCCATACCGTTATAGGCGAGATGGTAGTACCTTGTTGGCTAAGCTCACCAGCAAGATCAGCACACGCCCTCTCTCATCCATATCGAGCGTACTTTTGTAGTAATTGCCTGCTTAACGTCCTCAGTCTGTTTCGTTGGACGTCCAGAACGGGGAGCATCTTGAAGGTATTCGTCTTTAATAACAAGTGGGATGTGGTTAGGGTCAAAACCCCGCTGGATCGCTCGGGCGTAGATATCGTTGATCGTCCGCTTTAAGAGGCCGGTTTTTTCAACAATTTCGGGAGTCGTTTTGCCTCTAAAAGGTGATTTTAAAGCGACTACCAACGCGCGCGTTGCTATATCAGTATTTAGAGCCATAATGAGATAAATAAGAGATGAATGGAGAGAAAATTTGCAAAAAGGCGATGCCAAGGTGTGCCAAGAAAAGTGGCTTTTTTAGCGTGGGCAGAAACTTTTGATAGGCGCTTCCGTATATAAAATATATATGTTTTTTTAGTATATATGTAATAGGAAGTTAATATAATAGTAAGTAAATACTAGTAAAATAAATTAAAGCTAAATTTTATTAAACTAAAATATAGGTAGTAAGCCTTTTATTTTATAACTTTAAATATTATTAAGGTGTAGGTATAACATAAGTATAATAATAATATTATACTTATATAATAATAGTACTATACTTATATAACAACAGTACTATACTTATGTTTTAAAGAATATTATATATAATAATATTTACTTAGGCGTTTTATATTATTATAATTTTTTTTAAATAGCTATTTCTAGCTATTAGTGTAAAAGCAATTTCTATATATATATATATAAAAATAGTATAAATAAACAAAATAATATTAATAATAATAAAAGTAAGTAAAATAGTAATAGTAAATATTATTATTATTATTAAAAAAAATATATTTTATAATAAAAGCTTACTGGTTCTCTAATTTTAAGACATTAAGTATAATATTTTTTAAAACTTATTTTTTTTATTAGTGTTTAGATAGTATTTGCCTGGCGTTAATATAACTTCTAATATATAAAATATAATTAATAACCTAATATATATTAGTACTCCTATTTTGTTTTAGTATTATTAATTTATTTAGTTTTTATTATTACTTACTTAACGTGCTAGCCTAGCTGTTAAACTTAAATAAAAAATCTATTTTTAATACTTTAAAAGAATTAATTAAACTACTTTTCTATATGTTCTTAAGAAAAGTAAAATAAAATATAAATACTATATTAAGTAATATAAGCTATATAATAAAATAAAGTTATTATTATTATTTTTTTTTTACTTTAATACTATTTTACCAAATGTTTACTAATAGTAATATTAATAAGTTTTAATTAAATTCTGTTTAAACATTAACTATTTTCTTGCTTAGCATAAAAGGCTAGTTAATAAATAGAATAGAAATTTATCTACTTAGTTTAGTAAAACTTTAGTAGTAGTATATTACTTATATATTAAGCATATAAAAGCAATAATTAACTAAAAAGCTAAGTAGAAATTCTAAAAAAAGTTAAAAGATAATAATATTTAGTTAACATAGCTAAATGTAATAGAGAAAATTACTTTTTTTATTAAAAGTATTATTAATATTATATAGTATTAAATTAGACCTTTTTTTTAAATAATATTTTAATAATATTTTAATAGTGTTTAAGCTAGTTTTCTTTTACTTAGTAATACAAATACAGTAAATAAAAAAGTTAAAAAAAAGAAAAGAAAAGAAAAGAAAAGAAAAGAAAAGAAAGAAAAAGTAGAGAAAAAGAAGAAAAATAATAATAAAAATAATAATAATAAGAGTTTAAAGCCTAGTACTTATGGCTTTTAGAAAATAAAAGCTAAATAAAAGTAAAGTACTAATAATATACTAAAAGATTTTACTTATAAAAAGTTTAAAGCTACTTATAAGTAGAAAGTTAATTAGAAAAAAAGTTATAAATTATAAGAGTAGTACTAGTATAGTAATAGAGAAGTAATAAAAAGATATTATATATATAATAAGTTTATAATAATTAAGTACAATTTTTTTCATTTAATTTTAATAGAAAAATAAAGTTTTATACTTTAATTCTTTGTATTCTTTTTAATAAAGTAACTTTTTACTTACTTTTAAAGTTTTAAATAAGATTTTAATTAATATCTTATTTTAATACCTACTTATTATACTATATAGACTAGCCTTTCTATTTAATAAAATATTTTAAAGTATTTTTATTTTTTTCTTTACTAGTAGTACTTTAATAATATATTAATTTTTTTTATTTTAAAGGCTTTAACATAAGCTCTTTTTTTCCTAAACAAGGAGTATAAAATTTAAGTAAAGAGATATTAAAAACAGAATATATTTAAAAACTAAAAAGTAGAAATAAGTAATATACTTGAATTCTAAGAAATTTAATAATTTAATATAGTTTTATAACAAGAGAAGAAAGTTTTTTACTTAGGTAATAAAGTTTTAAATTCTTAGTAGAAAATAGTACTAAGTTACTTACTTTAAAGAAATAAAGTTTATACTTCTTATTATAGTTTTATACCTATTATTTAGTAGCATTCTATTAGTGTTGTGTTATTAATTTTTTATTATAATATAAACATATAATTATATTAACTACTTTAAGTACTTAAATACTAAGTTTTAGCTTATAATTAAAATTTAAGTAAAACTTATAGTATATAAAGAATAAACTTATTTTAATTATAAGTTAATAAAAGTTATTATATATAAACTTTGTAAAAGAAAAGAGCTTAGCTTAATTACTTTATTTTTTTTATATAAGAATATAAGTACTATTTTAGAGTTTAATTCTACTATTTTATTTAATTATTAGTTTAAGGGTGGAAGGTAGTGTTTAAATAGTGCTAGATTTTTACTATATAATAAAAATTAGTTTAAAAGTAACTAGTAAAGATACTATTTTTATTAAAAAGAACCTCTTAAAGTAACTTAAAGAATTAAATAATTTTATATATAAAAAGGTTAGCTAAATTTACAGTAGTAAAGTTTTTAGTTATAGAAATATATTTTACTATTTTAGTATAATAATTTATAATTATAAAAATTATATTATAAATATAGGCTTTATAATAGCTTAATAGTAACTTTATAATAAAATTTATTAACTATTTTTAAAGTTTTTTTTAGCTAGAGGAGTAGTTGTAGCTCTTTATATAAATAATATTTAAATACCTTCATACATTTATATATGCTATAAGTATTAATATACTTTTTAATATTTTTCTTAATTTTAAACTAAAAATACTTATGTGTTAATAATTTAAGTGTTTTACTATACTTAAAATACTCTACTAAAAGGTTATTATAATAAATTTAAAGAAATTCTACTCTTAGAGTAGAATTTTTAAAAATATATAGCTATTTTTTATAGTAAAGTAAATTAAACTAATTAAACTCTTATAAAGTATTTTTTATATATTTGTTTTGCTATTAAGGTACTACTTAAATTCTTTTATTATATTTTTAAATTACTTTAGAGTCTGTCTTTTAAGGCTTCTAAATTATAATAATAATTAACTTAAAAAGCTACTTATATATATTCTTAGGGGTAATAACCTTTTTAACCTATATTTAAGTAATATAGTAGAAAATTACTATTTTTTTTTTATAAATTAAGCTTTACCTTAATAAAATAAAGGTATACATCTGTTAAGTTAACTTTATAAAAAAGTTAATTAAAAAAGATATTCTTTATAAAATAGAGTATATTTACTTTTTATTAAGCTATTTTCTAGCTATTTTTTAGCTTCTCTTTTATAGTTAGTAAGAATAAAAACTAGCTTTAATTCTTTAGTTATAATTTCTTTTATAAACTAAGTAATATAAGGTTAAAGCTTTTGTATATTACTTTACTAAACTTTAGTAGTTTTTATAATAATTTATTAGTAAGATTAGTCTTCTTTAAATGGTACTTAATTTTAAAATTATATAAAGTAAATAGTATTACCTAGTATGTTTATTTACTATTAAAAGTCTTAATATTTATAAAACTTTTTAAATTATTATAATTTATAAGAATCTTAAAATAAAATAATAAGCTTTTAATATAGTAGTATTAATATTTTACAGTATTTATAATTATGCTTAATTTAAAGTTATAAGTTTTATAATATTATTTTATAGCATATAACTTTTAAGACTAGAAGGTAATAAAATACTAATTACTATTATTAAACTTTTAAGAGTAAATTCTAGTATAGTCTTAGTTAATAGCATTTATTTCTAAATATAAAAAAAAATTAGGCTTATAATATTAAAAAAAAAAAGTTATTAAATATATAGTATAAAGTTTATGTTTTACTACTTTTACTTTTAGAGTTTACTTAAAATGTTCTATTTTCTTTCTATTTTAGGAGCCCTTTAAGAGGTTTGTAATAAAATAAATAATTACAAAAAAGTACTTAATAAAACACTTATAGAAATTAGTAAATTCTAAAAAAACCTATATATCTTAAAAGAAAACTAAAGTAGCTTAGTTAATAACTATTTTAATTTATTAGAAATCTATCTTTACACTATTAAAATAAATAATAAACTCTAGAAATTTAACTTTATTAGTAGTAAAAACATACTTCTTAAAATTAATAAAAAGTTTATACTATTATAAGCATTCTAGTATTTATTAAATATAATCTTAATAATTCTCCCTATTTCTTAAAAAAATAGGAATGTTATTAAGATAAATTATATAGAAGATATTAACTAGTCTTAATAGAGTATAGTTAATGTAGCTTTAAAAAATAATAAAAGTATTAATAAGTTTAAATAGTATTACTAGATATTTAAAGTAGCTATAGTATGTACAAAACGCTATTTTCTAGTTATTATCTAATTAAATTCTAATATAATAATAAGTATTTTTAAGGTCTAGTTTAGTAAATTTAATTAAGTTTACTAAATAATCTAGTATTTTACTAATTAATAGTAAAGTAAAATAGTTTTTTTTAGTAATTTTATTAAGGCCTTTATAATTAATATAGAGTTATAAGCTATTGTTTTTTTTAGAAAAAAAAATAATTAATGTGCTTACTAGGCTAGTACTATTTTATATTTAACTCTTTTATTTTATTTTTACTATATAATTATAAAGAACCTTAAGCTTTTTAAAGAAAAGATTATATAATAGTCTAAAAAGCATAGTAGTGTTTTCTTTTAATTTAATTATATAATTACTTTTATAGGATTTAAGTAGTACTTCTATAGTATTAGTAGAAATTAAAATTTTAAACCTTTAAAGCTCTAGAAAAAAAGTAAGAGTTATAAATTTTTTACTTTTTATAATAGTTATAACTTTAATAAGTATAGAATATATATGCTTTTTATGCTTAAAGAAGTTAACAAACTATTTAAACTCTTTAAATTAAATTATTTATATACCAATTATTTAGTACTATACCTTTATTTTGAAATTAATAATAATATATATTTCTTAAAGCCTAGAAAGCCTAAAGAAAACTTATAAAGCTATATTAATTATTTTATAAAAAGTAGTAGTAACTTCTTAAGTTTGTTTCTAATTATTCTTTATTTAAATTAGAATTTTATATACGTGTTAGTTGTACTCCTGTGTAGTATTTACTATATATAATATTAATAATTTAAATTTAAAAATCTCGTTAAAGCTTAGCTTTAAAGTAAATTTCTTATTAATAATATTTACTTACATGCTATTATTAAAGAGTATAGTAGTTACTATTTAAGTAGTTTAATTAATTTATATTTCTTTTTTTACTTAAATTAGTTCTTTTTTAATAATTAGTTTTTTATACTTAAAACTAAAGGTAAGCCTAGGTACTATTAGTTTTCTAGTATTTAAATAATATTAACTTTTATAACAAAAGTATTCTTTTTAGTCTTATTATATTATTTTTTTTATAGTTTACTTTTTAGTGTTTTTGCTTATAGTAGTAATAGTATTCTTTAGAATAGTAAATAATATTAACTAAGTAAAATAATATAATAATAGTTATAAAACATAAAATAGTTATTAACTAACTTATTTATTATATTTAATTTTAAAATGTAGTTTGTGTATAAGCTAAAAACTTAATAATTTTTATAAGTTATTTTCTAAAGTAGTAGCATGTTTAATAAGTTTTTATTAAGTTTTTAGAAACTTAAAGTAGTTTAAAAAAGCTATATAAATTTCTAGCTATAGCTTATTATACAAGTACATAACAAGATATTTTTATTTATAAAATAAATTAATTTAATTCTTTAGAGTAGCTAAACATACTATAAATTTATTTATTAATTTATTTTTCTTTTAAATAGTTCTAGAGTATAGTAGAGTTACTTATAACTTTTAATTAATAATACTTTTAATTTAATTTAAGAGGAACTTTATTATATAGTTTTATATATATACTATATTTTTATTTTCCTGCTCATACTATAACTATAGCTGTTAATATATTATCTTTAAATATTATAAGGTAAATATAATTCTTTAGTCTTTTAACTAAAACACTTATAAGTTTAGCTAAAAAGTAATTTCTAAATAAATTAAAAAGTCTTAATATTTCTATACTTCTTTTCTTTTAAATATTAGGATTTTTTTAATCTTAAAACTATACTAAGAAATTAACGTATAATTATTATTAGTATAATGTTTATATAGTAGTTTTTTAATGTCTTTTTTTTTAAAAGTAGTATATTATCTTTACTCTATTAGAAAGGCAATTAATAGAATTAATTTAGTATAAAAAAATAGTATTTATATATTATTATTTATAAGGTATTAAATTTACTTTTTTATTTTATAACATAGATGCTGTTCTTTTTTTTATAAAATAAATTTATTATATTATTTTTTTAAGTTAGTAATTCTTTTGTAAATAGAAAGAATAAAAGTTAATTATTTAAATTATACTATTTTAGACACTATTATAGTTTTATTTATTAAAATAAATTAGCTAAAATCTATTACGACACCTATACTATAAAAACAGTAAAAAAATATAATTAAAATTTAGATAAGTAGTATATACTAAGCTACTATTCTTAGAAATAAAAAAAGAATTTAAAATTATAATAAAAAGTTAATATAGCAGTAAGTAAATACTAATAAAATAAATTAAAACTAAATTCTATTAAATTAAAATATAAATAGTAAGCCTTTTATTCTATAATCTTAAATATTATTAAAATATAAGTGTAATATAAGTATAATAATAATATTATACTTATATAATAATAGTATTACACTTATATAATAGTAGTATTATAGTTATGTTTTAAAGAATATTATATATAGTAATATTTACTCAAGTGTTCTACATTATTATAATATATTAATACTTAAAAAAAAATTAGTTTATAAAAAAGTTACTTTTACTATTAAAGCTATTTACTTACTTTTTATATAATAATAGACATTAATTTACTACTTAAAACTTTTTTATAAATTATTATAAAAAAGTATATATTAAGAAAAAAAATTTGCAATTAATTTTTATACTTTAAATATTATTAATATAGTAACTTAAATTACTTAATTACTAGTACTTTTTTTTTAAAGTAGCTATATTATAATAGTTTATAATTAAAATTATTATTATAAGTTATTAACTTACTTACGTAATTTATACTAGTAACTAGTTATTTAATTAATTAAGTAACTATAATTAGTTTTCTTATGTCTAAATTAAATAGCTTGTTAGACTTAGTAGAAATAAGTTAAACTTAATAAAAATAGAAAAAGTAATATAGTAAGTAGAAATTTAATAAAATAGTATTAAACTATTTTACTTAAGATATGAATCTTAATTTTAAAGTAACTACAAAAAATTAAAAGTAACTATAAACTATTTAATACTCTATACTTATAGTAAATTCTTTATGTGTATATTATATATTAATTAAAAGTATATTAAATACTGCTAAAAAAATTAGTAGGTAATAGTTCTTTAATTTTCTTAATTTATTACTATTTATTCTATATCTTACTATAGTAAATTACCTAATTTTACTAAATTATTTATTTAAATACTATTTTTTATAAAACTTGAACTTACTTTAGAGTACTTTTTTTAAATTTTTTTTTTTTTTTTTTTTTTTTTTTTTTTTTTTTTTAGTTTACCTCTACTTTTTAGTATTACTTATATATATTTTTATATTATATTTTTTATAATAACGCTTTTTTAGCTGTACTTATATTTTTATTATAGTTTATAATATTATTTCCTTTTTTTAAGCTTTTAGTTTAAAGGTTATTTTATTTTTTTTATAAGTAGTATAAAAAAAGTTAGTTTTTTATATAAAAGCTAAGATTATAAAAACCTTTTATATCTTTCTTATTTTTTTTAATTTTCTAAAAATAACTTGAGTGGAATTGTTTTTAATATAAGCTTATTATTTAGTAAAAAGAGTTTAAGAGCATAGTTATTAAATACTGTCCTCTTATTCTTATTAGTAAAAAAATAATTATGTTTACTTAATAAATTTATTTTTTAAGTAATATTCTAAGTATATTAGTTAAAATATTTTATGTAATTTTATAGTATTATAGTTCTTATGGAATTATTTAAACAAAAAAAAACTTTATTAAATACTTAAGTAAGTATAAAATAAAAAGCTAGAAATTTATAACTATTAGTGTTACCTTTACTTTTAACTAGTTTAAATAAATTCTTAAAAAAAAGAAATATTCTAGCATAAGCTTACCTTAATTAATAAAGTTTATATAATAAAAAAAAAAGTAAAATTGTTAAAATTAATTTAGCATACTATTATTTATAGCATCTAGTATTATTTTACTTTCTTTTTTTAGTTTTAAGTAAAACGTTTTATATTATTTGTATTTATTAAATGTAGTTCTAAAGTAAGTGTTTATTAGCTTATTTAATAATACTAGTTAATTGGCTTTAAACTATTTTTTAAGCTTTTAACTAGCTTTTACATATTATTTTTAAGTTTATAGTTTTTTATTTAATTAAGTACTTTTACTAACATTTAAATTATTAGTAATTTAATTTTTTTTAGACTTTATACTTAGTAGTATCTTCTTTAAGTTTAATTCTTATTTCTATTTTAGTATTTAGTAGTGCTAGTTCTAGTAATAAAATATAAAAAACTAAATAAATTCTTATATTCTTAAGTAGTTATAGTTTATAATTTATAGATTTTATTTATTATTTTACTTTAAATAGTTTCAATTTAATGTAATTTAGTTTTCTTAATAGTTGTTTAGTTTTCAAATTTTTTTATAGTAAGAAAATTTTATTTTCTTTTTTAAAAATTAGTTTCTTAACTTTAGATTTATCTTTAATTTATTTGCTAAGATTTTTTTTTTGGTAATTTTTTATACAATTTCTTAATAAAGTTATTATAGTTTTTTAGCTTTTATTTTAATAAATTCTAATATTTTATTTAGTTTCTATAGTTTTTACTAAACTGTAGGCTTATAACTATAGTTTATAAAGAATAGTAATTCTCTTATAATATATAACTTTATAGAGTTATATATAAACTTAGCTATTAGTAATAAATTAAATTAATTATTTTATTATTTATTAACGTACATTTATAAGTATTATTCTAATGTTTAGTTTCGTTATTTTGTTTATTTATTTATTTATAAATATAATACTGTTAAAACATAGTATTTAGTTTCTAGCTTTTATATAAACATTTTTTAGAATATTAATATAAATAGTTTATTTTTAGTTATAATAAATTCTTATGGCAATTTATATTGTACTATTAAAAATTTAATAAATATAATTACTAATTTATTTACTTTAACTTCTATATATATTAGTTTAAAGTATGTATATTTTATAAGTTAATTTATTATAACTAGTATCATATTATACTATTAGCTTTAGAAGGTAGTTGTTGTTAGTATTTTTATAATAAATTAAGTAAAGAAATTAGTTACATAAGTCTATATTCTTTATATTATAATACTTTATTCTTTTTATACTTAATGCATTCTAAAAGAATAGTTCTAACTTTTTTCTAAATTCCTAGAATCTAGAAATGTCTGTTGACTTGTTCTATAGTTTTCTTAATTTCTTAATATTTATGTATTTTAGCTAAATGTTACTCTTTAATAAGTTTAGTCTATAATAATTTTTAGTATAAAAATAGTTCTATTTTTATGCTACTATAGTTATTTTTTATTATATTTTTAAATTATTTTTTACTATATATTTTTAATAATAACTACTATTTTAATATCTATTTATAAGCTTTTTAAGAATTTGTTTTTGTTTTTACTTAAGTATTATATTATAAATTTCTAATATATTCTTTATATAGTTTACTTATTAACTAAATATATTAACTACTATATTCTCTTTTCCTAATTTATAAAGTATTTAGAAATTAAAAGTTAATAGTAATTTCTACTATTTTACTTATTATTAATTTAATTTCTTTATTATTATAAATGTTGCTAAGTTTTTATAGTTTAAATATATAATAATTTAGTATTTAGCTTCTTTTAAGTATGCTTTTTATTTCTTAAATACTTAAACTATAGCTAACAGTTTTTTATTATATATATTATAGTTTAACTTAATAGTTATAAGTTTATAGAATAAAAAGTCTACTAAGTGTTTTTATTTATTATTTTGTATTTATAATAAAATAGCTTTTATAGCTTTATTTAATGTGTTTATATATATTTCTATTAAAAGTTATAAATTAAATATTTTTAATATTAGTAGTTTTTTAAATATTTTTTTTAACTTTATAAAAGTATTATTTTCTTATTATTTCTACTTAAATAGTTAATTTTTCTTAAGTAATTCTGTTAAGAGTGTTGTTATTTTTAAGTAGTTTTAATAAATTATTAACAAAACTCTATAAATAAAAAAAAAAGAATAAACTTTTTTAGTATTTATTAGTATTAGCTAAAATAGAATATTTTTAGTTTTATTTAAGTTAACTACTATTCTATTTTAAAATATTAAGTACTTTAAAAACTTAACTTCTATTTTATAAAACATATATTTTGTGATTTAAAAATATAGTTTGTATTTCTTACACTTTCGTAATACTTTTTTAGTATACTTAATATATTCTTTTAGCATTCTGTTTATATATACTAGCATATTATTAAAGTATGCTATTATGAATACGTTTAAATATTCTCTTAGTATATAGTTAATAATTATCTAGAATATTGCTAGTGTATTTGTAAATTTAAATAGTATAACTAAATATTTAAATAGTTTATATTTTATTTTAAAAGCTGTTACCTATTTATGTTCTTTAGCTATTTTTATTTAATAATATCTATTTTTAATATTAAAGAGACTAAACTATTTAGCTTTTTAAAGTTTATTTATAAGTTCTAATATTAGCAGTATAAAATAGTAATTTTTTTACTATTATTTTATTAAAATATTAGTAATTAATATAGAGTCTTAATTTCCTTTTTTTTTTTAGCATAAATAGTATTAGTAATGCTAATTTGCTTTTACTTATTTATATATATATTTTTCTTAAGTTATTATTAAAATATTATTATAACTCCTTTTATTAATTAATAAATAGTTAATATAGTAGTCCTAGTTTTAAATCTATTTTTTTAAATATAATTTTATAGTTTTAGTTTTAGTTTTAGTATTCTAGTAATTGGTTTTTAGCTTTCTTAAAAAACTATTTTCTAAATTCTTTTTAGTATTTCTTTAGTATAATAAATGTAGTATTATTATAACGGTGCTGCTTACTTTACTTGCTATAAGCTATATAATATTATAACTAGCTACGCTAGCTATAATTTAGTATAAAGCTTAGAGTATAACTAGCTTATGCTTAAGTTATATACTATTTTATTTAGAAATAAATTCTCTTTATACCTCTTCTCTTTCTATCTTAGTATAGCTGAAATAGAGTTAATTTATTTTATTAACCTATATCTATACAATAACACGTGAAGACTATGCTTGTTATTATATTATACTAAAATTACTTTTATTTAGCTAGATAACGGTAGTATAATATTAAGGTTAACCTATATAATTAATTTAAGCATTTAATTTATTAATAACTGCTTTTAGAGAATTAATTATATGACTATACTAAGTTATTAGTTTATTAAGCATATAATCTTTACTAGAAAGCCTTATAGTAATAGGTAATTAAAACTTTAAATAATAGTCTATATAAGCTCTGCGTAGTAGGTCTTAAGAGTAACTTAATAAGTAACTAAAAAACCTACAGTAATAGATAATCTATTTATTAGATTAAAAGAAAACTATAAGAGCTTTAGCAAACCCCTTTTTTATTATCTTTTTTATACTAGAAAAACTAACTTCTATAAGCACTATTAGCTTATCTTCTTTTTACTAGAAAAACTAACTCCTATAAGCACTACTAGCTTATTTTTTTTATACTAGAAAAACTAACTTTTATGAGCACTACTAGCTTATCTTTTCTTTACTAGAAAAACTAATTCTTATAAACACTACTAGCTTATCTTCTTTATACTAAAGAAACTAACTTTTATAAGTACTACTAGCTTATTTTCTTTATACTAGAGAAACTAACTTTTATAAGCACTACTAGCTTATCTTCTTTATACTAAAAAATCTAACTTTTATAAGCACTACTAGTTTATCTTTTTTATACTAGAGAATTAGCTAATTACTTTATCCTGCTAGGGGCTAGAAGCTTTATATATATATAAAAATAAATAAATTAAAACTATAGAAAAGCTCTCCACGCTAGAGATAAAAGTTAATTCTAAGATAATAACTACTAGTAATAACTATATATCTATTTTTATGTCACTTAGGTGCACTGCTATATACTATTTTAATAATATAATTAAAGAAAACTATACTATTAAGAAGCTCTATATTTAGGCATAATATAATAAGAAATTCTTTATAGCTATTATTAAGAGTACTACTTAAAAAACTAATATCTATAAGCTTTAGAAGATAAAGGTTACGCTTTCTACCCTAATAATTTTTAATTAAGTAATAATTACTAGAGCTAGTAAGTAAGCTACTTAGGAGAATATTATTTTATATATATATATATATATATATACAAAGAGTCCTGCTAACTAGTACCTCTTAATACTTATATATATAATAAAAAAGAGTAAGTAGCTAGTTAATTATTAGTATATAATAAAACACTTTAAAAAAAAATATAGTAATCTATATAAAAGACTTAATGCTTACTATAACTTCTAAAAGCTCTACCTTAAAAATCCTGCTAACTTTATTATATTTTAAGGTAATTTCTTTTATTTAGCTTAAGAAAGTAGCCTGTCTATAAACTAATAAGTAAAAGAATTTTATAAAAAGCTTTTAAATACTCTACATATATAAATAAGCATCTATTAATAATAGTATTATAATTAGTATAATAAGTATATAGACTTAGCTTAAGACTTTACTAAAGAGCTAGCTTATAACCTAGATACTACTTAGTATAATACTTAAGGCTTTATAGGCGCCTTATATAAGGCAAAAGACTATCACAAAATAGAAAAGAATTTAGAAGTAATAGAGGAGGATAATAAGGCAGCTTTAAAAATAAGAGTAGTATAGAAATTAGTAAAAAGAAGACTATAACCTAAAGACTTAAAAATAAGCCTTTTTTAGAAAGGTGTAATATAATAGTATTATTTACTCTACTTACTATAGGCTACATAATATTATAACTAGCTATATTAATTATAATCTAGTATAGAGCTTAGAGTATAGCTAGCTTATACTTAGACTATATACTACTTTATTTAAAAATAAGCTTTTTTTTATATCTCTTCTCTTTCTATCTTAGTGTAGCTAAAATAGAGCTAATTTATTTTATTAATCTGTATCTATACAACAACACGTGAAGACCATACCCGTTATTATAATTATAAAGTATAGTTTTTTTTCATTTATATTATTACTTTTTACTATTTATAGTAGTTGTTTCTAATTTCTATGGTTTTTTTTAATTAATTATTAGGTTCTATTATACTAGCTAGTTTTATTTTAAAATAAATCTTTACTGTCTAAATTTATGATTTTAATATAACAGTTATTTTTATAACTTACTACTTAAATAGTTATATTCTATATTTCAAATTTAATTAGATTTTCTTTAAATATTATTAGACTATTATTTATGCATTTTACTTATATAAGTTTATTTAAAACTTTAGTTAGTATTTAGTATCTTTATATTTATTTATTTAATATTAATATTTTGTTCGTTTTATTATTTATAAGTACTAGAGTTTAGTTACTATCAATATATACATCTATATATAGCTTATTTTCTTTTTTTTTGTAGTCTAGTTATGTGTATATAAGTACTATATTTTTTCTAACTTATTATTAACTTTTTAGTAGCTTAATTATAGTCTACTAGCTTTCTAGTTTTTTATATATAGTTAATTTCTAAATAGTAGTTATTTTTTTAGTATTTCTTTTTTAAATTTATAAATTAAATATTTTTAAAGCTAATATATATTTTTATTAAGTATTTTATATATGTTTTTAGTTTTAGTTTATTTTCTATAATTCTTACATTTCTATTCTAAGAAATATTCTTAATATGTGAGTTTTGTATGTAATTTTGTAACTAACTATTTTTCTTAATAGTATTTAGCTTAGCGTTGTTAACATTTTAGTTAATATTTATTTTATATTAATTATTTATATTTATTTAACTTTAAATCTTATAATTTATTTTTAAGTTTGTGTAAATTAATTTTTATTAATAATTAAATTTCTTCTTATATGCTAATTATTAGAGTATTTTTCTTATTCTTAGTTTTTTTAACATGTATAACATGTTTTGCCTATTTATAGTTTAAATTAGTATAAGTATTTTTTATATATATTTAATATTTTTATTTTATTTATAGTATTATTGTCCTGTATTTATAAAATTAATAAAGTAGTTTCTTTTTTTTTAAATATTTAATAAATAATAATATATTATATAAATTATAACTAGTATAAGTTTTTGTTTATAAATTTCATTTATTTATATAGCTAGTTTTTATTTACTTAGTTTTTTATATTATTTATTTTCTACTAATTATAGTATTTATTAGTATTAGTATATTTTATTTTCTATAATAATTTTCTAGTACTTAGTAATATAGTATTTTTTTAGATAGTACTTTAATTTATATATTTAATAATATTTTTAGTATATTTACTATATAATTATTATAGACATAAGTTCTTTTCTTTTTTTCCTTTTTAAATTTTTTTTATTTAAACTTTTAGTTTTTTTTTATAAAAGAATTCTTTTTTCTATTTTATAATTTTACAAAATTTTTATGTTTTTTTTATTAGTTTCTACATTATACTACTAAATTACTACTTTTTATATTATAAAAACTATTGTATTAAGTTGTTTTATTAAATAATTTTTTACTTATTAATATAGTATTTTATATTTTTATTTAAAGTATATATAGCTTCTATAAATTTAATATTATTTTTATTAAATTTTTTATATAATAATTTTTATTATTATTTAGTTTTATGTTTATTTTATTTAAATTATAGTTACTTTAATTTCTTTTAGTACTTTAATTTAAACATAAGCTTTTTTAATATTTAATTATTATTATTTATTATAATAGGCTAGAGCCTAGGATAGTTAACTAAGATAGTTATCTTAGCTTTAACTCCATGCGTAACCACGTAACCTTAGCGACTTAGTAGGGGTTAACTATTAAGTCTCTATAGCGTATATAGTTAACTCTTTATTAAATCTACTTTATTTTACTTAATTACTATTATTAGCCTGGATTCTTATATTTGGATTTAATTAACTCTATTTTTCGTAGAGGCTGAGAGGCCTTTGGCAGTATAATTAACCTTATAAAAAAGTAAGAGACTTTCTAGTATTAGGGAAGCGCTATTTAGTAGTATATTAAGCATTAATAAATACTAATAACTACTTAGTATCTACACTAATAGCCTGAGTGATGAACCTGTTTAATATAGGATATAATAATAAATAGATTAACCACAAACTACGCCGGTTACTTGCTTTATAAGGGTTAGAAGTTCTAGCTATTAAAGTAATAATAAACTAGGTAGAAATTAAACTTAATAACTACCCTATTTAGCGTGATAAAGGGAAAGCTTTATTTTTAGCTAATAAAACTAATAACAGCACCTCACTTAAGAAGATTATAAACGTGTTATAAGTAATATCTAAAAAACTAACTATACTAAAAGGTCATAATTCCCTATTAAGGCTATTCTTATAGGTTTTAGTAATAATACTAGTAACTTCCTTTATGCTAACCCTATAACCAGTAATTAAATTAGTAGTTAAACTATTTAATTTCTCTAAACCCCCTATATTTAATAGTATATAGTTTTTTTACTTTATGTTTAAGTATTAAGCTAAGGCTAAGTTATGATTTAATAGATACCATATAGGCAGTAAAGAAGGACAGATAGACTATCTTTTTTAGTATTTAAAGAGATAAGTAGTATAAACTGTTCTTTTATAGCTCTCTAATTAAAGAAATAATACTACCCTTAAAGTAATATAGGCGTTTATAGACTCCTAGTTTAAAAACTAGTATTAAAGGTAAAAGTCTCTAGATAAGCTGTAAAGCATGAAATAGAAAAAAAAATTAATAAGAGAGTACTACATAGAGTTTAATAAGAAACTACTACTAGTAGAAAGTAATTAGCTAGATAAAGATATAAAGAAAAATATATTTACTTAGGGATTAAATAGAAAGCTCTAGAAGTATATTACAGCCCTTTTAGTAACATTAAGCTTTAAAGAGTATACTTAGGAAGTAATTCATGTTAATAACAACCTTATATAGATTATATTAAGTAACTATAAGACTGCTATGGCTATTTATATAATACTGTTTATACTAATATTTAAACTAATAGATTAGAAAGTAATACTCACGCGTGTAGGGGCAGTAAAACTATAGGATAACTAATCTAAAATACTTTAAATAAGCTAAAAGGAATTTAACCAGCGCTATAAGTAAGACTTCTATTATTAATACAATTCTTCTAGCTATATAAAGAATAAGTATAAATATATAAAAGTAAATTAGTCACGTCTAGTCACTATAGTATTAATAAAGACTAGATAAATAGACGCTAATAAAAGAGACAAAGAAGATAGAGATAAAGAAGAAAAAGAAGTATTAGAAAAAGAATAGTTTTTACTTACTGTCATAAGCAGGGGCTCTTAGCCGAAATAGGTAAGATAGTATTATAAAGAAAATAGCAAAAGTTCCGAAATATATATATAAACATAGACTTTATTACTATATACTTATTAATCAATCAGATAAATATCGCATACATAATAATTAATACTAGGTATTTATATTATGGTTTTATGAGCTTTATTTTTACTGTTAAAGTTTATTTAGCATGTATTAACATAGCCCTATAAGGGGTTGTTAGAGTATATAGAAAATCTAAAAAGGTTACCTAGATTATATAAATTAACCTTAATGTTAAAGGATATACTGAATGAGCTTATATATATATTATTAATAATATACTTAAGTTTAATCTTATCTTAAGCAGACTTTAAATAAACTAAAATAATATTACAATCACGCCAGTAAAGAAATCGTTTTATATTCATACTTTAGAAATAAGAGTTTATAGTAAGAAAGGGAAGAAACTATATTAATAAAAGCTAATAGAGATTAGCGCAGCTACGTTTTTAATATAAATAAATAAATTAAAAAGAAAAAGTAAAATACGTATCTTTATAGTATTATTAGCAGATATTTAAAAGGCCTTAGTATTTAAACTAAAGCTAGATCTTAGAATACTACTTCCTAAGGCCTATCAGAAGCACCTAAAGCTGTTTTTAGAGAAGAAAATAAACAAGCTCCTATTGCTATAAGGTCCTAGAATAAACTATTATATTAAACTTAAAAAGATTAATAAGAAGAACCCTAAGGTCCTATAGGGACTGCTGTATAATATATTAAGAGAAAAACTACTAGTATTATAAAAAGAGTTAATACTGCTACTAGAGAAGAGCTTTATTTATATAAATAACTTCCTAGCTATAGCTTTAGTACTATTTATATATAAGCTTAGTAAAAGTCTTTACTTTTATATTAACTACCGCGCGCTTAATAAGATTTTTAAGAAGAATAAATATTCTCTTCCCTTAATCCATAAAACACTTAGCTAGATTAGTAAAGTAAAATAATATATTAAGCTTAACATTTCAGCAGCCTTCTATAAGATTTATATTATAAAAAGAAACGAATAGCTAACGGCCTTTTATATAAGATTTAGACTCTTTAAATAGCTGGTTACACCTTTTAGACTAGCAGAAGCCTTTAGTATGTTTTAATAGTATATAAACTAGACTGTATAGAAGTATCTTAATAAGTTTTATTTAATCTTTCTTAATAACGTACTTATCTATTTTTTAGGCTTACTAGAAGAGTATTGCTGATAAGTTAATTTAGTACTAGAGAAACTTAACGCCGCAGGTTTATATCTAGATATTAAGAAATATAAATTCAAAACTAAGAGCATAAAATATCTAGAGTTTATTATTAAAGTAGGGTAAGGAATTTAAATAGATTCTATTAAAATAAAAGTAATTACCAAGTAGCAGCCTCTAATAACTGTAAGAAAAGTTAGAAGTTTTCTTAAATTTATTAATTTCTATTATTAGTTTATTAAGTCTTTTTCAGAAATCGCCGCCTTACTTATAAGACTTATAAGTAATATACTGTTCTAATAGACTAATAAAAAGCAAATAGCATTTAACAAACTAAAGGAGATTTTTATATTAGAACTAATACTAGCCCAATTTAATTCTAATTATAAGACTGTCTTAAAAGCTAACTCTTTAGGTCACACAATTAAAGAAATTCTTTTATAATACGGTGATAATAGTATGCTGCGTTTATATATATACTTTTTAAAAAAAAATATATCTATAGAGTATAATTATAAGATACATAATAAAGAACTCCTTATAATTATTCGTTGCCTAGAGGCATAAGATGCTGAATTACGGTCTATTAAAAAGTTCCGGGTTATTACTAATTATAAAAACCTTAAGTACTTTATAAGGCTTTGAAAATTAAGTAAAAGATATACGCACTAGTAGTTATTCCTTAGCTAATATAATATAGAGATTTAATATAGGCTAGAAAAAGAAAATATATAAGCTAATATACTATCAAGACATAAACAAAATTATCTAAGTAGAGAAGATAATAAAAGACTAAAGAGCTATATAATTCAGCTATTAAAGCTAGTAATTATATATTAAAAAAAAGAGCTTAAATTAAATAATAATAAACAAGCAGTATAGACTTTCTCTACTTAAATTAGTCTTTTAATAATTATAGAAGATAGCATAACTAAAGCCTAGGAATTTTATGCCTAGAAGTCTTATAATAAGCTTAAATAAAGATGGCATAATACAGTACTAGATAATAAAGTATATATAAGAGTAGTATAGGCCCTCTATAATTAGGAGTAAAGATTTCTTTTAAAACTTAAACTAAAAGTTTCGCTAGCTAAGTGCATAATTAACGAAGATAAGACTCTTTATTATTAGAATAAAAAGTAGGTGCCTGACTTAGAGCTATTAAGAATATTAATTATCTATTAAATTTATTTATTATAAGTGATAGGACACCCAGGACGGTAGAGCATCTATTTAATATTAATAAGAGATTACTTTTAGCTAGGAATATTAAACTATGTATAATGTTATATTTAAAACTATAATGTTTATAGCTATATAAAGTTATAAAGAGATTATTAGTAAGAGCTGTTACTCCTATTACTTATTTCCAATCATATTTAGAAAGAGATCTTAATAGATTTTGTAACTAAATTACTAGAAAGTAACAGCTATATAGTCTTACTAGTAATTATTAATAGGCTAAGCAAGGACATAACTCTCTACTCTCTTTTAAACATAGATATTAAGATAGTAATATAGGCTTTTATTTATAAGGTTATTACTTACTATTAGATTTCTAACGCTATAATATTTAATTACGGCAGCTAATTTATCAGCAAGTTCTAGACTAAGCTTTATAAAATTCTAAAAATTAAAAGGCAATTATCGACAGCATTCTATCCACAAACAGATAGTTTAATAGAAAGAATAAATAGTATAGTTAAGGCCTATCTTTAAGTGTTTATTGTGTGGGACTAAGTAAACTAGGTAAAGCTCTATCTAATAGCTAAAATTATAATAAAAAGAAGAAACACTATCTTAATAAAAATAAGCCTATTCTTTCTTTAATATAAATATAATATAGAACTGCTGTAAGTGGATATTAAAACTAGGCGTAATATAACAGCTCAAGACCTAAAAGCTAATGCTAAAGAAATTATAGGAAAACTAAAGAAATATATTAACTTAGCACAAGCAACTATAGCTAAGGTATAGTAAAAATAAAAAAGATAAATAAACTAATATTAGAATAAAGCCTTATAACTATATGTTAGAAATAAGGTATAGTTGAAGCTCAATAACTAACTCTTCACTAGACAAAGAAATAAGAAGCTAGACTAAAAGAATGCTAAATATACTATAGAAAATATAATTAGCTTATACACTATAAAGCTAAATACGCCCCCAGGGCTAAACCTAATATTTTATATAGATAGACTATAACTAGTAAGTAATAACCTATTACTAAGCTAGCCTATAAACAACCTTTAGCTACTATTAATTTAGATAGATAACTATAAAGAGCACGTAGTGCAGGATATTGTTACTAAGATATAAATTAGACAAGAGCAAGGCCACTAGCTATAATATAAAGTAAAGTAAAAAAGCTATATATTAATAACTATAGAGCTAGTAAACTAGCTAGAAGATATAATAGTATTAGACTATTAAAAGGAGTATATAGCGTCTCTGTAAAGAGACAGATATAAACTCTTACTAGTAAATTATTAATAAAAGCTTTAGAAAAAGCTATAGTAAATAGAACCTAAGATAGGTTTATAAAGGCTTTTAAGTAAACAGTTCACCAAAAAGCCCCTACCTAGTCTATAAAAAAGGGAGTAATATAATAAGCTAGAGCTTAAAATAGTTAATTAAAACAGTTATCTTAGCTTTAACTCTATGCGTAACCACGTGACCTTAGTGACTTAATAGAGATTAACTATTAAGTCTCTATAGCATATATAGTTAACTTTTTATTAAATTTACTTTATTTTACCTAATTACCATTATTAGCCTGGACCCTTACATTTATAGTTTTTAATAAAATGCTTTTATTTTCTATATTTAAAACAAACTTTACGTATATAACATTTTATTTACTTTTTTATTTTTTATCTATATTTATTCTATTAATGTTTATTTTATTATATATTTAGTTATTTTTTTTATTTTCTTTAAGTACTTATACTATTATTTTAGTATATTATTTTTTTCTTATTTACGTTAATATTAGTAATTATTAATAGTTATAGCTTTTTTAATAATTTCTTATAATTTTATTTTTAACTCTATTTTTAAGTACTTTGTAATATATTATAATTAGTAGTTAATTATTTTATATAAGTTATAACTAAAGTTATTTAAACTTTATAGTATATTTAGCTACTAATTTTTTTTACTTAAGGAATTAAAGTCTTTAAATAGCGTTTACTTTCTTATTAATTTCTTTAAATATAACTATTATTTTTTATTTAAAAGCTTTATAGTTTTTAAAGGTTCTTTATATATTATTACTATAGTTATTAAGTTCTACTAGTCTAAAGTTAAATTTTTTATAAGTAGTTTAAACTATTTTATAGTTTATTTTTTTATATTTATTTCTACTACTAGAACTTGATTTTAGTTAGTAGTAAATAAAGCTTAGTTAAATTAATAGTATAAAGTTTATTATTACTATAAATATTTTGAGTTTTTTTTAGTTACTATTAAATTTTATAAAAAATTTTTTTTTTGCTATATTTTTCTTTATTAGCTTACTTATATTAACTTGTTATTATATAATAACTAAAGCCTGTTATAATTCTTTAATAGCTTGACTTTATTATTATATTATTTATTAAATAGTTTTACGTCTAAATGTATTATTAGTAGTAGATAATAGTTTAGCTATTAATTTATTTTTACTACTACTTAACTTACTACTTAAATAAAGTACTTTTTTATATTAAGTTATTATAAACTATAACTAGGTAGTTTATTATTAGAGTTTATTTAACTACTTTTTTCACTTTTTTAAAATAATAGTTATAATATTATAAGTTACTAACTTACTTACGTAATTTATACTAGTAATTAGTTATTTAATTAATTAAGTAATTATAATTAGTCTTTTTATATTTATATTAGATAGCTTATTAGACTTAGTAAAAGTAAGTTAAACTTAGTAGAAATAGAAAAGACAATATAGTAAATAGAAATTTAATAAAATAGTATTAAACTATTTTACTTAAAGTATAAATCTTAATTTTAGAGTAACTATAAAGAATTAAAAGTAACTATAAACTATTTAATACTTTATACTTATAGTAGATTCTTTATACATATATTATATACTAATTAAAAGTATATTAAATACTACTAAAAAAAAGTAGGTAATAGTTTTTTAATTTTCTTAATTTATTACTATTTATTTTATGTCTTGTTATAGTAAGTTATCTAATTTTACTAAATTATTTATTTAAATACTATTTTTTATAAAACTTGAACTTACTTTAAAGTACTTTTATTTATAAGTTTTGTTTTTTTTTAATTTATTTCTACTCTTTAGTATTACTTATATATCTCTTTATACTATATTTTTTATAATAATAATTTTTTAGCTATACTTGCATTTTTATTACAGTCCGTAATAATTATATACTAAATTTATAAATAGTTTTATAGTTAACTTTAAATAAAATAAAGTAGAATATATGCATATTATTAGTATATAATAATACTTAAAAAAATTAATTTATAGAAATAGTATTAATAGTATTAAAAAGTAATAAAATAGTTATTTACTTTTTATATAATAAGTATTTATTTAGTACTATAAATAATTTTATAACATATTATAAAATAATGTATATTAAGAATAGAAATTTTAATAAGCTATTTTTATACTCTAATACTATTAATATAGTAAACTAAATTACTTAATTATTAGTACTTCTTTTTAAAGTAGCTATATTAAAATAGTTTATAACTAAGTAAATATACTAATATTACAAATAAATTAACTAACTTTATAAAAAAAAATTATACTCTTTTTATAAGCTATATAAAGACTCTAAATATTAAAGTATATATATTTATAATAGTATAACTAGTGCTATTTTCTTAAGTCTTTTTTTATATTTAGCTTACTATAATAATTTCTTAAGTAGTAAAAAGTAAAAAGTTATATATAATAAATACTTTATATAAAATATACATTTTTTTTTAGCTTATAGTAAAAATTCTTAGATTTAGACTATAGAAATTATACTAGTTAAAAAAAAAAGCTTAAAAGTAGAAATATTAAATAAAAGATTTAATATTTTTTATATAATAGTTTTTTCCTACCAAAAAGTATTTAAATTTATTTTAAATTTTAAGTTTGTGTTATGCCTTAACTATAGTATTATAGTTAATAATAAGTAAGAGTTTATTATAGGTAATAATTATAAATAAAAAGTAGTAAACTAACTAAAAGAAAATTATTAGCTATTAGTAAAAAAACACGCACAAAAACTTAATACTAGAATAAAAATAGAATAGATACTTTAGAAAACTAAGTAAAAAATAAAGCTTTTAGCTAATATTATTAAAATAATTAATAAAGCTAATAGTAAAGAAAATATGTAACGTTTTATATACATAGTTACAAGTATAATAAGTATAATAAATAGTAATAAAAACTTAAAACACTAATTAAAGCTTATTATCTATAAATTATAAGTAAAGAATTTACTATATAAAGAGTATTTCTTTTAGCTTTTAAATAGTTTCTTTTTTTATACTTATCTTCTTATTTTAGAGTAACTTTCTAAAATTTATTATATAATAAATTAGTTAAACTATTACCTTATTACATTTTTATATTATTAGAATATTATGTTAGTAAGTTATTATATAACTTTATATAATTATTAAAACTTTAATATAAGTTACATTTATACTTACTATGTTAAAGAAATTTATATACTATATTATTATAGTATTAGTAGTAAAGACTAAGTAATATACTATTTTAAGTTATAAATATATAAAAGCTATAAAAAACTTTTAGAAAATTATTTACTACTTTTCTTTTTAAAGCTTAAATATAAATTATAAGTACCTATAAATTATGTAATAAGTATATAATAATAGTAAGCTTAAGTAATTTAGCTTTAGTATTAGTATTATTTATAGTCTAAATTATATAGTAATAATAGGCACAGATTATAGAACTATAACAAATAGTTTTTAAACTTAAGAATTAAGTAGATATATATATATATATCTTAAGTACTAAGATATAATTACTTAAGAGATTTAATAGTACTAGAAAATATTTTAAAAATTTCTAATAGAAATAAAGATATATACTTAATTTAATAAATTTATTTTCTTTAAAAAATAAAATAGAATTCTTGTAGTAAATATAAATATAAAAAGTAGAGCTATAGACTAGTTTAAGCCCTTAGCTAAAAATTACATAAAGAAAGAAAAAAATACACTAAAAATATTAAATAAAAATAAAAAGATATTTAAAAGTTATAATAACTTTATTTAATAAATTATAGCTATATTTAGAAAAATTAATAAGAAATACTCTATAAAATAAAAAATCCAAAATCTATAATAAAATAAATTAGTTTTAGTATATACTATAGAATTCTAATAGCTATAGTTGTAAATTAACTAAAATAATATACTATTAATAACAGCTTACTATATTAAACTTAAAGATTAAATTAAAAATAAGCTAGTTAAAAGAAATTAATTAAATAATTTTTAAGTTTTTATAAAGTTTATTATAGGTATAAATAATTAGTAATATAAATACAAACTAAAACATAAAAAAGGTTAAATAATAATTATAAAAAAAAATGTTAATATAATAAAGTTAGACTTATAATAAAATAGACGTTAATAAAGTTTAAATAAAAAAACTATAATAAAAAAAAGCTAAAAAAGTAGTTTATAACTTAAAAACATAAAAAATAGCTTAATAAGAAAGTATATCTAAAATATAGTAACATTAAACACTTTATAAAACAAATATTTAAATAAGAAATTAAGAATTATAATAGTAAGAATCAAACCTAAGCTTATAAAATAAAACCTTTAATAAGATAACAAATTATTAATTAAAACTATTAATAAAAATTAATAAAAATAAGTATTAAATTTATAGATTCTAGGAATATTATAAAAAAAACTATAAAAAACAGTATTAAAAAAAGTACAAACTTATAAATAGCTAATAAAAATTAAAGAAAATATTATAAAAGGTTGTAAAAAAAATAGTACTAAGTAGTAAATAAGAAGACACAAACTCTTATACTATAAGAAATTAATAAAAAAAAATAGTTATTTTAGAAAATATAATTTTTAATATATAAAGCTTTTAAAATTATAACAATTACTATTTAGTAGTAGTTAAATAAAAATAAGTATTAAATTTATAGATTAAACTAATATTTAGAAAAAAATTATAAAATTAAACATTAAAAGATAATACTAGAAAAAGGATTTAATAATTTAAAAAACTAAATTACTAAAGTAGCATTTCTATAGTATAATAGTTTTATAAAAAAAAGTTTTATAGTTCTTTATAGAGGTTTAATAAGAGAAATTGTATATTTTTTAAATATAAGAAGAAAAAACTACCTAAGAATAAGAAACTAAGCTAGAGAGTAGAAATAATAAATATAAAAAAATAAAAACACTTTTACTTACTATATAAATTAAAAATACTAATATTATTTAATAATTAAAGAATTAGAAATAATAGATTTATAAGTTAGTTAACTATATAGAAAAAACATGCATATAAGTAATATATTTAATTTAAATAAAAGAACTAAGAAAACAGAAAGCATATAAAAAAGTAGTAAGTAAATAAAAATTAAAAGAATAAATTCTAAAAAACCCTAATACTATAAATAATATAGAAAATAAAAATAATTAATAAAATCGTTAATATAAATAGTAACATTAAAAGAAATATAGACTAGAATATAGATATTATAAAAAAAAATAGAAAATTAAATAATATTAAAATAACTTATAGTACTAAAACCTTTTTTATAAAAAATATTTCCTAAAATAGAAATATTTTATATATAAAAATAAAGTAAAAAAAGAGTAGAGTAAGTTATTATATTTAGTATACTATTATAATTATTACCTTATATACATTAAACAAAAGCACTTTAACTTAAAAGAATGGAATTAGAAATATAATATATATAATTCTATATTAAAAACTAAATAGCTATTAGTAAAAAGTTTAAGCTAGTAATATAGCTATTAAAGCTCTTAAACTATAATAAGCATAGTAAGAACTATGTTTTTATTTTAGTATAAAAGTAAACAGAAAATTTTTAAAAGTACTAGTAAATAATAAAGCAAATAAAACATTTATTTTAAATTAATAAATTAAATGAAATAACGTATTATACTAAGAAAATACGTATCTAGTAAAAATAAAATAAGTAAATAATAGTATAATAACCTTTAAAAAGAGTTTAATTAACTTAAAAACTATAGTAATAAAGCTAAAAGTAGTAGGTTATAAAAATATTTACTATATTAATATTTTAAATATAAAAGAGCATAATATAATTTTAGAATAAAATTAACTCTTATTACATAATCTAAAAATAAATTAATATTAAAAAACTATTTAATAACATAATTTAGTAAAAAAAGTAGGATAAATATAAAAACTAAAAGTAATAAAAAAAATACTCTAAAATAAAGAAAATTTTATATAAGGCTATACAACAATTATAGAAAAAATAACTATAGAATATTAGTATAGTATTAATTTAGAAATAAGCCTTAAATACTACTAAAGCCTAAATACTTTAAGAATATAAAAAATTTGTATATTTATTTAGTAAAAATAAAATAAATGTACTTTTAAAGTATTAATCTTAAAACTATAAAATACTAGTTAAAAATAAAAAAGAGCTTAAACTAAAATTAATATATTCTCTATTACAAAAATAAAAAAAATTAAAATTATATATTAAAAAAAAATTTAAAAAGAAATATATATAATTAAGTAAGAGCTTAATAACTTTACTAATATTATTAATACCTAAAAAGAATAAAAAACTATAATTATATATAGATTTTAAATAACTAAATTATATAATAGTTAAGAATTAATATCTATTACTATTAATTTAAGAGCTAATAAATAGACTTTAAAGAGCTTAATAATTTAGCCTATTTAATATTAATAAAAAATACTACAAGATTTAAATTAAAAAAGAATATAAATAGTTAATAGTATTTAAAACAAAATATAAACTCTTTAAGTACTATGTAATACTATTTAAATTAATAAATATACTAGTAACTTTTTAAGTAGTTATTAATTATATACTTTATAAATACTTAAATATATTTGTAATAGCGTATTTAAATAATATGGTAGTGTATACAAGTAGAATAGTTAAAAAATATAAAGTATATATTAAAAAAGTCTTAAAAAAGCTTTAAGAATATAACCTTTTTATTTATCTAGAAAAATATAAATTTTATGTTATAAAAACAAAGTTTTTAGAATTTATTATTTTAAGAAAAGAAAAGTTAGTAACTCTAAAGAAATTAATAGAAATATAAGACTAGCTAACACTAGCAATAGTTAAAAAAAATATTTTAGAATTTATAAATTTTTATAAAAAGTTTATAAAAAAATATTTAAAAATTACAACACCTTTAACAAAGTTAATTAAAAAGATAATAAATTTAATTTAAAACAAAAATTGTAGTAAATATTTAATAAACTTAAAAAAAAGTTTATTTAAGTACTAATATTAAAAATGTTCAATCTAAAATTACTAATTACACTAAAAATAAATATATTTAACTATATAATAGAAGCAATCTATAGTTAATAATATAAAAATAAATATTTTTATTTAGTAGATTATTTATTAAAAAAGCTTATAAGTACTAAGTTAAATTACAATATTTATAATAAAAAACTATTAGTAATAGTAGTAGTATTTAAGAAATAATAAATTTACTTTAAAAAAGCTAAGTATTAAGTAGAAGTTTTTTTAAATTATAAAAACTTAATAAGCTTTACTACTATAAAAAAGTTAAATAAAAAATAGATGTACTAGTTAAAAATACTAGCTATTTATAATTTTAAAATACTTTATTAAAAAGAATTAAAAAACAAAGTAGTATATATACTTAGCTAATAACTAAATTATATAAAAAAACATAAACTAATACTAAGTATAGTATTAATAATAAAATTAAATAAATCTATAAGTTATAATTATTTAAGAATTATAATAGTTATAAGAATTAAGAGCTACTAAATAGTAAAAATATAAAATTTTAAGTAATAAAACTACTAAAACTTAAGGCTAGATTTTATATATATAAATAAACTCATTTATATATTAGAAGAGTTATATAAGAAATTAATTAAAGAAAATTACAAAGCTATTATATATAAACACTAAGAAATAAAAAAAAATCTATAAAGTAAATTTCTAGAAATTTCTATATTAAAGAGTTAAAATAAAAAGTAAAAAAAGGAATTAAAACTTATTTAAAATATAAGAAAATTAAACTAGTATAATATAAGTTTTATAAACTTTTATAACTATTAAAAGTACTAAAATAACTATAGTAGTTAATTTTAATAAACTTTATTATAAAATTACTATAATTTAAGGAACTAGAAAATAATAAAAAGTATAATATAATACTAGTTATTATAAATAAATTAACTAAATATATATACTTTAATTTAATGGTTACAAACTTATTAGCAAAAAAACTAGTATATAAAGTATTAAAAATAATAGTTTTATAACATAAATTACTAGAAGAGTTTATTTTTAATTATAATAAATTATTTTTATTATACTTTTAGAAAACCTTATTAGCTAAATTAGGGTCAAAAAACAAGCTCTTAATAAGTTTCTATTTTTAAATAAATAGGTAAACAGAGTGTACTAATTATACTTTAAAATAATATTTAAGAATATATATTAATTACTTTTAAAAGAATTAAAATAAGTTATTACTTTTAGTATAATTTACTTATAATAATATAAAATTATTTATAACTAATATATTACTATTTTATATAAATTATATATATAAGCTAACTATTTATAGAAAACTACATAATTTAAAAGTAAATTATATTAAATCTAAAATAAAGCTAAGTAACTATAGAACTTATATAATAAATTTAGTAAATAAATTACTTTAAGAAACTTACAAACTATAGTAAGCACTAATAAGTTAAGAGTTAAAAAACTAATTTTTAAGAAAAAAAACAAAGTTTTATTATAGGTTGCTAACTTACTAACGTAATGTTATACTAGTAACTAGTTATTTAACTAATTATATAACGTTAATTAGTTCCTTTACTTCTAGATTAGATAGTTTATTAAACTTAGTAGAAGTTAGTTAACTCAGTAAAGATAAAAAGAAGTAATATAGTAAGTTAAGATTTAATAAAATAGTATTAAACTATTTCACTTAAGACATAATTCTTAATTTTAGAGTAATTATAAAGAATTAAAACTAAATAATAATAGAGGGAGAGTTTTCTTAAATACTTAACTTCTTATAACTATAAACTAATTAACTTTTATCTAGACTTATTAGATGATAGTTACTATTTATACGTGATAATACTCTAGTACTCTTACTTAGTACTATTATATTATATGTGTTTAGACTCTATGTTTCTTAGCTTTTATAGCTTCTTTTTTTAGCTTAGTGTTTTTTTCCTTAGTTAGCTTCTTCCTAGCATAACTAAGACTTATTATAAGTAAGTTAATTTTCCTAACTCTGTTCTTATCTTTCTTAACTATTTTAAAATACTCTACTTTCTAGTTAACCTTGTTAGTACTATTATTTTATAATATTATTTTATAGTCTATAATATTTACCCCCTCCCTTAAAGTATTATTGTTTTAATAATTATTCTCTGTCTTTAGCTTTTAGTAAGATATTTTTAGTATAAGTCTTAAGTATAAAAGTAGCTTATTTTTAATGTAGTTTTATATTTTCTTTCTTTTTCTAATTTACTCTAGTAAGCTTGTTTACCTAATTCTAATAATAACTAAGGCTAAGTTTTTAACTGTCTGTTCTTATTATCTTACTAAATTAATTTATAACCGTAATTATTTAATGCTAACATTATGTGAAAACTGTTAAAAATAATAGTATTATTACTTAATAAATCTTTTCTTAAGTCACTATTTAGAATATATTAATTATAGTTTAAAGTATAATTTTATAATAACTTAACTAAAATTTAATTAGAATTTAACTGCCTGTTATTAGATTCTTTTTTAAATTTATAAAGCTAAGAAGTTTTTATTAGTAACTTATACTTATACTCAGCACCTATATTATAAGCTTACTTAAGTTAATTCTAAATATCGTAAGATAATAAATCATAAAATAAAGTCCATTAAAGAGCTAGAAAAACTAGAGAAAGAGGAAAAGTCTTAATAAAAAGTTATACTACTATAATCCTCAGCTTCTTTTAATACTATTATTTTTCTATTTTTAATTTTAACTAGAACGCGTTTTAACTGCCTTTTTTCTAAAAATAATTTATAGTTATCTCTTCTAGTAATACTAGTTAATTAGCTTTAAACTATTTTTTAAATTCCTAACTAGTTCCCATGTATTGTTTTTAGGTCTGTATTTTTTTTTATTTAACTAAGTACTTCTACTAACGCCTGAATTACTAATAGTTTAGAATTTATTAGACTTTATACTTAATTATATTTTCTCTAAGTTTGAGTTTTATTTATAACTTAGTATGTAATAGTACTGGTTCTAATTTTAAAATATAAAAAACTAGATAAATCCTTATGTTTTTAGGTAGTTGTAGTTTGTAATTTATAGATTTTATTTATCACTTAACCTTAAATAGTCCTAATTTAATATAGTCTAGTTTTTTTAATGGTTGTTTTATTTCTAAATTTTTTTATAATAGGAAAATTTTATTTTCCTCCTTAAAAATTAGTCTCTTAACTTTAGATTTATTTTTAATCTGTTTACTAAGATTACCTCTGTAGGTAATTTTTCGTGTAATTTCTTAATAAAGTTATTATAGTTTCTTAATTCTTATTCTTGTAGATTCTGATATTTTATTTAGTCTCTATAGTTCTTAATAAGCTATAGGCTTATAACTATAGTTTATATAAAATAATAATTCTCTTATAGTTAATAACTTTATAGAATTGTATATAAACTTAGCTATTAGTAGTAAGTTAATCTAATTATCTTACTATTTATTAACGTATATTCATAGGTATTATTCTAGTGTCTGGTTTGTTTATTCTATTTATTTATTTATTTATAGGTGAAATGCTATTAAGAGGCGGTATTCTACCCTTAGCTTTCTAATAAATATTTTCTAGAATATTAATATAAATAATTTATATTTATCTACTTTAATTTCCGTATGCGTTAGTTTAAAGTATGTGTATTTTATAAGTTAGTTTATAATAACTAGTATCATGTCATACTATTACCCTTAAAAGGTAGTTATTATTAGTATTCTTATAATAAAGTCTATTATAACTAACTCCTATAGTAGGTCTGGTAAAGAAATTAGTTATATAAGTTTATATTTTTTTATATTTTATTACCTTATTTTTTTTGTACTTAATGCATTCTGAAAGAATAGCTCTAACCTTTTTTTTTATACCTAGAATCTAGAAATACCTGTTAATTTATTCTATAGTCTTTTTAATCCTTTAGTGTCTATGCATTTTAGCTGAATATTAGTCTTTAATAAGTTTAGTCTATAATATTTCTAGTACGAAAATAGTTTTATTTTCGTGCTATTATAGTCGTCTGTTATTGAATTCTCTAATTCGCTTTTACTATATATTTTTAATAATAACTATTATTTTAATATTTATTTATAAGCTTTCTAGAGATCTATCTTGTTTTTGCCTAAGTATTATATTATAGATCTCTAGTATATCCCTTATATAGTCTATTTATTAACTAAGTATATCAACTACTATATTTTCTTTTTCTAATTTATAAAGTATTTAAAAGTTAAAAGTAGAAACTAGTTCCTATTATCTAACTTATTATTAATTTAACTTTTTAGTTATTATAAATATTATTAGATTTTTATAATTTAAGTATATAATAATCTGGTACTTAGCTCCTTGTAAGTAATATTTCTATTTTTTAAATACTTAAACTATTACTAATAGTTTCTTATTATAGATATTATAGTTTAACTTAGTAGTTATAAGTTTATAAGATAAGAAATCTATTAAGTGTTTATATTTATTATTTTATATTTATAATAGAATAGTTTTTATAGCTCTGTCCAATACGTCCGTATATATCTCTATTTAAAGTTATAAGTTAAATATTTTTAATATTAGTAGTTATTAAAAAAAAAATTTTAATATATTAAAAGCGCTTTCCTTGCTTTATTTCTACTTAAATTATTAATCCTTTTTTAGTAATTCCATTAAGAGTAATATAATTTTTAAATAATCGTTAATAAATTATCAGCAGAATCCTGTAAATCTGAGGAAAGAATAAACTTCTTTAGTGTTTATTAGTATTAGCTAAGATAGTATATCTTTTATCTTATCAGAATTAACTACTATTCTGTTTTGAAATACTATATATCTTAAGAATTTAATTTCTATTCTGTAGAATATATATTTTTCTGTTTAAATATATAGCCTGTGTTTTTTAAGCTTTTGTAATACCCTCTTAGTATACTTAATATATTCTTTTAGTATTCTATTTATATATACGAGTATATTATTAAAATATACTATTATAAATACATCTAGATATTCTCTTAGTATATAGTTAATAATTGTTTAGAATATTACTAGTGCGTTAGTAAGTTTTATTAGCATAACTAAATATTTAAATAATTTATATTTTATTTTAAAAGCTATCATCTACTCGTGTCCTTTAGTTATTTATATTTAATAATATTTATTTTTAATATTAAAAAGACTAAACCACTTAGCTTCTCTGAGTTTATTTATAAGTTTTAATATTAATAGTATAGAGTAATAATTTTTTACTATAGCTTTATTAAAATACCTGTAATTAATATATAACTTTAGTTTTCTATTCTTTTTTAATATAAAAAGTATTAGTAATGCTATTTTACTTTAATTAGTTTATATATATCTCTTTTATTAGTTTTCCTGTAAGAATTTTTATAACTCTTCTTATTAGTGAATAGGTACTTAGTATAATGGTTCTAGTTTTAAATCTATTCCTTCTTTAAATATGATTTTGTAGTTCTAGTCCTAGTATTCTGGTAACTAGTCTTTAGCTTTCTTAAAAAACTATTCTCTAAATTCCTCCTAGTATTCGTTTAGAATAATAAATTTGGTTTCGTGAAGTATTGCTTTTTTTATTTATATTATTATAAGTTATTACTATCTATAGTGTTTATTTCTGTTACCTATAATTTTCTTTTTCTAATTAATAGTTAGGTTTTATTATATTAGCTAGTTCTATCCTAAGATAAAATCCTTACTATCTAGATCTATAATTTTAATATAACAGTTATTCTTATAACCTGCTACCTAAATAGTTATATTTCTTATTTTAAGATTAATTAGATTTTTTCTAAATACTATTAAACTATTATTTATGTGTTTTACTTATATAAGTTTATTTAAAACTCTAGTTAGTATTTAGTATCTCTATATTTACTTATTTAATATAAGTGTTTTACTAGTCTTACTATCTATAAATGCTAGTGTCTAGTTACTATTAATATATATATTTATATATAGCTTGTTTTTATATTTCCTTTAGTTTAGTTATGTGTATATAATTAATATATTATTTCTAACCTTTTCTTAGCTTTCTAGTGGCTTAGTTATGGTTTACTAGTTTTCTAGTTTTTTATATATAGTTAACTCTTAAGTGGTAGTTATTTCTTTAGTGTTTCTTTTTTAGGCTATAGATTAAATATCTCTAAAGTTAGTATACTTTCTTATTTAGTATTTTATATGCGTTTTTAGCCTGTTCTCTATAATCCTTACATTTCTATCTTAAGAAATATTCTTAATATGTGAGTTTCTAGTGTGATTCTGTAGCTAACTATTTTTCTTAATAGTATTTAGCTTAGTATAATTAGTATTCTAGCTAGCATTTATCCCATAATAGCTATTTATATTTATCTGAGTTTAAATCTTATAATTTATTTTCTAAGTCTATATAAACTAATTCCTGTTACAGGTTAAGTTTTTTTTTATTTATAAGTTTTTATAATATTTTTTTTCCCTTCATCTCTTAATACGTACTGTGTGTTTATTCTATTTATAATTTACTCTTATATAATCTAATATTATATATATTTAGTTTTTTTTTTATTACTCTATTTGCGGTGTTGTTGTCTTGTATTTATAATATTAATAAAAAGACTATTTCCTTTTTCTTATTCTAATCCTATCCTAGTTCTAGATGTCTAATGGGATGATAATATATTATATAGTTCATAACTAGTATAAATATTTATCTATAAATTTTATTTATTTATATGACTAGTTTCTATTTACTTAGTTCTTTATACTATTTATTTCCTATTAATTATAATACTTATTAGTATTTATATATTCTGTCTCTTAAGATAATCTTTTAGTGCTTAGTAATATAATATTTCTTTAGATAATATTCTAATCTATATCTTTAATAATATCTTTAGTGTACTTACTATATAATTATTATAGATATTAGTTCTTTACTTTTTTTTATCTTTTAATTTTTTTTTTATCTGAATTTCTAATTTTCTTTATAGAATAGTCTTTTTTTCTGTTCTATAATCTTATAGAACCTTTATATTTTCTTTTTAGTTTTAGTATTATGTTATTAAACTGCTGCTTCTTATATTATAGTAATTATATTACTTAATTATCCTATTAAATAATTTTTAACTTGCTAATATAGGACTTTATATTCTTACCTAAGATATACGTAACTTCCATATATCCAGTATTATTCTTTCTAGATTCTTTTTATAATAGTTTCTTTTATTACTATATTTTGTGCTTATTTTATTTGGACTATGGTAACCTTAATTTCTTTTAGTACTTTAGTTTAAATATAAGCTTTCTTAGTATCTCCTTATTATTACTTATAGTTCTTAATAAAATGTTTTTATTTTCTATATTCTAGATAAGCCTTACGTGTATAGTATTTTATTTATTTCTTAATTTACTTTCCTTACCCCTTACTAATAAACGTTTGTTTAATATTAATATCTATTCTGCTATAGGTTTAAGTATTTTTTTTATTTCTTTTAGATATATAAATTACTAATCTCTTATATACCTTTTTTTCTTACTTTTATTAGTACTAGTAGTTGTTAATGGTTACTACTTATTTAATAATTTTAAGTAAAGTACTTAGTCATTTTCCTTTAGAGATTTTATCCTTAATTTTATTTTTTAGTTCTTTATAGTATATCATAACTAATAGTTAGTCTATTTAATTAAATTATAATTAGATTTATTTAAACTCTACTATATAATTAGCTACTAATTATTATAAGTTGCTAACTTACTAATATAAATTATACTAGTAATAAGCCGTTTAATTAATTATTATAATAGTTAATTAGTTCCCTTGCTTCCGGATTAGATAGCTTATTAAACTTAATAGAAGTTAATTAACTTAGTAAAGATAAAAAGAAGCGATATAATAAGTTAAGATTTAATAAAATAGTATTAAACTATTTTACTTAAGGTGTAAATCTTAATTTTAGAGTAACTATAAAGAATTAAAAGTAATTATAAACTATCTAACGTCTTATACTTATAGTAGATCCTCTGTGCGTATATTGTATATTAGTTAATAGTATATTAGATACTACTAGAGGCTACTAGAGCTGCTAGAGGTTTTATTATCTTACTTTATTTCTATCTACTAAGCCTTACCCTATCACGTGGATGATCGCTTCTAATCTACTAGTATAGTTTATATCTTTATTCTTACTTCTTAGCCTGTGCCTTAGCCTGCGCTAATACGTCCTATATTTACTTATAATTCTTTCTTTTAAGCTTAAATATACGTTTTTATTTTAGAGCTTTATTAGCTATTATTACTAGTTTCTTTAGCTCTTTAAGTACAGTTATTTTATTATTACTGTTTATAATATTATCCCTCTCTTTTAAGTTTTCGTCTTGAAAGATAGTTTTTTTTTTCTATAAGTAGTATAAAGGTAGCAGGTTTTCTACTCTATGTTCTAAACTATAAGACTTTTAACTTCCTTTTTTTCCTGTCTAGTCTCTTTATAATGACACGTCTTAAGTTATCTCTAATATATACTTACTACTTAGTTTCTTAGATTTGTAATAAACTTTATTATATGTTAACGCCCTGCTTAAACTGTTCTTATTAAGGTAATAATTACCTTATAAATTTAAATTCCAGTTATTGTTTAGCTTATACTAATTATAATATAAAATATAACTTAATTATCTTACAGCCGGAATAGGATCGCCTTAATTATAATAAAGAGAAACTTTATTATTAGCTTAATTCTTTTAAGGATTAGTGCTCTAAGCTCTGCGCTTAAGAATTACAGCTTTATCATAAACTTACAAAGGTAAATTCCAAAGAGAAGAAAATATTTAATTAAGAGATAACTTCAATTCATAAAGTCTAAGCTTTTAAGAAGAAAGAGACTTATTTTTAAGGCTATAAAGCTCGTATATTATAACCTGCAGTGTCTAATATCGGCTTGCTCTCTTTCTTAGGTTTTAAGTAGAATATTCTATATTCTCTTTATTTATTAGATACGTCTTTAAAGTAAGCGTTTACTAGTTTATCTAATAATACTAGTTAATTAGCTCTAAACTATTCTTTAAGTTTCTAACTAGCTCCTATATATTCTCTTCAGTTCCGTAACGCTTTTATCTAATTAAGTACTTCTATTAATGCCTAAACTGCTGGTAGTCTAGAATCCTTTAGACTTTATACTTAATAGTATCTTCCTTAAGTTTAAGTCTTGTCTATAGTTTAGCATTTTATAGTGCTGGTTCTAATAATAAAATATGAAAAACTAGGTAAATTCTCATGTTCTAGAGTAGTTATAGTTTGTAATTTACAGATCCTATTTATCATTTAACCTTAAATAGTCCTAATTTAATATGATCCAGTTTTTTTGATGGTTATTTTATTTCTAAATTTTTTTATAGTAGGAAAACTCTATCTCTTTCTTTAAAGATTAGTCTTTTAACTTTGGATTTATCTTTCTGTTACTTACTAAGGCTTCCTTTCTAGGTAATCTTTTCTACTATTTCTTAATAAAGTTATTACAACTTCTTAATCTTTATTCTTACTGATTCTGATATCTTGTTTAGTTTTCATGGTTCTTAATAAGCTGTAGGCTTATAACTATAATTTATAAAGAATAGTAATCTTCCTATAGTTAATGACTTTACAGAGTTATATATAAACTCAGCTATTAGTAGTAAGTTAATCCAATTATCTTATTATTCATTAATATATATTTATAGGTATTGTTTTAGTGTCTGATTTGTCTATTCTATCTATTTATTTATTTATAGATAAAATGCTATTAAGAGGTGATATTCAGCTCCTAGCTTTCTAATAAATATTTTCTAGAATATTAATGTAAATAATTTGTCTCTGTCTGTAATAAATTCTTATGGTAATCTATATTATATAATTAATAGCTTAATAAGTATAGTTACCAATTCATCTACTTTAATCTTTATATATATTAGTTTAAAGTATGCGTATTTTATAAGTTAGTTTATTATAACTAGTATCATATTATACTATTAGCCTTAAAAGGTAGTTGTTATTAGTATTCCTGTAATAAAGTTTATTATAACTAATTCCTATAGTAGGTCTAGTAAAGGAATTAGTTATATAAGTCTATATTTTTTATATTTTAATATCTTATTCTTTTTATACTTAATGCATTTTAAAAGAATAGCTCTAACCTTTTTCTATATTCCTAGAATCTAAAAATGTCTATTAATCTGTTTTATAGTCTTTTTAATTTCTTAATGTTTATACATTTCAGCTGAATATTAGTCCTTAATGAGTTTAGTCTATAATACTTCTAGTATAAAAATAGTTCCTATTTTATGCTATTATAGTTATCTATAGTTATATTCTCTAATTTATTTTTACCATGCGTTTTTAATGATAATTACTATTTTAATATTTATTTATAAGCTTCCTAGAGATCCGTCCGGTTTTTATTTAAGTATTATATTATAAATTTTTAGTATATCTTTTATGTGATTTGCTCTTTAACTGAGTGTATTAGCCACTATATTTTCTTTTCCTAATTTATAAAATATTTAAAAGTCGAATATAGAAACTAGTTTTTACTATCTAACTTATTATTAATTTAACTTCTTTATTATTATGAATGCTGTTAGATTCTTGTAGTCTAAATATATAATAATTTAATACTTAGTCCCTTCTAAGTAATGTCTTTATTTCTTAAATACTTAAACTATTACTAATAGTTTCTTATTATAAATATTATAGTTTAATTTAGTAGTTGTGAGTTTATGAGATAAAAAATCTACTAGATATTTACGTCTATTATTTTATACTTATAGTAGGATAGATCCTATAGCTCCGTCTAATATATCTATATATATCTCTATTTAAAGTCATAAATCAAATATTTTTAATATTAGTGGTTATTAGAATATTTCTTTTAGTATTATAAAAGCGTTTTTCTTATGTTATTCTTATTTAAATTATTATTCTTTCTTAAGCAATTCTGTTAAGAGTGTTATGATTTTTAAGTAGTTCTTAATAAATTATCAGCAGAATCCTATAAATCTAAGAAAAAAATAAACTTCTTTTATGTTTATTAGTATAGGTTAAGATAGTATATTTTTTATCTTATCTAGGTTAACTACTATCCCGTTTTAGGATACTAAGTATCCTAAGAACTTAACTTCTGTTTTATAGAATATATATTTTTCTATTTAAATATATAGCTTGTGTTCCTTAAGCTTTTGTAATACTCTCTTAATATACTTAATATATTCTTTTAGCATTCTATTTATATATACAAGCATGTTATTAAAATATATTATTATAAATACGTCTAGATATTCTCTTAGTATATAGTTAATAATTGTCTGGAATATTACTGGTGCATTAGTAAGTCCTATTAGTATAACTAAATATTTAAATAATTTATATCTTATTTTAAATACTATTATCTATTCGTGTCCTTTAGCTATTTATATCTAATAATATTTATTCTTAATATTAAAGAGACTAAACCATTTAGCTTCTCTTAGCTTATTTATAAGTTTTAATATTAATAGTATAAAGTAATAGTTTTTTACTATAGCTTCATTAAGATATTTATAGTTAATATATAGCTATAACTTACTATTTTTTTTTAATATAAAGAGTATTAGTAAAGCTATCTTGCTTTGACTAGTTTATATATATTTTTTCTATTAATTTTTCTATAAGAATCTCCGTAATTCTTCTTGTTAGTGTATGGATACTTAATATAATAGTTCTAATTTTAAATCCGTTCCTTCCTTAAGCGTGATTTTATAGTCTTAGTCTTAATATTCTAGTAGTTAGTCTTTAGCTTTTTTAAAAAACTATTCTCTAAATTCCTCTTAGTATTTATCTGGTATAATAAACGTAGTGTTATAAAATATCATTTTCTTTATTTATATTATAGCTTTTATTTATCTGTAATAGTCCCTTCTAGTTCTTATAAACTTTATTTTCTAGTTAATTATTAGATTCCATCATGCTAGCTAATCCTATCCTAAGATAAAATTTTTATTATTTAGATTTATAATTTTAATATAACAGTTATCTATGTAACCTGCTGCTCTAATAGTTATATTCTATATTTTAAGATTAATTAGACCTTCTCTAAATACTACTAGACTATTATCTATACGTTTTACTTATATAGATTTATCTAAAACTCTAGTTAGTATCTAGTGTCTTTATATTTACTTATTTAATATAAGTATTTTACTAGCCCTACTGTTTATAAGTGCTAGTATCTAATTACTATTAATATATATATTTATATATAGCTTATTTTCCTATTTCCTTTAGTTTAGTTATATATATATAATTAATATATTATTTCTAATTTTTAGTTCTTAGCCCTTTAGTAGCTTAGTTATAGTCTATTAGTTTTCTAGTTTTTTATCTATAGCTGACTCCTAAGTGGCAGTTATTTCTTTAGTGTTTCTTTTTTAGGTCTGTAAATTAGATATCTCTAAAGTTAGTATACTTTTTTATTAAGTATTTTATATGCGTTTCTAGCTTATTCTCTATAATCCTAACATTTCTATTCTAAGAAATATTCTTAATATATAAGTTTTTTATGTAAGTTTGTAGCTAACTATTTTTTTTAGTAGTATTCAGCTTAGTATTATTAGCATCCTATCTAGTATTTATTTTATAATAGTTATTTATATTCGTCTGAGTTTAGGTCCTGTAGTTTATCTTCTAAGTTTATATAAATTAATTCTTATTATAGATTAAATTCCTTTTTATTTACTAGTTATTATAATATTTTTTTTATCTTTAGTTCTTTAACATGCACGGCGTGTTTGTTCTATTTATAATTCTTTTCTATATAATTAGAGACTATATATATCTAGTATTCCTTTCTTATTATTCTATTTACGGTATTGTTATTCTGTATTTATAGTATTAGTAAAGGGGTTTCTTCTTCCTTTTTCTTTTAATTCTATCCCAGTTTTAAATATCCGACAGGGTGATAGTATATTATATTAGTTATAACTAATATAGGTATCTATTTATAAATCTTATTTATTTATGTAGCTAGTTTTTATTTATTTAGTTTTTTATGCTATTTGTTTTCTACTGCCTGTAGTACTTATTAGTATTTATATATCCTATTTCTTAAGGTAATTTCCTAGTATTTAGTAATATAATATTCTTTTTAGTAGTATTTTAATCCGCATATCTAATAGTATCTTTAGTATATATGTTATATAATTATTATAGATATTAGCTTCTTACTCTCTATTATCTCTTAATTTTTTCTTTATCTGAATTTCTGATCTTTCTTGTGGAATAGTCCACTTTCTAGCTCTATAATCTTATAGAATTTTTATATTTTCTTTTTAGTTTCTGCGTTGTATTATTAAGCTGCTGTTTTTTATATTATAGTAATTATATTATTAAGTTATCCTACTAGATAATTTTTAACTTATTAATATAAAACTTTATACACTTATCTGAGATATATATAGCTTCTATATATCTAGTATTATTCTCTCTAAATTCTTTTTATAATTATTTCTTTTATTACTATGTATCTTGCTTGTTTTACTTGGACTATAATAATCTTAATTTTCTTAAATACCTTAGTCTAAACGTAAGCTTTCTTAACATCTAATTATTATTATTTATAATCTTTAATAAAGTGTTCTTGTTTCCTGTATTCTAAATAGGCTTTATGTGTATAGCGTTTTATTTATTCTTTAGCTTACTTTTCTTATTCTCTTTTAATAAGTATTTACTTAACGTTAATATCTATTTCGTTATAGGTTTAGTTATCTTTTCTGTTTTTTTTTTAGTATATAGATTACTAATCTTCTGCGTACCTTTTTCTCCTATTTTTATTAATACTAATAGTTATTAATAGTTACTATTTGTTTAATGATTTCTAATAGGGTACTTAGCCGCTTTCCTTTAGAAATTTTATTCTTAATTCTATTTTTTAATCCTTTATAGTATATTATAATTAATGGTTAGTTTATTTAATTAACTTATAATTAGATTTATTTAAATTCTATAGTGTAGTTAGCTGCTAATGTTTATTACTTAAGCTATTAAAGTTTCTAAATTATCTCTATCTCTTTATTAATTTCTCTAAAGATAATAATTATCTCTTATTTAAAGCATTTATAGTTCTTAAAGGCTTATTGTATATTATTATTATAATTAGCTAATTCTACTACTCCTAAGTTAAAATCTTTATTAGCTAGGTAATTTCTTACTAGTAGTTTAAACTATTATATAGCTCTATCTATTATATTTATACCAGCTACCAGAATCTAATCCTAATTAGTTAAAAATAACTTTTAGTTAAATTAATAGTATAGGTTTATTACTACTATAAAGATCTTAAGTTTATCTCTATTACTATTAAATTTCTTAAGAGGCTGTATTTTCGCTGTTTTCTTTTTTTAATTTATTTTAATTTATTATTATAGATTTATTAAAGTATTACATAGCTTTATAATAGCTGCTTTTTATTTTTAAATAACCTATTATATGCTCTTCTATTCTCTAGATATATTTCTAGTTATAAATAAAGATTCTACTATAACTTCTTCTTCACTACTACTTTCTTCTAATAAGTAAAGTTCTTGTTTGTCTTCGTAATAGGTTATTATAGATATTTAATAATTAATTACTAGAATCTATCTAACTACTTCTTTTACTCTTTTAAGGGTGGTAGTTATAATATTATAAGTTACTAACTTACTAACGTAAATTATACTAGTAATAAGCTATTTAATTAATTATTATAATAGTTAATTAGTTTTCTTACTTCTGGATTAGATAGCTTGTTAGACTTAGTAGAAATTAGTTAACTCAGTAGAGATAGAAAAAAACAATATAGTAAGTTAAGATTTAATAAAATAATATTAAACTATTTCACTTAAGGCGTAAATCTTAATTTTAGAGTAACTATAAAGAATTAAAAGTAATTATAAACTATCTAATACCTTATACTTATAGTAGATCCTTCGTGCGTATATTATATACTAGTTAATAGTATATTAGATACTACTAGAGGCTGCTAGATCTGCTAGAGATTTTATTATCTTATTTTACCTCTATTTACTAAGTCTTACCCTATTACGTAGATAATTGCTTTTAATTTACTAATATAGTTTTATATCTCTGTTCTTACTTCTTAGCTTATGTTTTAGTCTATACTAATATATCCTATACCTACTTATAATTCTTTCTTTTAAACTTAAATATATGTTTCTATTCTAGAGCTTTATTAGCTATTATTACTAGTTTCTTTAACTCTTTAGATATAGTTATCTTACTATTATTGTTCATAACACTAATATATGTTACTTAAGTTATTAAAGCTTCTAAATTACCTCTATTTCTTTATTAATTTCTTTAAAGACTATAATTATTTTCTATTTAAAATATTTATAGGTTTTAAAGGCCTATTATATATTACTATTACAGTTTATAAATTCTATTACCTCTGGGTTAGGGTTTCTATTAGCTAGGTAATTTCTTATTAAAGGTTTAAACTATTATATAGCTATTTCTATTATATTTATACTAGCCACCAGAATCTAATCCTAGTCAGTTATAAATAATACTTAGTTAAATTAATAGTAGAGATTTATTACTACTATAAATATCTTAAGTTTATTTTAATTACTATTAAACTTTATAAGAGGTTATATTTTTACTATTTCTTTCTTTTAACTTACTCTAATCTATTATTACAAGTTTACTAGAGCGTTACGTAGTTTTATAACAGTTATTTCTTATTCTTAGATAATTTATTACGTACTCTTAGTACCTTTTAATGTATTTCTAGTTATTAATAAAAATTCTATTATAACTTCCTCTTCGCTGCTGCTTTCGTTTGATGAATAGAGTTTTTATTTATTCTTATAGTAAGTTATTATAGACCTTATTTAGATAATATAATATTAGAATTTATTTAATAGCTTTTTTTACTTTTTTGAGATGGATAGTTATAATATTACAGGTTACTAACTTACTAACGTAATATTATACTAGTAACTAGTTATTTAACTAATTATATAATATTAATTAGTTCTTTTACTTCTAGATTAGATAGCTTGTTAGACTTAGTAGAAGTTAGTTAACTTAGTAAAGATAGAAAGAAATAATATAGTAAATTAAGATTTAACAGGATAGTATTAAACTATTTCACTCAAAACATAATTCTTAATTTTAAAGTAACTATAAAGAATTAAAACTAAATAATAATAAAGGGAGAGCTCTCTTAAATACTTAATTCTTTATAACTATAAACTAATTAACCTTTATTTAAACTTATTATGTAATAGTTATTACTTATATGTGATAATACTCTAGTACTTTTACTTAATATTATTATATTATATATACTTAGACCTTATGTCTTTTAGCTTTTATAGCTTTCTTTTTTAGCCTAGTATTTTTTTCCTTAGTTAGCTTTTTTTTAATATAACTAAGACTTATTATAAGTAAGTTAATCTTCCTAACTCTATTCTTATCTTTTTTAATTATTTTAAGATACTTTACTTTCTAGTTAACCTTATTAGTGCTATTATTTTATGATATTATTCTACAGTCTATAATAGTTTTCTTATTACGTAAAAATCTAAAATCTAAAAAACTAAGTAAAAAACTAGACTATATTTAAATTAAATTATTTAAAATTAGTAAAGTTACTAAACTAGTTAACTATAAACTATAACTACTATAAAATATAAGAATTTATTTAGTTATTTATATAGTATTACTTAAACTAATATTATTAAACATACTAATAGTAACAAACATAAATATAAAGTTATACTAGTTAAAGTATAAAGTTAAAAAAATTTAAGAGCTATAATAATTTAAATATTAGTAAAAATACTTAATTAAATAAAAAAATATATAAACTAAAGGAAAATACCTAAAAACTTATTAAAAATTTAAAGTAATATTTTAAGATAGTTAACTAATTATATTTAAAAAAATTTAGTAATACTAGATTTTAAATAAAAGCCTATATAGCTTTCTAATTAAAGAAAATTAATAAGAAAAAAATAGTAAAAACAACAAATAAAAACATTATAAATTATAATAGTGTAAAAATCTTTTATTTTATTTTTATTTTTTAGATTTTATATTTTCTTAATTAAAGTAAGCTTACAAGTAAATAGCTTATACTTATAATTATTAACTAAAGTAAGCTACTTTTAAAGTTATTATTTATAAGCTTTAGTATTAAAAATAGTGTTTTTAGTTACTTCTAGTTAATAACAAAAATATTAATACTTAACTAAAAATTTATTAAACTCTTACTAAAAAACTATTAAATTATATTTATAGTTTTAGAAAATGTACTTAAAATAATGTCTAAATAAAAAATTTATAAAGTAATAAAATTTTTTTTTTTTTTACATAAACTATATAAAGTTAGTATAAAATAATTCTAATTCTAAATTAATTTTATAACGTAATAATTACAAATAGTTAATAACTTAACTTTAGGTATTATTAAAAATAAAAGAAAAAAAAAGTTTTAAAAGTATATATAATATTACTAAAAAAACTTACTTTACTTATACTTAAAGCTTAGAATAAAAAGAACTTTTAAGTTAAAAATTTATTATAAATAATAATTACAAATAAAAGATAATAAACTAACTAAAAGAAAATTATTAGCTATTAATAAAAAAGTATGTATAGAAATATGATACTAGAATAAAAATAAAGTAAATACTTTAAAAAACTAGACAAAAAATAAATCTTTTAGCTAATATTATTAAAGTAATTAATAAAGCTAATAGTAAAGAAAATATGTAACATTTTACATATATAGTTATAAATATAATAAGTATAATAAATAGTAATAAAAATTTAGAACACTTATTAAAGCTTATTATTTATAAATTATAAGTAGAGAATTTATTATATAAAAAGTATCTTCTTTAGCTTTTAGATAGTTTCTTTCTTTATACTTATCTTCTTATTTTAAAGCGACTTTTTGGAATTTGTTATGTAATAAATTAGTTAGACTATTACTTTATTACATTTTTATATTATTAGAATATTATATTAGTAAGTTATTATATAATTGTATATAATTATTAAAGCTTTAATACAAGTTATACTTATACTTACTATATTAAAAAAACCTATATATTATATTATTATAGTGTTAGTATTAAAAACTTGGTAATATACTATTTTAAATTATAAGTATATAAAAGCTATAGAAAACTTTAAAAGAATTATTTATTACTATTTTTTCTAAAGCCTAAACATAAACTAATATTAAAGAAACTAAAAACTAATATTACATATTACTAGAATTAAGACATAAAATAAGTATTTATAATTAATTTATTATAACTTCTTTTAGAACTTTATAACTAATAAGTTTAATTTTATAATAATAAAACTATTATCTAGTAATTTAATTATACTAAAGTTTTTAAATAAGTTTTATACTTTAGTATTTTAAAAAGATATTAATATTAATTTTATTAACTTACTTCTACTAAAAAAAAAAAATAGAAAAAAAATAAAAAAAATAGTATAATAATAGTTAAAAATTTATTTATTTTATTTACTTTTAATTATTATATAAAGTGTATTTTCATTATGTTCTAGCTATATTTTTATTAAGCTTAAAATATAGTTTTTAGCTTTTTTTATAAATATTAAATATTTTAAATATCTTAATTAGCTTAAAATAGTAACTAGTAATTTCTTTTAGTTAAAAAAGCTATTAAAAATTATTAAGAAAATTATATAATATATAAACTTCAAGCTTTTTCTTTTACTTTATTAAAATAAAAACGTTAGTATTAAATTTGTTTTTAAATATATTTCTTTTTTTTATAAATGTTAGCTTTTGCTAGTAAAAGGTTTTATTCTTAAGTTATTTTATAGTTTTTTTTTATAATTTTTTATTTAGATAACTTTACTCTTTAATAAATATAATAAGTTTTAAAACTTAAATATAAATATTTACTTAGAAGCCGCAACAGCAGCTAAATAAGCCTAAAAACTATTTAAAAAGAAACTAGATAGCGGAATCTAATTCCCTGTAATTAACTATTCCTAATAAACCCCTTATATTCTATCTATAGAGTATGGGTGATAATAGTGGGTTGTAATTTTATTTTTATAATTATAAAAACTATAACCGCAACGCGTTAGAAAGTAACTAATAAGTAAATAAATAATACTAAGAAAAGGATAAACACTAGCCTAACTAAGACTAGCAGAAAGTAATTAAAATTATTAAAAAAATCAAAAACGATCTTAATAAAGAGAAGGAAAAGAAGTTATACTATAAGATTCTTATTAACATAAAAAAAATACTGTAATGTATTTAAAACCTTTAAATATACTATTAAGCTACTTAAAACAAGAATAAAATATAGCTTAACTAAATTAAAGCTAGAATTAATAAAATTAGAAAAGAAATATATAAAAGAAACCGCCTAGAGATCTTCTAATTATGAAATAAAACTTAAATAGCTATTATTATCTAGGCGTTATATATAGTAAATACAGCCGCTATATTATAAAGAACTATAATCTAAATCTATCTTAAAAATTCCTAAGGAAAGGACTTAGAAGAGATACTAGAAATAGCTAAAAAGATAATACTAGAAGTATTTACTATAAATACTTTAAAAAATAGTAATATTAACGTTTACGTGCTATTCCAGATAATAAAAGACTAAATTATAAATAGACTAAATACGCTAGAATTTAAAATCCTAAAGAAAAACTATCTCTTAGAGATTTTAGGAGTTCTATTTAAGATAAAAATTAATAAAAGAAGAAACACAGATAATTTTAAGCTAATATATGCTATATATAAAGCTACTAAATAGCTAATACTAGATATAGCTATTACCTAAATCTAATAGCTATATAACCTTAAGGCGTAGGAGATATACTGTAGAAACACTAAAAATAGCTAAAAAGAACTAGAAAAAACCTATAGGACTTTAATTATTAGGATATCCACACAGGCGATTTAATAGAAGATTATAAAGAATAAACTAGTTATTAACTTCTAGCTCTTTAAAGCAAGGCTATTTAATAATAGTATAATTATTAAATAATACTTTTAATATAGCTAATAGGGCTATACTTAAAGTGTATATAAAAAAAAAGTATAATACAGACATTACATAAGCCTATATAATATAATAAAATATTTTTAGAAAAGAGTATCCTATGTAAACTGTAAAAAAGCCTATAAAGTATAGTAATAAAAAGAGTATAAGATATTCTAGAGCTATTTAGAAAAAATTTAAATAAAAAAAATTGCCTTTTTTAAGCAAACACTTTATATCTATATTATAGAGAAAAAATAAATAAAATAACTAAACCCTATACAGAGTAACTTTACTATTATAATAAGAAAAAAAATAGATTATCTTATTAGGTAACTTATATAGAGAACTATTACTAAAAAAAAAGAACTAAATAAACCCTCTTACATAGAAGTTATAAGTAAAGATATTTTATAATTAAGGCTTATATTAAACACAGGTAATATATACCCAGTCTAAGTAGAAGTAAATAATAATTTTAATATTAATATAAAAGATTATATACCTACTCTAAATAACTAAACTCACTATTATCTAATATAATTATAAAAATATAAATTAAGGTGTATATTGTCTCTTCTTTAATAAGATAATATAAATAAAGTATTAAGTACTTATAATCTAAAAACTAGTGTATAATAAATATACTAAATTAATATACTACTTATGCGGATATGCTCTAGCATATAAAGAAAACCTTATAATAAAAATATACTTTATAATTAGCTAAAATATTAATACTATATATTAGAGATATAAATAATATAGTCTATTTATTATAGTACTTTATCTTAATCTAAAGGGGCTAGAGACTACTATTATTAATATTTATAACTTATATAAAAACTACTAATAGATTAGGACCTAGCTAGAAATAAATAAAGCTATTAAAGAAGTAAAAGAAGAAGTTATACTTTTTAAAGACTTTAATATACACTACTTAATATAAGGGAAAAGCTATATTATAAGTAAAGTATAAATAAAACACTTACTTTTTAAAATAAGAGCATAAAGTCTTTAACTCGCTATACTATAAGGTAAACTGATTTAAAAAAGAGGATAAAAAGAGAGTATTATTAACCTCACATTTCTATTAAACATAATATACAAAAAAGTTAGCTTCTATAAAACAGAAGATAGATAAACTCTAATAAGAGATTATATACTAATATAAATCTAAATAAATACTACTATTTATTTATTTAAAAAAAATAAACACTACGCGCTTAAAAAACTAGATATAAAAGAATTTCTCTAAAATATTAAAATTCTTAAGTAGACAACGGCCCTGGAACCTCTAAAAGTCTTTTAAAAAGAAATTATATATACTCTTAAGTTTTATTATTTATACATAAGATCTAGCTTATAAGTGTGTAAAATATAATTACTAAAAATAACCTAACTCCTTATAAGTATTAAATAGATAAAATATTAGTACTATAATTATAGAAAAATTATAACTACTAGAGCTATAAGGCACTATCTAACCAGCTTTAAAAAAAAATCTAAAAAGTAAAAAGAAATAACTAAAAGTAATTTATATAAGAATTTATAGTAAACTTTATAAAATTATATAATAAAAGATTATAGACCCTCCTAAAGTAGAATAGAAAGAATATTAATATAATAAAAGATAATTTCTATTTTTCTAATTTTAGAAGCTTTACTAGCAACCACCTTACTAAAAATAATACTATAAAAATAGAGATTTTAGCTAGAAAGTTCTTTCTAAATATAAGTAAAGTAAATTTTAAAGATATTAATAATAAAATACAACTAGAGCATACTTATATTAACATTAATCTATATATATCTAAGAAGGTAATAAGTAATCTAATTATAAAACTTCTAAATAAAAAAGCCTTAGGCTTTAATAATATACTAAATAAGATTCTAAAAATTATACTTCTATTAATAGCTCAGGAGCTTGCATAGGTGGTTTATTAGTATTTTAAAAGTAAAATAATATCAACCTACCTTAAAGAATTAATTATAATTACTTTATATAAAAAAAGTAAGAAGGACTATTTTTTTTTAAAAAGTTACTAATTAATCACGCTAGAAAATACTCTAGATAAGGTAATTAAAAAATAAGTAGTAGACTTAATAGTAGTAGTTACTAAGAAATATAAACTACTCCTATAGAACTAAATAAGAATAAGAAAGAAGTACTTAATACTTTTAGTAATTAGTATATTTATTTCTAGCGTTTAGACGGCGTAAAGAGTGCGTTTAGACTATATTATTTTAATACTAAGCTTAAATCTAGCTAGAGTCTTTAACAACGTCTCTTATAAACATTTACTATATATTCTAAGGAAAAAGAGGCTACTAGAATAAATAATTTACTTTATATAAAGCTTTTTAATTACTTAATAAACACGTATCACATTCCCTAGGTATTAAAGTAAGTAGATTTAAATATAAATAGATATTCTATAGGGATTTCTATTTTCACTAATTTTATTCCTCTTCTTTATATTAGAGCTTCTAAAGGAGTTTTAGTGATTAAATAGTAATATACTAGTATTTAGCTTTATTAATAATATAAATCTTATTTTATAGGGAAATTCTATTATTAAGAACTACTAATACCTAATAGCCGTATATAATTAATATATAGTATAAGTGAAATACTATAGAGCTATATTTACATTAAAGAAATATTAGTTTATATATTTTACTAGAAAAAAAACGCTATAATAGTATAGACTTAGTATTAATTATATAAATTACTAGCTATAAAGCTACTCTCTAGAGCTTAAGTATATATATACTTAGAGTCTAGATAAACCTAAAGCTCTAATAAAAAGAATATATTTATAAAGTAGTAGAGAAGGGTATAGTAGTCTTTAAAGCTATATTATAAATTACTATATTAATATAAGGCCTGTCTATAAGATGCTTATGTCTTTTATATATAGTAATTATCCGCCTAATAATACTCTACAGTATCTAGATATAGGGAACTCGTGATAATAGTAATTTAATAATAAAAAATCTTATCCAGCTGCTCTAGAAGATCTAAAACTAGTATTTTTATAAAATAATAAAAGTATATAAAATAATACTAATAGCAGCTATTAAGAGAGAGATAGTAGTTTTATTAATTATATTCTATATAAATACTATAGCTCTCTAGAGTTAACTCTAGATACTAGCTAGAATTTAATAAAAAAAAAACCATAAGTATCCTAAATAATATCTAGATATTACTAGTAAGTTAATAGTAGACTATAATATAACCACTAACTCTACTAGAAAAGCTTTAAAACTAGGTAAAAAAATATAAGAAAGAAGTCCTGGCCTATTTTGTAAGAGAAAACTCTAAAAACTACTAATACTAGCAAGAACAGAAATATATAAGAGAATTATAAGTATATTATATTAATAGCTATTAACACTACTAGCGCACAGCTACCCTTATTTTAAAATAAGTAAATATAAAGTAATAATATTAATAATAAAGTGTAGTAAAAGAACAGACAGCGTTTATCTTATATACTTTATAAAAAATATCTATAATTCTATTTTATAAAGAACTTTTAAAGGCAGAAGTTACTACTCTATTTTTATTATATATAAAAGTCTTTAGCCTTAATACCTAGTTAGTAAAAATAGGGGTCCTAAATAAATTCCTATAGTATAACTATAGTTAGCTAGTATAAATTATATACTATATTCTTTTTTATTACCTTAAGCTAGAGAGAACTAAACTAATAGCATTATTTTTATTAGAATAACTAGAAAGAATACTAAGCTAAAGAGATAGTACTTAAGTAGTAGTAAGATAGTTTATAAGAATAAAATTACTTACTTAGTTTTAAGTAGTAAAAGTAATTAATACTAAGAAAATAAATAACTTCCACCCATTCTAGAGCATAGACAATTGATAGGAGATAGAAAAAGAGAGTAAAAGGAAAAAAATAAAATAAAATCATCCATAAAACACAGACGTAATAGCTAAAATTATAAACTATATAAAAAATATAAAAAAGTAAAAAAAAAAGTGTTATAATAGTAAAGTATTAGCGCCTCTTTAATATAATATATTAATAAGTTTTCTTATTAGTAAGTTTTTCTTATAGAAGGAATTAGCCTATATAGACCTATTAGAAGGACCGAATCAGGCAGTAAATAGAAATAATAATAATAATAAATTTTAATTAGTTTTTTAAAAATCCTTTTTATAATACTTTAAATAAAAGTAAGCTTTTTTCTTTTTTTTATTAATTAATTAAATAATTATGCAAGTTTAAATAAGCTTAGTATTAATTTTAAAATAATATTATATAAAACTTTTAAAGTATTTTATAAAGCCTATTTAGGTTTTTATAAAATTTATAACTTATTTAGTTTCTATTTACTTACTTATAATTTATTTATTATTTACTTATTATTTATTTATTATTTATTTATTATTTACTCATTACTTACGTACTACTTATTTATTATTTATTTATTATTTATTTATTATTTATTTATTATTTATTTATTATTTATTTATTATTTATTTATTATTTACTTATTACTTATTTATTACTTATTTATTATTTTAATACCTACTATTTACTAAAGGCTATATAAGTAGTAAAACATCTAAAATTAGTTTTTATAATAGTTTAATTACTTATTTACTTTTAAAAAATAATTTATAATTAAAAATAGTTTATTTAAGCTTTTAGAAGCCTATTTAAACTACTGTTCTACATAAATATATTTATTTATTATTATATTTATATAATATAGCTACTTTATTATTATTTAAATAATATTATTTATTATAATAATACTACCTAAAGTTATATTTTAATAGAGTATTTAAAAAAATCTTAAAAATTTATATAATATAATTTTACATTTTAAAAAGTATAAATATAGGCTTTTAAATTATTAATAAAGTAATATTAAATAACTATAATTAGTTTTAGTATGTATATAATTTAAAAGAAAAGTTTCTACTTATATATAAGTATAAGCTATTTAATTTTAATTTTATTTAAGTAATACTTTTACAACTTGTTAAAACTATTTATTATTAATAGTTATAATATTATTTAAATAAAACTTAAAACCCTTATTAAGTAATTTAGAGTATTTTTTAATAATAATTTTTTTACTTAGTAGTTATAGTTTAAGTCTTTTTAATTAAAAATTCTATAATAATATATATATAAAAGAAAATACTTTTTTTTATTTTTACTTTATGTTATAGTGTATTTTTTTAATATAAGTACTAAAATTCTTAAATTAATTATTTTATTTTTAATGCTTTATGAAATTTTCTTAACTTAAGAAATTATATTAGTAAAAATTTTTATATTACTTTATTTATTAATAGAAGTTAATGCTAAATTTAAAATATTTTACTTAAATTTATTTTTATTTTTTATTTTTTTATTTAAATACTTTTTATTATTATTAATGTTTTATAATAAATATATAAGTATAAAGTAGTACTTACTTTATTATTATTTAATAATAAATTTAAACACATTTATGTAACTAAATAAAGAAAAATACAATTTAGTATAAAATTATAATAGTAAAAACTTGTAATAAAAATCTTATATATTTTTATTTTAAAATATTAATAACTTAGTTATTTATTTTAAGAATAAAGCTCTTTTTAGCTTATAATTTCTAAAAGTATATAAAAAAAATTTAATTATTTAGCTCTTTTATTTTTTATAAGTTATTAGTTATATAAAAAATTATATAAATAAATCTAATTTAATATTAGTTGACATAAAATATAAACTACTTTAGTTTTTTAAATACTTAATAAGGCTGTAGTGTAAAGAAAGTTAGAAATAAATAAGTTAAAATAAAAATTTAAAATTAACTAAGTAGTAATAGTAAAGAGATTTTAATTAATAAATAATATAATACTTTACTTAAATTAATACTAACTTAAATAAAGTATAGTATATATTAAAAGTTACACAACCTTTACTAAAATAAAGCTAAGTAATATATAAAAACTAGAAACTAAATCTATATACTATTATATTATTTAGTATGTACTATTTTTTAAGGCTGTAAAAATACATTACTTAAAATTAAAACTAATAAAACAAAGTTTATACTAAATACTTTAAAAAAAAAAAGAAAGTATATAAAAAAAGTTTAGTAATATATAAAAATAAGAAACTAATTATATAAAAAAGTATACATTTTATAGCTATATTTATATAATTTTTATTTATAGTTTAAAACTTATTTAAGGTTTATAATTAAAGTTAAAAAAAATCTTTTAATATATTAAGTAAAACTAAGTTTAGTAGAAGAAGCTATAAAGTTTATTTAAGCTTTCTACTTATTATAATATTTATAAATAAAATTTCTTTTACTTACTAAAGTATAAAAACAAAATATTAGATATTTAAATTTTTTATAATAAGTTAGTAAATAGCTTGTTTGTAAAAAGTAAATAAAGAATATATTAAATAAAAAGTTTAGTATTAAAATAAGCTCTTAAAGGATATTAATAAGAAATAATTTAACTTATTAAAGTATTTACTAACAAAAATAAAAAATAAAAAAACTAAGATTTTGTTACAGACGGTAATAGTAAGGTAATTATACTTAAAGAGCTAAAGAAACTAGTAATAATAGCTAATAAAACTCTAAAATAGAAACATATATTTAAGCTTAAAAGGAAGAATTATAAGTAAGTATAGAATATATTAGTATAGGCTAAACCGTAGGCTAAGAAGTAAGAACAGAAATATAAAACTATATTAATAAATTAGAAGTAGTAACTTACGTGACTAAGGCAAGGCTTAGTAAATAAAAATAAAATAAAATAATAGAATTTCTAATAGCTCTAATAGTCTCTAGTAGTATCTAATATACTACTAATAAGTATATAATATATGTACAGAGGATTTACTATAAGTACGAGGCATAGAACGGCTTATAAATACTTTTAATTCTTTATAATTACTCTAAAATTAAGATTTATACTTTAAGTGATATAGTTTAATACTATTCTGTTAAATCTTAACTTACTATATTACTTTCTTTTTACTTTCTACTAAGTTAATTAACTTCTACTAAGTCTAATAAGCTATCTGATCTAGAAGTAAGGGAACTACTAAATATTATATAAGCAGTTAGACAGCTTATTACTAGTATAATTTATATTAGTAAGTTAGTAACTTATAATATTATAACTACCACCTTAAGAGAGTAAAAAAAACTATTAGATAGAACTCTAATAACTAATTATTAAAAGTCTATAATAACCTACTACAAGGACGAACAAGAACTTTACTTATTAAAAAAAAGTAGTAATAAAGAAGAAGTTATAGTAGAATCTTTATCTATAACTAGAAGTATATCCAGAGGAATAAAAAGTGTATAATAGATTATCCAGAAATAAGAAACAGCTATTATAAAGTTATATAATACTTTAGTAAACCTATAATAATAGGTTGAAGCTAAATAATAAGTTATAATAATTTAGAAAGAAGAAACAGTAAAGATATAATCTTCTAAGAAGTTTAATAAAAATTAAGATAAACTTAAGATCTTTATAGCAGTAATAAACCTCTACTATTAGTTTAATTAGAAGTTATTTCTAACTAATTAGAATTAGATTCTAGTAGCTAGCATAAACATAATAGGCAGAGCTATATAATAGTTTAAACTATTAGTAAGAAATTATTTAGCTAATAGAAACTTTAACTTAGGAGCAGCAGAATTAGCTAATTATAACAGTAATATATAATAAGCTTTTAGAAGTTATAAATACTTTAAATAAGAGATAATTATTATCTTTAAAGAGATTAATAAAGAAATAGAGATAATTTAAAAACTTTAGTAGCTTAAGTAATAACATTAACAGCTAACTACATAGTAGAGTTTAAATAAATTTAATTATAACTTAATTAAATTAACTAACTACTAGTCATGATGTACTATAAAGGACTGAAAGATAGAATTAAAGATAAGATTTCCAGAGGAAAACGGCCAAGCACCCTATTAGAAATTATTAAATAGATAATAACTATTAATAACTAGTAGTACTAATAGAAGTAAGAAAAAAGAGTATAAGGAAGATTAATAACCTATATCTAAAAAAAAAACAGAAGAAATAACTAAACCTATAATAAAATAAATATTAATATTAAGTAAATATTTATTAGAAAAGGATAAGGGAAGTAAGTTAAAAAATAAATAAAATATTACACATATAAAGCCTGTTTAAAATATAGAAAACAAAGACACTTTATTAAAGATTATAAATAATAATAATTAGATATTAAAAAGGCTTATGTTTAGATTAAGGCGTCTAAAGAAATTAAGATTACTATAGTCTAAATAGAATAAAAAAGAAACATTATAATAGAAAAAGCAATCACGAGAAGAATCTAGAAAGAATAGTGTTAAATATATAAAAACTATATATATCTTAAATAAGAATATAAAGTTCTATATTAGTAAGTTAAAGATTATTTAGTAGAATAATTTAGTAATATAATTACTATAATATAAGAAGCAGCAGTTCGACAATATAACGCAGAAACTAAAAAAGAAATATAGAGATTTTATAAGATTATAGAATAAGAAGGTGGACCATTCCATAAGGAGAACTAGAAATTTAAATAAAAAAAAATTAAGAGATAATAGAGAGTAAGAAGTTAATATCTATAATAATTATACAGCATATATACTAGAGACACTATTAGATATATAAATTAGAGTACTATTAAGGGGAATATTGTGTTACTAAATAGTAGAAAGTTACTCTAGAAGATGGAATATATAAATACTAATAAGTACTATAGTTAGTAGAGAATAGATAGTATAAAAAACTAAATAAATAAAAATCAGCTATATAGATAAATAAGATTTATTAATAAATGCCTATACTAGTTATAAATAATATAATATACTATCACCCCGTCGGACATCCGGAACTAGGATGGGATTAAAAGAAAAAGGAAGAAAAAAACCCTTTACTAATATTATAGATACAAGATAACAACACTATAAATAGGATAATAAGAAAGAAATACTAGATATACGTAGCTTTTAACTATATAAGAAAAGACTATAAATAAAATAAACACGCCATACGTGTTAAAGGACTAAGGATAAGGAAAATATTATAGTAACTAGTAAATAAAAAGAAATTTAACCTATAGCAAGAATTAGTCTATATAGACTTAGAAAACGAAATATAAGATTTAAATTTAAATAAATATAAATAGTTACTATAGGACTAATGTTAACTGGGATATAGATTATACTAAACTAAATACTATTAAAAGAAATAGTTAGCTACAGAGTCACATAAAAAACTCACATATTAAGAATATTTCTTAGAATAGAAATATTAGGATTATAGAGAATAAGCTAGAAATATATATAAGATACTTAATAAGAAAGTATGTTAACTCTAGAGATATTTAATCTACAGATCTAATAAGAAAACACTAAAAAAGTAACTGCTACTTAAGAGTTAGCTATAAATAAAAAACTAGAAAACTAGTAAACTATAACCAAGCCACTAGAGGGCTAAGAACTAAAGATTAGAAAAAACATATTAATTATATACATATAATTAAACTAAAAGAAACACGAAAATAAGCTATATATAAACGTATGTATTAACTGTAACTAGATACTAGCACTTATAAATAATAAGGCTAGCAAGACACTTATATTAAATAAATAAATATAAAGATACTAGATACTAACTAGAGTTTTAGATAAACCTATGTAAGTAAGACGCATAGATAATAATCTAATAGTATTTAGAAAAAGTTTAATTAATCTTAAAATATAAAATATAACTATTATAGCAATAGGTTACACAGATAACCGTTATATTAAAATTATAGATCTAGGTAGTAAAGATTTTATCTTAGAATAAAACTAGCTAGTATAATAGAATCTAATAATTAATTAGAAAATAAAGTCTGTAGGAACCAGGGGGAACTATTATAAATAAGTAAAAGCTATAATATAAATAAAGAAAATAACTCTTTATAATACCACGTTTATTGTGCTAAATAAATATTAAGAAGAATTTAAAGAATAGTTCTTTAAGGAAGCTAAAGACTAGTTACTAGAATATTAAGACTAGGACCATAAAATCACGCTTAAAGAAGAAACGGATTTGAAACTAGGATTATTATACTAACTATTTATTAATTAACAAAAAGAGTTACGACAATATCTGAACAATAATTTAAAATAAGGATATATTTAAATAAGTAAAAGTAAAATAGCATTACTAATACTCTTTATACTAAAGAAAAATAGTAAACTATAATTATATATTAATTATAGGTACTTTAATAAAGCTATAGTAAAAAATTATTATCTAATACTATTAATATTAGAACTTATAGATAAACTCAGAGAAGCTAAGTGGTTTAGCCTTTTTAATATTAAAGATAGATACTACTAAATATAAATAGCTGAAGAACACGAATAGATAACAGCATTTAAAATAAGATATAGATTATTTAAATATCTGGTTATACTATTTAGACTCATAAATACACTAGTAATATTCTAGATAATTATTAACTATATGCTAAGAGAATACCTAGACGTATTTATAATAGCATATCTTAATAACATACTTATATATATAAATAGAATGTTAGAAGAATATGTTAAGTATACTAAGAAGGTACTATAAAAGCTTAAGAAACACAAACTATATATTTAAATAGAAAAATATGTGTTCTATAGGACTGAAGTTAAATTCTTAGAATACTTACTATTCCGAGACGGAATAGTAGTTAATTTAGATAAAGCTAAAGATATTCTATCTTAGCTAATACTAATAAACATAAAAGAAGTTTATTCTTTCCTTAGATTTACGGGTTTTTGTAGATAATTTATTAAGGACTACTTAAAAATAATAACACTCTTAACGGAATTGCTTAAAAAAGATTAATAATTTAAGTAGAAACAACGCGAGGAAGACGCTTTCAAAATATTAAAAAAAATATTCTAATAACTACTAATATTAAAGATATTTAATTTATAACTTTATATAGAGATATATATAGATGTATTAGACAGAGCTATAAAAGCTATCTTACTATAAATATAAAATAATAGGCGTAAACATCTAGTAGATTTCTTATCTCACAAACTTATAACTACTAAGTTAAATTATGATATTTATAATAAAGAACTGTTAGTAATAGTTTAAGTATTTAAAAAATAGAGATATTACTTAGAAGGAACTAAATAATAGATTATTATATATTCAGACTATAAAAATCTGACGGCATTTATAATAATGAAGAAGTTAAATTAATAACAAGTTAGATAATAAAAACTAGTTTCTATATTTAACTTTTAAATACTTTATAAGTTAGGAAAAGAAAATATAGTGGTTAACACACTCAGTTAACAAGCAGACTATATAAGAGATATACTAAAGATTTATAATATAATACTTAGATAAAGACTAGATAGATCTCTAGGAAGCTTATAAATAGATATTAAAACAATAGTTATTATTAAAAACACCTAAGAAAAATAAATATAGAAATTTAATAATAGATAACTATACTAGAATCTAGACTAAAGAATAATTTACGTACTAGATGTATTATAAACTAAGCTTATTAAAGATTAACACTTAGCTAAAATATACAGATATTAGGGAATTAAAAAAACTATAAAATAAATTAACAGACATTTTTAGATTCTAGGAATATAAAAAAAGATTAGAATTATTCTTTTAGAATGCATTAAGTGCAAAAAGAATAAAGTATTAAAATATAAAAAGTATAGACTTATACAGCCAATCCCTTCACCAGATCTATTATAGGAATTAGTTATAATAGACTTTATTATAGGAATACCAACAACAACCACCTTTAGAGATTAATGGTATGATATGATATTAGTTATAGTAAACTAACTTATAAAATACGCATACTTTAAACTAACGTATATAGAAGTTAAAGTAAATGAATTAGTAATTATACTTATTAAACTACTAATAGCATAACATGGATTGCTATAAGAATTTATTATAAATAAAAATAAATTATTTACGTTAATATTTTAGAAAATGTTTATAAGGAAGCTAGGGGCTGAATACTATCTCTTAATAATATTTTATCTATAAATAAATAGATAGATAGAATGAACGAATTAGATACTAAAACAATACCTATAAATATACGTTAATAAGTAATAAGATAATTGGATTGACTTATTACTAATAGCTAAGTTTATATATAACTCTGTAAAGTCATTAACTACAGGAAAATCACTATTTTTTATAAACTATAGTTATGAGCCTACGGCTTATTGAGAACCATAGATTCCAAATAGAATATCAGAATTAGTAAAAATAAAAGTTAATAAATTATAATAACTTTACTAGGAAATAGTAAGAAAAATTACTTAGAAAGAAATTCTCAGCAAGCAACAGAAAGATAAATCTAAAATTAAAAGACTAATTTTTAAAAAGGGGGATAGAGTTTTCCTACTATAAAAAAATTTAGAAATAAAATAACCATCAAAAAAAACTGGATTACATTAAATTAGGGCTATTTAAGATTAAAAGATAAATAGGATTTATAAATTATAAACTATAACTACCTAAGGACATAAGAATTTATCTAGTTTTTCATATTTTAAAATTAGAACTAGCACTATTGAATGCTAAACTACAGACAAGACTTAAACTTAAAGAAAATACTATTAAGTATAAAGTCTAATGAATTTTGAACTACCAGCAGTTTAGGCGTTAGTGGAAGTATTTAGTTAGATAGAAAGATTATAGACCTAAAGATAATACATAAGAGCTAATTAGGAACCTAAGGAACAATTTAAAGCTAATTAACTAGTATTATTAAACGAACTAATAAGGGCTGTATCCCACAGAAAGGACGACTACAGCGCGTTCTAATCTAAGCTAAAGGAAAGAAAAAGTAAAGTAGGTTAGAAAGAAGCCGGCACTGCAGGTTACAGTGTGCGAGTTTCTTAACCCTAAGAACAAGCTTCTTCCTCTTTAAGAGCTTGAACCTCACGAATTGAGGCCATCTCTCAATCAAACATCTCTTTCTCTTTGGAATCTACTTTCGCAAGTTCACGACGAAGTCGCAGTTCTTAAGCACGGAGCTCAGAGCGTTGATCCTCAAGAGCATTAAGTTAGCAACAGAGTTTCTCTTTATCACGATTAAGACAATCCTACTTGGGTTGTAAGACAATTAGGTTACATTTCACGTTGCGACTAGCACAGGCTGAGTAATGACTAGAACTTAGGTTCACTAGGTAATTATCGCCTCAGCGGGAACAGTTCGAACAAGGTGTTGGCATGTAACGGGGTTCGTTACAGATCCGAGAAACTAAACAGCAAGCACGTATTAGAGACGACTCAGGACGTGTCATCGTGGAGAGGTTGGGCAGGAAGGAAAGGAAGTTAAGGGTCTTACAGTCTGGAACATAGAGCGGAGGACCTGCTGCCTTTATACTGCTTATAGAAGGGAGAAACTATCTTCTAAGACGAAGACTTAGAAGAGAGGGATAATGTTATAGATAGTAATAGTAAGGCAACTGCACCCGAAGAGCTGAAGGAACTAGCAATAACGGCTAATAAAGCTCTAGAATGGAAACGTATGTTCGAGCTTGAAAGGAAGAACCGTAAGCAGGCACGGGACACATTAGCACAGGCCAAGGCGCAGGCCAAGAAGTGAGGACAGAAATATGGAACCATGCCAACAGATTAGGAGCAGTAACTTACGTGACTAAGGTAAGGCTTAGTAGATAGAGGCAGAGCGAGGTGACAGAACCTCTAGCAGCTCTAGCAGCCTCTAGCAGTATCCAATATACTGCCAACAAGTATACAATGTACGCACGGAGGATTTACTATAAGTACGAGGCATAGAACAGCTCGTAGATACTTTTAATTCTTTATAATTACTCTAAAATTAAGATTCACACCTTAAGTAACATAGTTTAATACTATTTTGTTAAATCTTAACTTACTATATTACTTTCTTCTTACTCTCTACTAAGTTAACTAACTTCTACTAAGTTTAATAAGTTATCTAATCTAGAAGTAAGGGAACTATTAAATATTACATAAACAATTAAACAGCTTATTACTAGTATAATTTATATTAGTAAGTTAGTAACTTATAATAGATTTTTAATTAATTTATTACAAGTTTACTTTATTACAGGTTCTAATAATTTTTATAAGTAAAACTATTTATATAAAAAAAACGTTTTTTAAATTTTTTTTTAAATAAGTATATATTTAGTGTTTATTTAGAACTTTTTTATAGTATTAGAAAATTTTTTATAATAGTATTTAAAAACGCATTTAACTATATTCTAATAAATAATAGTTTTTTAAAAACTAGTATTAATTTTATAATTAAAATTAAGTAACTTAAATAAAGCTATGAGGTACTATAGTAAAAATATATTAAAGTAGCTAAAAAAAGTAGATATTAGTAAACACAAGTAATTAATAAGTCTTAACTTAAAATAAAAGCTAAAAAAAAAATTATTTATTTAAAAACAAATTTAGTATTAGCTAATATAGTTATTTAAAACTTATAGCAAGATTTAAAAAATATAGCTAGTATAATAAAAAAGCTTAAAAAATTAAATATAAGCTTTATTTATAAAGTAAATAAAATTTTTAAGTTATTAGAAAAACTTAAATCTAAACTGTTTTTTATAGAAAATAACTTAAATTTTATAAGTATTAGTATAAAATTATATAAATAATACTTTTTATAATTATTAAATAAGCTTTTACTAATATATAACATTTTATACTTATTAATTATATTAATTATATTAATTATATTAATTATATTAATTATATTAATTATATTAATTATATTAATTATATTAATTATATTAATTATATTAATTATATTAATTATATTAATTATATTAATTATATTAATTATATTAATTATATTAATTATATTAATTATAATAAGCTTAAAATTTGTTTCTATTAAACTTATTTAGAAAATAAAATTATTACAATTTATAAGTAAACTTGTATATATATGTATATATATATATATACTATAATAAATAGCTTTTAGTTGCCTTAGTACTTTAGGCTTTTACTATTTTAAGTAATAGTTTTATACCTTTACTTTAACTTTATTTAATTTCATGATATTTAATATTATATAAAAGTTAATAATATTACTATTAATAAAAATATAATAAAAGCTATTAGCTTTAAAAAAAAGCTATTAGCTTTAAAAAAAAGCTATTAGCTTTAGAAAATTTAGTAGTATTTAAATAAAAATCTTAAATATAGTTAATGTATATAGTAAGCCTTTAACTATAGTATATTTTTAAGTTATATTATAGTATAAGTAGTTACTTATAAATAACTTTTCTTACTTATATAGTTTTTTTATTAAACTATTAATTTAGTTTATATTTAAGCTAAAATACTCTTAAACTACTATTTAGTTATTTTAATTACTAAATTATTATACTAATAAAATATTTTATTGTTAATAAACTATTAAAGTTAATTACTTTACTAAATAAAATTTTATATAAAATTTTATTATTTTACTTGTATAGTACTGTGCTTATATTAAGTAAAGTATATAAAACTTTTTATTAAATAATATATAACTTTTTTTTAATATAAACTATAGTAAATAATATTTATTAAAAAAGCTAATTTAGTTTTTTAATTATATAGTTTACTTAAATCTTAGACTTAAAATAGGCTAAATTTATGTATATTATAATAAAAATAGTTTTTAAATTTATTAATAAGTCTAAAATATACCTTATAAAATTAACTAAATAATAAAGTTTACTAGTTATTTATTTATATTTTTTAGTTAGTATAATAAATATTAAATTTATGTAATTTTATTTACATATAACTTAATACTACAAATTAACTAATTTTGTTTTAAATATTGTATTTTATTTAGTAGTAATAGCTTTAAAGTAAAACTTATTAAATAATTATATTAAAAGCTTTAAAAACTTTTTAAACTACTTAAAAAACTTAGTATTTATTACTAACTATATTATTAGGCTATAATAGCTATAAAAGTAGTAAATATTAAAGTACTAATTACTATAAGCTTTTTATATACTATTTAAACTTTTACTTTTAGTAAATTTTAGTATACTTTTTAATATAAATTTATGTTTATAGTATTGTTTTTAGATTTCTTATATACTTATAATAAATTACACTTAAAACAAAACTTAGGCTCTAAAGTTAATAATTATAATAGAAAGCTATTTAATTTTATATTTTCTTTTCTTTTACAACTTTTACTTTGCTTTTAGCTTTTTTTTTATATTTTTTTTTAATAACTTTCTTTACTAACAACTTTATAATAGCTTTAACTAGTACTAGTAATAGTAATACTAGTAATACTAGTAATACTAAAATTATATATTTTTTAGCTTAATAGTACTTAAGCTCTTAATATAGTAAAAAAGTAAGTAACTATAAAGTTTTTAACTTATAATACTATTAGTTAAATTAAGAAAATAATATATAAATTTAATATAGTATTTAATAATAATTATTATTAAAAATTAGTTAAAGTTTAAAAGTACTATATAGTTAATATAATAGTATATATTATAGTTATAACTAAGGTTTAAGCTTAAGCTTATGCCTGGCTTATACTTAAGTTTAAGCTTAAGCTTAACCTAAGTCTAGTTTTAGTAAAAATATATAACTTTAGCCTTTATAGTAGTATTTTACTTTTTAGTTTAATATAGTTAAGTTATATTTCTACTTACTTATTACATATGCATACTAACTACAATAGTTAACTTAATAACTCTATTTATTTTTACTTTCTTAACTTAGTATATAAAGCTAATAAAAGCTAAGTTTTACTATATATAGTTTAGTTTATTTATTAACTACTTTTTTTATACTTTTGTTAAATTTAGTACATTTTAATTTATGAATTTTTACTTTAATTTAAGAAAAAGTTTAAACAAAAGTGTTTTTACTATAAAAGATATTATAAAAGTTAAAAAATAAATACTAAAAAATTATAAAAGTAGACTAAAATAATTATTAAGTAATAAGTAAAGTTTTTAATACTTATTTTTTATATACTTTATTATATTATTTTTATAACTATAATTCTACTAACTTAATACTTAAAGTAGCTATTTCATTTATGTTTTTATAATTTCTTTTTTTTATAAAAAACTATTATACTTTTTTTGTTTACTAAAACGGTTTTATATAATAGAAAGTTTTTTATTTTTAAAACACTAGTATTATATATAATATAATATAGTTAAGTTTAGGCACTACTTTATTTTTATAAATAAAACTATAATAAATACTAATTAAAACTTTATATAATAGCTAAAATTAAGTTTTAAAACTTTTACTATATATTTCTAATAATAAATTTAAAACTTCTTATACAATTTTTTTTACATTTATTTAAATTAACTTTAAATAATTTATTTTACTCTTAATTACGCTAATACTATATTAATTACAAAATTTTATAAAAAAAGTAATATTAATATATTAAAAATATAACTATTTTTATAAGTGAGTGGGCACCTTAAGCGAGTGGGTATTTTAAAAACTCACTAAAAATTTAAGAATTCACACCTCAATATCTCAACAACCACATTATAATAAATTCTAAAAATTTAATAGGCCATTTATAGTGCTTCTAAAAAGAGAGTATTAAACTCTTAAATGCTAGAAATTAGTAGTAAACTAGATATTTAAGAAAAGGTAAATATTTAACAATTTAGGGGCCAAAAACCTCCTATCTTAATAGCTATTAATTATTAGATCTTAAAAATTAAAAAACCTCTATTTCTAAGCACTATAAATAACCTATTAAATTTTTAGAATTTATTATAATGTGGTTGTTGAGATATTGAGGTGCGAATTCTTGAATTTTTAGTGAGTTTTTAAGGTACCCACTTGCTTAGGGTACCCACTCACTTATAAAAATAATTAGTATTTAATTATAAAAGTTTAAATTAAAAAAAAATAAAAAACGAGTAAATATTATTTGTAACTATAGTATTTTTATAAATATTAAACTAAAAATTATAACATAAAATATTATAGTTAAAAACTTAAATTTAATATTAAACTTACTTAATAATTTACAAATAAAGTTAAAAGTAAATAAAAAAATAAAAGTATAAAAAAATTAAATAACAAATATAAAAAACTTTTTTTATATTAAATAAATATTAAAAATATGTAATATTATTAAAAAATTACTTCATAAAAAATTACTTAAATAAGTGTACTTAAGTTTAGTAAAATATAAAACTAATATATTTTTAACTAAAACTAAAATATTCTGTAAATTAATATAACCTTAGTATAATATTTAAAGCTTTTTTATTAAATTATGTAAATTATACTTATTATAAATTTTTTATGAAAAAGAGATTATAACTTATTTTTATACTAAGAAAAGATAAAGGCTTAATAAAAGTACATAAATATTAAAAAGCATAGTTATAAAATTAGGTTATAGACTTAAGGTATTAGCTTTAATTATAAAATTAAATTATAAAAATTAATAATAAGTTTTAATTATAAGTTTAGATTTTAAAAAAAAAATTTATATAATAAAAAACTTTAGCTTTTTAGTTTTTAAATTAAATTATACTTTTAACTATTTGTTTTCTTTTAGCTAGTATAATATTAATAAAACTCTAGTAATTATTTAATTTTTTACTAAAATACACTCTATTATTTAAATAAAATAGTTTTTAAATTTATTTATTTAAAGTTTTAACTATTACTTACTAATAAGCTATTTAGTATTTATTTTAAATAATTATAATATTTTATAACCTTTTTATAATTATTAAACTATTTAATATTTAAGTAAGTATATAAATTATTAGAATTTTATAAGTACTTTATAATATTTTTATATATTAAATAATTATACTCTTTCTACTTAAAAAATATTATAGTATATATAATGTGTTTATTTATTAAACTCTTTAACTTTAACTAGTTAACTATTATATTTTGAAAATACTTAGTATATTAAACTTATAACTATATAGTATTATTAATTTTAACTTAAAATAGTTTTATTAAGTTATAAATTAAAACTTCTTTTAATTATAATAAAAAAAGTTAATATATTCGTTTTCATGTTTGTAATAAAACTAACCCTTAAATTAAACCTATATTTTAAGGCCTGTTTTAGGTGTGTAAGTAACTAGCTTAAAAGCTACTTAAATAAGGCCTTTATTTAAATAAAAAAATAACGTTAACTATTAAGTGCATTTCTGTATTGACGTCTACTTTAAGAGTGTAGAAAAGCTACTATAGGGTTACTAGCTACTTACATATGTTACTAGAAACTGTTGCCTTATGCCTTAAAAGTGGGGTTTGACAACACATTAGTATGTGGCCGCCTATTTTGGGACTTCCCTAAACATGAGTCATTACAGTCTGAACCTTCCCCACCAAAATCCCGTCCTGGCTCAAAAATAATTTGGTTTAAATATTAAGCTATGATTTTTATAGAATAGCTAGCATTAGGTCCTTCTTATAAATTTTAATCCAATCATGTGTATCAGTGGTGGTGCTGCTAGTTTAGAGATGATGTCATAAAGTGCGCAAGGCGGAAGCCGATTTCGCTGGCGACTAATGAGAATACCTTGAAAATCAGCAGGCAATCCCGTCAAAGTAGGCGGCCTTTTCACCAACACACATATTCAAATAGTAACTTGGATTGACGGATTGGGTGGTCGAAACTCCCACCCTGGAGTGATGAGTCCTTCAATGCGATCCACAGTCCAGGAGCTGACTACCCTAACCGTCCACACGATGACTTTTCTCGCGTTCACTCTCAGATTACCGTCTCGCCTCTATTGCCATTAGCAATGCCCAGTTGCGCAGATTTGCCCACCCCGTGGCAGCTTAAAGTGAAAGTCTATTGTCCATCTGCAGGCCTTACGATGACGCTCGTCGTACTACTAATATCAGTTTCCAATCATTAAAGGACCGGATTGATGCCAAACTCCAACGATCCCCCAGCGTCTCTCTCTGTTCTGGCCAAGTCAAGCTAAAGTTCCTGGACGATAATGACTATGTTAACATTTAAACTGATGAGGACGTTTAAATAGCATTTGAGACATGGAAGGAGCAGCATTAATAAGAACAACTCGTGGCTAGGCATCTTGGCCAGATGGAGCTCTATGCCAGCGATGAGCGAACTTTAAAGCTAATGTTGTATGTAGTTCTTTGTGTAAGGAGTTGGGAGTGTCTGTCAAGGTTCAACGTGCCTTGAAGGTGAATGGATCATTTGCATACACGGCCGGCCGACAGCGTTTTCATCATACATCAGTCCACACAGCTTATACTATCGTGGTGCGGGTTCCTGGAACACCTTTACGGGATGCATGCATCGACTGCAAGTTTTGGGCATCTTCGGTATCCGTAGCGACGCCTTCTGCCAGGTCGTAATTACTTCGTCTGGCACACTGTCGTCTTGTCGTAGGTCTCTCACTTCTTGGATGTTCAGGGGTAATGCTTAGTTCTCCACACTTAAGGAATGGCTCGAGGTGGGTCGAGACGGTGATGAACATGCATCCCGCCATTCCTTCACCGCAGCTCCTACCGTCCCATCCGAACAGCTTTGCCCTATAGCTTTGGCATGGAAAGAGGCTACTTCGTGCGGCTCCAACAAACGGCTAGCAAATCCACACATTGCTGGCCACCTGATGTTTTGAAATCAACTCCACCAGAACCTAGAAGCCATCTATCAACCCCAACTGCTACGTCTTGACCACGCGCAGGTTACATACTCGCCTAACCACATGAGCTGATCATGGAAGAGGTTGATACAAGCTGGAGCACCTACTGGATTGACTATAAGCCGTGTATCTAGGGACTGTTTGATAGAAGCGCTTGAGTATCCAATCTACAGGATAACGAGTGACTTTATACCCATAACGATGAGTAATCAATGTGTGATACAGTGTGATATCACAGCGGGGTAGGTCATTCGGAAGACGCTCATGATGCCTCCAAGCACCGTATCCAGCTAGTTCCAACGGCTGAAGTTAGAGAGGGTTATTCTTGCAAATTTCCAAAGGCCGGAACGTACATGATATCGACCCCCGCCCTTTTCTCGTGGTCAGCGCAGAACCATTCCAAGGCGACGGGGAAGATTGTTAAATTTCCGCTCCTATGGACTGTGGGTTGTATAATAGAAGCAGCCGGGGAGAAGGTCAGTGTAGGCAGCGGCTGGCCGTGTTTATGGGCTTAATTGAAGCCCGTAGTTTCTCTGAGCAATTTTCATACTCATTGCCATCCACCTCTTACCTTTCCTGTTTTTAGTGGATTGCGTGTGCGCCGGCGCTCGTACAGTCGGCGCCAAGTATCGTGAGCCCTGTGCCTGTTCCGTGAACTCTGGCTCAAGTATTCCCGAGCCGTAAGTAATCAGTCCAACTTTCACCCGGGTCTTGCAACCTCGCCTTGCCATCTCGCTGAAGATTCCCAGGAATGCCGAAGGCCAGAAATCTGCTCCTAGACTTCCAGGGGACAAATTGACGGTTTCCACGTCTATCAAGATATAGACTTCAGGCACGGCTTCCAGGACCGAGCCAAAAATCGAAAGCCAGTCAGCTTCCGTCAACGCTGTTCGGAACCTTGCACAGATCGAGGCCGCAAATGCTTCTGTTCCACGACTGTGGGCCACACGGAGGGCTTGTAAGACTAAGTATTTGACCAAATCGATCGCGGACGGCTGTTCCGCGCTTTCGCCGCCACACCCATAGCCAGCTTTAAGGACCCACATCACCGGTGCGCCTGCATTCTGCAAGACCTGAACCAGACCAGCTGATAGGTCCTTCATCTCGAAACGAGACTGAAAGCGTCCTCGAACGATGATCAGCGAAGAAACTTGACTCTCCGACCATCTCTGTAGTCTGGGCGTCAACCACGTGTAGTCTGGTGGTACCACTTTCTGCCTGAGCTGCCGTCGTTCCCGCATGAGGAGGCACCGCTTTAACGCCTTCGAAGGCTCGAGAAGCGGCACGTTGACTAGGTAGTCTAATATGTTGGACAGCTGTAGGTCCGAAAGGCGCTGATTTGTGTTGATGAACGCGCCTGAAGCCATGCTCTGGAAAGCTTGTACCAAACTATTAGCCGAAATTTTTATAATGTCCATCTAGCGCAAAATAACAAATTCACAACTAACAGATAAGCAGCATCTTTATTTCCCGCATTTCGGCCTCAAGCGCCATGACGCGCTCCCGTTCGGCATCGAGTTTCTTGTGCATCACTCGCTGTTCCGCCTGGCCTCCGGCAACTGTCAGTCCTTCTATAATCTGCGATCTCATTTCGATTTCCTCGATGAGATCTTCGTACCGGATTTCTGCCGGTCTAGATATTGCATGCCATGCGTGCTGGAGCCGGGTCTCTTGAAACCAGTTGTGGGCTCGGATGAGGAACTTCATAATATGTGCATAAAGCTCTGCTATTGCGCGTTTCATTCTCGCCGTCGGGTACAAGACCGCAGCCAACTGAAGGCGAGGCAGTGCATTCCCAATCTTGCAAAGCCCTTTAGCCAAGGCCGATATGGTCGCATCATGATTCAAGAAAGTCTGGAGAGTTGGTCGTTAGCGCGCTGATCTTGTCGCTGGTGAGTCGGTTGAGTATGTACCACGAGGAGAAACTTCATTGAACCCCAAGCAAGGGCAACGTATTCTGGGTGATGCTGGACGAGCATGTCCATGATATTGCCGTAGTAGTGCACCACTTTGGTGAATCTTCGGAGCCGCTCTCGCATTTTGCTGTCCTGCTTGGAATTCTCGTAGATCGTTTGGGCGGCTGCGACAGTTTTTAGCACGTCTTCCATACTTGTCGCCTTGTCGACGCTTTCACGCTTCCGCTCATCCATCGTCAGCCTCGCCTTGAATATGCGAAGACCCTCTTCAAACGCTTCACGTGCGGGATCATCACTACCGCCCCTGGGAATGACTTAGCTTTACACGATATTCATAGCGTGGGATTCAATTAAGGTGGCTCCCTCACTGATCTGCCACATCTGGTTCAAACCATCGCCTTACAAGCTGAAGACTAGAATCCTCTTGGGTCATCTTCACGGGTCCGATGTGAGAAGGATCCTACAGACGAAGAGGTCTGCTTTCCACTAGAGAGGCATTCGGAGCTGACGCAAACAAGGTTCCAGCCCACCTGAGGCAATATGCAAGGCGTGACGAAAAAGGTAAAGTCATCCTCGCCATTGTACCAATCAGCCACATCTCACGTGGCACCCCACGTCTCTCATACCGTACAGGGTCTGAGCTTGGCAGCCTCACCAACCTCAAGACGCTTCAGATTCTGCGCAAGCTAACCTCACAAGATAGCATGGGGGTTCAATCTCAAGGCAAAGCGCGTGCATGTTATGCCGTAAGCTCCCATCACTGTTTACTTCTGCGCGCAGGACACTCTGCTAAGAGGTTCAAGTAACCGGTATCAGCCCCGGATCGCATTCTCTCGACTCAGCCTTGGACTGCGGGCGGCGACTCTCGACCGTGCTCGGCTCTTTTGGGATAGAGTATTAACCGACAGCGACTTCTCTACCGACCTTTCTGACAACGATTCGGTCTGCAATCGAGCCATTAAACAATACCACTTGAACCAGACGTACAGCACAATTGGCGGTAAAGAGATAACTGAGGAGGACGAGGAAGACGAGGTTGAAGAGGAGAAGCAGTTATCCTTCAGGCATTTGACTATATCGCGAGATCAGACTTCGGCACGCGCGTTGGAACAGCTGCAGCTCGGGGCATTCATACGCTCTAGTGACGGCTCAGGCCTGCAGGTGCGTTCAAATTGGTACTCGAATAGCAACAGCGGAATCCTAACAAGTGACAGGAAGACTGGGACCGACAGTACCTACTTGATGTGCTCGACAACCACCCAGGAGTTGTTCCTCCAATAGGAGTCCATCGTCTCGATACGGAATCCGTTGCCTCGGACTCGAGCGACACAGTCATTGAACAGCCCATTGAAGCCGGCCCCAAGGACCAGACTGAACAACGCACCGCAGAACTCTCTGACATCCGACTGTACCCACTCAAACTCAGTCCAAACGGGGATCTCCTCCATCCTTTTTCCTTTGCCGAAGATATGGACGAGCTCTCCTTGAGCGGGTGCCAGATGCGGGCTTTCTGAAAAAGCTCATAGCAAGGATTGAGAAGTTAGAAACCGAGAATCAAATTTTAAGAAAAGCTGTACCAGATCATAAGCGCAACAACGTCCTAGCAGAGCCTGCAGCTCTAAGATGGCAGACCATGTATAGGCTCGATAATGACAAAGTCTGTTTGTCTGAGCCGTCGTGGAACTTTGTTGATGGCAAACCCAAAACCTTAAAGGCCGAGATGCCGCTTCCAAATCATGACCTATACCTGGAAAAGAATGCTGACATTGCGTTCGTGATTTACAAGGATTATCCGACTGCGCCTAAACACAACGACGGTGGACAAGACAAAGTATCCTTGTGGGAGGATATCCTGCAACTCCCGGACCCTAACAGCGAGTCGATCAAGCTGATATCTACCAAAATGAGAAATGCTCTGCAAGCATATCTGAAGCTGGTTCCGGAATTTCCCCGCTATTTCCCAGGATTCAACGTCGAAGCGGAGCTGTTTGCCCCATACAAGTTCTGGTATTATTCTCGCCCTTTTTTTGCTAATCTTCTTGGAAAGCTCGAAGCGCAGCACCGAGGCTTGATGGAGCTGTTATCAGAATGGATTGAGGCGAATTACAGATCGCATTACCAAGAGGCCGACACAAAACTAGCCGAGGGTCTAGTCACCGCCAAGTATCTAGACTATCTTGTCAGGCCGGGAGAAGTGCTTGTCTCATATGACAATGACCAATTTCACGCGTATATATGTGAATCATGGCCCTATGGGAAGGAAAGCGACTCGAAGATCGAGAACGCTGCAAAGCCGGAAGAGAAAACATTCATCACGACCTGCAGCGTTGACTGCTGGGCGTGGTGCCCTGATGACGCCTTCCATAAGTTGGAACGTACTCTTCACCTCCGGATCAAGACGAAAGATCCCGCTGAGGCAATCAGAATTCAAGAGCTCCAGGTCTATCCGCTCAAATACGCCTCCATGGAAGTTGAGGTGACGCTTCGAACAAGGGGGTTGACGCACTGGAGTTTTCGTAATGCGAGACTTGTCGAATATGAGGGAGAGAGGTATGGTAGTTCTACACTTGTAAGTATTGTTTCCGCTTTTTGCTTGCCAACGTTTAGCTTCGGAGATGAGAGTCTGATAGTGCTCAGGACGGAAAACGTTTCATGGTCGATTTTCAGATGTACAAGCTACTACATCCGGAAGCCTTCAGTGCTATAAAGAAGCAATCTCGTGATAGCGAGGGCGGTAAAGCGGGACAGATATCGGAGGAAACCGGGCCGTCCGGCGATGAAATTTATTTGTTTCCCTCACGGGTGAAAGGATTTAGCTTCCGCTCGAAGAAATGGAGTGAGTCTTTCATCCAATCGCGCCAGAAGAGCGGAGAAATTGACAAGTATATCTAGTTGAGCTTCAAGTTGACAACATTCGTGATGTTCAATGGCACAAGAAGGCCTTCGAAAACCTCGTCATCGCCCCGAAATCAAAGGAAATCATCGAAGCGCTCATTACGACGCAGCTCGCTGCTGAAAAATCCACAGATATTATCCTTGGCAAGGGCAATGGCCTTATCATGCTCCTCCATGGAGGCCCTGGCACTGGAAAGACATTTACAGCTGAAACCGTAGCCGAATTCGCGGAGAAGCCCCTCTACCGCGTGACATGCGGTGACATCGGCACGAAGCCCGAGGCCGTGGAGCAGTATTTAGAATCGGTGCTGTACCTAGGAAAGACGTGGGGCTGCTTGGTGCTGCTAGACGAAGCGGACGTTTTCCTTGAGGAGCGCGGGCTTCAGGACCTAGAGCGCAACGCCCTGGTTTCGGTCTTCCTGCGCGTGCTCGAGTACTACGACGGCATCCTGATACTGACGTCGAATCGCGTCGGCACATTCGATGAGGCATTCAAGTCTCGTATCCAGCTCGCGCTGCACTATCAGGCCCTGACCGCCCCCCAACGCAAAAAGATATGGCGGAACTTCATGGCCTGGCTCAAGGACATGGGAGAGTCATACGCAGTGGATCTTGAAGATATAAGCGATAATCTGGATGAACTGGCCCGCCACCAGATGAATGGCCGCCAGATTCGCAACTCGATTACGACGGCGAGGCAGCTTGCGAAGTTTAGGAAGAAGGCCATGTCTTACGATGATCTCGAGCACGTGATTAGCGTCGCGGGCGAGTTCGACAAATACCTAACGAAAGTGAGAGAAGGCCTGTCGGATGAGAATATCGCGAGGGCGGACGGCAGGCGCTGATCCCCGGCATAGCTCTGTTTAACATAGTTATTGTACATACTTACTTTCGCCTTTTGTTAACATAGGAGTTCTTGCTCATAATGGTGACCAAGGACTAGCATTTGGTCTAGAAGGAAGTCGTGAAGAAGTACGTACGTGTTAGCAAAGCCCGGGTAAACCTGGGAGAAGGCGTTTGGAGCCAGAGGACCCTGATACTCTACGGATGGTGCAGAATCTGGGTATGCTCTATTACGGATGCGGCCAGGTTGAAGAGGCAGAGAAGATGTTAAAGCGGGCGCTGGCTGAATATGAGAGAGTGTTAATACCGTTCCACTCTGACATATCGCCGGTGCTCTCCAATCTTGGTCTATGTTACGGAGCGCCAGGGCCAACTCGATGAAGCCTTGGCATACCAGACACTCCAAACTGTGGACGAAAAAGATTTGCATAATACTCGGTACATGTTGGGAGAGATTTTGGAGGGATGCGACCGTTTTAGCTGAAGCCGAAAATGCATCACAGAGGCACGGGCGGGTTACAAGACTTTACTCAGGCCCGATGATCCGGAAACAGTTGATGCTGCTCGTCGATTAGACCATGTCCGAGGGCAGAATAAGGAACAGGCCTTTATCTCCTGTTTCTATCTAAAACTACTTTAGCTTTTGGAATATGAAGCTAATGGCAGATGCGGAACGAGCCAAGCTGCGTAAGCATGCTTATGAGTGATATCCAACGGTAATAAACGCCACCACAAGCAGGCCGACCCGCACTGGCTACACCCTTATGAGAAGCAAAGTTTTGGTGCGGATGAAGAGAGATCTTAGAGTGAGGGCTGTCCTCACTGGATGACGATGCTGCGGTGGCGCCAAGAGGTTTCGAGCACAGCCACAGCTAGATCTGATCGAGAGATGGGGTCCAAAACCTGGCATCGGGGACCAATCGGGCACAGCCACACCCCACATTGGGCCCTTCGCTAGGCAATCTGGTCAGCATTGGTACAGATGAAAAAGGCTTTGAAAATCAGCGGCTAATCCCTCCGAATAACGCGGCGTTTCCACCAACACATATATTCTAATAGTAATAAATATTACTAATTTTAATTTAGTTTATATACTTTTTAATTACTATTTTCTTTACTTTAAATAATATAGTATAATAAGTAATACTAGTATCTATAAATAGTACTAAAAAAAGCTTAATATATTGATTTAAAATTAGGTTTTATATAAGCTTATATATTATATTTTATAAAACTAAAAACTAAAAAAAATTTACTAACTTAATTTAAAAAGCTTATAGTTTACTTATATACTTAAAAGTATAACTAAAAACTTATTAATAAAAAAAATGCTAAAACTAACAAATAAAAACAATTTAGTAGCTAAAAAAAGTAAAGAAATAAAGAGAAAAAAGAAAAAGTAATATTGTATTTTATAGGTAAGCTATGTATATAGGCGAGCTACACATCTTGAAATTTGTGATGACAGGCTCGGTCTTCACGCGTCGCAGCACAAATGCAGGTTGACGGGATAAGTTGGCTCTATTTCAGCTACACTAAGATGGGGAGAGAGGAGGTACAAGGGGAGCTCACCCCTAAATAGGGCGGTGCATGGCCTAAGCGCGAGCTAGCTATGCTCTAAGCTCTGTGCTAGGTCGTGGCTGGCGTAGCCAGTCGCAATATCATGTAACCTGTAGCAAGCCGAATAAGCAGCACCGTCACATTACCCCCTCTCTAAGGGAGGCTCGTCCCTGAGTCTCTAGGTTACAGTCTCCTCCTTGCCGGTCTCTGTACCACTCTTGTCTTTAAAGCCGCCTTGTCGTCCTCCTCTGTTACTTCCAGGTCCTCCTCTGCTTCGTACGCTTTCAACCAGGCGTCTAGTCGTGCCGGCAGTCCTGCTTTCTCTGGATAGGCCTCGTGGTAGTCTCTTACCTTGTATGGGGCGCCTATAAAGCCTTGGGTGTTGTACTAGGTAGGATCTGGGTCATGAGCTAGCCAGGATGCTTTGTACTGTAGTCAGCCATGGAATAGGCGGCTATTAAGGATTTCCTGCACTGGCTACTCAGGATGCCTGTTGATCTCAATAGGCGGTTCCTCAGGTTCAATTTGGCCAGGCAGTGGGTGAGTAGAAGCCTTCTGTAGGCGGTCTGCATAGAAGACGTCAAGCATGCGCATGTGCGGCGGCAGCTTAAGGTAATAGAAGTATCTCTTCATGCCTATAATAGGATAGGGTCCGTACATCTGCTGGTTGAGCTTCTGGCTAGGTTAGCTAGTAGTGAAGCCCTTAAGTGTAACGTACACCTCGTCTTCTGTAGAGAAGTCTGGCTCACGGCGCTTCTTATTAGCCTGTTAAGCCTATCACTCTTGTGCTTAAGTGATTCCTTATTAAGCTATCTCTATAGCTAGCTTTATTGCGTTGTATTAAGCTTTAGCGTAGCTCTATGCTTTCTCACGAGACATCTGTTCACAGACTATAGTAGATGTCTTTATACATTCCTCCTAGTTCTAGTAATAGATTAGCTAGTGGCTAAACTTAATTTAATAGAATAATAAGTCTATAGTCTTATATAGCAGAATTGCTTAAGCCTAGTCTATATAGGGCAGTAGATCTAACTAGTTATTTTAATAGTAATTAATAAATAGACATAGGCGCTGGTTAATATACTAGTTTAAAACCTTAATATTTCTATTAATTTAGAGGTAATATAATGTTAAGAGCTTTTACTTAATTCCTATTAGTTAACATAACTTATCTATAAATACTAAGGTAAACTAAGAACTATAATTAGAAACTATTAACTTAAATAAACTAAATACTTATTAAATATAATAATAGTATATATCAGCTGCTTAAGCGGCTGTAGTAGTTTTATAATAAAATAATAAAAAATAATACTTACTTACCTAGTCTATAATAATAAAGGCGTAGTTATATTCTTTTTTATCTAAAAAAAAAAGAACTTTATTACAGGTTATTAACTTACTAATATAATATTAAACTAGTAACTAGTTATTTAACTAATTATATAATATCTTAATTAGTTCTCTTATGTTTAGATTAGATAGCTTATTAGACTTAATAGAAATTAGTTTAAACTCAATTAAAATAGAAAGAAGTAATATAGTAAGTTAAGATTTAATAAAATAGTATTAAACTATTTCACTTAAGATATAAATCTTAATTTTAGAGTAACTATAAAGAATTAAAAGTAACTATAAGCTGTTTAATATTTTATACTTATAGAAAATCCTCTACACATATACTATATATTAACTAGAAATATATTAAATACTATTAAAAAAAATAAGAAAAGATAAGTCTTTATTTTTTTTTATTTATATTTATTTTTCTTATGCCCTACTGTAGCTAGTTATCTGATTTATTTATTTACTCTAAGTATTATTCCTTATAGAACTTAAACTTACTATAAAGTAATTTTATTTATAAGTTCTGTCTATGCTAATTTGCCTCTACTCTTTAGTATTACTTATATATTTTTTTATATTATATTTTTTATAGCGATACTGCCTTAGCTATATTATTTTTTTTATTATAATTTATAATATTATTCTCTTCCTTTAAGCCTTCGGCTTGAAGGTTATTTTTTTTTATAAATAATATAAAGGCAGCTAGTTCTCTGTGTGAAAACTAAGATTATAAAAATCTCTTATATCTTTTCTATTCTTCTAATTTTCTAAAAATAACTTGAGTAGAATTATTCTTAAAATGAGCTTACTATTTAGCTTAAAAATTCTAAGAAATAACTATTATATACCATCCCCGTATTCCTGTTATTATAATGATAATTATTATTATTTTATAAATCTAGCTTCCAAGTAATGCTCTAAGTATATTAATTAAAATATAAAATATAATCTTATAATTTCATAACCTAAGTAAAATTATCTTAATTAGGATAAAGAGAAACTCTAATAGTAACTTTATACAGCTAAAGAAAAGTCTTTTACTATAAAATCTTATAAGCTTTATCTCTATTATTAGTTAGCTTAAATAAATTCTTAAGAAAAGAAAATATTTCAGCATAAGCTTACCTTAATTAACGAAGTTTATATAATAGAGAAGAAAGAGTAAAACTATAAGAGTTAATTTAGTATACTACTATTTATAGCATCTAATATCACTTTATCTTCCTTTTTAAGTTTTAAGTAAAATATTCTATATTCTTTATATTTTTTAGATATAGCCTTAGAGCAAGCGTTTGCCTCTTCTTCTAATAATACTAATTAATTAGCTTTAAACTATTCTTTAAGTTCTTAACTAGCTTCTATATATTATCTTTAGGTTTATAGTTTTTTTATTTAACTAAATATTTCTACTAACGCTTAAACTATTAGTAGTCTAAAATTTACTTAACCTTATACTTAATAGTATCTTTCTTAAGTTTAAGTCTTATCTATAGTTCGGCATTCTATAGTGCTGGTTCTAGTTATAAAATATAAAAAACTAAATAAATCCTTATATCTTTAAATAGTTATAGTTTATAATTTATAGATTTTATTTATCATTTAACCCTAAATAGTCCTAATTTAATATAATCTAGTTTTTTTAATAGTCGTTTAGTTTCTAAATTTTTTTATAATAGGAAAATTTTATTCCCCTTTTTAAAAATTAGTCTCTTAACTTTAGACTTATTTTTTTTTCTATTTACTAAGATTACTTTTATAGGTGATTTTCTGTGTAATTTTTTAATAAAGTTATTATAATTCCTTAACTTTTATTCTTACAGATTCTAATATTTTATTTAGTTTCTATAGTTCTTAATAAGCCGTAGGCTTATAACTATAGTTTATATAGAATAGTAATTTTTCTATAGTTAATAACTTTATAGAGTTATATATAAATTTAGCTATCAGTAGTAAATTAATCTAATTATCTTATTATTTATTAACGTATATTTATAGGTATTATTCTAATATTTAGTTTATCTATTCTATTTATTTATTTATTTATAAGTAAAATGCTATTAAAAGACGGTATTTAGCCTCTAGCCTTTTAATAAACATTTTCTAGAATATTAATATAAATAATTTATTTCTGTCTATAATAAATTCTCATAGCAATTTATGTTTTACTATTAATAGTTTAATAAATATAGTTACTAATTCATCCGCTTTAACTTCTATATATATTAGTTTAAAGTATGTATATTTTATAAGTTAGTTTACTATAACTAATATCATGTTATACTATTATCCTTAAAAGGTAGTTATTATCGGTATTTCCGTAATAAAATCTATTATAACTAATTTCTATAATAGATCTAGTAAAGGAATTAGTTATATAAGTCTATATTTTTTATATCTTAATGCTTTATTCTTTTTGTATTTAATGCACTTTAAAAGAATATTCCTAACCTTTTTCTATATCCTAGGAATTTAGAAGTATCTATTAATTCATTTTATAGTCTTCTTAATTCCTTAATATCTGTATATTTTAGTTGAATATTAGTTGTTAATAAGTTCTGTCTGTAATACGTTTAGTATAAAAATAGTTTCTATTTTATATTATTATAATTATCTGTTGTTATATTCTCTAATGTATTTTTACTATATATTTTTAATAATAACTATTATTTTAATATTTATTTATAAACTTCCTAAAAATCCGTTTTATTTCTGTTTAAGTATTATATTATAAATTTCTAGTATATCTCTTATATAGTCTGCTTATTAACTAAGTGTATTAGCCACAGTATTTTCTTTTTCTAATTTATAAAGTATTTAAAAATTAAAAGTAGAAACTAGCTCCTATTATCTGACTTATTATTAATTTAATTTCTTTATTATTATAAATACTGTTAGATTCTTGTGGTCTGAATATATAATAATCTAGTACTTAATTCCCTTTAAATAATATTTCTATTTCTTAAATACTTAAATTATTACTAGTAATTTCTTATCATAAATATTATAGTTTAACTTAGTAATTATAAGTTTATAAGATAAAAAGTCTATTAGGTGTTTATATTTATTATTTTATATTTATAGTAAAATAGCTCCTATAGCTTTGTCTAATATGTCTATATATATCTTAATTTAAAGTTATAAATCAAACATTTTTAATATTAGTGGTTATTAGAATATTTTTTTTAGTATTATAAAAGCGTTTTCTTTGCGCTATTTCCACTTAAATTATTAATTCTTTTTTAATAATTCTATTAAGAATGCAGTAATTTTTAAGTAGTTCTTAATAAATTATTAGCAGAATCCTGTAAATCTAAGAAAAGAATAAACTTCTTTTATATTTATTAGTATTAGCTAAGATGGTATATTTCTTACTTTATCAGAATTAACTACTATTCCGTCTTAAGATACTAAGTATCCTAAGAATCTAACTTCCGTTTTGTGGAATATATATTTTTCTGTTTAAATATATAACCTGTGTTCCTTAAGCTTTCGTAATACCTTTTTAGTATACTTAATATATTCTTTTAGCATTCTGTTTATGTATATAAGTATGTTATTAAGATATATTATTATAAATACATTTAAATATTCCCTTAGCATATAGTTAATAATTATTTAGAATGTTACTAATATATTAGTAAGTCCTATTAGCATGACTAAATATTTAAATAGTTTATATTTTATTTTAAATATTATTATCTATTCGTGTCCTTTGGCTATTTATATCTAGTAATATCTATTCTTAATATTAAAGAGGCTAAACTATTTAGCTTCTCTAAGTTTATTTATAAGTTCTAATATTAATAGTATAAAGTAATAATTTTTTACTATAGCTTTATTAAGATATCTATAGTTAATACATAATCTTAGCTTTCTATTCTTTTTTAATATAAAGAGTATTAGTAAGGCTATTTTATTTTAGCTTATTTATATATATCCTTTCTACTAGTTCTCTTACAGAAATTTCCGTAATTCTTTTTATTAGTAAATAGGTACTTGATATAGTAGTTCTAGTTTTAAATCCATCCCTTTCTTAAGCGTGATTTAATAATTCTAATTCTAGTATTCTAGTAATTAGTCTTTAGCTTTTTTAAAACCTATTCTCTGAATTCCTCTTAGTATTCTTATAGTATAATAAATTTAGTGTTATAAAGTATTATTGTTTTTATTTATACTATTACTTATTATTACTATTTATAGTAGTTATTCCTAATTCCTATAGTTTTTCTTTTTTAATTAATAGTTAGGTTTTATTATACTAGCTAGTCTTATCTTAAGATAAAATCTTTACTACCTAAATTTATGATTTTAATATAATAGTTATCTCTATAACCTGCTATCTAAATAGTTATATTTTATATTTTAAGATTAATTAGACTTTTTTTAAATACTGCTAGACTATTATCTATATATTTTACTTACATAAGTTTATCTAAAACTCTAGTTAGTATCTAGTATTTTTATACTTATTTATTTAATATTAGTGTTTTACTAGCCCTACTGTTTATAAGCGCTAGTATTTAGTTACTATTAATATATATATTTATATATAGCTTATTCTTATATTTTCTTTAGTTTAGTTATATATATATAATTAATATATTCTTTCTAACTTTTTCTTAGCCCTCTGGTGGCTTAGTTATGGTCTACTAATTTTCTAGTTTTTTATCTATAGTTAACTCTTAAGTGGTAGTTATTTCTTTAGTATTTTTTTTTTAAGTTTATAAATAGAGCATCTCTGGAGTTAGTATACTTTTTTATTAAGTATTTTATATATATTCTTAGCTTATTCTCCGTGATCCTTATATTTCTATTTTAAAAAATATTCTTAATATATAAGTCTCTTATGCGATTCTGTGGCTAACTATTTTTTTTAATAGTATTTAGTTTAATATAATTAATATCCTAACTAGTATTTATCCTATAATAGCTGTTTATATTTATTTGAGTTTAAATCCTATAACTTATCTTTTAAGTCCATATAAACTAGTTCTTATTATAAGTTAAGTTCTTCTTTATTTATAAGTTATTATAATATTTTTTTTATTCTTAGTCTCTTAACACGTATGGTATGTTTATTTTATTTATAATTTATTTCTATATAATCTAATACTATATATATTTAGTAATTTTTTTTTTATTATTTTATTTATAGTATTATTATCTTGTACCTATAGAGTTAGTAAAGAGGTCTATTTCTTCTTTTTATTTTAATTCTATTCTAGTTCTAGATATCTAACAGGGTGATAATACGTTATATAAGTTATAACTAATATTAATATTTATTAGTAAATCTTATTTATCTATATAGTTAATTCTTATCTAGTTAATTCTTTATACTGTTTATTTTCTACTAACTGTAAAGCTTATTAGTATTTATATATTTTATCTCCTAGAGCAACCTTTTAGTATTTAGTAATATAGTATTTTCTTAAATAATACTTTAATTTATATATTTAATAGTATTCCCAGCACACTTACTATATAATTATTATAAATATAAGTTTTTTTCTGTCTTCTATCTTGTGATTCTTTCTTTATCTAAATTTCTAATCTTCTTTTTTAAAAAATCCGCTTTTCTATTCTATAATTTCATAAAACCTCTATATATCCTTGTGGCTTTTGGTATTATATTGTTATATTACTACTCCTTATATTATAAAGATTATATTACTAGTTAGTTCTGCTAAATAATTCTTTACTTATTAATATAATATTTTATATTTTATTCTAAAGTGTGTGTGACTTCCATATATTTAATATTACTTCTTTTTAATTCTTTATATAATAGTTTCTTTAATAATCTAGTTTTATGTTTACTTTACTTAGATTATATCTACCTTAATTTCTTTTAATATCTTAATTTAAATATAAGCTTTTCTAATGTCTACTTATTGTTACTTATAGTCTTTAATAAAATATTCTTATTTTCTATATTCTAGACAGACTTTTTATATATAGTATTTTATTTATTCTTAAGCTTACTTTCCTTATTTCTTATTAATAAATACTTTATTATAATTAATATTTATTTTATTATATGTTCGGGTATTCTTTTTATTTCTTTTAGGTATATAAATTATTAGTCTTCTATATACTTTCTTTTCTTATTCTTATTAGTACTAGTAATTATTAATAGTTACTATTTATTTAATAATTTTAAGTAGTGTACTTAGCTATTTTTCTTTAGAAATTTCATCCTTAATCCTATCTTTCAGTCCTTTATAGTATATTATAACTAATAGTTAGTTTATTTAATTAAGTTATTATTAGATTTATTTAAAAACTATTATATAATTAGCTACTAACGTTTATTATTTAAGTCTTTAAAGCTTTTAAATTACCTCCGTTTCTTTATTAATTTTTCTAAAGACTATAATTATTTCCTTTTTAAAGCTTTTATAAGTCTTAAAGGCTTGTTATATGTTACTATTATAGTCTATAAGTTCTACTATTCCTAGGTTAAAATCTCTATTTACTAGATAATTTTTTATAAGTAGTTTAAATTATTTTATAGTTCTTCCTATTATATTTATACTAGCCACTAGAATTTAATCTTAGTTAGTTATAAATAATGCTTAATTAAATTAATAATAAAGGTTTATAGTTATTATAAAAGTTTTAAGTTTATCTCTATTACTATTAAACTTTACAGAAGGCTATATTTTTACTATTTCTTTTTTTATAGCTTTTTCTACTACTACTTATTACCATAAGTTAACTAGAGTATTATATAACTTTATAATAGCTATTTTTTATTTCTAGATAATTTATTACATACTCTTTTATCTTCTTAATGTATTTCTAGTTATAGATAAAAATTCTACTATAACTTCTTCTTCACTACTACTTTCTTTTAATAAATAGAGTTCTTATTTATCTTTATAGTAGGTTATTATAAACCTAGTTTAAATAATATAGTATTAGAATCTATCTAATAGCTTCTTTTATTTTTTTAAGATAGTAATTATAATATTATAGGTTACTAACTTACTAATATAATATTAAACTAGTAACTAGTTATTTAATTAATTATATAATATTTTAATTAGTTCTCTTATGTCTGGATCGGATAGCTTGTGTTATAGTGCAGTCCTATAGGGACCGTTACCCCTAAGCCTGTCCAGATTAAGTACCGCACAGAGCTTCTGCACAGGCCGTACGGGCCTCCTCACCTCCAGAACCTTATATATTCTGTTCATAGCTTCTGTATATAGCTTGGGGAGCTACGTCTTGTAATCTACCTTACACTATATACTGTTATTACAGTTACTGACCTTGTCCATACTCTGCTGCCCCCTGACATTACGTAGCTCCCACCCTTTTACATTAATAGGGTGTCAACTGCTCGCTGGCACCTTGTTGCCGCCTGAAGAGCCTACCCTCTTATACGCTGCCCGCCGCAGCTTCTGCCGGTCACTCTAGCTAATCTAGAGAACCCTTCTAACCCTTCTGACTCTCCTGACCCTTCTATACGCTGCCCGCCGCAGCTTCTGCCGGTCGCTCTAGCTGATCTAGAGGACCCTTCTAACCCTCCTGACCCTTCTGTACACTGCCCGCCGCAGCTTCTGCCGGTTGCTTTAGCTGATCTAGAGGACCGTAACCTTCCACCTGTCGTAATTCCACCCATCATGAGCCTAACCGCCTATCGCTTTAGCCAAGCTAGAGGACTGCAACCTTCCGCCTACCACGATCCCTGCTTACCGTGAGCCTAAACCGACTCTAATCTACGCCGTTCCGCCTATAGATACGCCAGCAACGTTACTGCTATTTAGGAAATTTTTTTTCTTCTTCTTTAGCCTACTACTCTTTAGGGAAGGGCTTTACGGTCTCGCAGGAGCTTTGACCAAAAAGAGGGACCTAGTATAGGGACACTATGTAGGCTATATGCCGTAGATAGTTTCCCAGGAATACTGTTAGGTATCATGACTAGCTTAGCTAAAGAGCGAAGGACGCTGCGAAGAGACCGCAAGAAACGCCGCGAAGCAATGAGAGCGTCCTAAGGATAAAGGCTAAGTACCGCCGGCGCTAGCTAAAGAGCGAGGAATGCTGCAAAGAGACTGTAAGAAACGCCGCGAATACTACCGCTGCGGCTCAAAAAGCCATTTTGTCGCCCACTGCTCCCTGGTATGGTACTGCTTCCCGATCCCTGGCACGGTACTGCTTCCTGACCCCTGGCACGGTACTGCTTCCTGACCCCTGGCACGGTACTGCTTCCTGACCCCTGGCACGGTACTACTTCCTGACCCCTGGTACGGTACTGCTTCCTGACCCCTGGCACGGTACTGCTTCCTGACCCTGGCATGGTACTGCCACCAATCCAACCGACAACCTGTTTGTGCCGCTTTGCATTCGAACACGCCAGCAACGATACTGCTTTAGGGTTTATAGGAAGTCTTCCTGAAGACCCCCTATGTGGACACGACCTGAGCCCTGGCACGGTACTGCCACCGATCCAACCGATAACCTGTTTGTGCTGATACACCTGCCGCCTCTGCTGCCTCTACTGCCTCTGCTGCCTCTGCTGCCTCTGCTGCCTCTGCTGCCTCTGCTGCCTCTGCTGCCTCTGCTGCCTCTGCCGCCTCTGCCGCCTCTACTCCCGTCTCGACCCCTGTTCCTACCGCTGTCCCGACCGAAACTGAACCGCCTACGACCGTCCCTTCTCCGTCCACCCTCATTCCGTCGCCGACCCTCCTAGAGAACGCCGTCTCTAAGGAATTACGGGACATGCTACTCCACAACCCGCCGCCAAACTATCATCACCTGCCGAACCTGTTCCTGCTCTTACCCTTGCTGCTGCTACCACTAGACCTACCGCCACCCTACCCGCCTATTCCGCACAGGAGATTCTGTATAGCTAAACGCCCGGAATATCAAGACCCTGCGCCCCACAAAGAAACTAGATTGGAAGAATCTAGGCCCGTTCCAAGTTATAGAGGTTATATCGCCGTACGCCTACCGCCTTAAACTACCAGATAGGCTCCGCCTCTATAACGTGTTCCACGTTAGCCTGCTCCGCCCTGCCGTAACTGACCTGCTATCCCGCCAGCAGATACCGCCCCCTCCGCCAATAAGGATCAACGGTGAGCGGGAGTGGTTTATTGAAGAGATTATTGACTCCTACTGGGACCGCTGTGGCCGTAATAGCACCCCACAACTAAAGTATACGGTCAGATGGACCGGATACGATAAGTTAACTGAGACCCCTACCTGCTGGATGGAGAACGCTGCAGACGCAATTCGAGTGTTCCACCAGCAGTACCCTAAGAAGCCTGGCCCCTAAGGCGACCGTAGGGACTACGGCCGTAAGGAGGGGAGTACTGTCATAATACGGTCCTATAGGGACCGTTACCCCTAAGCCTGTCCGGATTAAGTACCGTACAGAGCTTCTGCACAGGCCGTACAGGCCCCCTCACCTCCGGAACCTTATATATTCTGTTCATAGCTTCTATATGTAGCTTGGGGAGCTACGTCTTATAATCTACCTTACACTATATACTATTATTATAGTTACTGACCTTGTCCATACTCTGCCGCCCCCTAACAGCTTGTTAGACTTAGTAAAAGTTAGTTTAAACTTAGTTAAAATAAAAAGAAGTAATATAATAAGTTAAGATTTAACAGAATAGTATTAAACTATTTTACTTAAGATATAAATCTTAATTTTAAAGTAATTATAAAAAATTAAAAGTAATTATAAGTTATTTAATATTTTATACTTATAAAAAATCCTCTGTATGTATACTGTATATTAACTAGAAGTATATTAGATACTACTAAAGAAAATAAGAGAAAATAAGTTCTTATTTTCTTTATTTATACTTATTTTTCTTATATCTTATTATAGCTAGTTACCTGACTTACTTACTTATTCTAGGTATTATTCCCTATAGAACTTAAACTTATTATAGAGTAATTTTATTTATAAGTTCTGTCTACGTTAATTTACCTTTACCTTTTAGTATTATTTATATATTTTTTTATATTATATTTTTTATAGTGACGCCTTCTTAGCTGCACTATCTTCTTTATTATAGTTTATAATAAACTTAAAGTTTATATAGATATTTTACTATACTTACTTAAAAATTAGTAGTAATTTAAGTAAGCTTAAGATCTTATTATAAAATATATAGCTTTATTTATAAGCTTTATATATAATTATATAGTAGTTTATATTTTTACTTATATAGCTCTAGTAATAGCAGTTCTAAAGTAGCTTATTTATTTTTTTCTTACTTAAATAAGTAGTCACCTAAGTAGTATAAATAGCTTAAATAAAATAAATTTTTAAGAAATATATAATAGAGACTACTAGCTTATTATAGTATATTAAAAAGTTCTAGCTAAGTTTTTATACTAGGTATTTACTAGAAAGAGTATGCTCTTAAAATAGCTATAAACTCTCATAGCTATAATTTACCTTAATAATATAATTAATTAGTAAGTAAAGATTATTTAAGGGTAGTAAAACTATAAAAATATTAATAGCTAATATATCTCTTATTAATAGTACAGCTAGGTTATTACTTATAGTTTTAATAAAGCTAATATTAATTTACTCTACTAAAAGAAAGACACGTATTTAGGCTACTTTATTTTTATTTTTTTAAGTCTTTAGTTTCTTTTACTTACGTAAGAGTGCATCAGCTATTATATTAATTATACTAAAGTAATAAATAAATATTAGGTAATAGTTTACTATACTTATTACCTAGTATATTTAGTAGGAAGTAAGTTCTTATTTTATAGAAAAATACTCTAATATATAATAGTTAGTTAGAGTATTAAATAACTTTATAATCTATAAGCCTATAAGCTGTAAGCACTATTCTTAGAGGCTATAAATTATAACTAATATTTTTTTATTATATATATTATAGTTTATCTAGGGCTTATTTATAGTCTTAAAGTAGAAAACTATAAGTTATTAAAAGCTATTCTTTTAAAGCTATAATAGTATTTCTATAATAATTCTATTACTTATATCTATCTCCATACACGTCTAATAGTAGAGTGAGTAGTAAACTAAAATATTATTTAATAATATTAAATCTTTAGCTTACTAGAAAACTACTAGCTTATATTTATTAAAAATATATTATATACCCTTCTTAAACAGCTTAGTAAGCAGTTAAATAATATGTCTATAGTTTTTTAGAAAGGCTTTATAGATATTACAGAATTCTAAGAAAGATTATAAGCTTTTAATTAATATAGGTACTGGCTATTTCTGTATAGCAGTAACCTTCTTAGAGTCCTTTTAAATCCCTTTTATACTAATAATAAGGCTTAGGAACTTCGTTCTAGTAATAGTAAACTTACTCTTCTTAATATCTACTTAAAGATTTATATTTTAAAATATTTTAGTACTTAAGTAACATACTCCTCATGCTATAATAAATTTTCAAAATAGATTAAAATATCATTAAAGTAAGTAGTATAAAAGTTATTTAATAGGTTATAAAATACCTTATTAATATAATACTAGAATATAGTAAAGCTATTATAGAGACTAAATAATAGTATATAATATTTATAATTTCTATATTAAGTACAGAACGTAGTTAGGGTCTCTATATTTTTATTTAAACATATATAATAAAAAACCTATTATATATTAAGCTTAGTAAATACTTTTATATACACTAGTTAGGTAAAGGTCTTCTGAATTAACAGAATTAAATAAACATCTTTCTTTATAATAGTATTAAGTTTATAATAGTTAATATAAAAGTATTACCTTTTTTTAGGCTTCTTAGTAAATAGTATTAGGAAAATATATAAAGCATTACTATAAGTAATAATACCTTATTAAAGATAGTTATTTAGATAGGTCTTAATAAGCTATAGCTATTTAAAAAATATATTATATAATAAACTTAATATCAGCATATTTTTAACTATTAGTTTAATATTATAGTTAATGTTTTTATAATGCAGGGGCAGTATATCTAAGTTCTTTTTTAAAAAATAAACCTAAATTATACTAATATAACTAGAGTAGAATAGTTTCTACTTAATAAGCTATTAAAGTTTCTTTTTTCTTATAAAATTTTTATTTAATTAATAAGGCCCTTTTAGTAAAGCCTGTTACTAAATAGCATTTTTATTATAATTAGGCATTTTATTATATTTAAGCTTTTTATTAAATAACTATTACTATATTAGTAAATTACGTACTATTAAGTTATTTATTTATATATATATATTTTCTAGATAGCTCTTAATTATTATTAGATTAGCTATAATTTTAACTTTAGTATATTTAGTTACAGTTATAAGCCCAAAATTCCGTATAAGAGTATAAACTTTTTTAATAACTTTTTTACTTAATAACTATTTACGTACTAGCTGGTAACTTTACTTGTTTATTTTATTATAATAAATTCCTTATCCATTAAAAAGATAACTATTATTCTGAATAGTACTTATAATTACTATAATTAAAAGTTTATGATTAAAGGTAAAGCTTTTATTAAAGAAATCTAAAAGTATTATAACTTAATTTAGGATACTAAAAAGATTTTTAAAGCGCTAATAAAGCCTAAACTGTTTAATATATAAAAAGTAAGAAATAAGTCTATATCTATTATTAGTATTTAACAGCTTAAGAAGGATAATTTAGCAGTATATTAAGTTCTATAAAGTAAATACTAGAATAAGTAAAGAAACTATAAACGTAAGAAAAAAGTAGTATAAAATCTTAATTATATAATTACCTTAACTATTACTTATTAACACTGATTACTAATTTATGATATAGATACTTTATATTAAAGACTTAAAGTTTTTTATAAGCAGTTTTGTTTTATAGATGTAACTTAAAAAAATAGATTACTACTTAGTATAATAAAGCTTAGATCTATACTAATTAATAGAAGATTAAAACTTAGCTAAAGAATTAGTAAATCGTGTATAATATAGTAAAGAAATTAAACTTATCTAAAGTAGCTAATACATAAGCTTAAGAAGATTTTATAATTACTATTAAAAATATCTATTTAGAATATACTGCTGTAATAGAATTTAATTTATCTTAAAAAGAGCTTAAAAATAAACTATTTTCTTCTATTAAGAACCTTATTAATAATTTTCTAAATTACTATTAAAGATATTATAATAGAGTGTGTTCTCTTTTTAGCTATTTAGCTTATATAATACTTAATAGAAAGTTACTAAATTCTTATATATATAAAAAGAACTATTAATATAGCAGATGTTACTACTTTATAGAATACTTAAAACTAGAAGGCTAGAAGCCGGATTCTTAAGTTAAAAAAAAAAAAAAATTCAAGAAAAGCTTAACGCTAATGAAAATCTGGATTAATTAATAAAAAAGTACTAGAGAAAGGCTTAAGAGAAGCTAATCTAAAGTAATAAACTTATTAGACTTTTTTAAATTAGATAAATTAATTCTACTTAGCTCATCTACTTAGCTTATTAAGAATTTAAATCTATTTAATAAGTTCTATATAGTTTAAGAGGTAATAACCTACTTATACTTATTAAAAATTTATATAGATTTTATATAGCTAAGAGGTAATGACCTATTTATGCTTATTAAAAATTCTATATACTACTTAAAAGAATTCTATATAGTCTAAAGAAATATGTTACTAAATAGTGTTTTTATTATAATTAGGCATTTTATTATATTTAAGCTTTTTATTAAATAACTATTACTATATTAGCAAATTACATACTACTAAGTTACTTATTTATATATATATATTTTCTAAATAAGTTTTAATTATTATTATTAAATTGGCTATAACTTTAACTTTAGTATATTTAGTTATAAAGTCTTTACTAAGAGGTTTTTAGAGTCTTAAGAAAAAGGCTTTAGGTTTAGTAAGCTAAGCTTATCTTTATAATTCTAAATAAGTTTATTTATTTTATAAATGCTAATATACTTTAGTATAGTTTTCTTTTACTATACATATATTATAAAAGTAATAGTTTTTATAGTATTAATTTTAAGGCCTATCTTAAAAAGGTCTTTGTATAAGATAAATTAAAAATAAAAAATTTACTTATTTAGCTCTAGCTACTATTATAAGTGAAGCTACTTTTCTATTTTTTTAAGATTTTTTTTAATATATAACTTGTTAAGATAAGTGCTAAGATAACTTATAGGTATGCTATAAAATTATTATATTTATTAGCTTATTACATCAGTCAGTATTAGCTTAATATAAAGGATTAATTTTAGTTAATAGATTTTACATTAAAATAATAATATTATGCTTATGGTTAATTAGCTTATTATCTAGCTATTTAAGTATTTACTTTTTATAGTTAATTAAAACACCTATATTTTTAAATAGCTTATAGCTGATTATAAGGTCATAGTGGCTAGTATTACAGAAAATAAAGTAAATTAATAAATAGTAATTATTTAGTACTAAATTAGCCTAAAACTATTTATTTACTTATTTATTTAGTTTATTATTATAGCTAGCTAGAGGGATAGATTCTATCTAGTAAGTTTTTATCTTAAGTCCTTTTTTAATAATACGTATATACTTTAAGTATATTAGAATAAAACTATTAGCTTTAGTATTAAGAAAACTACTTAGCTTAATAGCTAGACTACTAGTAGAGATATAGTAAAACAGGGTAAAAGCTAGTCTACTAAATAATAGTTAATAAAAGTTAAACTAGTTAATAGCTTTAGAAAATAATCTTAGAAAAAAAACTTTCTTTAAGGTAAGTCTTTTTTTAATAGTTTCTTTATAATAAGCTAAAACTCCTTATTATTACTAGTATCTTAAAGTATATAAAGCTTTTTATTAATATCTATAAATTTAATTACTTTAGCTATAGCTTAGATAGGTAATTAATAGTCTTTTATAAAATAACTAGATTTCCCGTAATTATAGTAACTAGCTAGTTTAGGAATGGTTATTAATAGAATAATAATAGCTACTATATAAATTAGGCACTCAGCTTCTAAATAAAACTACTAAGTTAATAATAACTAAGTTTTTTTAGTTTTTTTATTAATTTACTTAGTAGCTTTTTAGTGCTAAGAGCTAGCTCTTTAGTAAAATCTTAAACTAAGTTTATATACTTATTATACTAGTTATAGTACTACTATTAGTAAATGTTTATTTATATATATAGAGTATTTAGAAGCTTCTTATGGAATTCTTTTACCTATTAGTTTATAAGTAAATTATGTTTTTAAACTAGGCAAAAAAAGTCATTCTAGAATATAATAAAGTTAGTAAAGTCTTTAAGGTAAAGCTTTTAGAAATTATAGTAAATATTAAATTTCTTATATAAATTACTATATGTTCTCTTTAGGTAATTTATTATATACTAATAGCTAACTAGCTACTTATTCTCTTTTATTATATATATAAGTATTAAGAGATACTAGTTGGCAGGACTCTCTGTATATGTATATATATAAGAGATAATATTCTCTTAAGTAGCTTATTTACTAGCTTTAGTAAACTAGTTTTAGTTAGTATATACCTTATTCTTTAAGACATTCTTTTATTAATTAAAGATAATATCTTTACTGTTTTTAAGTATTAGTAGATTAGAAAATTATGCTAAATAGCTATTATCTTAATAGCTATTTATAATAAGCATAGCTAGTAAAATAACAGGTAAATAAAATAATACTTAAAGAGTTTAGTTATTAAAATCTTTTATATTAGAACTATTATTAGGTTCTATAGTAATATAGCTAGCCTAATTTTAAGAGGTCTATAATAGAGCTATAAAGCGTATTTTTTTACTAATATTAATAATAGCACTAAGCTAGCCTTTATAAAGAGAAAGAAGTATATATTATACGTAAGTTTCTTTATTTATGCTCTTAGTATTTTAATTTTATTCTCTTAATTAGCTATGCGTTTAAGTGTGTTGTTTAGTAGCTAATAAAGCTTAGTAAACTTATTTCTAGTCTTATTAAACTTAGTTTCAGTCGTGTTAAGCGCTTTTTCTAGTATATTAATATAGTTATAATATATAAGTACTTTAAGATAGCTATACTCTAGCTTACTAGTAATTATTACTTAATTAAAAGTTATTAGAGTAGAAAGCGTAATCTCTATTTTCTAAAGCTTATAAATATTAGTTTTCTAGATAGTACTCTTAGTAATAGCTATAAAAAGTTTCTTATTATATTATACCTAAATATAGAGCTTCTTAATAGTATAGTTTTCTTTAATTATATTATTAGAGTAGTATATAGCAGTACATCTAAGCAACTTAGAAATAAATATATAGTTGTTATTAGTAGCTATTATTTTAAAATTAACTCTTATCTTTAGCGTAGAGAGCTTTCCTATAGTTTTAATTTATTTATTTTTATATATATATAGAGCTTTTACTCCCTAGTAAGATGAAGTAATTAGCTAATTCTCTAGTAGAAAAAAGATAAGCTAATAGTACTTATAGAAGTTAGTTTCTTTAGTATAAAAAAGATAATAAAAAAAGGTTTACTAAAGCTCTTATAGCTTTTTTCTAATCTAATAAATATATTACCTATTACTATAGGTCTTCTAGTTATTTATTAAATTACTCTTAAAGTTTATTATATAAAATTTATATAGACTATTACTTAAAGTTTTAATTACCTACTACTATAGAGCTTTCTGGTAGAGATTATATAGTTAATAAACTAATAACTTAATATAGTTATATAATTAATTCTTTAGGTGCAGTCATTAATAAATTAAATACTTAAATTAATTATATAGTTTAATCTTAATATTATGTCACCGTCGTCCAGCTGAGTTAGAAAGATTTTAATATAATATAATAATTATAACGGTGCTGCTCGCTCTGCTTGTTGTAGACTATATAATATTATAACTAGCTATACTAGTTATAATTTAGTATAAAGCTTAAAGTATAGCTAGCTTACGCTTAAGTTATATACTGCTTTATTTAGAGATAAGCCCTCTTTATATCTCTTCTTTCCCTATCTTAGTATAGCTGAAATAGAGCTAACTTATTCTATCAACCTATATTTATACTACGATGCGTAAAGACTGAGCCTATTATTATAATAATAAACTTAGTCTTCATACGTTATAGTATAAATATAGGTTAATAAAATAAATTAACTTTATTTTAGCTATATTAAAATAAAGAGAGAGAAAATATAAGGGGAGCTTATCTTTAAATAGAGTAATATATAACTTAAGTATAAACTAACTATACTCTAAGCTCTATACTAAATTATAGCTAGTATAGTTAGTTATAATATTATATAATCTATAGCAAGCCGAATGAGCAGCACTGTTATAAAATTTACTAAAAAATCAAAATTTTCCACCTTTATATCTTAATAACTACTTAATAATAAATTCTAAAAATTGAAATTTAAGCTCTTCTATATGTATTACAGCGTCTATAAAGGTTGCATAAAAATTAGTTTAGTAATTTTTAAGATATAGCATTTTAGCTTTATTTTAGCATTTAAATCGCTATATTTTAGAAACTGCTAAATTAATTTTTATGCAACCTTTATAGACGCTATAATACATATAGAAGAGCTCAAATTTCAATTTTTAGAATTTATTACTAAGTAGTTATTAAGATATAAAGATGGAAAATTTTGATTTTTTAGTGAATTTTAAGATATATAGCTTGCCTATATTTGCAGCTTGCCTATAAAATATAATATAAAAGGTACTAGTTTATATTTTTCTTTATTTTTATAATTTTTTTTTTTAAATTAAGAATAGTTCTATTTTTTTAAAAAAAATGTAATATAACAACTTGTTACATAATATATTTATATATAATACTATTATTTACTATAGTTATATAATATTATATAATACTTTTTTACTAGTACTTTTAAGTTAGTATATAAAAGCTTTACTAACTTTTTTTATATTTTTTTTTATACTTTTTTTTTATACTAAAATAGTTTTAATATAGTATTTTATTACTTATAATTATTTATAATTATTTATAAGTTTATACTAATTATAATACTAATTATATTAATTAAAGTACTTAAATAAATTACAATTAATAAAGATTTAGTAAAGTAATTAAAAATAAATATAATTAAATTATGTTATAAAAAATCTAGTATTTATAAATTTTTTTTTTAATTTTATAGTTTAGTTTTTTTATAGTTTTTTTTAATAGTTTTTTATAATTTTTTAATTATTTTTATAAATATTATAAATTAATATTAATAATTTTTTATATTAAATTACTAAATAATTCTAATTTTATAGTTTATTTATTGTAGCTACGTCAGGAAAAAAATTCGTGGCTAAAAATTTTATATTCATGCTATTCTAGTATTTCTGATATTTTTAAGTATTTAGTAGTATTTAGCTACTAAACGTAACTCTACTTATAACTCTATTATAAAGTATAGCTAATTATAATTTTTAATATTAGTATATAGTAAAGCATAGCTAATTATAACTTTAAATATTAGTTTATAATAAGATATTATAAAATGTTATTAAATACTATAATATACTACGCTTCCTCCTAAATTCTATACTATTTTATTTATAAAATAGTCTAGTTTTTGTCTATCTATTTTCTAAAATTTATTACTAATATCTATGGGCGTTGTGAGCCTGTAAAGTTACTATTTTCTATCTATATATAATAAGTTTTTTCATATGTGAAAAGCTAAACTTATAGTTTTTTATTTAACTCTAATAGAATTTTCTTCCCTTTATTCTTTTTTCTTTATATATTTATATTAAGCTAATATTTGGGTTTATTAAGCCCTTTACTAATCTATTTACTAATATGTATTTAGATCTGTATTAAGCTGTTTTTAGAGCTTTATACTAAGCTATTTCTAAAGCTCTATACTAAACTACCTTTAAAGCTTTATACTAAGTTATTTTTAGAGCTTTATATTAAGTTACCTCTACTAAGCTATCCCTAAAGCTATATATTAAGTTATTTTTTAAACTTTATATTAAGTTATTTTAAGAGCTTTATATTAAATTTAAATTAAGCTCTCTATAAGAAGAAAAAGAGTTTAAAAAGATCTCTCTCTTAATATTCTAATTTAATATAAAAGCTAAATCCAATTTAATATAGAAGCTAAATCTGATTTAATATAAAAACTAAATCTAATTTAATATAAAAGCTAAATCTAATTTAATGTAGAAACTAAATCTAATTTAATATAAGAGCTAAATCTAATTTAATATAAAAGCCAAATCTAATTTAATATAAGAGCTAAATCTAATTTAATATAAAAGCTAATTCTAATATAATATAAGATATATTTAGATTTAATATAGGAGCTAATTTCATATTAATATTAGAATAAATATAGAGAATACTTTAAGTAAATTAGAAAAAAAAAAGTAAATAAAGCTTATACAGTATTTCATTACCTTATATAGTAAATTAGTAGTAGCTAGTAATTTAGAATTATACTTTAAAATATACGTACTACGTATAAGAAATAAACTAGATATATAGTATACTTAAAAAGCGTTAAATTTATAAAATGTGTATAATATATATAATATGCATAATAAATAAATCATATAAATATTACAAATAGTATTAAAAGCTTTAGAGAATATAATCACGTATTTTATAGTATCTTATAAGATAGTATTATATTTAGTGGTTTAATACTACTTTAGAGTTAAAACTATAAGCTATAAAGTATAATACACAAAATACGTAAATAGCTACTAAATATAGTTAAATACTATAAAAATGCCACCAATTTTTTTCCTGACGTAATATAAACTTATAAATAATTATAAATAGTTATAAGTAATAAAGTACTATATTAAAACTACTTTAATATAATAAAAAAGTAAATAAAAGTTTCGTAAAAGTTTTATATAGTAACTTAAAAGTATTAATAAAAAAGTTTTATATAATATTATATTATTTATATTTAATAGCTTACTTTAATTAAGCTTATTTTAATACATTTTTATATATTATATTAAGTTAAATATTACTTTATTTAATTAGTTAAAATAAGTTAAGTATAAAATAATTTAAGAAATAAAGTTTATTTAAATTTACTTGATTTTTTATAAAATAGTTATTAAGTTAAAAAAAATTAAATAAAAATTAATAAATATAGTAATATATATATAATAATTGTTTTTCAAAAAGTATTTAAATATAAAGTAATAAAATACTAAAGCTAATATAAAAGTTAGAAGGCTTTACTACGCTTAGTAATAAGTAAAATAAGAAAAGCTACGTGAAAAAAGTAGTTATAGAGAAGCAGCGTAAAAAAAGCAGTGTAAGAAAAGAAACAGTATAAAAAGAAAAGCAGTATAAAAAGAGAAATAGTATAAGAAGAGAAATAGTATAAGGAAAGAAGCAGCATTAAAAGAAAAGTAATATTAATAAAGAAACAGCATTAATAGAGAAGCGGCATTAATAAAAAAGCGGCATTAATAAAAAAGCGGTATTAATAAAAAAGCAGTATTAAAAAAAAAGCAGCGTAATAGAAGTTATGTTAGAGAAGTAACTATTAAATCTAAATTAGTTTCTACTTTAAATCTAAATTAGCTTCTGTATTAAATTAGAATTAGTTCTTATATTAAATTAAATTTAGCTCTTATATTAAATTAGATTTAGCTTTTATATTAAATTAGAATTAGCTTCTACATTAAATTAGATTTGGCTTCTATATTAAATTAGATTTAGCTTCTATATTAAATTAGATTTGGCTTTTATATTGAATTAGATTTAGCTATTAAGGAAGAGACTCTCTTAAACTCTCTTTCCCCTACGGGGAGTATAATTTAAATTAAATTTAATATATATTAAAAGAGAGATCCCTTTAGACCCTCTTTTCCCTTATAGAAAGCATGATTTAAATTTAATATATAGCTTTAGAGATAGCTTAGTATAGAACTTTAGAAAATAGTTTAGTAGTAATATCTTTAGAGTTCCCACACTAGCTATAAGGAGGAAACAGATTTATTTAGTAAAATATAGTAAGTATACTAGTAAACTATATATTACATAAAAGAAGTTACGTAAAAGATATATTAGTTAAGGCATTAAAGTATTAGTTATATGAGAAAGTTTTAATATTTTTTACTTAAAGCTTAATCCAGTAACATAGCTTTTTTTTTATCTAATAAGAATATAAAAAACCTTAGTACTATTTTAGTATAGTTTCTAACTAAAATCTTTTTTTTTTAATTTAAATAGAAGAAGCTTCGCTACGCTCAGCAATAAAATAGTAGAAATTTATTTAGTATTTCTAAAATATTACTAATTTTTTTTATTTATTAATATATATTTTCATAATTAAGTAAAATAAAGTAAAATAAAATAAGTTAAAATTTAAAATATGTTTAAATTTTAGTAATTTTATTATTTTATTTTATAGTATTTATATATTTCATTATATTTTATATTACTTATATACTACTAAGGTCTAATTATAAAGCATCTATTTTACGCTTTTAAGCTAGGTTCTTAGAATCCTAAAAATAAGTTATTATTACTGACTATAATAAAGAAGTAACTACAAACAGAGAGGCGTTACTATAAAAGACATAATATAAGAAAATATATAAGTAATACTATAAAGTAAAAGTAAATTAGTATAGGTAGAACTTATAAATAAGAATACTCTAAAGTAAGTTCAAATTCTATAAAAAATAATATCTAGATAAATAATTAAGTAAGAGTCACAAGACAAGGGCTTAGTAAATAATTTAAAATTAAAAAAATAGAAATACTATCACCTACTATCTTCTCTAGTAGTATTTAATATACTTTTAATTAGTATATAATATATATATAGAGGATCTTCTATAAGTATAGAATAATAAACAGCTTATAATTACTTTTAATTCTTTATAGTTACTCTAAAATTAAGATTTATACCTTAAGTGAAATAGTTTAATACTATTTTATTAAATCTTAATTTACTATATTACTTCTATCTATTTTAACTAAGTTTAACTAATTTTTACTAAGTCTAATAAGCTATCTAATCCAGACGTGAGAGAACTAATTAACGTTATATAATTAATTAAATAACTAGTTACTAGTTTAACTTTACGTTAGTAAGTTAGTAATCTATAATATTATAATTACTATCTTAAAAAAGTAAAAGAAGCTGTTAGATAGATTCTAATATTATATTATCTAAATAAAGTTTATAATAACCTATTATAAGGATAAATAATAACTCTATTTGTTAGAAGAAAGTAGTAGTAAAAAAGAAATTATAATAAAATTTTTATCTATAACTAAAAGTATATCTAGAGGATAAAAGAATATATAATAAATTATCTAGAAATAAAGAGCTACCATCATAGAATTACGAGACACCCTAGTTAATTTATAATAACAAGTAGTAATAGAAAAAGCTATAAAAAAAAGATAGTAAAGATATAACCTTTAAATAAGTTTAATAGTAATAGAGATAAACTTAAGATCTTTATAGCAACTATAAACCTCTACTATTAATTTAATTAAATATTATTTATAATTAACTAAGATCAGATTCTGGTAGCTGGTATGAATATAGTAGAAAAAGCTATAAAATAGTTTAAACTACTTACTAGGAATTACTTAGCTAACAGAGACTCTAACCTAAGAGTAATAAAACTTATAGACTATAATAATAATATAAAACAAGCCTTTAAAAATTACGAAAGCTTTAAAAAAGAAATAATTATAGTCTTTAGAGAAATTAATAAAGAAATAAAAGTAATTTAAAAGCTTTAATAGCTTAAATAATAGACATTTGTGACGGTGCTGCTCGCTCTGCTTGCTGTAGGCTACATGATATCGCGACTGGCTACGCTAGCCACGACCTAGCGTAGAGCTTAGAGCATGGCTAGCTCGCGCTCAGGCCATACACCGCCCTATTTAGAGGCGAGCCCCCTTTGTACCTCTTCTCTTCCCATCTTAGTGTAGCTGAAATAGAGCCAACTTATCCCGTCAATCTGCATTAATGCTACGACGCGTGAAGACCGAGCCCGTTATCACATTACACTAAGATTAATCTAACTCGGCCGGATGATGGCGACACAATATCGAGGTCAAGCCGCGCGATCAACCTGAGCGTTTGATTCGCCAACAACCGTACCTGGAGAATTAATTGCATGACTACGCTGAGTCGTTAGTTTGTTAACTATACGATCTCTACTGGAAAGCCCTACAGCGGTAGGCAGTTGAAACCCTGAGCGATAGCCTGTATAAGCCCTGCACGGCAGGCCTCAAGAGCGACTCGGCAGGTAACCGGAAGACCTACAGCGGTAGGCAATATACCTATTAGATTGGAAGAGAGCTACGAGAGCTCTAGCGAACTCCCCCCCCTATCATCTTCTCCACGCCAGAGAAACTGACCCCTGTGAGCACCACCAGCTCATCTTCTCCCTGCTAGAGAAACCGACCCCTGTGAGCACCACCAGCTCATTTTCTCCACGCCAGAGAATCAGCCAATCGCTTCACCCTGCTAGGGGCCAGAAGCTCTATATATATATAAGAACGGATAGGTTAGGACCATGGGAAAACTCTCCACGCTAGAGATAAGAGTCGATCCCAAGGCAACAGCCACTGGCAACGACTACACGCCTATCCCTAAGTCGCTTAGGTGTGCCGCCACATACTACCCTGACAACGTGATTGGAGAAGACTATACCATCAAGAAGCTCCGTATCCAGGCACGACACGACAAGAAACCCTTTGTGGCTACTACTAAGAGCACTACCTGGGGAACCGACACCTACGAGCCTTAGGAGATAGAGGTTACGCTTCCTACCCTGATGACCCTTGATTAAGCGATAATCGCTAGCGAGCTAGAGCGTAGCTATCTTAAAGTACTCACATATTATGATCATGCTAATACGCTAGGAAAAGCGCTCAACACGGCCGAAACTGAGCTTAATGAGGCTAGAGATGAGCTTGCTGAGCTTTGTTAGCTACTAAACAACACGCTCGAGCGCGTAGCAGATTAAGAGAACAAGATCAAGACATTAAGGGTACAGACAAAGAAACCTACGCACAATATATACTCCTTCCTCTCTGTAAAGGCTAGTCTAGCGCTATTGTTGATACCAGTAAAGAAGACGCGCTTCACAGCTCTGCCACAGACCCTTCAGAACCAGGCTGGCTATGTAGCTGTAGGACCTGACGATGGTTCTGATACAGGAGATCTTAGTAACTAAACTCCTTAAGCATTACTCTACGTACCAGCCACTCCACTAGCTACGCCTACTGTAGGCAGCCATTGAGGTAACAGCTGCTTAGCCTGATTCCCTGATCCGCTAATGCTTAAGGACGGCAAGGACGTTACCTTTGATTAATGGAGGGATGTCCTAGAGGACAAGGTACGCGCCAACCGAGACTGGTTCGCTGGAGCCAGTAAGCAAGCTACCTAGGAGAACATCGTCTCTTACATGCGTACGCGTATGGAGGGTCCTGCTAACTAGTACCTCTCAACACTCATACGTATAGTAAGAGAGAGTGAGCAGCTAGTTATCTACCAGTACATGGTAGATCGCCTAGAGAGGACGTACGGTGACCTACACAAGAGACTTAACGCTTGCCGCGACTTCCAGAAGCTCTACCTCAGAGACCCTGCCAACTTTGCTGTATTCTAGGGCGACTTCTTCCGCCTAGCTCAAGAACGCAGCCTGCCTGCAGACCAATGGGTGGAAGAATTCCATGAGAAGCTCCCAGACGCTCTGCGTACGCAGATGGGCATCTATCGACGGCAGTACCGCGACCAGTACGACGAGTACGTAGACCTGGCCCAAGACTTCGCCAGAGAGCTGGCTCTCAGCGCCAGGAAAGCTACTGAGTAGATTGATAGGAGAACTAGGAAGACTTAGCCGCCGCTGATTTAGCAGTCTTGCCTAGGAGCTGAGCGCCTGACTCGCGCAGCAGCTACCGCCATCCTGCCAATACCCATCTCCAAGCCAGCTAGTTGCTATAATTGCGGGAAACCTGGCCACTTTGCAAAAGACTGCTGACTACCTGCCTAAGCTACAGCTAAAGCAATTAAGCCTGTAGATACTGATGAAGAGCTCTATACGCCCCAGGATACCAGCGACGATGAGGAGTTTCAGCTTGCTGCAGAAGAACTATCGGGGGAAGACTCACCCTAGGGGAAGTCTCCTTCCTAGGGTTATCTCCTGGAGCTACTAACTAGTTCGACCTTTGCTAACTGCTATTCAGCGGACCGGCTTTTACCCTGTCCTGCCACATCTCTGCTGGTGGACTGGCTATCAAGCTAAGCGGCTTTCTTGATACTAGAGCTGGTAGTTTTGTTCTAGTACACCTAAAGCACATGCGCGCTATCAAGAAAGGGCTTAAGGTAAAGACTTACCAGATAGAATCTATCCCCCTAGCTGGCTACAATAATAGACTAAACGGACAAGTAAATGAGTACTTTTAGGCTGATCTAGTACTAGACAACTACCGCCTGTCAACCTACTTTATCTTCTGTAACACTGGCCGCCACGATTTTATGATTGGCTGTAAGCTGTTTGAAGATGCAGGCGCATTAATTAACTGTAAGGAGTGAGCGCTTAAATGGCTAGACGATAAGCTGATTAACTGTAAGCGTGATATCGTCATTCTAACGTGAGGCCTATTAACTAAAATCAACCCCTCGTACTAAGCTGATGCCGACTGACGCGATAAGCTGATGAATGTAGTGATTCTGCAGCGCACCTGTAAGCTACTCCAGCGCTTGTTCTAACGTGTTGTATACTGAAAGAATCTTAGGAAGATGGAAGAGCAGCTTCACCCACGACAGTAGCTAGAGCTAAACAAGCGAACTTTCTGCTCTCAGCCTATCTCACGCGAAGACTTTTCTAAGGCAGGTCTTGAGATTAATACTATAGGAGCTGTTGCCTTCATGATGCACGTATGGCAGAAGGAAACTGTGCTAGGGCACACCAGCGTCTATGAAGTGGACAAGCTTATCTAGGACTGTAGGGACCTTACGAGGAAGCCTTCCTCCTAAGGCCCTAAAGACTTCTTAGTGAAACCTTCGCCAGAAGGGCCCTATCAATTAAATAAGGACCTCACGGAAGAAGAGGAACTTCGATAGCTTATTGAGTAGAAACTACCCTACTCTGGCTACGCCGGCGCGACTCAGGCCCACTTCTTAAAGAAGGACTCAGACGTGCTGCCCCCGCATCGCGAAGGTGTCGACCATGATATTAAACTGACAGCTAAGAACACGCTGATGTTAAGTCTACTGTATAGCATGTCTCTTGAGCAGCTACAGCTTGTTAAGACCTACCTGGACGACTACCTTAGATGAGGGGTTATTACTTACAGCGACGCTTTGTATGCTTCCCTAGTACTGTTTGCTAAGAAGCCTGGAGGAGGGTGGCGCTTTTGTGTCGACTACTGTAAGCTTAATGCCATTACGAAGAAAGACGCCTATCCGATCCTGCTGATTCAGGAGACCCTTGTCCGCCTAGCACGTGTAAGGGTGTTTACTAAGCTTGACGTATGACAGGCCTTCTATCGTATACGTCTGAATAAGGACATAGAGGACCTGACTACGTTCCGTACTCGGTATGGGAATTACAAGTATCGCGTGCTACCATTTGGTCTCTGTAATGGCCCTGCTACATTCTAGCGCTATATTAACAAGGTGCTTCATGGCCTACTAGACGACTTCTGCACTGCTTACCTTGACGATATTCTGATCTACTCTGAAGACCTGCTGTAGCATGAGGAGTATGTTGCTTAGGTGCTAAGACGTCTCTAGGACGCAGGCCTCTAGGCAGACATTAAGAAGAGCGAGTTCGCTGTCACTAGAACGAAGTTCTTAGGCCTTATCATTAGCACAGAAGGGATCCAAAAGGACCCTGAGAAGGTCGCTGCTGTATAGGAATGGCTAGTACCTATGTTAGTCAAAAGCCTGCAATTCTTCCTAGGATTCTGCAATTTCTATAGAGCTTTTCTAAAAGACTATGGACGTATTATTCGACCGCTTACTAAGCTGCTTAAGAAGGGCGCATGGTACGCCTTTGGCGAACGCGAGCTGGCAGCCTTCTAGTAAGCTAAAGATCTAATGCTGTCAGATAATGTCTTAGCTTACTACTCGCCCTACCGCCAGACGCGTATGGAGACAGACGTAAGTGATAGAGTCGTTGCAGGGGTGCTATCGCAGCTCTAAGAGGATGGCCTCTGGCGACCTGTAGCCTTCTACTCTAAGACTATAAGCAAGCCCTAGATGAACTACGACATACATGATAAAGAGATGTTAGCTGTAATCTATAGCCTCTGAGAATGGCGCTTGCAGCTTATAGGCTTGTAGACTATAGAGTTATTTAGTGCCCTAACTGACCACCGCGCGCTAGAGTACTTCTCTATGAAGCGAGAGCTTACTTCCTACCAGATGCGCTGGGTAATGAGCGTAGTAGACTATCACCTAACGTTTACCTATTACTCTAGCATAGCTAACGTAGTAGCCAACGCGCTCTCACGTAAGTAAGAGGAACTAAAGACCTAAAAAGACAAGAACAAAGCAGCCTGAACACGCGCCTTTCTTTTAGCAGAGTAAATCAACATTAGCTTTATTAAGACCGCGAGTGATAACCTAGCTGTGCTGTTAGCAAGAGGCATGCTAGCTACTAATATAATTAAAGTAGCTACTGCTAATACTTTTATGGCCTTGCTGCCCCTAAATGACCCTCACTTACTAATTAATCGCATTATTGAGGCGAATTGTAGTTATGAGAGCCTACAGCCATTCTGAGAGCGCGCCCTCTCTGGTAACTACTTAGTATAGAAACTCAGCCAGGGCCTTCTTATACACCACGGTAAGCTGGTAGTCTCTACTGTACACTTCTTAAGGACCTACCTCATTTAAGCTATCTATGCTACCTAGGTGACTGCTTACTTAGGTAAGAGAAAGACAGATAAGCTACTTCGTGACCGCTACTACTAGGGCCGCATGAGCAAAGATATAGATAACTACGTAGCTATGTGTAAAGCTTGTAGATGGAGCCACGTATCTTGTAATAAGACTCTAGGCTTACTTAAATCACTACTAATTCCTAAGTGAGTATGGTGAGATGTCTTTATGGACTTTAAGTTCTTCTCTCTAGATAAGAAAGGATACGACTGTGCTTTTGTTGTTATGGACTGGTTAAGTAAGCGCTGCTTCTTATTGCCTTGCCGTAAGACCACTACAGCTGCTTAGGCAGCTGATATGTACTATCGCTACATTTGGCGAGTATTTGGCCTACCTAGGTTAATAGTCTCTGATCGCGGTCCTTAGTTTATCTTAGCATTCATAAATGAGCTATACTAACTAATAGGAATTAAGTAAAAGCTCTCAACGCTATATCACCCCTAAACTGACGGGAACACTGAGGTCTTAAACCAGTACATTAACCAGCGCCTACGCCTATTCGTTAACTATTATTAGGATAACTGGTTAGACCTGCTGCCCTGTATGGACTAGGCCTAAGCAATTCTATTATATGAGACTACAGGCTTATTACTCTATTAAATTAAGTTTGGCCACTAGCTAATCTATCACTGGGACTGGGAGGAACGTATAAAGGTATTTACTATAGTCCGTAAATAAATGTCACGTGAGGAAGTGCAGAGCTACGCTAAAGCTTATTATAATGTGATAAAGCTAGCTATAGAGATAGCTCAACAAGGGATTGCTTAAGCACAAGAGTGATAAGCTCAACAGGCTAATAAGAAGCGCCGCGAGCTAGACTTCTCTATAGGAGACAAGGTATATATTACACCTAAGGGCTTTACTACTAGCCAACCTAGCCAGAAGCTAGACCAGCAGATGTACGGACCCTATCCTATTATAGGTATAAAGGGATATTCCTATTACCTTAAGCTGTTGCTGCATATGCGTATGCTTAACGTTTTCTACGTAGACCGCCTACAGAAGGCTTCTACTCGCCTACTGCCTGGCCAAATTGAACCTGAGGAACCGCCTATCAAGGTCAACGGGCATTCTGAGTGGCTAGTGCAGGAAATCCTTAATAGCCGCCTATTCTATGGCCGACTACAGTACAAAGTATCCTGGCTAGCTTATGACCCAGATCCTGCCTGGTATAACGCCCGAGGCTTTATAGGCGCCCCACATAAGGTAAGAGACTATCACGAGGCCTATCTAGAGAAGGCAGGACTGCCGGTACGACTAGACGCCTAGTTGAAAGCGTACGAAGCAGAGGAGGATCTAGAAATGACAGAGAAGGATAACAAGGCAGCTTTAAAGACAAGAGTAGTACAGAAATCGGCAAGGAGGAGACTGTAACCTAGAGACTCGGGGACGAGCCTCCCTTAGAGAGAGGGTAATGTGACGGTGCTGCTCGCTCTGCTCGCTGCAGGCCACATGATATTGCGACTGGCTACGCCAGCCACGACCTAGCGTAGAGCTCAGAGCATGGCTAGCTCACGCTCAGGCCATACACCGCCCTATTTAGAGGCGAGCCCTCTTTGTACCTCTTCTCTTCCCATCTTAGTGTAGCTGAAATAGAGCCAACTTATCCTGTTAATCTGCATTAATGCTATGATGCGTGAAGACTGAGCCCATCATCACAACATTAGTAGCTAATTATATAGTAAAGTTTAAATAAATCTAATTATAACTTAATTAAGTTAACTAATTATTAGTTATGATATACTATAAAGAACTAAAAAAACAGAATTAAGGATAAAATCTTTAGAGATAAGTAATTAAGTATTTTACTTAGAATTATTAAATAAGCAATAACCATTAATAACTATTAGTATTAATAAGAATAAGAAAGGAAAGTATATAGATAACTAGTAATTTATATACCTAAAAGAAATAGAAAAAATACCTAAGCATATAACAAAATAGATATTAATTATAATAAGATATTTATTAATAAATAATAAGGAAAGTAAGTTAAGAAATGAATAAAACGCTATACATAAAAAGCCTATTTAGAATACAGAAAATAAAGACATTTTGTTAAAAACTATAAATAATAATAAGTAGACGTTAAGAAAGCTTATATCTAAACTAAAATACTAAAAGAAATTAAGATAGCTATAGTCTAAGTAGAATAAGTATAAAATTAGATTACTAAAAAAGCCATTATATAAAGAACTAAGAAAGAATAATATTAGATATATAGAAGTTATATATACCTTAGAATAGAATGTAAAATATTATATTAGTAAGTAAAAAATCATCTAGCAGAACTAACTAGTAATATAATTTTTATAATATAAGAAATAATAATACAACAATATAACGCTAAAAGTTATAAAAATATATAAAGATTTTATAAGATTATAAAACAGAGGGGAGGACCCTTTAATAAGAAAAACCAGAAATTTAAATAAAAACAAAATTAAGAAATAGAAAACAGAAAGGAACTTATATCTATAATAATTATACAATAAGTATACTAGGAATATTATTAAATATATAAATTAAAATACTATTTAAAAGAGTATTATATTACTAAATACTAAAAAATTACTCTAAAAAACGGAATATATAAATGCTAATAAGTACTATAGTTAGTAAAAAATAAGTAATATAAAGAATTAACTAAATAAAAACTAGCTATATAGATGAATAAGATTTACTAATAAATACTTATATTAGTAATAATTTATATAACGTACTATCACCCTATCAGACATCCCAAACTAAAATAAAATTAAAATAAAAAAAAAGAAATAATTTTTTTATTAACTTTATAAGTACAAGACAATAATGCCGTAAATAGAATAATAAAAAAAATACTAAATATATATAGTATTAGATTATATAGAAATAGACTATAAATAAAGTAAACACGTTATACGTGTTGAAGAACTAAGAATAAAGAAAATACTATAATAACTTATAAATAAAAAGGAACTTAATCTGTAATAAGAATTAGTTTATATAAATTTAGAAAATAAATTATAGGACCTAAATTTAAATAAATATAAATAGCTATTATAGGATGAATGCTAGCTAGAATACTAATTATACTAAGCTAAATACTACTAAAAAAAATAATTAGCTACAGAATCACATAAGAAACTCACATATCAAGAATATTTCTTAAGATAGAAATGTAAGGATTATAGAGAATAAACTAAAAATATATATAAAATACTAAATAAAGAAGTATGCTAGCTCTAAAAATATTTAATTTATAAATCTAAATAAAAAAAAAACACTAAAGAAATAACTACTACTTAGAAGTTAACTATATATAAAAAACTAGAAGACTAGTAGACCGTGACTAAGCTACTAGAGAACTAAGAAAAAATTAAAAAAAAATATATTAATTATATACACATAATTAAACTAAAGGAAATATGAAAATAAGCTATATATAAATATATATATTAATAGTAATTAAATACTAGCACTTATAAATAATAAAGCTAGCAAAACACTTATATTAAATAAGTAAGTATAGAGATACTAGATACTAACTAGAGTTTTTAATAAACCTATATAAGTAAAATACATAAATAATAGTCTAATAGTATTCAGAAAAAATCTAATTAATTTTAAAATAAAGAATATAACTATTTAGGTAGTAGGTTACAGTGATAACTGTTATATTAAAATTATAAATTTAAATAGTAAGAATTTTATCTTAGGATAGGACTAGCTAGCATAATAGAACTTAATTATTAATTAGAAAAGAAAAACCATAAGTAATAGAGACAAGTATTATAGATAATAATAATAAGTAATAATATAAATAAAGAAAATAATACTTTATGAGACTAAATTTGTTGTACTAAAAGAATACTAAAAGGAATTCAGAGAATAGTTCTTTAAGAAAACTAAAAACTAATTACTAGAATACTAGAACTAGAATTACAAAATCACGCTTAAGAAAGGAATGGATTTAAAACTAGAACTATTATATAAGTACCCATCCATTAACAGGAGGAATTACGAAAATTCTTATAAAAAAATTAATAAAAAGAATATATATGAATAAGTTAAAGTAAAATAGCTTTACTAATACTCTTTATACTAAAAAAAAAAATAAAAAACTAAGGCTATATATTAATTATAAATATTTTAATAAAGCTATAGTTAAAAATTGTTACCTTATACTACTAATATTAGAATTTATAGATAAACTTAAAGGAGCTAAATAGTTTAGCCTCTTTAATATTAAAAATAAATATTATTAAATACAGATAACTAAGAGACACGAATAGATAATAATATTTAAAATAAAATATAAATTATTTAAATACTTAGTTATACTAATAGGACTTACTAACGCATTAGTAATATTTTAGATAATTATTAACTATATGCTAAGAAAATACCTAGACGTATTTATAATAGTATATCTTAATAATATGCTTGTATACATAAACGGAATGCTAAAGAAATATGTTAAGTATATTAAAAGAGTATTATAAAAGCTCAAGGAACACAAGCTATACATTTAAATAGAAAAATATATATTCTATAAAACAGAAGTTAAATTCTTAGGATACTTAGTATCCTAAAATGGAATAGTAGTTAATCTAGATAAAGCTAAAGATATTTTATTTTAGCTAACACTAATAAACATAAAAGAAGTTTATTCTTTCTTTAGATTTATAGAGTTCTGCTGATAATTTATTAAGAACTACTTAAAAATCACATTACCTTTAATAGAATTACTTAAAAAGGATTAATAATTTAAGTGAGAATAACGCAAGGAAAATGCTTTTAAGATACTAAAAAAAATATTCTAATAACTACTAATATTAAAGATGTCTAACTTATGACTTTAAATAGAAATATATATAGATATATTAGATAGAGCTACTAGAGCCATTTTATTACAAATATAGAATAATAAATAAAAATATTTAGTAGACTTTTTATCTCATAAACTTATAACTACTAAGTTAAACTATAATATTTATAATAAAAAGCTATTAGTAATAGTTTAAGCATTTAAGAAATAGAGACATTACTTAGAAGGAGCTAAGTACTAGATTTTATTTATTCAAATCACAAAAATCTAACAGCATTTATAATAATAAAGAAGCTAAATAGATAATAGGTTAGATAATAGAAACTAGTTTCTACTTTCAACTTTTAAATACTTTATAAATTAGAAAAAGAAAATACAGTGACTGACGCACTTAATTAATAAGTAAACTATATAAGAAATATACTTAAAATACTTAATATAATACTTAAGCAGAGACTAGATAGATCTCTAGGAAACTTATAAATAGATATTAAAACAGTAGTTATTATTAAGAACATATAGTAAAAACAAATTAGAAAATATAATAATAGATGATTATAATAGCATGAAATAGAAACTATTTTTATACTAGACGTATTATAGAATAAACTTATTAAAAATTAACATTCAGCTAAAATGCACGGACATTAAGGAATTAAGAAAACTATAGAACGGATCAACAGATACTTCTGAATTCCTAGAATATAAAAAAAGATTAGAGCTATTCTTTCAGAATGCATCAAGTATAAAAAGAATAAAATATTAAAATATAAAGAATATAAACTTATACAACTAATTCCTTTACCAGACCTATTATAAGAATCTGTTATAATAGACTTTATTACGGGAATACTAATAATAACCACCTTTTAAGGCTAATAGTATAACATGATACTAGTTATTATAAACTGACTTATAATATACGTATACTTTAAACCAGTGTATATGAAAATTAAAGTAGATAAATTAGTAACTATACTTATTAGACTACTAATTACATGACATAGATTACTATAAGAATTTATTACAAATAGAGACAAATTATTTATATTAATATTCTAGAAAATATTTATTAAGAAGCTAGGAGCTGAGCACCGCCTCTTAACAGCATTTCACCTATAAACAGATAGATAAATAGAATAAATAAACCAAATATTAAAACAATACCTATAAATGTATGTTAATGAATAATAAGATAATTAGATTAACTTACTACTAATAGCTAAGTTTACATACAACTCTGCAAAGTCATTAACTATAGGAAAATTACTATTTTATGTGAACTATAGTTATGAGCCTACGGCTTATTAAGAACTACAGAAGCTAAATAAGATATCAGAATCTATAAGAGTAAAAGTTAAGGAACTATAACAACTTTACTAGGAAATTGCACGAAAGATCACCCATAAAGGCAATCTTAGTAAATAAATTAAGGACAAGTTTAAGGTTAAAGGACTAATCTTTAAGGAGAGGGATAAGGTTTTCCTACTATAAAAAAATTTAGAAATAAAACGACCATTAAAAAAACTGGATCATATTAAATTAGGACCATTTAAGGTTAAATGATAAATAGAACCTGTAAATTACGAACTACAACTACCTAAGAACATAAGGATTCACCTAGTTTTTCATATTTCAAGATTAGAACCAGCACCATAAAACGCCGGACTATAAACAAGACTCAAACTCAAGGAAGACACAACTGAGTATGAGGTCTAATAAATCCTGGACTATCAACAGTTCAGACATTAGTGGAAGTATTTAGTTAGATGAAAAGGCTACAGACCTAAAGATAACACGTGAGAGCTAGTTAGAAACTTAAAGAACAGTTCAGAGCTAATTAACTAGTACTATTAGATAGAGCAATAAACGCTTACTCTAGGGCCGTATCTAGCAAATAAGGAGAATACAAAACGTTTTACTTAAAACCAGAGAAGGAAGGCAAGGCGACACCAGACGCTATAGGTAGTAGTATGTTAGGTTAATTCTAATAACCCTACTCTTCCTTCTCTATTGCATGAACTTCGTTAATTAAGGCAAGCTCACACTAGAATATCTTCTTTTCCTGAGAATCTATTTAGGCTAGTTGAAGGTGAAGGTGACGCTAATGATTCTGAGTCTCAAGCTCCTCATCCTACGCTCGCTCCAACTTCTGACGAAGTTTCTCCTTCTTATGATCCAAGCAATCTTACGAGAACTGTGATACTACGAGATCATATAAAACGTTTCAATCAATACACTCAAAACATTACCTAGAAGCTAGATTCACCAGACAAACACGATTGCCCTTCTGGTAACAGGAATACGGGGACGGCATTTAACGGCTGTTCTCTCAGACCCTTTTTGCTAGATAGCAAGCTCGTATTAAAGACGATTCCGCTCAAGTCATCCTTAGGAAATTGGAAGGATAGGAAAGGTATGAGGGGTTCTTATGATCTCAGCTTTCACGCAGAGGACCAGCTGCCTTTATACTGCTTATAAAAGAAAGATCAAACTAACCTTCGGGCCGAAGACTTAGAGAAAAGGGATAGTGTTACGGACTATAACAAAGAGGCAACTGCAGACGGAGAGGCGTTGCTGTAGAAGGTATAGTATGAGGAGATGTGTAAGTAATACCGTAGAGCAGAAGCAAATTAGCGTAGACAGAACTTGCGGATAGGAATGCTCCAAAGTAAGTTTAAGTTCTATAGGGAATAACACCCGGATAAATGATCAAGCGAGAGTCACGGGACGAGGGCTTGGCAGATAGTTCAAGATTAAGGAGATAGAGGTACTATCACCTACTATCTTCTCTAGCAGTATCCAATATACTTCCAATTAGTATACAATGTACGCACGGAGGATCTTCTATAAGTATGGGACGGTGGACAACTCACGGTTACTTTTGATTCTTCGTAGTTACTCTAAAATTGAGATTCACACCTCAAGTGAAATAGTTCAATACTATCCTATTGAACCTCAACTTACCGTATCGCTTCTACCTACCTCAACTGAGTTTAACCAACTTCCACTAAGTCTAACGAGCTATCCGATCCGGACGCGAGGGAACTGATTGACGTTACACAATCAGTTGGACGACTGGTTGCCAGTTCAACTTTACGTTAGTAAGTTAGCAACCTGTAACAGTTACTGCGTAACATTAGCCTAATATTAAAAGATTATAAATATTGCTAGGGTAATAATATAGAAAGAAGCCAACACAACGATCTCCCAAATTTTGAGCCGTAGTAGACGGGCCAAAGCAACAATGAATCCGGTTCCTAATGTCCTCCTGCTTTCTGGTATTTTAGAAGTCTTATCTACCCTAGCTGATTTGGCACCGTTATGCACCTCATTGTCGCATGTTCCTCCTATCCTAGCAATGGAGTTAACATTTAGAAGTTTCTCAAGTTTCGTAGCCTCGGAGAACAGCTTTGCGTGGAGACGACCTTCAAGAGCCACATAACAACTACAAATAAATAGAAAAATGGTAGTAGAGAAGAGTGTGCAGGCACAGTGTTGTATCCTCGGCCTGGCAAAACCTATGAAGGATAAAGCGGAAATTGATCTCACAACAAAAATTGCGATTATAGCAATGTAACAATCGAGCTCGGAGTACTTGCATCCGCCATAATACAGCGAGCGTGAGAAAAGAACCCAGGCAGTCGTCGAACTGCGAATAAGATGAAGTTCAACAGATTGTCCAAGGTGTCCAAGAGTGGTGGCCAAGTGATAGAATCATAGCATCCTGTTCTTGACTTCGCTATGGTCCTTCGTACCTTTCATCTTTAGTTTCTTCTCCTTCGCTTCTGCCTCTATGGCGCCGAGCTCTTTCTCCTCGCTGGGAAAGAGACCACCTGGAAAGAACGTCCCGACCAAGGCACGGCCAACTGTAGGAAAGGCTCTTTCGACTTCGATGATTGCTGCGCTAACTTTTGGACTCCCAATCACTGTCGTATATTTGAGAGGGAGGCCGAGGGCTTCGGGTTTCCTGCTCCAGCCGGCGACAAACATGTTCTGCAGCATCCCTATGCCTCCAACCGTGATGAGAAACCAAGACTGATCTGTAAGGGCCGAGCTTGTGATGAGTAGGATAACCCACAGCACACCCAAGCCAACCATGGCGAGCCGAGTAGTCTTTGAAATGGAAGGAGAATCAAGGTTATTGAAGCCAGTACACAGGTCTTCCAGGTTTAAGCCACAGCCATCACATTCGATGACGATAGCATGCTGTGCGCCATTTCCTCTCGTCATGATATAGGTTCTCTTTTTACCAGGCTCGATCTGCCGACACGCCCATTTCTCCCGGTACCACTGCCGCTGGCAGCCAGTTAGAAGACAAAGGAGTATGGCAGAAGCCGTCACAAGAAACACCCCCCAGTTTCCATAAATCCCCAGAGGTATCGCAGAAATACCTAGTTGTAGAATGATAACGACGATGCCGGACCAGAACAGGACATCCCTTCCCGGCTTTTGCAACCGTTTTTTCTTGTCTGGATCGAACTTCCAGAAGCTCACAACCAGACCAGCATGTGCTCGGAATTCGATCTTGTCAGGATCCTTCCCTTTCAATTTGGCTTGGTCTTTGTCATACTCCCATTTGCTTTTCTTGAGTTCCTTGACTTTCTCCTTTACTGGATCGCCCATCCAGTATTCGAAATCACGCATTGCTCGACCGAGGACCCAGGAGCCATTACCACGTGACTGACCGTTCTCTGTGTTGATAATTGTACAGGGCGTGTCGGCACCGGGCATCAATTTGAACTCCCCAATTGCGGAGTTGATGGCGGAGGTGGCATAAGATACCCACCCTGTAACGCTTATTAGCAAAGGGACTCGGTGATATTGTAGGATAACAATCGGACAAAGCATTTCCCTTCATAAGATGTGCGTTTCGTCACAAAGAACATCAAGGCTGCAGACAAGTGGAATACTCCATCATGAAAGTTGAACGGATTCAAAAGAAAGGCATACCAAATGAGAAGGCTACCGGCGTGATGCGACCCCCAGCTAACTGGGCGAGGGCTCGGGAAACAACATCGCCGCCCAGGAGAAGGAGGATCGTGAACGCATAGTTACTCGGGCTCATCCACTGGGCCTCGAATGCAGCAGACGGTGCATTCAGGTCAAAATCTCGAGACTGAAGAAAGTGCTTGTAAAACGGCGCCATCGTACGCTCAGAGTCCGTATGAGAGAAGATGAATGGTGAGAAAGAGAAGGAGTTTATGACCACTCCGTACCTCTGTGCATTATGTTTTGTTTGAACAACAAAAAGTGCTATCAGGCACGTCAACCCTCGGCAGAATCTCCTCTGTGATTTACCGGTGTTCAGCTATGTACTGGCAAGCCACTTCCCGACAGATTGGTGACGGCTATACCACTACTAAATATCGCGCACGAGCCCTCAACGCCCAGAAACCGTGGCGTCTCCAACTTTCAGCTCATCCCCCTGCCTTCTTCGAAGGTTATAGGAAAAGCTATGTATAAATCCCTACAAGGCTGCCGATTGTGCTCAATGATTAAACATTTGAGTTGTCGACTGAACCTTTTGATTCGACGGTCGAATCGTCTTTGAAGCTGCAAGAGCTAGCACATTACAATCAGTGCGGCTGGAGGATTTAGACGAGGGCAGCGAAGTCGCCTGCCCCAGTGTTTAATCTCACCGACGATCAATGGTTCAGCTGGCCACAAGTTCGCAACCAATACTCTTGTGCTACATAGTGCTTGTATAGTCGTACTCGTGGTGTTCGTGCATACACAGCTTCCTTTTGGGAGTATGCTGCATTTCGGTGAAAGCTTGCTGGGCACGGCAGGTCTAAATTACTTAAATCTTAGCGTTCGTGGCCTCTCAAGTCGGTGTAGTTATAAAAACCTCCCTTCCTACAAGGCTACTACTTCTTCCACATCTTTCTTGAATGCTTAGTATTCTGCCTCCAGAATCAATCTAGTGCAGACGTTCCAACGAAACTGACCACAGACCATGGACCATCTTGTCCTTCCCGAAGGAGCGAAGCCCTGGATGAAGGTGGCCTATGATTGCCAAGAGACCGAGTATTACGAAAACATACCCGATAAAGGTTTCGAGTACTCCGAGTTTTACAAGAGATTGGGCTGGACCTACGATGAGGTATGGGCCCAACCCAAGCAAAGTGAGGACCTGCTTGGAGGAGTCGTAGAAGGGGAAGAGGATAAAATTCGCGAGCCCTGGGAAATCGAAAGATTCTTTCAGACTTGGCTCTTCTTCGGCCTCATCATCGAAGTGTTCGCCCTCAGTGGTATAGAAGTAAAGACCAGTGATTTCCTAGCTCCCATTGTTCGAAAGGCCGTCCATAAGCCTCAGACGGCCCGCCTAATCACGACCAGCAAGCTGCCGGATCTGATCAAGCAGTGGAGACAAAAGCATCAAGCCTCAAGAGACGAAACTGTTTTTGACGGAGCCCTAAAGCTTCTTGACCATGTCGGCAAGATAGTGGATTACCATTGTGCGGGCGGGAAAGACCACCGGTCCATCCACCAGTATGGAAAAGTCTTGTGGTCCGTCTCGGATGAAACGACAACGGCCATTATCGCAGTTGCATTTACACTCCGCAAGGCTGCATTTACCATCTACAACAAGTCAGGCAAAGAGGACCGATGGCCAGTCACCAACTCCATGCTCTTGTATCAACGCATTCAGAGGAAGTGGTGCAAGTCCGATGCAGCGATGATAATGGAAGACTTTGATATCGACGGCCAAAACTATACTGCTGCAGCCATGGGCCGTACGCTCGAAGAACTTGACGACCATTACGCCTGCACTAATCAGTCGTGCGAAGCAAGAGTAGCTGAGGGACTTACACCACCCAACATGACCCCGAATGCCAAGAGGATGATTACGAGCCCGAGCCCAAATTTCTTGGGCATGTGTTTCCAGGATACGGCAAAAGTCCTGCATCCCTTAGAGAAGCGATCAAACATACCATGGATGCTGGTCATTTGCCCATCCTCAGATGGGATTCCGAGCAAAGGGGTCTTACGACGTATGGACACCAAAAGGATTTGTACTCGGAGGATAGCTCTAAGGTCCCCCCCTTTGTTGCCATCTCCCACGTGTAAGTCCACATGCTCCCGTCTGAAGGAACCCTCGGCTTACTCTCGATAGATGGGCGGATGGAAAGGGGAACCCTTTCGACAACTCCCTTCCGTATTGTCAACTAGAAAGGATTCAAAAGCTGGTTGACGACCTCTGCGCCAACTACCTGCCACCAAAAAGGGCACACTCAAGCCCAGGTTTCTGGATGGATACCCTCTGCTGCATCGTTGGCGTCGATGACGAAAGCAAATCCTACAAGAAGAAAAGCATTCAGTCAATGCGGGAAATCTACGGTGAAAGCGTAGGAGTGTTGATCATAGATCCGTGGCTGATGTCAATCCCATCGACAGCTTCAGTAAGCGAGATATGCTACCGAATATACGCCTCGGGGTGGTCTCGCCGTCTCTGGACCCACCAAGAAGGTTTCCTTGCGCGCGAAGTTTACTACCAGCTCCAGGACAAGCCACTGAAGCTACCCGATGTGGATGAGCTAGCCAAAGATTTTCAAAAGAAGATGGCATATCAAGGCTATCCTATTGGATTTCCACTTCAGGCCTCAGGAAAAACAAGCTTCTACTATACCACCGTCAAGACGATTGTAAACGGCATCCAAGAAGGGCGCATTCCTCAAGACAACAAGTGGATCGTGTATGGACATCTGGCTGATTCGCTTGGATACCGATCGACCACGAACATCGACGATGAACTCCTCTGTGTGGCCTCTGTCATCGGGTCAAATGTCAAAACCTATGCCAAATTGGAAGTCGAGAAGAGCCGAAAACGCACAGCAGAGCTGCGAATGAAAGCGTTCCTGGAAGAAATCGGCCGTTTCCGCCAAGGTATCATCTTCAACAATTACAAGCGGCTTACAATCCCCGGGTTCCGCTGGGCTCCAGTATCCTTGCTGGGCCACCGGTCTTCGGGCTTAGGAGACTTCGACGATTCGAAAGACTCTAAAATCGAAGACTACAGCCATTTGAACCTAAATGATATACATGTCGAGGTTAGCTCTTTGAACATGAAAATCAACCTCAACAAGTACATACCTCGCAAGCTTGGCATAGATCGCCGCCTCATGTCAGTGGTCATGAATGACAAGACGATCCTTCTTCCGACAGTCGGCCTGCCCGTCGACTATCCAGGCTACGTCATCAAATTTTCCTCAAAGGCGCATGGACTGACTGTGAATATGGCTGAACGAAGATTCGGCCTCACGTACTCTCCCCTCTCGGCTACCACAGCCTTTTTCACACCACCACCAATACCAAAAGTTCCTTCCTTTGGTAAGGTCCCAACTCTTGGCAAAAGCAAGTTGGGTTCGTTTGGAAAGGCCGCCCCTGCGCAAGTTGTTGAGGTTGAGAAAGCTCCAATCGTCGAAAAAGCTGCTGAGGTTGTGTCGTACAAGTATGTTGTTTTTGTTGCTGAGAACGAAGTTGAGTGGGCGTATGATAGAGAATACGTCCTGATCCTGCAGAGACCATTAGGAGAGGACAGCTCTCAGGAATTCCTGGCCATGGTTGGGCGCAAATCCGTCGGACCTGGTAAAAGGTACTGGGTACAATCCTTGTGCTCTGCGATTGTACGTGCCAAGAAACCAACTGATGACCGCAAGGTTGATGCTGGGATTGATTTTGTGGATGTGTCGCAGGCGAATACGAATTGGGTGGTGACCTGAGTTTGCTATTTCGAGGCGACAGGAAAGATCTAAGGCTACAGATTACTTCCACTTTGACAACAAAGGGCATGCATTGTGATTTTGGGATTGAAATCGAAACTGCAGTATTGTGGGCTGTGTTGCAGTGCCCTAAAATAAATACCTTGGTTCTTGATCGAGACCTGCAGGGGTAAACAAAATATTGAAAACTTGCGTTGTTCAAAAAGCACTTAGCCTACCTGTTCCGCTTAAACGAACCCCGACTCTCATCACGTGATATGATTTCTAAGTCAGCGGTCTCCACGCCTTAAAGGAGACTAGCGGGAAATGCATCGCAGGGGGAGGAAGGAAGGCCGAGGATTTGCCGAGGAAGGGACCTGCTGGTCCTCCTCAGCAGGGTCGATCAGGTATGCACATATGCTGATCAATCCAGCATCAAGCACCTTAGAGACTTGAGCTGTTTAATTCCACATCTTAAGAAGCCAAATCAGGATCCTTTTCGGAGCACGGAAAACCTTTTATCCAGAAGTATAATTGGCCGGCTTTCCTTTAAATACACGTCTTTCTTAGTTATTCTCGTTCTTAATCTTATACTTTCTAACTTAGCTATCTTAAGTAAGTGATTTTTATATTCAAGTGCCGGATAGTAAACTTATTAATCCGTGGTTTCCAATAGCAAACCGTGTCCAGGTGTATTACGCTTTTAGGTTTAGCGTGCCAAATTGGGAATTTTACGCGCCACGTTTTCAAAATGGAGATCTATCAGTAAACAGCTTTCTACCTGGATCCAACACTGCCACCTTCGCGTAATCTTGCCAGCTTTCCATCTCGATATGACCACATATCCTAATCGCCAGGCCTTTAATGCTACATGCAATGGTCTCAACGACACTGAACCCTTTCTATGGTCGACATGCTCGACTTTTGTAGGTTTCCGCCGATTCTAGCTCGGAGCATGGCTTACCGTCCCCTCACGTGACCGGAAGACCCATCCGCGTCGCCAAGCCGCTACAAATGGTGGCCTTACGTCGATCGTCAGCAACCTTGGTTAGTAGTTCATATATGGTGAGACCATGACGCGAGCAAACTGGTACAATATTTTGTGTCGGATCTATTCTCCACAGTGTAACCAAGCACCATGAGACAAATGCTTGGGGCATTGATTGCTTGCTGCCATTTCGAGTTGGCACTTGCGGCTCGATCCGGCCGACAATGCAAGGCTGTTCCCGGAACAACAAGTTGGCCTTCGGCCTCTGCCTGGGATGCTCTCAACACGACGCTCTCTGGACATCTCATCGCGCCAACACCACCCGGTGCTGTTTGCCATCCCGATCAGCCAAGCTATAACAATGCCACCTGTGCTGTTGTAGCGGACCTTTGGATGAAATCCTGGGCCTTCCACTCAGAAGATCCGGTCAGCGTGGCGGAGAATAATTGGAGCAATGACAGCTGTTTGCCAGGTCCACAATATCCTTGCAGCGGTGTAGGATATCCCGTCTACGTTGTCAATGCAAGCAAGCCCGAACATGTTCAGGCTGGCGTCAATTTTGCGCGAGAGAACAACGTTCGCCTCATAGTCAAAGGCACCGGCCATGACTTTCGTGGCAGAACAGCCGCACCAAATTCTCTATCCATCTGGACCCGCTACTTGCGGGGTCTAATTTATCACGAGTCGTATCAAACCTGCCGATGCCTTTCTCCACAGGACCCGAATGCATACAACGGCCCGGCAGTTACCGCTGCGGCTGGAGAGAACCTTGGTGCTGCATTTGCTCTCGCAAAGCAACATGGCTCAATGATAATCGTCGGCAGCTCTGCGTCCGTAGGAGTGGGTGGATTCCTCACTGGCGGAGGCCAATCCTTAATGAGCTCGCGGAAAGGACTCGCTGCAGACGCTGTCCTTGAAGTTTCTGTCGTTCTGCCATCTGGAGGGATCATCACTGCAAACGCCTGCCAGAATCCCGACATCTTCTGGGCTGTCCGAGGCGGCGGAGGCTCGACCTTCGGAGTCATACTCAACTTCACCGTCAAAGCGTTCCTATCAGAGCCGGTCTCTAGCCTTCAGTTTGGATTCCAAAGTCCAACACTCAACGATGACAAGTTTTGGGAGGCAATGACGTACATGGCGACTCAATTCACAATACTGGGCAACTCTGGAGTCACGGCGTTCGCCAGCCTCGCGCTCGGCAATTCAACATCCCCATCAACATTTGCAGGTGTTTTCCAGGGCGCGAACCAATCGGCAGCCCAGACGGCCGCAATCATGCAACCTCTTGCTGATCATTTCAACTCGTCGTATGGATCAGATATTCAGTCGCAGATTACGGACGTTAAAGAGTACACATCATATTATGACTGGTTTCTAGCCCAGCAAGGTGAAACTAACACTCCGCTGGGCATCGATCTGGCTCTTGCTTCCCGCATCTTGGATGAAAAGGCTTTGAACCATCCGAACTTCGCCGCCCTTATCAAGAAAGCAGCTGTACCAGCTGGGGTTGCCTTCAATGGCGTGGCTGGTCCGGGCACACATGCTTATCCAAGCGACTTTAATGCAGCAAGCCCCGCATGGAGAACAGGTTATATTCATGCCAGTATGTTCATCAAATCCGTGAATCTGAAGGGAAAATACCAGCTAATGGCTGTGTAGTTGTCGGGACTTTTTGGCCGCCTTTCGATCAAGCCGCTAAAGCTGCAGCGATTGAGATCTTGACGTACAACACTACAGGCGCACTGCGGGAGTTGGCTCCGGACACGGGCTCCTATCTGAACGAAGTATGTTCTTGCCCGCCTTTTAGCGATTTACGTGTGTGCTGATATCAAAATCTAGGCGAACTCTTACGAACCGAATTTCCAACAAGCATTCTGGGGAAGTAACTACCCTCGTCTTCTTGCCATTAAACGAGCGATTGATCCGGGAGATGTGTTTTGGTGTCAAGCGTGCGCTGGAAGCGAGCAATGGGAGGTGACTAATGGAGTTCTCTGCCATGTATAAGTTGTTCAACCGGTATACATCGGGATGTCAGACAAATATTTCCATTAGCCTAATAGAAGCATTAGCAGCTCCATTAGCTATATGCGTTCTAGAGTGCTTCATTGCCTGTTTCTAGAGCCCTTAGTTTGAGAGAATCCGAACTAGACCAAGTAATGCTCATAATTGCGTCTGGGGGTTATTGTAAGCTTCGTTAGAAAGTAAATGAGTCTCGAGCAGCGAGCCGGGGCGTTAAAGACCGTCAGCCAGGCCGAAGGATCTCTGTTAGTAAGTCTCCTGTCAGCCGGCTTACACTTCTCTTATCAATGATTAAAGTGGCAGTACTAAGAGAAATCTAGTCACCAAATAAGTCATAATAGTGCTGTAGAGTTAAGTCGAGTACACAAGTAGCTATAAAAATAGATTTATAATATCTAAAATAAGTGTGTACAAAGAAGTGTGTATAAAGAAGGCCCTTTAAAAGTCTTTGCCTATACTAAAAAAGCCACTTTCTTAGTGCACACTACTTATTACCAACACTACTAACTTATTAATATTTAAGTAAGTTTATAGCTTTCTTTTTTGTTTTATATAGTACTTTAATATAATCTTATTATATAAGTTTTAGTTGTTACTTTAAAATCGCCTTTTAAAAACAAAGTTACATAGTAAATTATATTAATTACTAGTATTTTAAAGTAAACTATTAATAAAATATATGTGCAAATTATTAAATATAAATTTAAACTAAATATTTTTTTTTTACTTAGTTAAGAAAAAAATATTTAAAAAGAATTAACTAAATAAATTATTAGAAATAATAATAGACGTAATATAAATTAATAATAAATAATATAAAACAAATTAAAAAAAAGAAATAATATTATTATTTTATAAAGATTTAAAAAGAAGTTAAAGCTTGTATATAACTAGAACCTAATAAATATAAATATTAAGAAAGTGTAAATAAAAAATAAAAGGCTAAAGCCTATTAAGTTATAGCAAATAACACTAAAATAAAAAAATTAGTTAGAATAAAAAGTTTATTTAAAATGTAGTAAAGTAAAATACTTTATAAGAAAATGCCTAATAAAATTAAAAAAACATAAAATTGCTATACTATGTATTAAACTAAAAGAACTTATAAAATAAAATATTTATAAGAAAATTAATTAAAACTAATATTAAATATATAAAGTAATTTAATGCTTTAGAATAAACTATTAAATAAAGTATTAAATAACTATTTTCATAAGTGAGTGGGCACCCTAAGCGAGTGGGCACTTTAAAAACTTACTAAAAATTTAAGAATTCGCACCTCAATATCTCAACAACCACATTATAATAAATTCTAAAAATTTAATAGATTATTTATAGTGCTTAGGAATAGAGGTTTTTTAATTTTTAAGATCTAATAATTAATAGCTATTAAGATAGGAGGTTTTTGGCCCCTAAATTGTTAAATATTTACCTTTTCTTAAATATCTAGTTTACTACTAATTTCTAGCATTTAATAGTTTAATACTCTCTTTTTAGAAGCACTATAAATGGCCTATTAAATTTTTAGAATTTATTATAATGTGGTTGTTAAGATATTGAGGTGTAAATTCTCGAATTTTTAGTAAGTTTTTAAAATACCCACTTACTTAAGGTGCCCACTCACTTATAAAAATAGTTAATACTTTTAATTTTAGAAAATAAATAAAATAAGTATAATCTAATTATTTATAAAGTAGTAAGAAAATAATACAATATTATAAACAAAAAAGTAAAAAACTACTTTTTATAAGAAATTACTATTTTTAAACTATTATTAAAGAAGTTAGAAATTAAAAGTAACTCTTCTAAAACTTATAATAAAAAAAGGTAGTTTGTAAGTAAAAATAACTTTTTTATAATTACTAGTAATTTAATATCTATTATAATTAGAGCTTAAGTAGAATAAAAAATATATTAAATTTATAAATTAAACTAATACTTAAAAAAAGATTATTAAGTAAAATACTAAAATATTACCTTAAAAAATAAAATAAATAAGTATTAATAAAGCTTATAAAACATAGAATATAAATAACATAATATATTTACTATAAAGAAAATATTATAGTTTTTAAAAGTAATTTAAGAAAATAAACTACATATAAAAAAGTTAAGAGTACTTTCTAATATAATAATATTAAATATACTATTAGTATTAAAATTAAAATAATTAAACTAGAATTTAAATAGGCTAATAAATAAGTATTAATAAAAAAACTTTACTAGTACATTAATTAAAGTTCATATTAGTAGGAAAAAAAAAAGTATTAAAAAGTATTAGCTATATAGTTTTAACCATTATTTAAGAAAAAATTATAAATAAAAGTAATATACTATATAACTTAATAAAATAGAACAAAAATAAACACTCTACTAAATAGTAAAGTAATAAAAACTAAAAAATATTAATATTATAATAAGTAAGTTTTTTAATAGTAAACTTAATTTATAAAGTAATAAGTACTAAGTAACAAATTAGACTCAATACTATATAAAATATAAATTCGAATAAAATAATAAAAACTTAGAAAATAAAATATAAGTAATATAAGTTATAAACTCTTATTTTATATAAAGTGTTTTCTAGAATAAAAATGTTTTAACTATAAAAAAAAAAAAAAAAAAGTATATAGTTAAAAACTATAATATAAATATTATTTATTATAGTATTTAATTTACATATAAATAAAATAATAATAAAATTAGTCTAATTTTAGGCATACTTTAAGTAGTAGTTTAAAAAACTAAATAGCTTTTAACTATTAACTATAGTTAATAATATAGCTAGTAAAGCTAAAAAAATTATTAAAAATACCTAAGTATTAAAACGTTTTTTAAATTAGTAAGAAATATACTAAAAAGTATATATTTATAAAAAAAAAGCTATTTATACTTATAAATAGTAAGGCAAATAAAATAGTTATTTTAAATAAGTAAGTATATAATTATACTGTACTATATAAAGTTATAAATAAGCTAATAAAACTATAAAAAGTAAACAATAGTATTATAAACTTTAGAAAAAAAATTAATTTAAAAACTAAAATAGTAACTATAAAAGTAGTAAGTTATAAAAATAACTACTATATTAAAATAACTAACTTAAATAAAAAAAATATAATTCTAAAATAAAACTAGCTTACTAAGTAAAATCTAATTATTAATTAAAAAAAAGAAATAATTTTAAATTAATAACTTATATAAAAGATTATGTTGACTTAAATTTTAAATTATAAAAAAAAGGTCTTTATAATAAAATGCATTTTTTTAAATTTTTTTAAATAAAATAAAGTAACTATATAAAAAAATAAAAAAAAAAATTAAACTTTTATAAGTTAAAAGAATATATTTATTATAGAAAATAGCTAGTTTTACTATTTTAAAAAATATTAAGAATTTAAAAGGTTATTTAAAAAAAAACTAAAATAAAATTTACTAAAATATAAACTATAAAATTACTAAATACTACTTTATAAAAAAGTAACGTTAAAACTAGGCTAAATGTATAGACTTAACTAAAATTAACAAAAAAAACTTAAGAAATATCTGAATATAAACTTAAAAAAAGAATATATAAAATTAAGTAAAAGTTTAATAGCTTTACTAGTATTATTTATACTAAAAAAAAAAAAAAAAAGCTATAGTTATATATAGATTTCAAATAACTTAATAACGTAATAATAAAAAATTATTACCTATTATTATTAATTTAAGAACTTATGAACTAACTCTAAAAAGTAAAATAATTTAGTTTATTTAATATCTATAAGAAATACTATACAGTAAGAATAAAAAAAAGTATAAATAATTAATAGTATTTAAAACGAAATTTAAATTATTTAAATATTTTATAGTTCTATTTAAGTTAACTAATATACTAGCTATATTTTAAATAATAATAAACTATAAGTTATATAAGTACTTAAATATATTTATATTAGCTTATTTAAATAACGTTTTTATTTACTTAAAAAAATTTTTAAAAGAGTATAAAAAGTATGTTAAAAGAGTATTATAAAAGCTAAAAAAGTATAATATACTTATATAACTAGAAAAATGTTATTTTTATAAAATAAAAGTAAACTTTCTTAAATTTGTTATTTTATAAAAAGAAATAGCTATAAAACTTAGTAAAGCTAAAAATATTATAAACTAACTATATTTAATATTAGTTAAAAAAGTTTATAAAAAGTTATTTAAAAATTATAGTACTACTTATAAAAATTACATATAAAGATATTAAATTTAAATAGAATAAACTTTAGAAAAAAGTATTTTAAAATCTTAAAAAAAGATTTTTAAAAATACTTATACTTAAAATATTTAATTCTAAATTACTAATTATTTAAAAAACCAATACATTAAATTACGCATATAAAGTAATATATAGTTAGATATATAAAAATAGGTATTTATATTTAGTTAACTATATATTAAAGAAATTTAGTAGACTTAAATTAAATTATAATATTTATAATAAAAAACTACTTATAGTAGTTCTAGTATTTAAAAAATAGAAAATATATCTTAAAAAGTATAATACTAAGTAGTAGTTTATTTAAACTGTAAAAATCTCACAAGTTTTACTATAATAAAAAAGTTAAATTAATAATAAATATAATAAACAAAAATACTTACAACTTTTAATTTTAAGATACTTTATAAAAAAGATAAAAATAATAAAGTAGCTAATATTTTAAGCTAATAACACAATTATGCATGTAAAATAAAGATAGTTTAGAATTTAATTTTAAAGTAAAATTTAGATAAATTCTTGAAATATACTTGCGTAAATATTATAATAGTTACTTAAGTTAAAGATAACTAAAAGTAATAACTTAAGAATAAACTAAAAACTAACTATTTATTAACTAACTTAATATAGTATATTAAAAATAATAAACTTATTTATGTACTAGAATTTTTATAAAAAGAACTAATTTAAGAAAATAATAGTACCATTACATATAAATACTAGAAAATTAAAAAGATAATAGAACTTTTTTTAAAAACTTCTACTTTATATATATATAAAGAAGTTAAAAAAGTTTTTACTAAGTACTTAAAATATAATAAAAATAAACTAAAATAATATAAACTATATAGTTTGCTATAGCTATTAGCTATAGTTAAAAAACTATAGAAATTAATTTTAATAAGCTTTATTACAAATTTACTAGAATTTAAAGTATAGAACTAAAAATAAACATATAATATAATATTAGTAATTATTAATAAATACTTAAAATATACATATTTTAAATCTATATATAAAAAACTTTTAGTAAACAAATTAACTTATGTAATTTTATAAACTTTAATTATAAAATATAAAATATTTAAAGAATTTATTACTAATAAAAATAAGTTATTTTCTTTATTTTTTTAAAAAATACGTTTATTTATAAAATAAAATTAAATAGTAAGCTATTAATAGCTTATTATTTTCAAATAAATAAATAAATAGAATAAATAAATTAAACACTAGAATAGTATTTAAGAATGTATGTTAACTAGCTATAAAATAACTAAATTATATTACTATTAATAGCTAAGTTTATATATAACTCTGCAAAGTTATTAATAATAGGTGTTACCATAAATTGAGCTTGTTAAGTGGCTGAGAGACTGAACAAGATTGTATTAAGGACCTGAGAATCTAGAGGGCAAGAAGAGTCTATATACAGCAAAGAATTGCCAAGCCGGCTAATAGTATGTCCGACCAGGAGGTCGCTCTCACGGCAACACACCCCCTCAGATTCGAACGTAGTTTGAAGCTGTCCTGGCCCCCGGGTCCTTTCTCGATTGAGTAGTACATGATAGTCTCCCTGAGTAGTAGTGTCTTGGCTCTGTGCGGCTAGAGAGACGTTTTGTAGTGGTAATATGGCGCTGTACGGCCATTGCTCCCAGCACTGTACGGCCAGGGTAGTGTCTGCCTTGGCACTGTGCAGCCGTAGCTTGCTTCTCCAGCTCTGTGCGGCATGGAGAGGTGGAATCTAGGCTCTCTGTAAAGAGGCCCTCTCTGCTCTGTACGGCAGAGATCGATTCCTGATTGGGAAGCTGTCGATGGAGAGAGGAGGCGTCCCTCGCTCTTTTTCGCCATCAGTTATTCAGGTGCCAACCATGTAGTGTATGAGAGCCGCCATGTAAGCTCCGTGTGTACTGGCTAGATGAGACCGCCATGTAAGCCTCGTGTGTACTGGCTAGATTGCTTGATAGGCAGTTTTTATGAGGCCTGATCAATGAGATGTTGTATGTCTGTAAGCCTTAAGAGCTTCATCCAGTGTTCGTGTCTTTGTCGAGGGAGGATCTTTGTAAGCCCATCTGCCGGCTGATTGCTTGTCGGCAGCCACTGTACTGTAATTGCATCTTTTTGTACTTCTTGCCGTAGCCAGTTCTGGTGTACATCAACGTGCTTGAGCTGCGTTTTTAGCTTTGGTGCTTCAGCTGTAAGAAGCCTGACCGTTTGCTTGTTGTCGCAAAACAAAAAGTGCTGATTGCCAGGATGGAAGCCAATCTCTGTAAAAGTTCTCCACCACCAAATGAGATCGGTAGCAGCAGATGAGACAGCTAGCAATTCAGACTCGGTCGTCGATTTGGTGACACAGCGCTGTAGATTCGATTTCCAGTTGATGGGTCCTCCATAAAGAAAGAAGATGAAGCCTTGTGAGCTCTTTCGTGTAGCCTTGTCGTCGGCAAATGAAGCATCAGATGCTCCATAAAATGTGGGTGCTTCTTCGTCCTCTATGTGAATCTCTGGTGCTGAAACCTCTGTGTTGTACTTAATTGCAAGCGACTTTGTATGAATCAGGTATCCTAGTGCTTGAAGTGCTGCTTTTAGGTGCTTGTCAGAGGGATTTGTAAGAAACTTAGCAAGCTTGGAATGAGTTTTGGCAACGTCTGGCCTAGTAGCGTTAGCAATATATCTAATTGAATCTACTATCTGGGTGTAGTAGTGTAGTCGAGCGTGATTTGCTGGCTCGTATGTGGGGAATAGATCTTTGACAGGCAAGGGTGTTGCTTGTGGTTTCTATCTATTAATAGGTGTAAATTTGCTGGCTAATTTGCTGATGTAGCTGTCTTAACAGAGCCAGATTTTAGCGTTTTGTCGATCGCGTATTACCTGGATTCCATTAAAAAGTGATATGTCTTCTAGTGCGCGTATCTAATAGCGTTTGAGAAGCTTACGTTCAAAATTATAGAGATATTATTAATAGGTAGGCTTAGCTAAAACGACGATATCATCCACGTAAAAGAATACTAGTAGTTTGTCGTTGGCATAAGGTAGTTGACGTCTGGAATTGCCCGTAATCCTAGCTTCTTAAGCGTTTTTATAAGTTCTTTATACTAAAGTAATAGCGAGGTCTTTAATCTATATAGTGCTTAATATAACTGCTAGATGTAGCCTACTTCTTTAAATCCTACTAGAGGTCAATAAAATACTTTTTTATAAAGCTTTATATTAGTAAAAGCATTAACAGCGTTATACTAGCAAATCTTTAGGTTAAATACAACAGCAATTACTATTAAGGCTCTGAATATATAAATTACTAAAGTTACTATATAGGTCTCTTTTTTTATTAATTATAAATTACCTTATACATATAAGTAAGCTTTATACTTAATAAGATAACTATTTAAGTTAAATTTATATTTAAACACCTAAATTAGTAGCAGGATTTGATTGCTAGTAACGTTTAATTTTAGAATTCTAGTAAATACTTCTTATTACTATAGTGTGTTAATCTCTTTTCTTATATTACCTTTAAAGTCATATTAGTAAAAATAATTAGCTAGTTCTTAAAGTATTTTTAGTTCTAAAGGTAATTCATTTTAATAAAGCTGTTTTATATAAATATGTGTTAAAAATATATAAAAGCTACTCTAATAGCTTATAAAAATACTAATAATAATAGTAATAGTATAATATACTTATTTTAACTTTTTCACTCGTTTCAATTCTTTAGGGAGAAAGTAGAAAGTGCTAGAATTTATTACTATAGTTTCTTAATTTAGAGTAGTATTTTCTCTTACTTTTTTTTTAGAAAATAATAGACTAGGAGAACTTTTGCCTGCTATGTTTACTAAAATAGTAGTACTTATTAATAGTATAAATAATAGTTCTAAAGATTAAGTAGTATTAGAGCTAATAGTTAAGTTATTTTCTAGTATAATTAAGAAGCTACTATTCTAAGTATTTTACTCTTACTTAATATTAGATTCAGTATATGAAATAAACTCGTTTTCTAAATTTTCTTTTTTTGTTATGTTTTTGTTAGTATCCAGCCAGTTAATTACTTATACAGTGTTTAGTAATTATTTAGAAATTATATAGGCTTTTATATTACCTCTAGAATTATAAAAAGCATTATTTCTAAAAATAACATCTTAAGATTATATAACTTTGTTTTTGCTAGAAATTTAGATATAATAAATATTTATAAAATCATAGCCTACTAAATAGCCTATAAGAGTGTGTTTAGTAAGTTTGTTTTCTTAAATAATTTTTATATATAGTATATAAGCTTTACTACTAAAGATATATATATAAGTAATTAATAGCTTATACTTATATACTATTTTAAATAGAGTTTTCTAGCTTAAAAAGCGTGTCGACATATAGCTAAGAATATTACCTACTATAATATATACTTTTAGTACTAGTAATAAAAGAAGATTTACTTCTACTAGTATAGCTCTAGCTTTTTTAATTAAAGATTTTTCTAAGTATTCTGTTGCTTTATTTTATTTAACTATATAAAACACTTAAAGCTCTAACGTAATTCCTTATTCTTTATAGAAAGATTATATAAAGTTATGAAAATTATTTTTTAAACTAAAGCTTTACTTAGCATTAAAGATTAAAAATACCATAATATAGTTATAGCATCTTTTAATTAGTTTGTTAAGTTTTTAAATAATACTAAACAGAATTATTTTTTTATAAAGAATTATAAACATAAAGTTTATTTTTAAGAATAAATTAAATCTATGTAGCATAAATTAATGGTAATTATAACTAAATACGTTAAACGTAATAAAATTTATTATAATTCTTTTAAAGAGTTTACTAGTTACTAGTTTGTGTTTAAGTCTTTTTAAAATAATTTTATAAGCTTTTATGGTAAAGTAATAATAGTAATCTATTATTACTAGTATTATTTTTTTACTTAGTACTTTTATACCTATTATGTTCTAATGTAATTACTTAATAGCTTTATTTTCTATATATGCTAGTAAATAATAAAAATAGTACTTTCTAATAATAATTAGTGTTCTTAAGATTTAGTTAATTCTTAGGTAAGTAATAAATAAAGTAAAAATTACTACTTAAGTTATAATTATTTAATTAAGTAGTATTTACTATAGAGATTATTAATAATATATTAATACCTAGTGTCTATTATGTTATAATAGTCTAACTATAATTTTAATAGTTATATAACTTTAGTTTATAAATTAATAAAGCATATTTTAACTTAAATTAAAATAGATGCTATTAGAAGCTAATTATAATAGTAAGATAATATTAATAAAAAAGCTAGAAATATAGATAATATTATACAGTATTATATTAGCTAGTCTTTCTAGTATTTTAAGATTATTTATTACTTTACTAAAAACCTTAATTTACTAATAAAAGCTTTTTACTATTAAGTAGTTGTCTTTAGAAATAGGATGTGTAAATATAAAATTATTAGTATTATTATATACATAAGTATTAGCTATTAAGTTAAAGATGAAGCTATATAGTAATAAATAGCTACTTATTTCTATAGAAAATATAGTAGAAAATGTATAAATTACATATATAGAAAATTATTTTAGTATTTTAGTAAAGGGTTTTAAATTAAGATTAATACTATAAGTAGTTCTAGTATTAAAAGATAGTAGTACTAGTAATAAAAACTTTTACTTTATATATTACTTTTTCTTTTTTTCTTAAATTCTCTTAATGATTTTTTTAAAGTTTCTGCTACTATTAATTTTTCTTTTTACTAGTTTACTAATTTCTAAATTATAGTCAAATTTCTTGTTACGTGTATTAGAGTTAATATAGCTGTATTATTTTTATAAATAAATTTTTTACTTATAAAAACACTTTAATGTCTTTAGTGTGCTAATATTAGGTAATTAAGTTTACTTATAAAATTTTAGTTATTTTTCTTTATTTAAAGTAGCTATAGTAAATACACTATAATTAACTAAAGTAGTAGTTAATATATATATTATTTAGTAGTATCTAATAAAATTAGCTAGTATAATTATAAATTATAGGTTAACTAAAGCTTTAGAGTTTTCTCTAGTTTCTTTTTATTAAACCTAAATTACTAAAATAGCTGTATAAGCTAGCTTAATTAGCTTAATAGTATAAATAAAATTCTTATAACGTATTTAATAAGCGAGTGACTTGGATAAGTAAGTGACTTATTTTAAAACTTACTAAAAAATCAAGAATTCGCACATGAATATCTTAATAACTACTTAATAATAAATTCTATAAATTGAAACTTAGGCTTTTCTATATGCATTACAGCGTTTCTGAAGGTCGCATGAAAATTAGTTAAGTAGTTTCTAAGATATAGTAATTTAGAAACTAAAACCATACTATATTACTATATCTTAAAAACTACTAAACTAATATATATGTAACCTTCATAGAAGCTGGAATGCATATAGAAAAGCCTAAATTTCAATTTATAGAATTTATTATTAAGTGGTTGTTGAGATATTCATGTGTGAATTTTTGATTTTTTAATAAGTTTTAAGGCAAGTTACTTGCTTATTTAAGTTACTTACTTATCTAAGTCACTCACTTATCAAATACGTTATATATAAAAATTAGTAATAATTAAAAGCTTAGTAGCTAAAGCTTATAAGTAAACTACTTTATAGTTTATTACCTATTTATTAATATTAGCTTAGCGTGTATTAAAAGGCTTAATAGCTTAGTATTTAATTTTAATTTATAGCTTTTTATTAGTATTTATTAGATAGAGCATTTCTTTAAGCTTAATTAGTTTTTTATATATTATTTTATAGTTTTCTAGTAGCAGTAGATATTACTTTATAATATAAATTATAATATATTTATTAATTTCTTAAAGATGTCTTTTTAGTGTTAATATTTTTTACTTTTTTAAAATAATTTTAGTTAATAGTTACCTAGGCTATTTACTATTTATTTAGAATTATAGCTTTATTACTATTTAAACTACTAAAAGCATTAGAGAAAAATTCTATAAGTAAGTCTAGCTTTTTAATTTTAGTATTAAATTTACTAGAATTAATGTAATTCTATATATTTCTATTAGTAGTAATTCTTTTAATAATACTAAGCTATAGTTTTTAATTAGCTAATAAAATTAAAAAAAGTTCTAAGTACTTTAAGTTAATAGAAGGTATAATAGTTATAATTATAGTTTAATTAAGTAAGCAAATAAATACTAAAAAAGCAAAATAAATAGATATATTATGTTAAATATATAGTAGATAAGTAGTAGTAAGTTAAATAGTATAAACTAAGCTTATAACTATTACTATAAATTAAATTTATTAAGCAGCTAAAAAACTAAATAAGATTATATTAAAAACTTAAGAATCTAAAAAGTAAAAAAAGTCTATATATAGTAAAGAATTACTAAGCTAGCTAATAGTATATTTAACTAAAAGATTACTTTTATAATAATAATAGATATTTTACTATTTTTATAAACTATAGTTATAAGCTATTTATTTATAAAAAACTATAATAGCTATAAAGTAAATTAGTAAATACTTATATAAAAATATATATAATAAAATAATTAACTAAAACTTGTAAACTAAAAGGTATGCTAATAAATTTAGAGTTAAGAAACTAACTTTTAAAAAAAAAAGTTTTTCTACTATAAAAAATTTTTTAAAATAAAAAAACTATTAAAAAATCTAGATTATATGTAAATTAAACTATTTAAAGTTAAAAAATAAATAAAACTAGTAAATTATAAACTATAACTATTAAAAATAATAAAAATAGTTTATTTTATATTTTATATTTTATATTTTACTTTCAAAACTAGTACTACTAAATATACTACTAACTAAAAAAGTTTAGCTAAAACTAAATAATAATTTTAAATAAAAAGTAAGTAAAATTCTTAGTTTATAAAAGTTTAAATATTAGTAAAAGTATTTAGTTCAATAAAAAGACTACAAATAAAAAAAAATTAAATATATAAAGTACTATACTTAGCTAATTAACTAATTTTACTTTAAAAATTTATAAATACTAGATTTTAAAATAAAGAAAATTAAGCGCCTTTTTAATTTAATAGTAAAAAAAAAGTATTATTTAAAAAAAAACTTATAAAAGTAAAGTACTAAAAAGCAAAAAATTACTATTATAAAAACTTTACTTTTTTATTTCTAATTTTTTAAGCTTTTTAATAGAAGCTAGCTTATAAATAATTATTTTAAAATTGTGACGGTGCGTACTGTAGTTATCGCTAAGGTTTAAGCTCAGGCTTATGTCTAGCTTATACTTAAGCCTATGCCTAGCTCATGCTTAGGCTTAGCCTTAGTAGGGGTATATAGCTTCAGCCTTTATAGCAGCACTCTGCTCCTTAGTTTAATATAGTTGGGTTATGCTCCCGCTTGCTTGTTGCTTGCGCATGCCGACTGTGACATTATATTAAACTCTTTAGCTGTCTTTAGAGGGTAAAGCTAGCTTAGTATTCTCATATCCTTATCATACACACGTACCTGTCTTGGTCACTGAGCCTGACCTACTCTATTTTAGCTGATACGTAGAGGTAGAGGCGACCCTTAGCTGTCTTTAGAGGGTAAAGCTAGCTAAGTATTCTTATATCCTCATCCTGCACACGCACACGCACATGTACATGACTAGCTAGATAATGTAGCAAAGGCCGCTACGTCCTAGCTCCACATGTACACGGTTTCTCTTCTTTTTTTCGCCCTTCTCTTCTTATTACGATGAACGACCCTATTCAGCAGCTCTAGACTGAAATCCAGGCTCTATGAGTTGAATTCTACCAGGAGATCCAGAGCCTATGTACAGAAAACCAGACTCTGAGAGCTACTCTCACTATCATCGCCTCTACCACCTCCTTACGACCTAGATTCGTCCTTCCTACGCCTACCAAGTTTGATGGCAAGCCATACAGGTTTAAGACCTGGCTCCCTATAATCAAGGCCAAGATAGCTGTTGATGGACAGGCTATAGAAGACGATACAGCGAAGTTCTACTTCATGTGGGATAACCTTGAACCACAGATCCAGGCAATGGTTCTTCCACAGCTGTCAGATGCTGAGGAACGTGCTCAATGGGACTGGCATGATATCATGACACAGCTAGGACAAGTCTATTCTAACCTGAATAAGATCCGTGAGGCATAGCAGGCTCTGTATAAAGTTAAGCAACAAGAGCATGAGCCGCTGCCTGCCTACATTACACGCTTTAAACAGATCCTACACGAAGCCAAGGGAAGAGACTGGCCTGCTGCCGTTAAAATCACGACATTCCGCCAAGGTCTTAACGCCTTAATCTAGCGCTCACTGGACAGTTAACTGCTGCTACCAGACAAATACCCAGAATTCCTATAGGCCACTCAGCGCCTAGCAACACGATCAGTAACATACTCATCACACTCGGCTTCTGCTCAGCCAAAACCAGAGAAGATAGACCTCTCTGCAGCAGAAGCGCTTAATGTTAACACAATTGATATCACTGAGATTACCCATGCTGACCATGTGACTATAGCACAGTCAGTCACCCCGTCACAACGGCTGCAGTGGAGGAAAGCTGGATGCTGTGTACGCTGTGGCTCACAAACACACTGGGTTCAGAGCTGCTCTATGCTCTCACCAACACTTTCACCAGCCAAGCCACCAGCAATCAAGCATCTAACCCTCTGGCAACCTGATAAAGATGACTACCACGAGTACGAGACAAGCAATGATAGTGGCGATGACAATTACGACCTGGTTCACGAGCTCTCTCTATAGCGCCGGCAAACTGTTCTGATTCTTTCTATTCTTCAGCTCAATTTTGAGCTCCCTATTGTACGTAAAAACCGAGCTTTGGAGGGGGGTAATGTGACGGCGCGTACCGCAGTCACAGCTAAGGTTTGAGCTCAGGCTCATGCCTGGCTCATGCTCAAGCCTATGCCTGGCTCATGCTCAGGCTTAGCCTTAGCAGGGGTATATAGCTTCAGCCTTCGTAGCAGCACTCTGCTTTTTAGTTTAATATAGTTGGGTTACGCTCCCGCTTGCTTATTACTTGCGCATGCCGACTGTAACAAAAATAATAAAACTTTAATAACTTTAGCTACTTATAAAAACGTATTTTTTAAGTAAAAGTAGTATAAATTAACTTTTTAGCTAAAAGAATAGCATTTTTAGCTAAAGAAATTTGCTAATAAAAGTCTAACTTTAGCTAATTAATATAATTAAATTTTTTGAGAAAAAAAAAAATCATAATATTAATTGTAATTAAAATACTTAAAGTAATATCTAGAAAAAATATTTACTAACCAATATTTACTTTAGTAATAATAGTTTTTATATAGTATTAGCATAAAATAATTTTAATTATAAATTTAACTTATAAGATAATAATAATAAATAGTTAATAATTTAGTTTTAGCTATTATTAAATAAATTAAAAGAACTAGAAAAAAAAGTTTATAAAGTAATAAAAAGTATAAACTACTCTTATAAAGAAAAATACGAAAATAAATGTATAAACTTTTAAGTTAAAAGCTTAAAAAAATGCGTGTATTATAAAATATAATAAAAAACTAAAATAAAAACGTAATTACATAATAATATATAAATAGTTATAGAAAACTAAAAACTTTAGTAAAAAGCTAATAAGTTAAAATAAAATTATTAAGTACTATATATAATAAATACTTAGTAGTAAAATTACATAAAGTATTTAAGCTAATAATATAAAAAACTTATAAAATAAAAATATAAAAGTAACTTTACTAAAGTTTGTAACACTAATTAAAAGTAGTTAAAAATAAGTATTAAAAAACTAAATTAGTAAAAAACTTACTAGAAAAAAAGCTAGATAAAATATGTAATAAAATTTCTAAAATATAAAAAGATTATAAGTCTAAAAACAAGATTTTAAAAACTATAGTAAATTAGCTTAATAAAACTAAGTAAGAGTTAATTAGCTATAACTACTAAAAGTTAGAACTATATAAAAAGGCGTTTCCTTTTAAGTTATTTTGCTTTTAATAGTTATTTAATATTTTATATATATTATGTTTTAAATTAATAAAACGTTTTAACTTTACTAATATTTTTTTTCTAACTTTAATTAAAGCCCTATTATGCTAAAGTAATTAGCTAAAGCTAATAACTAAATTTTTAAACTTTATTTTTAATAAACTTTATTTTAATCTAATTTTATTAAATTAAGTACAGATTTTATTACGTAATAATTATATAAATTAATAAAACATTTAGTTTACTTAATTATTATTATAAAAGTTATTAAATTTAGTATATAATTAATAAGTTTTTTAAAATAAATTTAAAACGTTTTATCATATTTATAATAGTTATTATATATTAAATTATATAATATATAATAGCTTTTTAAAAAACTATATACTTATATTAATATATGTATTTTTATAATACTAAACTTAATTTAAATTTCAATTACATACTATTTATTTTAATAAAATAAAATAAGTTATTATAATATTTAATTTTAAAAATACTAGCTAAATAAAGTAATTTAAAAATAATAATTTAAAAATAATTTTTAAAAAAAAAATTAAAACTAAAATTTAGCTTATTTTTATTAGTTAGTACTATTAATAAAAGTAGTTTAATATAAATAAAATTATTTAATAAAAAGAAAAAAAGTATAATAATTAAGTATAAATTTTAATTACTAAAAAAATACTAAATAATAGTTAAAAAAGTTTTTTATTAAAAAAAAAATTTTTAATAATTTATTTTATTGCTAAGCATAGCAAAGCTCTTTTTATTTAATTAAAAAAAAAATTCTAATCAAAACTACTTTAAGATAATACTAAAGTTTTTTGTTTTTTAATTAATTAAAAAATTCCTTTATTACGAGATTAGGCTGTAAGTAAGAAATATTAATTTACTATAATTTTTTATTATTAAAGTTTTTTACTTAACTAATTACTAAGCATAATAAAGCTTCTTTTATTTAAATAAAAAAAGGTTTTTTATTTTTGTACTATATTAAGCTTTATTAAAGCTTTTACTAATTTATTTATTAATCTATATTTAAGCCTATACTAAGCTATTTTTAAAGTCTTATACTAAATTACTTTTAAAGCTTTATACTAAGCTGCCTTTAGAGCTCTATACTAAGCTACTTTTAGAGCTCTATATTAAATTCAAATTATACTTTCTATAAAAAAAAGAAAGTTTAAAAGAGTTTAAAAGGGTTTTCTTTTTAATATATATTAAATTTAATTTAAATTATACTTTTTGTAGAAGAAAAAAAGTATAAAAAAAGGAAAAAAAAAATCTTTTTAATATACATCAAATTTAATTTAAATTACGCTTTTTGTAAAAGAAAGAAAAGTTTAAAAAAGTCTCTTTCTTAATAGCCAAATCTAATTCAATATAAAAGCTAAATTTAATTTAATGTAGAAGTTAATTTAAATTTAATAACTACTTTTTTAATATAACTTCTATTATACAATTTTTTTTTTAATACTACTTTTCTTTTAGTACTATTTTTTTTTTAATATTACTTTTCTTTTAATACTACTTTTCTTTTAATGCTATTTCTTTTTTAATGCTATTTTTTTAACACTACTTTTCTTTTAATACTATCTTTTATTTAATACTATTTTTTTTTTAAATATTACTTCTCTTTTTACGTTATTTTTCTATAATTACTTTTTTTATATAGCTTTTCTTATACTACTTGTTATTAAATATAATAAATTCTTCTAATATTTATATTAGCTTTAGTATTTTACTAATACTTAGTATATTAAATACTACTAAATATAATAAAGTAAATAAAAACTTATTATATTTTATTACTTTTTATTATTTATATAATACTTACTTAATGTGATGACGGGCTTAGTCTTCACGCGTCGTTGCATGGATGCAGGTTGACGGGATAAGTTGGCTCTATTTCAGCTACACTAAGATGAGGAGAGAAGAGGTATAAAGGGGGCTCGCCCCTAAATAGGGCGGTGCATGGCCTGAGCGCGAGCTAGCCATGCTCCGAGCTCTGCGCTAGGTCGTGGCTGGCGTAGCCAGTCGCGATATCATGTGGCCTGCAGCGAGCAGAGTAAGCAGCACCGTCACATTACCCCCCCTCTAAGGGAGGCTCGTCCCCGAGTCTCTAGGTTACAGTCTCCTCCTTGCTGGTCTCTGTACCACTCTTGTCTTTGAAGCCGCCTTGTCGTCCTCCTCTGTTACGTCCAGGCCCTCCTCTGCTTCGTACGCTTTCAACCAGGCGTCTAGTCGTGCCGGCGGTCCTGCTTTCTCTGGATAGGCCTCGTGGTAGTCTCTTACCTTGTATGGGGCGCCTATAAAGCCTCGGGCGTTGTACCAGGTAGGATCTGGGTCATGAGCTAGCCAGGATGCTTTGTACTGTAGTCGGCCATGGAATAGGCGGCTATCAAGGATTTCCTGCGGTTCCTCAGGTTCAATTTGGCCAGGCAGTGGGCGAGTAGAAGCCTTCTGTAGGCGGTCTGCGTGGAAGACGTCAAGCATGTGCATGTGCGACGGCAGCTTAAGGCGATAGGAGTGTCCCTTCATGCCTATAATAGGATAGGGTCCGTACATCTGCTGGTCAAGCTTCTGGCTAGGTCGGCTAGTGGTGAAGCCCTTAGGTGTAACGTATACCTTATCTCCTGTAGAGAAGTCTGGCTCGCGGCGCTTCTTATTAGCCTGTCGAGCCTGTCGCTCTTGTGCTTAAGTGATCTCTTGTTAAGCTATCTCTATAGCTAGCTTTACTGTATTGTGGCGAGCTTTAGCGTAGCTCTGCGCTTCCTCACGTGATATCTGTTTACAGACTGTAGTAGATGCCTTCGTACGTTCCTCCTAGTCCCAGTGATAGATTGGCTAGTAGCTAAACTTAATTTAATAGGGTGATAAGCCTGTAGTCTCATGCGGTAGAATTGCTTGGGCCTAGTTTATACAGGGCAGCAGGTCTAATTAGTTGTCCTAATAGTAGTTAATGAATGGGCGTAGGCGCTGGTTGATGTACTGGTTCAAGACCTCAGTGTTCCCGTTAGTTTAGGGGTGATACAGTGTTGAGAGCTTTTACTTAATTCCTGTTAGTCAGCATAGCTTATTCATGAATGCTGAGGTGAACTGAGGACCGCGATTAGAGACTATTGACCTAGGCGGGCTAAATACTCGCTAGATGTAGTAATAGTACATATCAGCTGCCTGAGCGGCTGTAGTGGTCTTGCGGCAAGGTAGTAAGAAGTAACGCTTGCTTAGCCGGTCTATAATAACAAAGGCGTAGTCGTATCCTTTCTTATTTAGGGGAAAGGACTTAAAGTCTATAGAGACGTCTCGCCATGCTCGTTCAGGGATTGGCAGTGATTTGAGTAAGCCTAGGGTTTTGTTATGAGGTATGTGGCTCTATTTACAAGCTTTATATGCAGCTATATAGTCGTCTACATCTTTGCTCATGCAGCCCTAGTAGTAGCGGTCGCGAAGTAGCTTGCCTGTTTTTCTCTTACTTAGGTGAGCAGTCACCTGGGTAGCATAGATAGCTTAAATGAGGTAGGTCCTTAAGAAGTGTACAGCAGGGACTACTAGCTTATCGTGGTGCATGAGAAGGCTCTGGCTGAGTTTCTATGCTGGGTAGTTACTAGAGAGGGCGCGCTCTCGGAATGGCTGTAGGCTCTCATGGCTACAGTTCGCCTCAATAATGCGATCGATCAGTAAGTAAGGGTTATTTAGGAGTAGCGAGGCCATGAAAGTATCAGCAGCGGCTACTTTAATTGCATTGGCAGCTAGCATGCCTCTTGCTGACAGCGCAGCTAGGTTATCGCTTACGGCCTTAATGAAGCTAACGTTAATTTGCTCTGCTGAGAGGAAGGCGCGTGTTCGGGCTGCTTTGTCCTTATCTTTCTAGGTCTTTAGTTCCTCTTGCTTGCGCGAGAGCGCGTCGGCTACTATGTTAGCCGTGCCAGGGCGATAGGTAAGCGTTAGGTGATAGTCTGCTACGCTCATTACCCAGCGCATCTGGCGGGGAGTAAGCTCTCGCTTTGTAGAGAAGTACTCTAGCGCGCGATGGTCAGTCAGGGCACTGAATGACTCAGTAGTCTGCAAGCCTATAAGCTGCGAGCGCCATTCTCGGAGGCCGTAGATTACAGCCAACATCTCTTTGTCGTGTATGTCGTAGTTCATCTGGGGCTCGCTCATAGTCTTAGAGTAGAAGGCTACAGGTCGCCAGAGGCCATCCTCTTGGAGCTGCGATAGCACCCCTGCGACGACTCCATCACTTGCGTCTGTCTCCATGCGCGTCTGACGATAGGGCGAGTAGTGAGCTAGGACATTGTCTGACAGCATTAGATCCTTAGCTTGCTGGAAGGCTGCCAGCTCGCGTTTACCAAAGGCGTGCCATGTGCCCTTCTTGAGCAGCTTAGTGAGCGGTCGGATAATGCGTCTATAGTCCCTCAGGAAAGCTCTGTAGAAGTTGCAGAATCCTAGGAAGAATTGCAGGCTTTTGACTGACGTAGGTACTGGCCATTCCTGTACAGCAGTGACCTTCTCAGGGTCCTTTTGGATCCCTTCTGTGCTGATGATGAGGCCTAGGAACTTCGTTCTAGTGACGGTGAACTCGCTCTTCTTGATGTCTACCTGGAGGCCGGCGTCCTGGAGACGTCTTAGCACCTGAGCGACATGCTCCTCATGCTGCAGCGGGTCTTCAGAATAGATTAGGATATCGTTAAGGTAGGCAGTGCAGAAGTCGTCAAGTAGGCCATGAAGCACCTTGTTAATGTAGCGCTGGAATGTAGCAGGGCCATTACAGAGACCAAATGGTAGCACGCGGTACTTGTAGTTCCCATACCGAGTACAGAACGTGGTTAGATCCTCTATGTCCTTATTCAGACGTATACGATAGAAGGCCTGTTGTATGTTAAGCTTGGTGAACACTCTTGCACGCGCTAGCCGGGCGAGGGTCTCCTGAATCAGCAGGATTAGATAGACGTCTTTCTTTGTAATGGCATTAAGCTTACAGTAGTCGACGCAGAAGCGCTACCCTCCTCTAGGCTTCTTAGCAAATAGTACTAGGAAAGTATATAAAGCGTTGCTGTGAGTAATGACCCCTCGTTAAAGGTAATCGTCTAGATAGGTCTTAACAAGCTACAGCTGCTTAAGAGATATGCTATATAGTAGGCTTAACATCAGCGTGTTCTTGGCTGTTAGTTTAATATTATAGTTAATACCTTCATAATGCGGGGGCAGTATGTCTGAGTTCTTCTTTAAGAAATAGGCCTAAGTCGCGCCGGCATAGCTAAGGTAGAATAGCTTCTATTTAATAAGCTACTAAAGTTCCTCTTCTCCTGTGAGGTCCTTATTTGATTAATAGGGCCCTTCTAGCAAAGCCTTCACTAAGAGGTTTCTAGAGTCTTAGGAAGAGGGCTTTAGGTCTAGTAGACTAAGCTTATCTCTACAATCCTAAATAAGCTTATCTACTTTATAGATACTAGTATGCTCTAGTATAGTTTCCTTCTGCCGTACATACATTATAAAGGTAATAGCTTCTATAGTATTAATCTTAAGGCCTGCTTTAGAGAGGTCTTTGTGTGAGATAGGCTGAGAATAAAAAGTTTACTTACTTAGCTCTAGCTACTATTATAAGTAAAGCTGCTTTTCTATTTTCCTAAAATTCTTTTACTATACCACACGCTAAGGTGAGCGCTGAGGTAGCTTATAGGTATATTATAGAATTACTATATTTATCAGCTCATCACGTCGGTTAGTATTAGCTTAATGTGAGGGATTAATTTTAGTTAATAGATTTTATATTAAAATAATAATATCATGCTTATAGTTAATTAGCTTATTATCTAGCTATTTAAGTGCTTACTTTTTATAGTTAATTAAAGCACCTACATCTTTAAAGAGCTTACAGCTGATTATAAGGTCATAACAGCTAATATTATAGAAAACGAAATAAGTTAGTAGATAATAGTTATCTAGTACTAGATCTGCCTAAAAGTACTCGTCTATTTATCTATTTAGTCTATTATTATAGCTAGCTAGGGGGATAAATTCTATCTAGTAAGTTTTTATTTTAAGCCCTTTCTTAATAGCGCACATGTGCTTTAGGTGTACTAGAATAAAACTACTAACTCTAGTATTAAGAAAGCCGCTTAGCTTAATAGCTAGTCCGCTAATAGAGATATAGCAGAGTAGAGTAAGAGTAGGTCTACTAAATAGTAGTTAATAAGAGTTAAATTAGCTAGTAGCTTTAGAGAGTAACCTTAAGAAGGAGACTTTCTCTAGAGTAAGTCTTTCCCTAATAGTTTCTCTATAGTAAGCTAAAACTTCTTATTATTACTAGTGTTCTAAGGCGTATAGAGCTCTTTATTAGTATCTATAGGCTTAATTACTTTAGCTATAGCTTAAGTAGATAGTTAGTAGTTTTTTATAAAGTAACTAGGTTTTCTATAATTATAGTAACTAGCTAGCTTAAGGATAGATATTAGTAGGATAGTAGTAGTTACTACATGAGTTAAGTGCTTAGCCTCTAGGTAAAACTACTAAATTAGTAGCAGTTAAGTTCTTCTAGTTCTTTTATTAATCTGCTTAGTAGCTTTCCTGGCGCTAAAAGCTAGCTCTCTAGTAAAGTCTTAAGCTAGGTCTATATACTTATTATACTAGTTATAATACTACTATTAGTAAATGCCTATCTGTGTATGCAGAGCGTTTAGAAGCTTCTTATAGAATTCTTCTACCTATTAGTCTATAAGCAGGCTGTGTTCTTAAGCTAGGCAAAAAAAGTCACCTTAAAATACAGTAAAGTTAGTAGGGTCTCTAAAATAAAGCTTTTGGAAATTATAGTAAGCATTAAGTCTCTTATATAGGTTACTATATATCCTTTCTAGGTGATTTATTATATACTAGTAGCTAACTAGCTACTCACTCTCTTTTATTATATATATTAGTGTTAAGAGATACTAGTTAACAGGACCCTCCATACGCGTATGTATATAAGAGATAATATTCTCCTAAGTAGCTTATTTACTAGCTCTAGTAAACTAGTCTTAGTTAGTGTATACCTTATTCTCTAGGACATCTCTTTATTAATTAAAGGTAATATCCTTACTGTTCTTAAGTATTAGTAGATTAGAAAATTAGGCTAAGCAGCTATTGCCTTAATAGCTGCCTATAATAGGCATAGCTAGTAGAGTAGCTAGTACGTAAAATAATACTTAAGAAGTTTAGTTACTAAGATCTCCTATATTAGAACTATTGTTAGGTCCTATAGCTATATAGCTAGCCTAGTTCTAAAGGGTTTATAATAGAGCTATAAAGCGTGTCTTCTTTACTAGTATTAATAATAGCGCTAGGCTGGCCTTTGCAGAGAGAAAGAAGTATATATTATATATAGATTTCTTTATTTATACCTTTAGTATTTTAATCTTATTCTCTTAATCTGCTACGCGCTTAAGCGTGTTGTTTAGTAGCTAATAAAGCTTAGTAAGCTTATCTCTAGCCTTATTAAGCTTAGTTTTAGACATATTAAGCGCTTTTCCTAGCGTATTAGTATAGTCATAATATGTGAGTACTTTAAGATAACTACGCTCTAGCTTGCTAGTAATTATTACTTAATTAAGGATTATTAGGGTAGGAAGTGTAACCTCTATCTCCTAAGGCTTATAGGTATCAGTTCTTTAGGTAGTGCTTTTAGTAATAGCTATAAAAAGTTTCTTATCATATCATGTCTAGATACGGAGCTTCTTGATAGTGTAGTCTTCTTTAATTATGTTATTAAAATAGTACATAGCAGCACACCTAAGCGACTTAGGAATAGACGTATAGTTATTACTAGTAGCTATTACCTTAAAATTAACCCTTATCTCTAGTGTCAAGAGCTTTCTTATGGTCTTAATCTATTTATTCTTATATATATATAGAGCTTCTAGCCCCTAGCAGGGTGAAGTAATTAGCTAATTCTCTAGTATAAAGAAAGTAAGCTAGTAGTGCTTATAAGAGTCAGTTTCTCTAGCAGAAAGAAAATAATAAAAGAGAGGGGAAAAAGAGTTTACTAGAGCTCTTATAGCTCTCTTCTAACCTAATAGATATATTATCTACTACTATAGGTCTTCTAGTTACCTGCTAAGTTACTTTTAAGGCCTGCTGTTATAAGACTTATATAGGCTATTACTCAGGGTTTTAATTACCTACTACTATAAAGCTTTCTAGTAAAGATTATATAGTTAATAAACTAACGACTTAGCGTAGTTATATAATTAATTCTTTAGGTGCGGTTGTTAATAAATTAAATGCTTAAGTTAATTACATAAGTTAATCTCGATATTATATTACCATCATCCGGCTGAGTTAGATTAATCTTAGTGTAATATAATAACGGGCTTAGTTTTTATGCGTTATTATATAAATATAGATTAATAAAATAAGTTAGCTCTATTTTAGCTATACTAAGATAAGAAGAGAAGAAATATAAAGGGGGCTTGCCCCTAAATAGAGCGGTGTATAGCCTAAACGTAAGCTAGCTATACTCTAAGCTCTACACTAAGTCATAACTAGCGTAGCTAGTTATGATATTATATAATCTATAGTAAGTAGAGCAAGCAGCACCATCACACTTAACATATTATATATTAAACTATTATTTTTATAATATTTTTATACTATTTATTTTTAGTTTTTATTAAAGTTTTTTTATATAAAAAACTTATATTTTTTAATATTATATTATTTTAGCTTTAATTTCTTTTACTAATTTATTATAATTTATAACATAATTTTTTTTAAATTTTAAATTTAAAAGTTATTTTAGTTTATTTAAAAGTAATATAAAAGTAGTTAATATTTTACATAAAAAGTTAGTTTATAAAATATTTACTTTTTTTATATTCTTTTTATAACTTTATATTATAAACAGCTATAAGTAGTAATATTTAAACTTATAATAAAATTAAATTACTTTACTATATATAGAACTTAAGTAGTTATAAAAAAAAGTTATTAAATTTTTTTTATATAAAATAAATAATATAAAAGCTAATAACTAATACTAGTTAGTTAGTTAGTATTATAAAGTATTTACTTACTAATTCTAATTTTATATATATATACTTTTTTAACTAGTTAATAAAAAGTTTACTAGCTTTTTTATTTACTAATATAAAATAAAGTTTATTAAATTTAATAAGTAAAGTTTAAGTAAGTAAAAAGTAATTTAATAAAATAATATTAAACTATATTACTTAATAGTTTTTTAACTTAAAAACAATTTCTTAATTTTAAAGTAACTATAAAAAATTAAAAGTAGCCATAAACTATTTAATACTTTATACTTATAGTAAATTTTTTGTATATACAATAAATACTTACGTCTAGTATATTAAATATTACTATAAAAATTAGTAAAACTAGAACCTTTATTTTCTTAATTTATATTATTTATTAAGCTCTTAATTTTAGCTTATTACATGTACTTATACTACTTTTAATAATTTCTAAACTTAATATAAACTATTTTTTTTAATTTAATTTATTACTAATTTACTTTAACTTTTTTATACTTTTTTAGTTAAAGTTACTACTTTATTATAGTTTATAATAGCTAGCTAACTATATATATAATATAGTATATATAATAGTATACTATTATACTTTAATAATATTTTATAAAAAAAAAATTTTAAAATATGCTTACTATTTAATTTAAAAAATTTAAAATTATAGCTATTAAATACTAATTTTAATTTATAATATTATAATAATAGTGTTATGGATAGTAATAAAAAGGTAACTATACTTAAGAAGCTAAAGGGACTAGTAATAACAGCTAATAAAACTCTAAAATAGAAATATATATTTAAGCTTAAAAGAAAGAATTATAAGTAGGTATAGGATATATTAGCACAGGCTAAAGCAAGAACTAAGAAATAAAAATAGAGATATAAAATTATATAAACAGATCCGAAGCATCTACCCACGTAATAAGGTAAGACTTAATAGCTAGAGATATTAGAAAAAGCTAGAGGCTCTAATATCTCTAATAATCTCTAATAGTATTTAATATACTACTAATAAGTATATAATATATGTATAAAGGATCTATTATAAGTATAAGGCATTAAACAGTTCATAATTACTTTTAAAATTTTATAGTTACTCTAAAATTAAGATTTATATCTTAAGTAAAATAGTTTAATACTATTTTATTAAACTTTAACTTACTGTATTATTTCTTTTTATTTCTATTAAGTTAACTAACTTCTACTAAGTCTAATAAGCTATCCGATCCGGAAGTAAGGGAACTAATTAATAGTTATAATAATTAGTTAAACAGCTTATTACTAGTATAATTTATATTAATAAGTTAGTAACTTATAATATTATAACTACTACCTTAAGAGAGTAGAAAAAGTAGTTAGATAGATTCTAATAACTAATTATTAAATATTTATAATAACCTATTATAAAAACAAATAAGAACTTTATTTATTAGAAGAAAGTAGTAGTAAAGAAGAAGTTATAGTAAGGTCTTTATCCATAACTAGAAGTATATCCAGAAAAACTAAAAGTACATAATAAGTTATTTAGAAATAGAAAGTAGTTATTATAAAGTTACGTAATATCTTAATAAACCTATAATAGTAAGTTAGAATAAACTAAGAAGGAAAGACTACGAAGATATAGCCTCTTAAGAAATTTAATAGTAATAAAAATAAACTTAAAATCTTTATAATAGCTATAAACCTTTACTATTAGTTTAACTAAAAGTTATTTCTAATTAATTAAGATTAGATTTTAGTAGCTGGTATAAATATAATAGGTAGAGCTATATAATAGTTTAAACTACTAATAAGAAATTACCTAGTTAATAAAAATTTTAACTTAAGAGTAATAGGATTAGCTAATTATAATAATAATATATAGTAAGCCTTTAAGAGTTATAAATATTTTAAATAGGAAATAATTATTATCTTCAGGGAAATTAACAAAGAGATAGAGGTAATCTAGAAACTTTAATAACTTAAGTAATAAACATTAACAGCTAACTACACTACGGAATTTAAATAAATCTAATTATAACTTAATTAGGTAAACTAACTATTAGTTATGATATACTATAAAGAATAAAAAAATATAATTAAAGATAAAATCTCTAGAGAAAAATAGCTAAGTATTTTATTAGAAATTATTAAATAAGTAGTGACTATTAACAACTATTAGTACTAATAAGAGTAAAAGAAAAAAGTATATAGAAAATTAGTAATCCACGTACCTAAAAGAAATAGAAAAAATTAACTAAATTTATAATAAAATAGATATTAACGTTAAGCAGATACTTATTAGAAGGGAATAAAAAAAGTAAGTTAAAAAATAAATAAAACGCTATACACGTAAAGCCTGTTTAGAATAAAAAAAAAATAAAAACACTTTATTAAAGATTATAAATAATAATAATTAGATGTTAAGAAAGCTTATATTTAGACTAAAGCACTTAAGGAAATTAAAGTTACTATAGTCTAAGTAAAATAAGTAAAAGACACTATAATAAAAGAAATAATTATAGAAAGAATTTAGAAAGAATAATACTAGATATATAGAAGCCATACGTATCTTAAACAAGAATATAAAGTTTTATATTAGTAAGTTAAGGATTATCTAGTAGGATAATTTAAAGATATAATTACTATAATATAAGAAGCAGCAGCTTAACAACATAATACAGAAATTAAAAAAGAAATATAAAAATTCTATAAAATCATAAAGTAAGAAGGTGGACTATTCTATAAAAAAAATCAGAAATTCAAATAAAGAAAAGATTAAGAGATAATAAAGGGTAAGAAGTTAATATCTATAATAATTATACAGCGCGTATACTAGAGATACTATTAAATATATAAATTAGAGTATTATTAAGAAGAATATTATGTTACCAAACACTAGAAAGTTACTTTAAGAGATAGAATATATAAATACTAATAAGTACTACAAGCAGCAGGAAATAAATAATATAGAAAACTAAGTAAATAAAAACTAGCTATATAAATAAATAAGATCTATAGATAGATATTTATACTAGTTATAACTAATATAATATACTATCACCCTGTTGGATATCTGGAACTAGGATGGGATTAGAAGAAAAAAAAAGAAAAAACCCCTTTACTAACACTATAGATATAGAATAATAATACTATAAATAGAATAATAAAAAAAGAATACTAGATATATATAGCCTCTAACCACATAGGAAAAGACTATAGATAGAATAAACATATTATATATATTAAGAGACTAAAGATAAGAAAAGTATTATAGTAACTAGTAAATAAAAAAGAACTTAACCTATAGTAAGAACTAGTTTATATAGATTTAAAAAATAAACTACAGGACCTAAACTCAGATAAATATAAATAACTATTATAAGATAAATACTAGATAGGATGTTGATAACACTAAACTAAATATTATTAAAAGAGATAGTTAGTTACAGACTTACATAAAAAACTCACATATCAAGAATATTTCTTAGGATAGAAATGCTAGGATTATGGAGAATAAGCTAAAAATATATATAAGATGCTTAATAAAGAAGTATGCTAACTCTAGAGATACCTAATTCACAAACCTAAAAAAAAAAAATACTAAAGAAATAACTGCCAGTTAGGAGTTAACTATAGATAAAAAACTAGAAAACTAGTAAACTATAACCAAGCTACTAGAAAACTAAGAATTAAAGATTAGAAATAATATATTAATTATATACACATAACTAAACTAGAGGAAATATGAAAATAAGTTATATATAAACGTATATATTAATAGTAATTAGATACTAGCACTTATAAATAGTAGAGCTAGCAAAACACTTATATTAAATAAATAAATATAAAGATATTAAATACTAACTAGAGTTTTAAATAAACCTGTATAAGTAAGACGCGTAGACGATAGTCTAGTAGTATTTAAAAAAAGTCTAATTAATCTCAAAATATAAAATATAATTATTAGAGTAGTAGATTATATAGATAACTGCTATATTAAAATTATAAATCTAGGTAATAAAGATTTTATCTTAGGATAAGACTAGCTAGTATAATAGAACTTAATAATTAACTAGAGAATAAAGTCTATAAGGACTAGGAGAAGTTACTATAAATAAATAAAAGCTATAATATAAATAAAGAAAATAATACTTCACGATACTACGTTTATTATGCTAGATAAATACTAAAAGGAATTTAGAGAATAATTCTTTAAAAAAGCTAAAGACTAGTTACTAGAATATTAGAACTAGAACTATAAAATCACGTTTAAGAAAGGAATGGATTTAAAACTAGGACTATTATATTAAGTACCCATACACCAACAAGAAGAATTACGGAGATTCTTATAGAAAAATTAATAGAAAGAATATATATAAACTAGTTAAAGCAAGATAGCTTTACTAATGCTCTTTATACTAAAAAAAAAATAGTAAATTATAGCTATATATTAACTACAGATACCTTAATAAAGCTATAGTGAAAAACTATTATCTTATACTATTAATATTAGAACTTATAGATAAGCTAAGAGAAGCTAAATAGTTTAGTCTCTTTAATATTAAGAATAAATATTATTAGATATAAATAACTAAAGAACACGAATAAATGATAGTATTTAAAATAAGATATAAATTATTTAAATATTTAGTTATACTAATAGGACTTACTAACGCACTAATAATATTCTAGATAATTATTAACTATATACTAAGAAAATATCTAAACGTATTTATAATAGCATATCTTAATAACATGCTTATATATATAAATAGAATGCTAGAAAAATATATTAAGTATACTAAGAAAATATTATAAAAGCTTAAGGAATACAAGCTATACATTTAAATAAAAAAATATATATTTTATAAAATAGAAGTTAAGTTCTTAGGATACTTAGTATCCTAAGACGGGATAGTAGTTAATTTAAATAAAATAAAAGATATACTATCTTAGCCTATACTAATAAACATAAAAGAAGTTTATTTTTTTCTTAGATTTATAGGATTCTGCTAATAATTTATTAAGAACTACTTAAAAATCATAATACTTTTAATAGAATTACTTAAAAAAGAATAATAATTTAAGTGAAAACAATGCAAGGAAAACGCTTTTATAATATAAAAAAAAATATTCTAATAACTACTAATATTAAAAATATTTAATTTATGACTTTAAATAGAGATATATATAGACACATCAGACAGAGCTATAGGAGCTATTTTATTATAAATATAAAATAATAAATATAAACACTTAGTAGATTTCTTACCTTATAAATTTATAACTACTAAGTTAAATTATAATATTTATAATAAGAAACTATTAGTAATAGTTTAAGCATTTAAGAAATAGAGATATTACTTAGAAGAAACTAAGTACTAGATTATTATATATTTAGATTATAAAAATCTAACAGCATTCACAACAACGAAGAAGTTAAATTAATAATAAGTTAAATAATAGAAACTAGTTTCTATATTTAACTTTTAAATACTTTATAAATTAGAAAAAGAAAATATAGTAGCTGATACACTTAATTAAAGAGTAGACTATATAAGAGATATACTAGAGATTTATAATATAATATTTAGATAAAAACTAGATAGATCCCTAGGAAGCTTATAAATAGATATTAAAACAGTAGTCATTATTAAAAACACCTAGAAAAAATAAATAAAAGACTTTAATAATAGGCAATTATATTAGAATCTGGACTAAGAAATAATTTATATACTAGATAAATTATAAACTAAATTAATTAAGGACTAACACTCAGCTAAAATACACAGATATTAAGGAATTAAAAAAACTATAGAATAAATTAACAGACACTTCTAGATTCCTAGAATATAAAAAAAGGTTAGAACTATTCTATTAGAATATATAAAGTACAAAAAAAATAAAGCATTAAGATATAAGAAATATAGACTTATATAACTAATTCCTTTACTAGACTAATTATGGGAATTAGTTATAATAGACTTTATTACAGGAATACCAACAATAACCACCTTTTAAGGCTAATAGTATAACATGATATTAGTTATAATAAACTAACTTATAAAATACGCATACTTTAAGCTAATATATATAGAGATTAAAGTAAATGAATTGGTAACTATACTCATTAAGCTATTAATTACATGATATGGATTACTATAAGAATTTATCACAGACAGAGATAAATTATTCATATTAATATTTTAGAAAATGTTTATAGGGAAGCTAGGGGCTGAACATCGCCTCTTAATAGCATTTTATCTACAAACGGATAGGCAGACAGAATGAACAAATCAAATACTAAAATAATACCTATAAATGTATGTTAACGAATAATAAGATAATTAGATTAACTTACTACTGATAGCTGAGTTTATATATAACTCTATAAAGTCATTAACCACAGGAAGATTACTATTCTTTGCGAATTATAATTATAAGCCTACGGCTTATCAAGAACCATGAAAACTAGACAAGATATCAGAATTAGCAAGAATGAAGGTTGAGAAGTTGTAATAACTTTATTAAGAAATAGCAGGAAAGATTACCCAGAAAGGAGGCCTCAGCAAGTAACAGAAAGATAAATCCAGAGTTAAGGGACCAACCTTTAAGGAGGGGGATAGAGTTTTTCTACTATAAAAAAATTTAGAAATAAAACAACTATCGAAAAAACTGGATCACATTAAATTAGGACCATTCAAGGTTAAACGACAAACAGGACCTGTGAATTACGAACTATAACTACCCAAAGATACGAGGATTCACCCAGTTTTCTATGTTTTAAGATTAGAACTAGCATTATGGAACGCTAAACTATAGACAAGACTTAAACTCAAGGAAGACACGACTGAGTACGAAGTCCAATGAATTTTGGGCTACCAGCAGTTTAGGCGTCAGTGGAAGTACTTAGTTAGATAGAAAGATTACAAACCTAAAGAGGATACATGGGAGCCAGTCAGGAACTTAAAGAACAGTTCAGAGCTGATTAACTAGTACTATTAGATAAGCCAGCAAACGCTTGCTCTAGGGATGTATCTAATGAATAGGGAGAATACAGGATGTTCCACTCAAAACCTAAGAAAGAGGGCAAGCCGACATCAGACACTGTGGGTTGTGGTGTGCGAGCTTTATGGTCTCAAGAACAAGCCTCTTCCTCCTTAAGAGCTTGGACTTCACGAATTGAAGCCATCTCTTGATTAAACATTTCCTTCTCTTTTGAATCCACTTTCGTGAGCTCATGACGAAGCCGGAGGGCACAGGAACGAGCCTCCAGGGCATCCTCTTCAGCTTTCTTAAGCTAACGACAGAGTTTGTTCTTATCACGATCAAGATAATCCCACTCTAGTTGCAAAACAATCAAATCACATTTTACGTTGCGATTGTTATAAGCTAAGCAATAACTAGAACTCAGATTCACCAGGCAATCATCGCCTCAGCAGGAACAGTTCGAGCAAGGTGTCAGCATGTGACGGGGTTCGTTACGGATCTAAGAAGTTAGGCGGCAAGCATGTATTAGAGACGACTCAGGACGTGTCATTATTAGGAAGCTAGACAGGGAAGAAAGGAAGTTGAGGGTCTTACAGTCTGGAACATAGAGCAGAGGACCTGCTGCCTTTATACTACTTATGGAAGAAAGAAACAATCTTCCAAGACAAAGACTTAGAAGGAGGGGATAGTATTACGGACGGTAATAAAAAGGCAACTGCACCTGAGGAGCTGAAGGAACTGGTAATGATAGCCAATAAAGCTCTAGAATGGAAACGTATGTTTAAGCTTGAAAGAAAGAATTGTAAGCAGGCACAGGACGCATTGGCGCAGGCCAAGGCAAGGGCCAAGAAGCGAGGACAGAGATACGGAACCATGTGGACGGATCCGGAGCATCCACCCACGTGATGAGGCAAGGCTTAGCAGCCAGAGATGTCAGAGGGAGCCAGAGGCTCTGATATCTCTAATAGCTTCTAACAGTATCTAACATACTGCCAACAAGTATACAATGTACGCACGGAGGATCTACTATAAGTATGAGGCATTAGACAGTTCATGATTACTTTTGATTCTTTGTAGTTACTCTAAAATTAAGATTCACACCTTAAGTGAAATAGTTTAATACTATTCTGTTAAACCTTAACTTACTGTATCGCTTCTTTCTATCTTTACTAAGTTAACTAACTTCTACTAAGTCTAACAAGCTATCCGATCCGGAAGTAAGGGAACTAATTAATAGTTATAATAATTAATTAGATAGCTTATTACTAGTATAATTTACGTTAGTAAGTTAGCAACTTGTAATAAATAGTTACTATATTTTAGTTAATTTATTTTTTTAATTATTATTTTAAATATATAAATTATAATATAAAATATAATTTTATTATAACTAAATAAAAATAAAAATACTTTAAGTTTAAAAATATAAGTTACGTAAATAATTAAAAAAAGGCGTAAAATATTAAATAAAAAGTATATAATTAGTTGTTATAAATAAATGAAAGAAGTAAAGAGAAAGAAAAGAAATTTCTTAATTTCTAAAGTTACTAGTAAAACTAGCTTTTTTTAATTTATACCTAAGATTTTATTTTACTCTAGAAATAAAGATTTTAGTAGTTCCCTTACTAGACTAAGTTAAGTATTAAATAGCAGTATATAACTAAGTGGTAATAATCTAAGTTTTACTATATATAGCTTAGTTCTTCTAACAATAATTTTCTCTTATAGTTTTATTAAATTTAGTATATTTTAAAGATTACTGTTTAGGCTACTTATAGTAAGATCTTAACCTACCTTACTTAACACTATATAATAAAATAGTAACTAGTAATAACTTAGCTAATTTATTTACTTAATTTTTTTTTTATTTACTTCCACCTTCTCTATAACACCACACTAAATAAAATTTAAGGTAACTATAAATTTTGAATATATTTAGAATCTATTCTAATAGCCTTTTTAACCTGCTTTGTTGTATTTAATTTATTAATACCTTCTAACTATATCTAAGTAGTCTCTTTTATTTCTAATTATTACTATAGGTAACAGTAAGGTCACTTATAAAGACTTAGTAAATAATATATTCTAAATAAATTCTAAATATATTTATAACTAATATAAATATAGGATGTTTATAAAATATATATTAACTTAAGCAAACAACCTAAAGGTATATAACTATTTAAATTTAATAAATTTAGCGAAATTATATTTACTATAGGTAAAAAATACTGCCAGTATAATATAGCAGAGAACAGTAAGAAACTAGAATTATATCCTAGAAATATAAGATTCTATATAAAAATATTCTAAATATATTTCTAATATATTCTAGTTTATATTTAGTGCTGATAATCTTTGAAACTATATTATATATATTTATAGAAAGAAAATTGCTAAGGTCTATGCTAGAATAATAACGCAAACTAAAAACTATTAACTTTAAAGTAAGTAAATATAGAATATAAATTAAATACATTCAGAATATATTACTAATTATATTAGTTTTATAGAGTGGTATACGAACGTTATAAAGCGACATACTAAAATTATTAATAATAAAGATACTAAGATACTAGTTATTATAGCTTTTTTAAAAGGCTTTTTAGTTAAATTTCTACTTTTAAAACAGCATTAGCCTACTTAGCCTAAGATAAAAAAAAGTAATATATATAATACATTTAAAATATATTTAGAATATATTTAATATATTTATTAATAATATATTATAAGTTAACTCTACTGAAGCATGACGGATAGCTGGTATTAATAAAAATAAAAATAAAAATATTAAGAAGCACTATAATAATTATATCTTAGTAAAGGCAAAAAGTAAGTATCTTAAATATATTCAGAATATATTACTAATATATTTAGAATGTCTTATTTTAGACTTAGATTATATTATTTTTAATTATTTCACTAATTCTAATAATAATACTGCTGGTGATAATAAAGAAGAAATAGTAAAAACACTAGGTTATTTAATTAAGGTTCTAAATTCTATAAGTCTAGAAAAAAACAGTTATAGTAACAAATAGGAGTAAAATATCTAAATCTATTTAGAATTTATTCTGAATATATTCTAACCTAACTTCTTAATATTAGATATCTGGAGTATAAAGTCTTAGTATATAATACCTAAAGCTTCTATAGTTAGAAATTTCTAACTCTATTATCTTAGCTTAAAACTTATTTAATTTAATTTATATAATAAAATAAAGGTCGCCTAAGGTGCTATTAATTAATACAGTATATATCTAAAATATATTCAGAATATATTTATTCAAATTCTTATTTCGTATTTTAAAGAAGATTTTCACTTTTCTTCTAAATAAAAAGCCTAAGAAAGAGAGTAATATTACATGTTATATATATTATAAATATATTTAATTATTTTTTTCTCTTTTTAGTTTTTTAAGCTTTGTTATTTTTAGTTATTTATATTTATTTTTTAGCTTTAGCTTTTTAGCTCTTATGTTTTACTCCTAAATTACTACCTACCATTCCTAAATTTTAATCTCTTCTAGTTAGTAATTAATGCTAGTATTTAGTATGTTATGTAAAATACTATATTAAAGAGCTAAAGAAAATCCTATATTTATTATACTTAAAAAAATAAGACCTAAAGTTAAGCTTCACTTTATTAGTAAAACATTAAGAATATATTTAGAATAAATTCTAAACTTTTGAGAATGTTGCCTAAAGGTACTATAGACTTACTAAATAGCTTTACTAGAGAAAAACCTAATAAATAATAACTATATAAAGACTAGTATAGAAAAGCTATTAGTAATAGAAGCTATATTAATTATAAGATCTAATATATTTTATAAAGAACTTTTTTTACTCTACCGTCGTTTAGCTTTCTGCTCTAAAGTAAGTTAGTAATATATTTTAAATACATTCTAAATATATTTCTTATCTCTTTAAAACTTAGATTAGTTAAATCTCTTTAATATATTTCTTAAATGGTAGCTAGGCTGAACACTAGAATCTATAAACATATTATATTAGCCAGTATCACGTGAATTAAGGCGCTTAGAACTATTATTTAGTTAAATAATTTTCAGAATATATTTAGAACATATTTAGAATAGGTTTAGAATAGATTATGTATTTTTTAATTACGTAAAGAAATAAAAGCCAGCGCCTAGTCAAATTTCTCCTCTAATAAAATAATTCTATAAAGTTTAAATATTTCTAATAAATATTATTTTAAATTTCATTTAGAATTGCGGAGTAGTGCTTGTTAATTTTATATATATAATTTTATAGCTTTTTATAGCTTGCCTACTTACTAAGTTTTGTATTATAATATTAAACTAAAGACTATTAGTAATAGCTTCTTAATACATTCCTAATATATTTAGAATATCTTTAAATTCTTTATATATATTCTTATAATCTTCCTTTAATTAGCAGTTAATAAGATCTAATATCTGTTAATTTATTAACTTAAGTGTTTAATTATTATTAGATATAGTTTTCTATATACCACGTATAAGATGAACTTAGTAGTATATAATAATATGCTTAATATATTCTTACTATAGCTATTTTCTTTTATTAATTAATATAAGATATATACTAAGCCCTAATACATTAAGAAGCTATTTAGAATATATTTAGAAAATCTTAAAGTATCTACTTACTAGGATATTATTTTATATCTATATTTATAATAACAGCTTAAAACCTATTTCTACTTAGGTAATTTTAAGCTATTAGTAGATAATAAACGTCTTATAAAAGAGTAAATACCTATTTAAAAACTTTATAGTATATTCTTATTAACTCCTAGTTTACAAAGACGCAGAAGAAAGTAAAAACTAGTAAGATATTAGAAATATATTCTAAAATAAATTAAAATATATTTAAATTTATGTTTTTTAATTTCTAATTAGTATGTGGTAAAGAGCACCTCTTTAATATTAGAGTCTTTAATACGTTTGAACCCCATGTCAACCTGGAATGTCTTTGAGCGTGAAAGGACCTCAACCTGCGTCTTAAAGAAACAGATTACAATAAGGTTCTTTCCGTCCCAGAAGAAGTCCTTAATATACTAAAATAAAAATTAGTAATATATATAGAATATATTCAGAATATATTATAGGATTATTTATTGTTCACTTTTCTAGCTTTTATTTTACTATAATATTTATAATAAATTAGTTTACTATAGTATATAGTATTCTCTACTTATAAATAATAGCTAAGATTCTATTTATATTTACTAAACTTTAGTGGACCTTTTAGAGATTCTTTTTACTAAACTAACTATAAAACTTTTATACGCGAGAATTAACAATAAACGTATCTAAAATATATTAGAAAACTATTACGAATATATTCAGAATATATACTTAGCGTAAGATTCGGATTTTGAATGTTATTAATAATTAAGATTATCTTATTAATATACTATTAAGAGATTTTAACTGGTAGAGATAGTAGATAATTATAAATATTATAAAAAACAACTAAATAGTAAGGAAAATCACAAAGATTAATAGATATAAAAACTTAAAACCTATTAAGATAGGGGCTGAGAGTAGGGAAATATTTAGAAAAGAATTTAAAAGCTTTCTCTCCTTAAAAGTAATCAACACCTAATAAATTAGTAAAGTATTTTAAATATATTAAGAATATATTATAAACTATAAGTATGCTTTCTCGTACTAGTTATATTAATAACATAATATATATCTAGCCTATTAGGCTGCCAGTTCTCTGTAAATTAAGCTAGAAAAAATTATATATATAATTATAAATTTACTAAAAGCTTTTGTAACTTATATAGTACTCTATAAGCTACTTAATAAATATACTAAACTTACTATACTTTTACTCTAAATAGTATCTAATATATTCTTAATATATTTTAAATAGATTTTAAATAGTTTATTACCTGTATACTTTACTATAGTGTTAATAGAAATTTATAACTACTAGATATAGTATTACTACAGGCCTTTTATTACGTAAACTAAGTTCATATATAAAGAAAGAAGCTAGGAAAAAATTAGTTTATTTAATATAAATAAGTTTAGAATGTATTATGAATTTATTTATAATACTTTTTCTAGTTTCTCTCTTATTTTTGATTTGATGCTGTCGAAGAACAGAAGAAATTTCTAGTATTATTATTAAATATAAAAGGTTATAAATCTTTAGATTTAAGTATTTATAATAAAGACAGCCTATATATTTATACATAATATAGTAGTAATAAATATTATTAAAGAAAGTATATCTAGTTTTTAGCTTTCTCCCAGCCACCTGCTAGAGCTACTTCTTAGAGTATTAAAATCTCTAATATATTATAAATATATTCTAAATAATATCTATAGATAAAAGTAGTTTTATAGTTTTTAAATCTATTCTTATATCCTACTTAGTCTTATTATATACGGAGACTATATATATAATCCCCCATATGAAAGTTCATAAATACTCTAGAAAATCTAGAATATATATAACTCTTATTATAGTAATTAGCTAGCTATTAGATTTAATATTTAGTTAAGTATTATTAAATATAATTACTTCAGGCCCTTCAGGTTCAAGCTAAATATATTTAGAATATATTATAAATATATTCTGTATAGAATATAAAGGGAGATGGTATAAGCTTATCTTTTTAATCTTTTCTTTAACTAATTCTATTATAGTCTATTAAAGTATTAATAAATACTTTTAAACTTCTTTAGAAAATATTTACTGGAGGTACTTCAGTAGAGAGAGGTGAATCTAATATTAAATTATTAAAATTATTATCTATTTATAGTTAAACCTCTAGTACAGGCACTAAAGCAGGTTAGGACTCTAAAATTTAGGCTTAGTATATATTGGAATTATAATTACTACTAAGTATATATAATCTTAGCTATGTATATAAGTTCTATATAAGCCTAAAATAATTAAGTAAGCTTCATCAACCTTAGCTTCCAACAGTATAAGGAATTAAAAGGTAGAAAATAAGAATTTAAGAGATATCTTAAGATGGTACTATGGTTAGCGCGATTACTTAGTCTAATACATCTATTAGAAATATATTCAGAATATATTTAGAATATAATAGAACTAAAATCTCACTAGATCATAGCAGTGATACACCTATATTCGTTAGCATTTATTATACTATACATTTAGTATAAACACGTGTACTTATTGTTGCTTTTTTTGCTTGTAAACAGTATCGTCAAATTCGTGTTTTGGCTGTAAAAGTTGTGTGTGTTCAGCCTACCTTTTTAGCCCCGAGGTAGGCCGAGCTAGTTGACGTGGCATGCCAAGACAGGTAGGCCGAGCTTCCCCCGCAGGTCCCCCGAGCTGTACGTCCTACATCTCGGCAAGGGGGTGGTCGGGGCGGGTCGGCCGTCCTCCTTGCTAGCGGAAGGCAACTACAGCAGCTGAAGGCTTATACGAGTTTCATGACACAGAACGCCTACTTAGCTTTTCAAGCCTTGTCGGGCTCATATCTTAACTAGGTTGGGCAGCAGATTTCGCTTGGCTGTCTGTCGCACAGTCATCCACCAGCATAACTTCCAGTCGTTCTCTTACAACATACTTTTACTCTCAACTGTTCGCAGTTTTTAAATTAAAGATGGCATTGAATGACACAGCCTCGGCTCTCAAGGATAGTAACAGCACCATTGACCAGGCACCAGTCGCCAACTTCGACCCCAGTACGTTTATCTTGCGCGAAGCAACAACCTCTGAGAAAATTTCCTGCTGGCGGACCAACAGCGCCTCCTGGGCTGGTAAACTCACAACTGACGAGTATATCGTCCGAGAGACGGTCAATGGTAGTGCCGAGTTGACACGTGATGGAGGGATTAGGTACTGGGTTTTTACGGAGCCTGCTCTGCCTACATCTGCAGACACTATTCCTCCTAACAAGGCAACTGGTAGTGCTGAGGACGGAAAACAGGACGGTATATACGCCGCTGTTGAGACATTAAAGAAAGAAGTGGCCCTCAAGACACGTGATGACGGTTTCAGCCTCGAGTCCAGCTGGGCTATTGCAAGCGTATTTACGCCTTTGCAGCATCGACACAAAAGGTCGCCTCTTGGATGATGCGCAGGCTTGCAGAGTGGCTCGACAGCACAGAGGCATGCAGGTTCAGTGCTCTGTTTTCTGACGTCGGGGTAAGTCCGGCCGTTCATCTTTCAAAGTGGCTCTCATTGCGCATTCACTTTTACCAAGCATTTAGTCACACCCCAGCAAATATAGCACAAGAGAATAGAAGCCGAATCTTGACTGACTCCGCACAATAGGAATATTACCGGCCCTTAGGATGGTGCACGTTTCCTAATCGTGAAACCAGTCTTCCTATTGGCTCTACTACATCCTTGGATACAACTCCCCTTACTGCAGATAACCTTCGCGCCCTTTGCGAGGAGGATGTTGCAACTATTATCTCTGATATACGTTCGGCTCCCATTCCAGTAGATAAGTACGCCCGCTTTGCCTTGCTTCCGACGTATGCTCAAGCCGCCTGGCATTTCGGCACCGAGGAGTACATCGCCTCGAAGATATTCAAGTCCCCACCTCGCGTTCCCTCTATCAAAGGCGCTCTCAGTTCAAGTGGTCGGACTTGGAGTTACTGGGTGCACGACTACAGTGAAGACAAGCTTATCTTGCTCCGACTCGTCTCGTTGTACTCATCATCAACGTCTGACGAAGAAGGGGAAGCCGTGGGTGAAATAGCAGCCGTATTGCGGGCTGCACAAGTTGAAGCTGCTGACTGGGCATTGCATAAAGTTGTCATATGGAATCCTCAACCGCGGACGTTGGAGGCTTGTAAACTGGTCTTAGGTGGGGAAGAAGAGCCACAAGTTCGAGAGCGGACAGAGGGGAGCATTCCCGGCGTTAGGTGGATAGGTGGAGTGGGAGATGGAGAGTTTGAGACGGGACTTGAATGGGTCGCGCTGGAGAAGTACTGCTGGTGCTGAAACGGACGTCAGCGCGGAGAATTCCTTGCTCTACAAGTAAAACGCCCGAACGTTTGGAAGTAGCCATCTCCCAGTTATGTATTCACAGTCCGTCAACCAGCCTCAGATATTCGCAGAGGAAGTATGTCTCTGAAACTCTTGAAGCATGGTTTCATCACCCGTCGTCCTTGCACGATCTAGCGGGCTGCGCCCGTCCGTGTCCCTGATTTCCGGATCCGCCCCATTGCGGAGAAGGAATCTTATCATACCCACACTCCCAGCTCCAGCTACCCAGTGTAGCGGCGCACAACCCTGAGAGTTCCGCGCGTTGATTAAGGCAAGACCTCCTTTTTCAATTAGTGTTTTGATAACTTCTTCATGGAGCGGACTCGTCAAGGTCTGTCGACTAAAGGTGCAATCATCATCGTTGATATCGCCGTCGTAATTATACCTCTGGTTTTCAATCTCAGCATGTCCACCCCATGCAGCCCAGTGCAGCGCCGTAGAGCCGCAGTCGTCCCGTGCTGCGGGGTCCGCGCCGAATTTGAGAATCTCGTGAACTGCACATGACCACCTTCTGCTGCACCAATGAGCGCTTCAGTAAGAAGGATGCCACTATCATGAGCAGCATCTGCCTCTCCATCTCCTTCATTTTCCTTCATCATTGCAAGTACTATTTGCTCGGAGCCCGCCTTCGCTGTGTAGCGGATGGTGTGTTTCTTCACCAGAAGGGCCATGTCACCATCCGCATGTTCGAGTAGTAATTGAGATATCTTGTCCTGGCCTTGGTTCACGGCGTAAATTATCACGTTCCATCCATCATAGTCGCAAGCAGAGCTGTCAGCATTTTTCCTTAATAGCGTTCGAAACACCTCCTCGTTACCCGCCCAAGCTGCTGCATGTAGGGCGGTCGTACCTGCCGCATCTCTGCCGTCAATATCGGCCAGTTTTGAGAGCAGGAAGAGCACGGCTTCGCGTTGATCATAATATGCAGCAAGATGAATGGGGGGTGCACCCGTGAAATCCCAGCCTGTCCGATCGTGCCGGTACATACTGTCAGTAACCTCCCAAGGAGCATTAATATCGATTCCTTTGTCACATAACTGATCAAGCAAATTGACATCCCCAACAGCAGCTGCCCGATGAAAAGGGGGGAGCTCTTCGAGGAAGTCTTTAAATTCGGGGTGACTCTTACTCCACGGCAGCGGCACTGCGGATGGCGGAATTGATTTGCGCTCGTAATGAACCCTACTGTAAGGGTGGTCGAATTCTTCGGGCGGAAGGGTATGGCTTCGAAGGGGCGGGTTGTTAACAGTCGGACAGGCCTTTGGCTTCGGCTTTGTTGTGTTTATTGGCAACTGCTTGCTTGGGGGGCGTTTAGGACGCATTTTCAGGTCTCGCCAGTGCAATTTCACCAGCTCCTCCTGTTCGATTCTGTACGTGAGGTCGCATCTTAAACTGCAAGGGCAATTGTCAGCAACAGAAACTCCTTCGTCTACCAATCGTCATACCATCTACGTCGGTTTTCGCGGTATGATAGCGTTGTTTGCAGGCTCTTGCATCTAGGGCATTCCTGGCTTTCACGCATGCCCGGATGCCTGAGGACAAAGCTCAGCCCTATATGCATGCCTGGACGAACGATTTCATTCCATTTTTCCCGCTGGATCAACGTCCCCTTAGCGTCTTCATTTGAAACTACGTATTTTCCCTTTTGGATCCTCTCGTAACCGGGGGTGTCGCGGTGCATGATCAGAAGAACATCCCGGAAGATCTATGAGGCTAAACATGAGCTTTCTATAATACTGGTATAGTTGGGGGTGTCCATACCCTAGAGTTCTTGACAAGCATGAGGGGAAGGCATGACTTTCTTCCAAGGCCGTCAATGAGCAATATGGGGAGCTCGGGTCCCCAAGCATAACCCAATGCCGTAGGCAGCTCTTTCCCAACCATTTCCAACTTGCTCACGGAGTCGGAAACTTTGTGCTGCACATCACGAATGGCTTTCGTTGTTGTGCACATGGACGAGCCGATTGCTCGTAGCAACATCCTGTGGTCGGCTATATCATTTTTCATAAACATGCTACGCACACTTGTCAGCTTAGAGGTCAACATTCTGGGGATTTGGTACCAACTAGAAGAAAGAGTTGAGAAGCAGTTGCATGGCTTGCAGACGATCATGCAACTCTCTCTCAAAGGTTGCAACTTCATCCTTGCGAAATTGGAAGACTAGGCTTTTGTACCCATGCTTTATCAATCCTGGATCCTGTTTGACGAAGGCTATCTCGTACGACTCGAAGCGACATAGAAAGTCTGATAGCAACGCATGGAATTCCTTACACTGTTTGACGATTTCTTCGGCAATCTCATCAATGCGAACACGTCTACTCTTCTCTTGACATGTTTCTGAAAGAACGGAAGTATGATATTCCATGCAGGCGGCCTCAGCGTGGATCATGGCTTCCCCTACTGCCTTCAGGGTTGCCCATAATGAAGTAAACTGGGCCTTCGAGCCTTTGGATGAGCTCAGCGCTTGGCATGCTTTTGCGGCAAGATTAGCGATAGCGATAAAATCACCGACCTGAAGCATACTGGCCTGCTTGGAGAGGTGTATCGTCGGGCGACTAATGTCAGTTGAAGGGATGCATCAACAGAGGGAGCTCAGGCAGGTCCGTCCAAGGAAGGGTTGTAAAAGTGAGGTCAAAGAGCCGCATTCGATTATTTTTCAAGGTGAAATTAGACGATGGAACGATTTAAATGGCCTAGGAACAGTTGGTACAAAGACAATTTCTTTTGTTATCCAGTTCATAATTATACTCCTGCATGACTCTCCAAGTATACTGGGATGTGATGAACAGGTTGTGCCTACATCAACTGGCTTCACTAGCTTGAAGATGCACAAGCGTGATGGTGGCTGTCTTGATGCACGGGAAAGGGGAAAAATTGTTTGTTCGACCTTTCTGGTTGGCCTGCTGGCAAGGACCTTAATTCAGCTGTGGTACGAATGTGGCTATGTTGGATTACCTCCTCGAGAGGGAGGCGCCTGTGTACCGAAAGTGCACTGGCATCCTCCATTTACGTTGGGTTAATCCTGAAGCGGGGCGGCTAGGAAATGTGCAAGCAGTCCATTCCAAAGTGTGTGGAGGGTGCCCTTCCATGTGGTAGTGACTTCTGAAGACGGTGGCGTGTCTCATGGAGAGAAGGCTGAACCGGTGGTGCAGGTTCCAGCCTACTGATTGGACGGCGATGGTATCGGAGATGCATCTCCAACACAGAATGTCACCCCTAGTCAAGCTGCAATAATTGATATTTCTGAATAGGGATGCATTCTGGATCGGGCGTAAGTCAGTTTACTTATTGTCGATTCTCGGCAGCAACAGCTGAAGGCAGATGTTACGAATCGTCTTAATTCGTGCCGTCACTGAATATCGAGAAATATACTCCAGATCAACTACAACGCAGAACACACAGCAGCATGGAGCAGCTTAAGGAGCTTACCAGGCCCATTATTGTGCGATACGGTTCCATAAAGAAGTCCTCCAAAATGGAACCAACAAAACCCCATCATGATACGAATCCTGGTCGACAGCCCCCCTCTTATATTTATCGGCAACGCACACCATCCGACCGGTGCGCTTATATCCGGAAGACTCTTCCTTCATGTTCTTGAACCTACAATAACTATTGAGATGTTTAGGGTACGATTCTTGTGTACCACGACTGCTTTAAAGCCTGTTGCAAGGGCATGCCCGGATTGTGCCTCCCGAACGAACGAGTTGGAACAATGGGACTTCCTAGAGAATCCATGTATCCTTTCAAATGGCGAGCACGAGTTCCCTTTCAGCTGTTTGGTCCCGAGTGATCTCCCGATTACAACACGCGGTTTACTTGGAAGCATCGACTATCATCTCGTGGCCGAGGTCCTGACGTCAACACAGGAGACGATTTGTTCAAGGGAAATGATTGATATCAAGCGCGCTACTACCGTCCGCAAGGACATACGCGCCGTCCAGAGCTTCCCTTCCACTGGTCTGACAGCCCAATGCATACATCCATCTGTTATACACCCTGTTAGTGAATTTCGCCTACACATGCGGCTTACGGGCATTACCAGTTGGTTAAATAATATTCAGGTGCGATTGCATCTTCGAGAGCTAGTCTGGTGGGTAGAGGAGCGCCAGGAAATGGTTCCAACGGCATGCTCCCGGCATGCTGCCAAAGTGGGCCACAAAGGAAACAGCACGTTGGACATTGACAAGCGTAGCATCGGCCGTGGCAAGCTGAAGTCCGGTTGGATCGTTGATTTCGGCGAAGGTGTCATCGAAACCGAGTTCTTAGCGGCGGTGGATCCGAGTTTAAAGCCGATATGCGATGTTGATTCGAAAAATGGGCTATCTGTTAGCCACTCACTGGTCATCGAGATGACGGTTGCGCAAGAATTGTGCCTTAGGAAGAATCCAGCTCAGATGGCGCCAAGCGTAGCAGATAAAGTCTTATGGACGCGTTTTCGCGTTGCTCTTACAGAGAGAGGTGGTTCCGGCATCCACCCAGATGAGGAGCCGCCTCCAACGTATAAGGACGTGCCTACATTACCTCCAGCCTACTCGCAATTGGATGGGTAATCATCTGGTCAGTTAGTCTCTCAAGCATGCGAAGCCAACTGGTTGGTAACTAGGTATTGCCGTTAGATTCGGAAAAGTGTCTCCACACATCCTGCGTTTGTAAAAAGATGAGGACATTTAGCCTTCCCTATCTAACTACTGTCATCATTGTCCGAGAGAGGCGCATAGTGCACAGACACGCTCAACAGCGTCGACAACCTTGGGTTGGTGTTGTCGAGGCAGGGCAAGTACGAAGAGGTCGAAGCGATGCACCGGCGGGCGCTGGAAACAGGAGAGAAGGTGCTTGGGATAGACACGCTGACCAGCATTGCCAACTTCACATTTACTTTCAAGTCCCAAAACCGAGACCACGAGGCTATCTCACTGATAGAAAAATGCTTCCAGCTGCGAATACAAACACTTGTGCCCCAGCATCCTCACGGAGAATCATCACTTGAAACTCCGAAAGAGGAGGCAGATAGAGAAGGTAATAATAGAACCTAAAGCAGCTTACTCAGTGAGCTTACTATTCGCAGCCCTCCTAAAGTACCGTCTGAAGGAGATTGTTTAGTGAATAGGACAGGGCAATGCCCTAGGAAGACTTCTTGTTATTCTTGCTGTTAGTACGTGGAAACAGAAGATTAGCAGTGTAGTGCAAATACAGAGCTGGTTGGGCTACGTAAGCGTGGTTGTGAGTGATATGTAACGATAATCAAAGCGGGCTTGGGACTGGATATCGCCACTACAAGCAGAGAGGGTGGCGGACGCGCATCGGCCATACCTTGTCGAGATGTACTGAATTTGATGGAACTGTGGGAGAAAATAGTTGTTAGAGAGACTGAGTCACATGTCGCGGAAACCAGGTTGTACTGCTCGGTATGCACCGTTATTTGACGCTTGACTTAGTCCGGTAAGGCGATTGCTAAGATTTTTGTTTCTTGGGGCGGGGTAAATCTCAGGTGCACGTTTAGAGGGAAAGCTGGTTTTGCTAGCGACTGTACTTAGGGCTTGATAGTCTTTTTAGTTGGAAATTGTGTTATCAGCACCGCTAAATCAAGATAGCCTTCAATTCGATCTTGAACGGATACCGTGCAAATCTTTGTAGGACTTTGGGGGAGGCGGTTAACTTTGTTATGATGTCTCCAGCTGTTTTGGAGGGATTCTATGTGCTTCGACATTTTTAATGATCGGTCCTGATGTCGAGTTCATCCGTTATTCTTCACCTTTGTTCACTGTCCAAAGCGTCCAGTGGTCGCGCCCTAGGCGTGGAAACGTGTCAATCAATCGACTAATCCCGATTCACTCTTGTCCAACGCTAAATCGCGGCCTTTGATTTTTACCAGTCTCAACCTCGACGTCAATCTCCAACTTAATATACACAGTCTATTCTCATCCTCCTCTCATACTTCTGACCCAGACTTCCATATGTAAACCCTAAATCACGCCTTTCATAGTTATTGGCGCCACATTTCCCACCGTCTCCTCTCCTCGTTAATTTCATCCCAACAATCTACTCTTTCCACCATGGAAACCCAGGACCAAACCTTTAATCCTCAACACTTCACATTCTCCTACATTCTCTCACAATAAACTCAACTAACGTCCACCAACTACTTTGACCCTCCTCACCGGCTGCGTGAAATCCGGAGTAGGGTCTCATATGAAGACCAATGGCCGTTAGTCCAGGATGGGATCTTGGAAGAGAAATGGGTGGAGATATTAGATAATGGGAAGCTTGTTAATGACCGATTTTTTGGTGAAGATAAGGCGGAAAGGTTTGATGAGGATGATGGGGGGAAACATGCCTCTTCGGAGGAAGAAGACGAGTGTGGAAGTGATTTGAGGGGTGTGGAGAGCGGGATGAGTTATAACACAGTAGACACCCGGTCGAGCCAGCTACATGCGCGAGCCATCCCGAAACCCACCAAAATTCTACATTTTTAAACTAAAATATCTCTACAATCACTCAATATAAAATAAGAAAAGCTTAAATATAGCTCCTTTAAATTATAAAAATTATATTTTATTTTAATTATTTTAGGAGTCTAAAGTGTAATTTAAATTTTTAACAAATTTAAGCGATTTTAACGCCTTTTTTATCTAAATGGCCTAATATTACTTTATTAATATATTTTAAAACCACATTTCTATATCCTTTACGGCTTAATAAATTTAAATATAAGGTTTTATACAGTGTTTGTAGAGATATCTTAGTTTAAAAATGTAGAATTTTGGTGGGTTTCGGGATGGCTCGCGCATGTGGCTGGCTCGACCGGGTGTCCAAGATTTTAATGGGAGTTTTGATTGGGATGGCGTGGTAGGTTATGATGGGACGGATGACGATACAGAGATGCTAGATGCTCCGAAACACCCGGAATTGCACGAAAGAGAAACGGTTCAGAATCTAGCGTTGAATTCAACTTATCTGCATACCAAAATCAAGGAACTAGCACAAGAAACTGCAAGACATCGAAGTCGATGCGACCACCAGCTGGCCGCCTGATTGGGGTAACTTACAAAGGTCTGATCCTGTACGACGTCTTATCGACGACGAGAGGCAGAAACTCGAGATCGTGGACCTCGAAGTCACTTTAGTTGGAATGTCGAGGGCTGTATATCCTAAGCGAAGTCATTGCGCTAGTAACAGAGCTATACGAAATGCTTATTGCGATGGCTCATGAGGGATGGGAGGAAGGTTGTCTTTCTTATTACCCACACGCCGATCACCCGATGAATATGCAACTAGCACCGGACTTGGGATACGCCGACTCGGCTTTGAATCTCATCGAACCATTACCGTATTTAAAACCTCGTGTCTCCAACTGGGGGAACGTAAACCGGATTATCCCGGACACGGTTTTTATGAAGTATATCGACGATACGGATTTTACAAAAAGGGAGACGCCCGCCCTACACTAACGGTTTGGAGGAGATAGATTCTTGGGTACTACGTCTCGCATATCCCGAACGCGGATTAGTGTGCGCGGTCGTGTTCATTTCCATGCTAACCCTTTCGCTCATAATTACTTAGGGACATGCATAGTTTTGCCTTGCTGCTGACTCCGTGCAGATGCGATCAAAGTATGGAAATTGGTGTCCGCCCCAGCACTGGCACTCCCGAAGCAGTCAGATTCCGATATAGAGAACCTAATGTTCTTATGACAAAATTCCATAATACCGCATCGCGCACTGTGTGCCAGCATCCAAGTATCTCCGTACAACATTCATCGACGCGTACAAGGAGCTTGATCGCCTTCCGAATATAGATCCCAAGTACAGCGATCCAGATAGGAACTATGAATGCCCATATTCCATGGAATGGCAGGAATGGGAAAATTTTATCGCAGATGTAGGTGTGTGCATAAACTGGGCAATGAGCCTAACACCAACGAAGTCTTGGGTCCAGGTTCATGCAAGGCATGATTGGCTTCTCGAATTGTATCCAGAATATGTATGTCTGATAGTCGGGATCGTGCGGCTTTTGTCAAAAAATGGAAGGAGTGCCTGGAGGACTTTGAGAGGTGTCTATTGGCAAAGGAAGTGGATAGGAAATATAACCCCCTAATGATTGTTGTTGATTTGTCTTTGGAAGAGAGCTATGGTAGACCGGTGGTTGTAGAGTCAGTTTGAAATGCACGTTGGATGTAGCGGACAGACTATGGGAAGAACGGTCATAGTATTCAAAGAATCAGTGTTCCGTGACACTTGTTCTTCTTTTTTTTGGGGGGGAGGTCAAGCGGCATAGTTGTCTTTGCCGTCACGTTCCCCATTTCCATAACTACAAATTGGATGTATTCATACATTAACATTGCTTTGCAACAAGACCCCAAGACCCAATCAACCTCAGTCAACCGAGGGTATTCCCAGTTCATCAAGTCAAAGAACCGAACGCCGCAGTCCAGACCCTTGAAATAGCAATTTTCTGACCTGCGCAAACGTTACCATCCCGTATTATAGTTTCACTTCCATCTATGTATGCGACATTCATCTTCCATTGCCCATCTCATACACCGGCTCCCGCTGCCCTTGCTGGCCCTGCGGTGCCTGAGGAACGCTAATCGCATCAACCTCATGCGCTCCAGGCGTCGGCCCTCTCATTTGATAGGGCGCAGGTGACTGCGTTGGTATTGGTGGCACAAACTGTCCATTATTGGGCGCATGGTACGGCTGACTATATGCTGGCGCCGGAGTCGGAGGATTTGAAATAGGCGACTGAACCGGGTACTCATGGACTTGAGTCTGAGGATTGAACTTCTGAGGCTCTGCCTGCTGGATATAAGGGCTTTGAGGATCAATGGCGGGCTTGAAGTATCCCTCCATTCCTTGAGTGGGAGTCTGCGGCATTGGTGGAGGAACTTGCTGCATTTGTTGTTGGGGCATTTGCGGGTTGAATTGCGATTGAGGGCGCGAAGCTTGAGCGGCCGCGATGGCTTGCTGGTTGGCGAGTGCTTGTCGCTTCTTCTTTTGCTTGACGCAGCAGATGATTATGATGCCGGCGACGATGATGAAGAGAAGGAAGGCGCCGGCTGCGATGCCGATAATTACACCGAGATTTACCTTAGTCTTAGTCTTCTTGGTCTTCTTCGTCCCACCACCTGAAGGTAGTTCAGTTGGATCGGATAAATAAGAATCGGTTTCCGTGGCCGTCGCGCCTGCAGCGCCGTCGGTGGAACCCCATCCTGTGACTGCGTTGCCGGAGACGGTGGGGAGCGAGATTGAGGTTGAAGTGGAGTCAAGGAATTCGCTCGCTTCTTGGAAAACGGTCTCGTAGGTCGAAAGAGGATCGGTGCCGCAGCCATAGTCTTTGATATTATTGCTTGGGTATGTCCAGGAGATGCAGTATGGTGCGGATGAGGCAGAGCACTTCAGAGCGAAACTATTTGTCTTGCAGTCTCCAGTACAGCTCCCAGATATAATGGCTTCGTAGTCGACACAGCTATTGACCCAGCCGCATGATTGAAGATCCGGACCGTCGCAACAGCCAATCATGCCGGAGCTACTGGCCGTATACATCATACATGTGTTGCCGTATTTGCAGGTCACCGCGGACGCTACCCTCCAGTCAGCCTCCATTCTTTATTATGAAGTTAAGATGACTTACAAAGATCTCCGCTCTGCCATCCACATGTCTCTGGGAAGAGATTTGATTGTCGTCTTCGTAATTCGGCGATTGAAGGTCCTTTCGTAGGCTTCGGACTCCATACTTCGAGCACACGATTGGGACTGAATACCGTCGGAGCGGGACCGCCAAATGCGACGCAATTGACCGCTGGCAGCACAGCAAGTGCACCTAGGAGAGCAACGGAATATTGCATTCTGAGTACAAAAACGATCGTAACCAAAAATTACACTAGAATAAAAGTAAATGATGAACGAGTGACTGAAGAACGTGAACACTGAAGAGAAGGGGGAATCCAAAAATCCAGGTGCACGAAAGTTAAAAAAAAAAGGCGTAGAGGGGAGATTAAAACCCAGCATAGAGGCCGAGAGCTGAAAAACCGAGACACGACTCCGATGGCACGGAGGCTAGGGCTGCAGGCCAGCAACACGAACTATCACCATACCGGGCGTTGAGAAACACCATTGACAAACGAGTTAGAAACGCTGTGGCCGGTGTGGCTTCAAGGCAGGTTCCACGTTTTTAACCGTGGAATGAGCCCATTGATCGATCTTTTCGGGATGGTGGTGTGGCACAGCGATGCGCTGTCGTCGAATCAAAGGACGAAAGATGACCCGATCGTGTCTTGTGTTTTTATGCATGAGCGTCGTCGATAGAAAAAGAGGTGAAGTGTATCAAATCACGAGGGGGCTGAAAAGAAGGTTTGGTTGTTGACCTATCACAAACTCCTCCTGAGTCGGCTCCTGTGGGAGGCGTCGACTAAAGCGGAAGAGTTTAACGAAAAGCAATGCCTTGGCGGGAGATTCGCGCTTTTCCCCTGCATATTCTCCGCGAGCTGGTTTCAAAATAGCATACGCTTAATCTCTCATGTAAAAATCTTGGTTTACAGATTATTTTGTGCTTTGGTACATCCAACTTCCAATTTATCTATCCAGAGTCAAGGGGGAGTAGTTGTCTCGAATTTACGTACATTTCGACCACTTACAGGCTGCCTTCCTGCTTCTTTAAGCGTTCAAATAGCTGCACGAACGCTGTCGCGTCCTGCGCTCCACCAATCTCGAATCTGTCATTGATCTTGAAGTTCGGGACCCCAGAAATGCTCTGCTTGTATGCGTCTTGAACCTCCTTGTCGACCTCTGGCCCCCCTTTTCCACTCTCCAGCCACTCTTTCGCCTCAGTCTCATCAAGCCCTGCCTTCACCCCCGCTTCAATCAAGACGTCCTGCGAAGTAATGTCTTTCTCATTCTCGAAGTAGGCCGTGAAAAGCTCTTCGATGACTCGGGTTTGCACCTGCGATGACTTGGTCTTTCCGAGCTGGATCAAGCGATGCGAGTCTCGAGTATTGCCAGTCCGACCACCGTATTTGAATTCGATGCCTTCGGCCCTACCTATTTGCGACAGCCGCTCATAAATCATTCGAGTGCGCGCTTCGCCGAATTTGGCCTTGATGTATTCCTGCTTGTCGATGCTTTTCGGAGCATCGGGACTCAGGTAAAATGGAAACCATGTTGTTGAGAACGTATCGTTGGAGTTGGGATGCTTCTCTTTGTAGGCTGCGATTCCCTTTTCCAGTCTTTTCTTGCCGACATAGCACCATCTGTCATAATGTTAATATAGATTCTCGATTCGTCTTAGCACGGCGGTGCTACTTACGGGCACACAGTGTCAGACACAATCTTAATGTCGAAGTTTGTCATTTTGGATATACTCGCCTTGAGCGCCACGATGGATTTCAAGTATTTTTAACAGTTTTAAATGTCGGTTTCTTTGAAAGTTTGAAGCCTTTTATGTTTGAATTGCTGACAAATACTGACGTTAGAGTTGCTGATGCGATCTCCGGATCGGATCGTCGGCCGAGGTTGAGCTAGAATTAACCTTATCCTTCACAATACTTTGAGTCGCATTACAAAGACGCTCGGAATGGCAATTTAAAGGTATATAGATACGGGCAGAGCTTGATGATGTCGAAGGGGTATTTGGTAATGAAGTTTCGGCAAACCACAGGATCCGGGGGCGCCCTTGAGGGCGCTCTTACTAGTTATTCAACTGAATAGCAACAATCAACCTTCCTCGAGACGTTTAGACTCATAGCACCCATCACCCAGCATTCGATGTTTATACCGCATTTTTCTCTATTGCAGCCTTTTTTCAGTGCTACTCAAACCACTTGGGAGTGCTGAGTTGCAGCACAGCAATAGAGTACAAAATGACTACAAGTCTCGACGTTTTGTCACCATATCATGCCTCACTCTCATGCAACGGGATCATCGTCTTTGACCTTGTTGATTGACTTTGTCTATCTATTTCACATTCCCTGTTACTGTCATATCCCCGACATGTCATTCAGTTTTACGATGTCAACTAATAAGGCATTTGGACATGAGCAACCTCAAATATTTCTGACTCGAGCCAGATCGAAAGAACACAACATTTTTTATCGGGCAGATCCTCGCGAAGGACCCGCACGTTTGAAATATGAAAAGACAGAGCTCGATCTAATTTTCCAGCGAGACCCACGGGATGTTGCTCATGGACAATATCAAGAGAGTTCGCCGAACAAGTGTCTAATCAAACTTCCAGGTCACGTGAAACGACTGCGAAGGCACCTCCAATTCGATTCGTTCTTTGACCACTTGTATCGCAATTCAGTCGCGCAACGGACAAGGAGTTTCATCCTGTACATTTACGTTATCATTGCTACCGAAAATTCTCACCTCTCTCGCGAACGTCTCGTCAATATTCGCAAGCGTCTCGTCGATATACAGAAGCTTTTCGTGAAGATCGTAGGAACGCTACCAAACTTTCGCCTTCTGAAAGCGACTCTGAGTGTCAGTCCTACTAGAAGCGCTTCTTCGAAGCCGTCACACGGTCGGGAAATAGAGTTGTGGAGACAGAAACCCCTGTTGAGTATGTTTCCCCCAAAGCACTTGATTCCGGTGCGATTAATCAAACGACTGAATTTTCACTTCAGCAGAGCCATTACAAGTTGAGTTTGTCTGGTAAATTCTTTTAGAACTTTTCTTTTAGTTACCGACACGGCTGATCTTTCTGTTAGGTCCTCGATGCATCTATGATCGCATGCAGATGCCTCTAGAAATAGAAGTCTTTCCATTAAACCCCTAGAGGCACCTTACCATAACAAGGTATTTAATTCTCGAGCTGTGCCTGCGGATCCAGTCGATTCCGAAAGCGTATCTCGCTTAGTACCGCCACCACCCAAATCTTCTTCACCTACTTCGGAGAGCGTCTATGAAATTTCATATAGCTCGGGTTGAGAAAGCTTTCGAACCCTTCGACCAGCCTACACTGCGAAGATTGTCTTTGTACGGCCTTCAACCAAACCCTATCACGCCTCTTCCCAACTTTGACCCTGGCACCCTGGATGCCTCGAGAACGCCGTACTCGCTTCCTACCCGTGGTTTGCAGCCCACATTGGCAGTAAATACCTCTGATGGGAGAGAATGATATTCGGTTTTGCAATGCAACAGTAACTGCTACAGCGGCATCAAAGATGTACGAGAACGCCGCACGCCATAGCAAACCAGCACCAGACCAGCAGCATATTCCTCCGGCAGTGGTCATGACTGGTTTCAACAACATGGTATAAGTCTAATTGCGTATTCCATCAGAGAGACGGCCAACGTTTTCACGTATGCCTTGAGTACAGTAAGTCTGTTGTTGCTTGGTGACTTGCTAAGCTAATGATTAATAGTAAATGATTGTATCTGGAAGGAAAATATGTCTGACGTGTTTGGTATGATAAAATTTTGCATCATGCTCTGCAAATTGCGTTTCTAGGCTATGAACTTGCCTTTCCCCCAATTATCGAAGTTTATCAATCGCTAGAAATATCAATATCCCCTCCAATATACTCTGCAAGCCCTACTAAAACAGAACTGAATGGTCAAACAAGTCAGGAGGGTATGGCAAGAAAAGAAAAGTCAAACTACCAGACTTTACTCGTTCACAGCAAACCCCAATCGTCATTATCACCATCGGAAACTGTGCATGGGTTCCTTGATTCAAAATATATTGAAAGAGAAATCTGAAATCTAATCAACAAACTCAAGAAAAGAATTCAAGGGACAACCGATAGTCCTAGGATAGACGGACACCACCTCACGGATTCCGATCGGACAGACTCCATATCGGTGGGGGAGTAGCCCGATCTTCGATTCAAACATTCCAACCAACATATCGAATACATCTCGTTATGAGGCGTCACCACATAATTCCTCGAACAAGAATATAGAGTGCAATGAGGATCCGAACAAGCAAACGAAGCTTGCTCCACACGACCAGGCACTGCTTCATGAAATGGTCGAGAGTTCAGACGGAGGCAGCTTATGTACATTTCCCAATGACCAGGATCCGACACCCGAAGCGGTTGACGAAAACCACGCTTCCTCAAAAGGGATCGGTGGTCAGCACAGACTACAGCGATAATGACACAAGTTAGGCGAGTGAACCTACAAAAGCATGGCTCTTGCCTACCGAGTCTTTCAACGGATTTCCCATCATTATCAATGGATCTGGATCAAGTAGGCGCTATCTGCGTTATAAGCTAATCAGAAAGCGTTTCTGGGTACCGATGGATGGTTATTATTATAAAGTGTTTGATCCAACCCAGGATCAATCGTCTTCGGCATACATGAATCCATTTTTTTCCGCAGATTAAATTGAAAAACAACCCGAGAGTGGAAACTGTCCCAGGGGAACTGTCTGGTGGAACACCGGGGAGCCAACTTGGGACACCTTGCTATTAATTCAATATGCGTATCCCATGTATTGGAAAGGATGAATCAAGCTAAATTGCCAAGAAGATGCACATTTACAATGTGCTAAATATACCCAATAGCATCTCGAGCCACGAGATACAAGGAAATTAAATATAAATCCTAGCTAGTAGCATTTGTATAGTGCGGAAATAACCAAGTTATGATACCTTCTAATCGACCTTAATGGAAATTAAGCAAATGTTCAAGAGCACAAGTGGTTGAGATGGCTCTATTGTTACCTCCTCTCGATTCACGCCTAGGTTACTGCCAGTCTACATCCCGTGGTATTCAGTAGCCACGGGGCCATTCAATTGTTTTGGGTCGAATTTATATGCCTCGAGGGGTTTTCTTCCCAGCTCTTTGGACCTGAAGAATAACTTGACTTCGAGCTGTTTAATATGCTTGTTACTTTCGATATCAAGTTCGAAGGCAATGAGGAAGCATTTCGGCGATTTCATTAGTCTGCAGGTGTAAACGTTACAAAGCCGACGCTAAAGACTATGCATATAATGTTGCCTCCGTTGTGATATTTCTAGCCTAGGATCAGCCGGGAATCCCCACCGCTTTCGAAGGTTACAGACGTTGATCACGCGGTTGCTACATCACCAGTGGGAACTGGGGACGGCCTGCGCTTGTCTCAACTTGGTCGTTGTCCTTTCTAGCTTCATTCACTGTAAGGTCCCATTAGCTATTCAATGTTAAATAATTCGGGAGCTGTAATACCCGGAACTTGCTGTGCTGCCGTTCCAGCTGCTTGTGTCCTCCAAGCCGACGTCACTTCACTCGCAAAGGCTTCTGGTTCAGCTCGCTCCATCAGTGTAAGATATATAGCTATCGAAAGATAGCAAGCTGGATTTCGGTTCAATAAAGTTAATATCGAAAGAGGTACTGGGTAAATTCAAAAACAGGGGACAGGAGAATAAGGAAGTAGGGAGGTACGAAACATCTAGCAAGACAAGTATCAACAGTGTGGGTGGGAACCTATTATAGGCTGCTTATTTTTGTTCTTCAGCCAGGTCACCAGTCAACCCGTTCCACATGGAGGTGTATCTGGCCCACATATCGACTCTGAACTCGACGCGCAAGGCTGAAGTTCAGCCTTGTCACTCAGTTGTTGCCACGTGACTGCTTGCTAAAATAGCTAGGTACCATCTATGCAAATTGTGAGCAGTACTTCATGAAGTGGAGAGATAACGTATCATCTATACTGGGTCTTCCCATCCGGCCACTAAACTGAATTGTTATGCGTCTCCATGTACAGTGCCCGGAGCTAGAAAGGTGCCTTTCTGGCTCCGGTGGGACGCACAGGGCAAAGTCCTGGTCTTCGCCCTGCCAAACCACCCTACGCTACATTCCTAGACGAATTAAAATTATTTCAATCTAGATCTTGTTTTAGCTTTGTACGGGTCTCTGTAGCTATAGTTATAGACTATAGAGCGTTTAGAGTGAGGGCGTTAGAAGTAATGTAGTTTGTTGTGTCGTCGTGCCTAAGCATATATCGTCTTCACTAAATTTAATTCGTCTTTTAGGCTTTACAAGATCAATATTGACTGACTGAGGTGGGTTGGCTGCAATTGCCTTCGCTTATTTCGTTCCCAATAGAGCGTGTAAGAGCCATTTGGTGGTACGTCCAACGTCGCGAGATCGTCAATGTCGCCCCTGTACTCGGTGTCCAGATCTCCAGGAAGAGTTCCGTCCAATATTCGAGCGCACAGTAGCGCCATTTGGAGATGAGATTTGCCTTTCTCGATGAAACCGAAACGTATTAGGAAATGATCTTTGACAGTCCGATGGCAAATCATCACGCGCAACGATGAGTTACCAGCGATGACTTGGTCGCGCATACGAGCTTCGAGGTGAACTAGCGGTCCAAAAAGTCGATTCAGATCACCTTTTCGATCCTGTGACCAGTACGAATCAATGCAAAATGCAGAATTGAGCGGGTTCTCTATTTCAGACCGCCTTTCGCGCCTCTCTTCGTAGGTTTTTAACTTCCAACATGCTTCGAATTCAGGCTTCATGGCACTGTCCCGGTCAAACCTCGCGATTGCCGTACTGAGTTCAGACTCTACGAGGGGTCTGAAAGCGCATAGTATCCAGGGGAAAATCACCCCGGCTCTAGGTTCATCTTCAGCTGGTATGAGAGACCACATTCTGTCGTAAATCCCCGCCACGTCCGACGGCAATGATTTGAGTAGTCTCTCCATAGAGATCGGCAAGGAGTCCGTGTGATTTCGAATCAGATCCACTAGGAGTTCAATTAAAAGATACATCTTGTTGCCCGATCCTGTAGTATCTTTAAAATGCGGTGTCGATATGCCTGGAACGCAGGCCCAACTGTGACAAGCTGGGTGACGCTATGATCGACGTAATCTTTTAAGTCCTTATCAACGGATTCTTCCGAGTTCAAGTCCAGATAGAACAACTGCATGATTGGAAACTCGATATCAGAATACGGTCGACTGGTTAATACGAGTCAAATCCGCAGAGATCGATTCTGAGCGGCCTCCAAGATGGTGCGGAAGATATGTAACATCCTCGGCCTTTCCTCTCCAGGGACCCACTCATCTAGAGCATCTACCACTAGGATGATCTTGGAACTGGCAGCCAAAAATGTGACCCTCTTATGGAAGAGATGAAGGGCTTTTGGAAAACTCTGTTCATTCCACATCGCCAAGTTGAACTCCCCATTCGTTTTCGAAAATGTCTTTAAAAATTAGTGTTGGCTTACTCCCAAAGCGTAATATCTGGGCGATGAACATGGCAGGAGTACCGTTCTGTTCCAATCATAGGACGCATTGGTTCACATCCAGAAAAGAAAATTAAATTCTTTCATAACGCTTGATACGTAACCTTGCGCTCAGCTTAGACCTACTTTGCAATCCAGGATAGTCCGCTCAAGACATGTAGCTAGAATAGTTCTAACGAAAGTTGGGGGCGCCTTTCTGAATTTTAGATTTGGGAATACCTTACGATAGTAGTTGTTCAAATGCTTAGGTATAATTGAAGGCGGTTTTCGTACTTAGAAAAATGGACCAGCAAACATGAACTTCCACAAGACGATCTACAACCGGACCTTGTTAGTCAGGATCAAATTATGAGCCGTATGGCGCCGAACTTGCCAGAAAGCATTTCATCAACCTGCAAAATCATGTTGCTGTTAGCTTCAAACTTTCTTTCATCCACTGCCTCATAGCCAACAGCGTGATATGGCCCCACCATATTCACCCGCTTCTCACACTTCGCTCTTTCTTATACCTCTATTTTCCATACTTCCCCGCTTCTATCCTCCCCAACACCAATCTTCACAAACATCGTCATCCCGTATGCTAATCCCCCAAAACAAGAAGTATGCACCGGAAAATCCCAATCGAGGAAGCGGAGCCGAATAGCTTAAGCAAATAGAAACATGTCGTCGACTAGTCTGTAATTAGCGTGGTATGGAGTAGAAAATCTCAATGGGACTGGCATAAGCATACTAAAGTTCAGATACTTTATCTCCTCATTCCCATCTCACATCCTAGTTTGGCTCTAACAGAAAAGCTAGAGAAGAGCTTCCGCACTTTCATTCCTCGCTTGCTCCAATTCCAACCCACCTACCATCTGAATCTCATAATTGCTATTTATTACCAAAGATCATGGACAGAAGCTAAAAAAGGAATTTCTGTAGCTGCCGCATGTTCTTCATTGGGAGAATGCGAATCAACAACTGCTCTTGCAATTACTTAGTCCATTAAGCACCCTTTGGTAATACAAGAGCATACCAAAACCTCAACGACCCAAATACCCTAATAATCCCAGACAGTCATTCCTCATCAATCCATAATAACATTATTCCCACCCCACCTCCAATTCCCCCTCCGCGTCCCTCTCTAATGCCCTAATCCCTCACCCTCGAAACACTCCTCCGATAAACATCCACACTCCCTCGACTTCCTCTCCCCTCCTGCACCACCCTCACCCTGGACCTACTCCTACTCCTCGGCCTCTCATAAAATTCAATATCGGGTCTACTCCTCCTATACTCTATCACCCTCGGCTCATCTCTCAGACTCGTACCACTCCTTCTATACTCCCTGTATGAATGTGTAGAACCGCGCGGTAGTCGTACGACGCCAGGCGGAGGATGCGCAGAATAGCGGGATACGTGGGGTGGAGGGTCCATGACGCCGTGGCGCCGGTTGACGGTTGGGGTTGTGGTGAAGAGGCACATTGAAGTAGCGGTAGTAGTACGACGGCGAATTCGAAGGGGAGGATGTGTTGGGAGGTGAGGTAGGGTAGAGAGATTGGCAATTGCAGCGAATTGAAGGTTCCGAGAGAGAGAAATAATGGCTCACAGCAAATATGTTGATAGCGAAGGCATTTATGAAAGGGATGCGGGGGGCATGGTTGGTGAAGTGAGGTTGGGATAAACGGTTGTGAGCCTGGTTTGCGGCTCGGATGACGTATGATGTGTGGCGCGGTGGGAATGCCAAGCTTTGCGCGCGTTCCAAATATTCACGTTGGTTTCTGGGAGGGGGTGACTAAGCATCATGGATACCCTGTGAATCGCACTTTATCGGGAGGAATGGGAGAAGAGGCACTGTATGTAATAAATATCACCGGATGTGGTGAGTAGCAATTGGGTTCTTTGTAGGTCAGACAAAGCCGGACAGAGAGCATTGATCTCAATTCAACGAGCAAGCACTTCCATGCCTTAGATTCCAGACTGCGCACTCATGCAATCCTCCTCCATCTAACCATTACCATTCTCTCATTTTAATTTCCCTAATAATGAAACCCCGTAAGACAAAACCGCCCATCCCGACCACTCCACCGAAATCCCAAGCCCATAAAGTACCCCAGACCTCACCCAAACGCAAAGCGAATCAGAAATCACCCGCCAAAGTCCAACCCCCATCCTCTAAAACAATATACAAGCCGCACACCCATGCCCTTACCTCCGGCGCATATCAGTCTCACCATCTCGCACCGTTAGATGCCGAAGTAGCACTACTGCTGCAACAACTCGCTGAATTGTAGTTAGGTCTGAAGAGTCTGGTCGGTATGTGTAAGGATTCCGCGTATTCCTCCTCCGAATGGCGGAAGCAGATGGAAAGAGAGAATGCGCAGCTACGAACCGAGATCAACATGCTGGGTTATCCAGGTTGCGCATTTGCGAGCTTTGAGAAGGGAGAAGTGGGTGAGCGGGGTTATGGCGGGGGAGGAAGTCGGCGGTGAGAAGGGGTCACGATAAAGAAGAGCGTTAAAGAGGAAAGGGAAGTCTTGATTCTCAGATCGAGTGGAGCATAATCCTGCTACGTTCCCACTTAAATTCCAACATTTTACTCATAAATTACCTCGGCGGCTGGATGTAATCATTGGGAATCTGCTCTTCGCCGTTCCCACTAAATAACGTCTCTTGAGCTGTTGCTGTATTAACACTACTATTCCAATCAGAATTGAGATTGTACATACCGCTCCAGAGCTCAGAGTACAGTCCGGCGCGATCGACTAGCTGCTCATGAGTCCCGCTCTCTGCAACCTTGCCGGCTTTAAGAACGATGATTAAGTCGCTGTCGTAAATCGTGCGTAGACGATGAGCCACGAAGACGGAGGTGCGGCTCTTTTCTTTTAGGATGCTGTTTATGTGGGATAATAGGGCTTGTTCGGTGTGCGTGTCTAGGGCTGAGGTCTATTGTAGAGTGAGCGGAGGAAAATTGGTTTCGGGTAAGGGAAACCCACTGCTTCATCGAAAAAGAGTAGAGGAGGGTCCTTCAGGATCAGACGCGAGACAGCTAGGCGTTGTTTCTCTCCACCTGCGAAGAATTAGCGTAACAATCTAAGATGTGATAACAAATACCTGCCTGATATCATCATTCCCCGTTCTCCAACTATGGTTGCATATCCATCAGGGAAGTGTTGGATCGTATCATGTATATGTGCCCGCTTGGCCGCGTCTATAACATCCTGTCCAGATGCCTCCATATTCCCATATCTGATATTATGCTCAATCGTGTGGTTGAAAAGCGGTGTGTCCTGAGGCACAACGCCTATCGCCTTTCTCAGACTTTCCAAATCGACGTCGCGAATGTCCTGGCCGTCGATTAAGATGCGACCTTCCTGCACATCATAGAAACGAAACAAAAGTCGTAGAATGGTGGATTTCCCACAGCCGCTCGGACCGACTACAGCAACTTTCTTGCCCGCAGGTATTGTGAGATTAAGGTTTCTGAGGATGGGTCGATCGGGTCTGTATCCAAAAGTGACATTTTCAAACTTGATCTCACCGGCGGTGAGTAACAAAGGCTTTGCATCCTTCTTGTCTTTGACCGCAACATTGACCTTCTGGAGGTTGAACAGGGTCTCCATGTCCAATAGACTTTGGCGAAGCTCGCGATATACGGATCCTAAGAAATTGAGTGGAACAGAGAGCTGGAAGACAAGCTGGTTCACCATGACAAGATCGCCAACAGTTAGTTGTCCCGTTGCAACGCCATTTGCAGCAAGATACATCATGGCAGTCAAAGCACTGGTGAAGATGATGTTTTGACCAGAGTTTAGAAAGGCCAAGGAAGTGGCTACTTTGATCGATGCGTTCTCATAAGCCTTCAAGGCTTTGTCGTATCGGCCGACCTCGTATTTCTCATTGTTGAAATACTACCAACCGTAAGAATACAAACAGGCATATGAATTACAACGGCTTACCTTGACGGCCTCGTAATTGATCAATGAGTCCACGGCGACAGTAGCGGCCCTGTTGTCAGCAGCATTGGCTTGCTTGCGGAACTTTGTCCGCCATGATGTTGTCAATATGGTGAAGGCTGTATAGGCAGCCATGGTCACGCCGGTAATGAGTGCAAAGTTGGCTCCATATTGGTAGGTCTATGATTGTCAGTAGTCATGATCCAACAAGTTGGAACACATTTTGAATATACCAGAATTCCACAGACTAGCGAGATCTCCAGCGCGGTAGGTAGGATGTGGAAGACCATTGAGGTCAGGAGGAAACTAATGCCCTTGGTACCTCTATCCATGGCTCTTGTTAAGCCTCCCGTCTGACGTGACAGATGGAAACTGAGGTCCAGTTTTAGGAGGTGCTCATAGACACTGCAAGCGACCCCGCGAATTGCCTTTTGTGCAACACTAGCAAAGACTGCATTTCGCAATTCTTGGAATACAGTGGCACCAATTCGAGTTACACCGTCTACAAGATGTGCTCAGTCCTGACCTGTCATCGTTAGGGATTACCGTGCTTACAGGCAACTATCATGGAACCAGCCACGGTCCATGCGGTACCCCCCACCGCGAGGAAGTCGATGTTCATGGAGTCGACAATGCTCTTGAAATAGAAAGGAACCTGGACATTGAGCAGCTTGGCACCCACGAGGAGCCCAACTGAGAGTCCGACCCTCAGTCTCGTTCCCAAATTATCCTTCGGCCACAAGTACCGCGACATCTCTTTCATTATGGCCCAGTCTGCTTTACGCTGCTCCTTATTCGACACCAGCTGCTCGGCCAGCAGAGCATCCGGTTTTGCTGGCTTTGCAGCTTGCGCGGGTCCAAGTTTCGCATCTTGACCAACTGCCACCTTTTGTTCAATGGTGGGCCGTTGACCATGGGCATCTTTTCTGTGGAGAGGACTCGTTGCGAAGATGCGTGTGACGGGTGAGGAGAGTGGGTGGGCTCGAAGAGTGCGGAGTGCCGGCCGCGAGCTGGCGGCGCGGGCGAAGTGGTGGATTAACATGGCGGAGCAAGCATGTTCAGAAGCCCATGTTTGAGAATGATGTTTATGGAATGTCAGCAAAGCTATCAGTTCCAAAGGCGGGAAGCAATGGGGAATAAATATGCGGCGCGCAATAATCACTCAGAGCTCGAGCTTCAGCACGCAATGATGTCTGGCGGCGGTCGGAGCTTTATGTTTGCAGCGTTTGCATTGCGTGGGGCTGAACGCGACGTGCATGACATCAAAAGCAAAAAGCCAAAAGCCGAATCGGAGCTCGCTCCAGTCGACGTCTTCTATTTGGATGACAGTCAACGAGCGTAGCAATGCTTCGTCCAGCTGCCTCGCCATTGACGTGCATCACACACCGCACCTCCGCCGTCACGGCTTCGCGCATAGCACCAATTGCTGCTAGATGCATCCACATCACCTCCACTGCACCCTCTGACCCGACCGTCGATCCAGTCGTTCAAAGCAGTTCCGCACCTAGCTCGATTCCTTCTCCAGGTAGCTTTTAGCCAACGAATTTGATGAAATCTTTGAATTAATCAGCTGCCTAGATGCGCGATTCGAGGTCGTTGGTTCACCATTCTCCCTCCTCTCCGTCCATCTCGCGGCCTCGCAACACCTCTACACACGTCGCGGGACATTAGTGGGCCTTAGTGGGAAAGTGGAAAATGTAATGGCCGTCTCTACTTCAAGCTTTCTCCAACTGACACACGGCAGACTCTTTCTACCCTCTCCTTCCTCGAGCCATTCAGCCGCGCTCCAGTTGGCATTCCATTCCTTTATCAAAAGGTACGAAAGCTCTGCAATGCCACCCTTTCCACTCTTCTGACAGTAAATCTAGGTTTCCTCTACCAGCCCCATAACAGCCCTCATCTCCACAAAATCTCCCATTTCCTCCATTGTCACAGTCCACCTGGATGGCCGACGGGACTGGCTCATAGCTCAACGGCAGGCCCTTTTGGCTTGGACAGGTCATACACTCTCTTTAAAAGCTAAATACAACGTTAAGCTAAGCTTGGCACATTGGGGTAACACCTACGTAACTGGACGTGGTCTTCTCGCCCTCGCTGGCAGTGGTCAGATCTACCAAGTACAATTGAAAGCTGGAGAAAGCTATGTAGCACATCCCAGGTACGCTGAACCTGTTTTCACTCATGCGCATCTACTTATCTTTATCATAGTAATGTTGTGGCATATACTGCCGCCGTAAATCCTCCACTCCCTTTCCGTTTCAAATCGTCCAATATTCGATTCCAGATACCAGACCTTGGTTTCGGGTCACTGTTGCAGAACATCAAGTTTTTTAGAGTCATAAGCGAGACTCCCATATGGAAGACATTATCCCGAATTTTCCACACCATGAGAACGTGGACTAGGCGGTCGATATGGGGCGATCGAGTGAGTGGATTAATAGCGTTCCCCGAAGCTTGGCTAATATCCTTCAGTTATTCCTCCGATTTGAGGGGCCAACGACTATGCTGCTTCAATCACGTGCCTCGCGGATTAGTGACGTCCTGACGCTATCAGATGTCGATGAAATAGCGGAAACGCCACCGGGTGCCATCCAGGACGCTGTTTCTCGAAAGATTCGCGAGGAGATAAAACAGGTCTCATCAAATCCTCCATCGGCTTCCCAGACTCCGTTGGCTTCACAGCCATCTTCTGATTCATCTCGAGTTCGGTATGCAACGATTCGGAACGGCAAAGCCGAGTTCGAGAAATCGTAATGAGTAGAGTGGAATATTTTCTTGTATAAAGGTAGTATACTGTGTAAATTATGATTGTACTACTACAAAGTCGCCTGTTCGAGGTTATTGGGGCTCTACTCTTCCCCACACCAAATTCAAGTGCCGTCGTAAGCAGACATCGTAAGCCCAGAGGAATGGTATCCCAGGATCTGGGTTGTAATAAGGACAGTAAGGATCGGCAACCGCCCTTATACTACAGGACAAATAGTGCTATCAGTGAGTAATTAGCCAACCAATGCGGGCACGCTGACTCTCAGCCTTGCAGCCCTACCTCGACATGTCTTGATAACTGCCCCTGCTCGTACCACTCTAGCATGCGACCTCGGGATTGGATAACCCCGCACAGTGAGGCTAAAGATGTAAGACTAACGTTTAAGAAGACGCAAACAAGGCTTCGCATTCAAGAATGTTTTACATACTCTCAACCCTCTCCTGCCTTAAAACTCGAAACCAAAACTTATCCAGCACGATGAGCACCACAGCCATCATTCTCATAATCCTCATATCCCTCACCCTCTACCGTTTCCGCAACCTCGGGTCGAGACCAAAATCGTACCCGCCAGGCCCGCCCACGCTCCCCGTCATAGGAAATCTGCATCAGATGCCCAAGCAGCGACCACATTTGCAATTCAAGAAATGGGCTGAGGAGTATGGGCCCATTTACAGCCTTATTCTAGGAACAAAGGTTATGATTGTTTTGAATTCAGATGTAGCTATCAAAGATTTGTTAGATAAGCGGAGTGGAATATATTCATCGCGTCCGGAGCTTTATCTGGGGCAAGTTGTTAGTGGAGGGCTGAGGATGTTGCTTATGGTCTGTCTCCCTGGAATGAATATATGGAGGGGATTGATGATGAAGGTTATTGACATGATACAGGAGTATGGAGAGACATGGCGCATGATTCGCCGAACCGTGCATAATCAACTCAATATCAGAGCTGCAAAGTCTTACATCCCGTATCAGGATCTGGAGAACCGACAGATGCTTCTGGGCTTCTTGGAGCGGCCGGAGAGATGGCAGGATCATTTGAGACGATATACGAATTCGCTGACCACGCAGATGGTGTTTGGGTTCCGGACGACAGATTTGGATGATCCGAAGTTGCATCAGTTGTTCAATGTACGATCTACTCTCACTAGTTTCTTGGTATAATATGAGTAAGGTATGATGCGATGCTGAAGTCAACTAGGGATTCGCCCATTTCTCTGAGATTATCAATTCACCTACTGCAGCCGTAATCGACGTGTTTCCCTTTTTAAAATACATTCCAGATGCACTTCTACCGTCGAAGAAGCGCGCCAGACAGCTGCATGAGAGGGAGGCAGAGCTGTACGTTGGACATTGGTTGAATGTTAAAAAAGATATTCAGAACAAAACCGCCAAGGTAAGGCTGAATCAGCTCTTCTGCACCACCGCCACCCCTATCCTCATTATCACCACCACGCCCGCTAATCCCAAGACATGTTGCAAAACAGCCATGTATATGCGTCGACCTCGTCCAATCCCAAAGCACAGAAGGCTTCTCCGACAAACTAGCCGCCTACATCAGCGGCTCTCTCCTCGAAGCCGGATCCGACACCACAAACGCTACTCTCGTTGGCTTCGTCCAAGCAATGCTCTGCTTTCCGGACGTCCAGAAAAAGGCGCAAGAGGAACTAGATGGTGTTTGCGGAAACAGGTTTCCGACGATGGAAGATGAGAAGGAAATGCAGTATATCCGCGGCTGTGTCAAAGAATCTATGCGCTGGATGCCGACTGCGATTCTGGGAGTGCCACATGCGGTGATTAAGGATGATGAGTATATGGGGTATAGGATTCCGAAGGGGGCGGGGGTTATGTGGAATGTTTGGTTCGTGTTTTCTTTCTCTCCCCAATCTCTTTCTCTCTCCGTTCATGATAATTTTTGGAAATAGGATGCTGATGAGTTGCAATTTGATTCAGGGCCATTCATAATGACGAAAAGCGGTTTTACAATCCGAGAGAATTTGACCCGGACAGGTATAAAACGGACTTCCAATCCGCCGCCGAAGCAGCGCTGAACTCGGATCCCGCGCAGCGCGATCACTTTCTCTTCGGAGCAGGACGCCGTGTTTGCCAGGGAATGCATATCGCTGAGCGCTCTCTCTTTCTCGCCATTTCTCGGCTTTTATGGGCCTTTGAATTCCACAAACCTGTGAACGAAAAGGGAGAGGAGATTACACCGGATCCGGAGGATTTGACTGAGGGACTTCTTGTTGTGCCGAGGTCATTTCCGATCAAAGTTGTGGTTAGAAGTGAAGAGAGAGCGGATGTGGTGAGGAAGGAGTGGGAAAGGATTGGGGGTTTGTTGGATGAGGGGGGTCAATGGAGGAAGGTGCCGGAAGGGATGGTGTGGAAGGAGTATGTGCCGCTTTGAGATGGTCGAAACGCTTGATATATTCTCAATATTGATGCTTTAAGTTGTGAGATAAAGAGAAGTCAGTGATATTAGATGGAGGATCGGAGATTAGGCTGGCCACCAGCTTAGTACGTGTAGAACATGTTCTGAAGAAGGCTATTATTATAAGAAGGACAGTAACATGCAAGTGCTGGATTAAAATATTCGTCTTGATAATTTGCGGTAGCAGTTGGACGAGTAGGCCGATGAATCAAGCTCAATCTCTAAAGTGGGAGGTGAATGCTACCCCATTCCACACTCGTATGCCCAGTTGAAGCCGGCATCATGGGTAGTACGGATTCTGCATCATCCGTTTTCCTGTATCAGTCTTTTGGAATGACAGGCTAAAAGCATCTTGGATCCGTCCTCGACCTTTACTCAAATCCGTTCCCCATCACTAGTGCGCCATAACGGGGATTAGCGCATCTAGTTCCCGAGGCAGGTCTCCTCACAACTTGTCTCCATCCCTCTTCCAATCCACTTCAGTTCATACATCAACAATTTTCTACCATTGAGTTAGAGGCATGAAGCACTGATAAGATATGGAGAATTAAACACTTCTTCGTCATTCGGCATAGGAGTTCTTAAATGGCGTCACGGCGTATATCACACCGATCATAACTCGTATTTCGGATTCCTTGGTTCCGCGGCCAACTTTTGCTGGGGACACCAATTTCTTTCATTTTCATCTTGAATTAACTTTTTCTCATCTGATTTCCTTCCTCTCCTGTGTCAGCAAGACGTCGTTGTAGACGCCCTTTTACGTCCTTCCTCCATTTCATTCTTCGATACTAAACAATTTCTCTTGCCTCTCCCAGTCACTGTCTGGACAACTCATGCAGCAAAATGGCGCTCCAATTTCTCCGTGCCAAACTCTCCATCCTCCCCTCTCTCTTCCAACCAGCCTACGACGCCATATTCTCCACCTTCCCCTGGTGGCAACGCTGGCGACTCCTAACCCTTCAACCCATTAACCTTCTTACCGCCCTCATCACTTCACCAACCTGGCTCTTCAACAACCGGTATACTGTGCTGTACATTTCAACTCGTAGCGGACAGAAAAGATGTCTAGTCTACCTCCCCCGAAATCAGGACCCTAAAACGCGTAAAATATTAAGGCCGATCCATTTGGATATTCACGGCGGCGCTTTCATAGGAGGGCTCCCAGAGCACGACACGCGCTGGTGTTCATATCTTTCCGATTCAACGGGTGCGGTGGTAGTGAGTTGTAGTTACAGGCTGGCACCGAGACATACCTTCCCAGCTGCGCATGACGATGTAGATGATATCGTTACCTATCTTCTTTCCAATGCAGAGGCACAATTTGGCGCGGACCCAAACCTCTTCACAACCAGCGGTTCGTCGGTAGGCGGGAATCTTGCGCTCAGCACAGCTATCGATCTCCAGCGCTCTCAACCCTCGATGGAGTCCCAGACCCAGAAGAAGAGTGGCGTGGGTGTAAAAGCGTTTGTGGGATTTTACACACCGGTTGATTTCCGTCTCAAACCCGAGCAAAAACCCAAACCGCCGAGCTTTCCCACTTCAGATCCGCTCGCGTTCTTACTGCCCATGTACGACGCATACGCTGGTCCATCGCGTCAGGCCAACCTCACAAACCCGCGACTCAATCCAATTATAGCGGAAAAAGAGTTTTTGCCACAAAACATCCTATTGATTGTCCCCGGAATCGATATCTTGGTGCATGAGCAGCTGAGTTTGGTTGAGAGGATTAGGGAGGAGCTCGAGAGGGAGGGAGGAAGTGAGAGCAGGGTGGAGGCGAAGGTTATTGAGAACGCGTTTCATGGGTGGATTGAACGTGAGTATTGGGAGATTGTGGGCAGAGGGTTGGGCTAATGATGTTTACAGTGCCGAAAGCGGTATTGGAGAAGGAGAGAATAGATGCCTTTGAGGCGGGTGTGCTGTTTATTAAAGAGGTGCATAGCAGGTGTGGGTTTGATGTTGGCGCTATTTGAGGGTGTTAAGCAAAACAGGAGGTGTTCAGTATATTTTGAGATACCATCTCTTTTTATTATTTTATTTTATTTTCATGCAGCCACTACTCTCTACGCTACCCCTATTCTACTAGTATATATTTCTCTTCAAACGTCGCTTACCTAGACAATCCATATTAATGAAAAAAAGGCTTTACGCAGACTGATCATCTCTCACACACTGTCAAGGGTTGATCCATGCTTCAATGAGAGTCAACCCCTACTCCTAAATCTTTCGCTCCCACAATCGCCACTAAAAGTTCAAGCTTTCCGGACCTATCAAGCCGGAAAGTCTGTTTATGTATAAAGGCTAAGTACTAAGCTACTGGTGGGAGGAGCTATATATACCTAGGTAGAAGTTAGGAACCAGATGTTACATGACCAAAGCTTCCCAAGTCAATCTGCTCGAGCCTCCTGCACCTATTTCACAACGTCTTGCAAATTCCTCTCGGGATGAGTTTTTGACTAAGCAAAATCTTCGTTGGAGGCATGAGGGCGGATTGCTAACGTAAAGGCGTCGATCGAGTCTTAGCTGGCCGACGTTGAATTGATAATAGCTGATCTTCTTCGGCGAAATCCTGACGCTTATTAACTATAGATAAATTGTCCCCAGAATATTATTGCTTGTCATAGGTAAGCAAAAGTTGTTCCGAAATTGCCATCCGACATTTTCGACCGCTCCACCATGCAAAAAGGGCGAAACTTAGTGCCGATCTTCTAGGGCACGTGATTTGATATTAAAGCGCAAGGGCCAGATTCCGCGGGGCACGTTATATAGTTGTCTTTCTAAGAATAATCAATATTTCAATTTGCGTGGCAAGATTCAAAAGTTGTGTTGTTTATAAGTACTATGTATTCGGCAAAGGAGTGAATGGAACAAATACGCAAACGGCATCCCCAACGTCAACAAACGAAGACATTACACGAGCCCCTTTTGGCCTTGCGGCTCAAAAAAGATGTGTATCCTACGATTCGACGATGAATACAACCACAATATAAATAGTGTTAATTGATTTAGTCAACCTAAAGTTGAATACCACACAAAGAGTCCCATATATTGAACTTGGAAGCCACTTTTGTACTTTTTATTTTAAGGCACCATTGTAAACGCGTATTTACTTTCAGCTCGGGGCCTTCCAAGCGGCCAGAACCCACCATTCAAAAGCCAGCTTCAGTGTCGAATAGAGCTATACAAACAGCTCTCCCAACGTTTACAACGAACAAACGCTCGATTGGCAGAGATACTACAGTCGCTTGCAAAACCGGCTTCCCCTCCCAGCGCGCCGCGGGATTTTCCCCGCGCCACTCTGGGCAGTCGCCTTACCAAACTGAGCTGGGCATCAATCGGGGGTTGTACCTGTGACTTCATGGAGTGGCGATCTCATGAGCTGCGCCACATGTGGCTCTACTCTCCCATAATCTCCCACGGCCGTGCACTAATTCATGGCCGATGCCAAGAACCTCAACCCACATTAACAAGATCAACTCATCAACTTCAACCCAGCCTAGCTCCACCAAAAAAAAAAAAAACCTTCCCTATTTCCTATTTAGGCAATCAATCGATTGCAATTAATTTGAGCTCAAAATAGTGAGATTTCGTTGAGATATTACATCAATTCTGAGGTCTCATACAAATTTGTATGGTAAGGAAGAGTCTTTGGCATCGGCCATGAATTAGTGCAGGGGGGTGCTCCTATGCAATTCGGAACATCCACAAACCCTGGGGTCGTTGCGGGTCGGCCGTCCTCCCTGCTGTTAGTGGCAAAATCTCGCCACTGCAGACGCCTTTCCGCTGACAGATAACAGCTGGGGGACAACTTTCTGAAGTACCCTCCATGTACACTTCTCTTTATGATAATGACTCATGGAGGTTATGCTTGGCAGCATGAAGTTCTCATACATATTGTCTTCAAAGGAATGATTGCATTCGATTAATTGAATTACCTGAAGCTGTAGAGACTGTGTTCATATGTGCATGTTCCCAATTACGTAACCCCTTGATGATTCGTTCTGGTGCATCCACATCCAGGCATCCACGTGTTTCTGACGTGGCGAGATTGCCGTGCCAACAATGACAGTGTTCTACGCTGGCATAACGGAACTCACAACATATCTCTTGACGTCGAAGAGATGACTACTGAGCAGCATCTCTTATAAGTACATATCAGGGTTGCATTCCCTAAAGGGGTGGGTATCGGCTGAATGTATTTCCGACGCGTAAGCGCCCGGCTTAACTGGTATGCCACAGCCAAGCAACGCAGCCAGCATCTACCTCAGCCTCGTGTGATAATTTCTGCCTTGTCAAGCTGGAGATGGACCGGATGCCTCTGTACTATCGGCATAGGGCTTTGCCTGATATCGTCCCTATGCTCACACTATCTCCTGGGAAGTCCGCACTTCGATACATATACTTTAACCTTAGGCGTCGAGACGATGGCCGAAGCGCTAGCCGTAGTCAGCATCGTCGCCAACATCATTCAACTGGTCGACTTCGGCACCAGGGTTCTAACACGGCTTGACCAATATCAGTCTACGCTCGCAGAAATCCCGAAAGCGTTCCGTCACATCAAATCTGAGTTGCCTGTATTACTAGATGCCCTCCGCCAGACAAAAGCCGCAATCGATACCGGATCGTTGCAAGATGAAAGCAAAAGGGCACTCCTTCCGGAAGTGGAAGGGTGTGGCGTGCAGATAAAGGCGCTAGACGAAGTCATTGAGAAAGCGCTGCCCGCATCAAGTGATTCTTGGACCAGAAGAGGCAGGAAGGCCCTGCAGAGCCTTCGGTATGACGCCAAGGTGGAGAAGATAACAGCAGTAATCCGAGGCTATGTCCAGACGCTGACATACCATGCCGCCGCTTCATTAAAACCTTCAGCAGGTAACAACCTTTTTACGTCCTAAGTAGCTTCGATCCACCCTAACTGTCGGTCTTCAGGCCACACCCTACCGCCTCCCACCCCCTCCTCGACGGTCCCCTTCCGGCGCGACGACGACTTCGTCGGTCGCGACAGCCTCCCCAAGATACGCCAGATCTGCGCGAGGCCTGCAGCGCGCGCGGCGCTCGTTGGCCTAGGCGGCGTTGGGTGAGCACTGCACCTCGCAGCTTTAGCATCAACACTGACTGCCTGCACAGAAAATCTCAGGTTGCTATCGAGTATGCCTACCAGGTGCGGGACGAATCGCCGGATACATGGGTGTTCTGGGTGCACGCGGGCACGCAGGCGAGATTCGAGGAGGGATACCGCAGAATCGCTGAGGCGACGAGGATGGAGGGCTGGGACAACCCAAAGGCGGACGTTCTGCGGCTCGTTCGCAGCTGGTTGTGCGACGAGTCGAACGGGCGGTGGGTGATAGTGGTCGACAATGCAGACGACTCGGACGTCTTCTTCACCCCACTCTCTGGACAACGAGCTGTCGCAGTTGGCAATCTAGCGCAAGCGGCGGAGCCGCGGTCGGACTTTCTACCCCAATCGCCGAACGGGTCTATTCTTGTGACTTCTCGAAGCCAAGACGTAGCATACAGGCTGACGGGCAGCTACGCTAGCGTTATCGAGGTCAAGCCGATGGATAATGACGATGCGCTTGCTCTTCTCGGGAAGAAGCTTGGCTCTGGTGCGGACAAGAACGGTGCTGTCGAACTAGTCCACTTACTCGACTGCATGCCCCTCGCCATCACGCAGGCGGCGGCTTTCGTCAAGCAGAGAGCGCCGCGCATGACCGTGTCACGATATGTAGAGGAAGTGCGCAGCAGCGACCATGACCGGGCCCGGTTGCTGAGGAAGGACGTGGGAGACAGCCGCAGGGATGGCAGAGCGTCCAACTCCATCATCGCGACCTGGCAGATCTCGTTCGAGCATATCCGGACCAACATGCCGACGGCCGCTCGCCTGCTGTCGTTGATGAGTCTCTTCGACCGCCAGGGGATTCCGGAATCGCTTCTTCACGGCCGCTACCAGCTGGACGAGGATGGAGAAGCCGACTTTGAAGATGACATCCATACGCTGACTAGCTATTCTCTGGTTGATATTAACGCGGACGGACGCGAGTTTGAGATGCACCGGCTGGTGCAGTTCTCGACGAAGATGTGGCTGGAGCTGAACGACGAGCTGGAGCAATGGAAGGAGAGGTATGTGACGCTCATGGACGACAGCTACCCGGTCGGACGGCACGAGAACTGGACGGTGTGCCAGGCACTGTTTCCGCACGCCCAGGCCGCGGTAGGGTGCCAGCCGGAGAATGCAATGGCGCTGGAGGCGTGGGCAGCGGTGCTTTTTAAGGCGGTATGGTATGCAAGCGAGATGGGACAGTATGAAGTAGCAAAGAAAATGGGAACTGGAGCTTTAAAGGCAAGAGAGGGCACTCTTGGATCGGAGCACCCAGACACACTAAATAGCATGAACGGTATTGCCTTGGTGCTGTGGTGGCAGGGGAAGTACGAAGCGGCAGAGGAGGTGAACCGGCGAGCGCTGGAGGGGAGAGAGAAGGCGCTGGGGAAAGAGCATCCCTCTACACTGACCAGCGTGAGCAACCTGGCGTTGGTGCTGCAGTATCAGGGGAAGTACGAGGCGGCAGAGGAGATGAACCGGCGAGCGCTGGAGGGGAGAGAGAAGGCGCTGGGCAAAGAGCATCCCGACACGCTGACCAGCGTGGACAACCTGGCAGGAGTGCTGCAGTATCAGGGGAAGTACGAGGCGGCAGAGGAGATGAACCGGCGAGCGCTGGAGGGGTATGAGAAGGCGCTGGGGAAAGAGCACCCCGACACGCTGACCAGCATATACTGCCTGGCTTTCCTCTTCCATCAACAGCATCGATATGACGCTGCTTCGGAACTGTATGAAAGCGCCGGCAGCGGATACCAGCGTGTGCTGGGCCCGGAGCATCCTACTACTGTGGCGTGCTTAAAGCACTACTCGTCTCTAACGCAGGAGATGCAGCATAACTAATTGTTACTCCTGTTTATGATACACGAGGTGCGTACAGGCTTATATTAATGCTTTCCCACATGTCTGTTCTGGTGAATGGGCAGGGTAGCAAATTTGTTGGCAGAGAGAAAACGTGTACATGTACGGTGGTCCTGGGATAAAAGAAGTGCAGACCGCTTTTGGGCAGAACATAGGAATCCGAGGATTATGACGGGTTGATTGGCGGCAGAAGAAGGCGGTCTGCACTTCTTTACCCCCGGCACCACCGTAGAGTACTTAGGCGAGTTGTAGCTTAGACCTAATGTGTTAGCATGAAGGCGGCAGCAGTAGTGTCGTATCGCCACCACCAGCAGGGAGGATGGCCGACCCGCACCGGCCACACCCTTGTGGAAGTTCTGAATGGCGGCTTCAACCCCTGAACGCGTATCAACACCACCTCTGGTCCCGCCAGCAGCTCCACCAAAGGGACGTAAGAAGGCTGGCACGAAGGTACTAGAGGCCCAGCAGTCGCTGAGAACACGAACCGCCACACTACGATCAGCGCAGAACGACCAGCAGACAATTGTCGTACAACCCACACAACAAACCGTACAAGCTACGCGGAGCGAACTACCCCCATTCCCTACAGCAAGAGCCTCACTATCACCCGAAGGCGAAGGAGGAGTCAACCTCCATGAACTCGGACGACTTATCGAAAACCTTAAAGAAATTATAGCGCAGCAGAGCAGCACCATCGTAGCCCAGCAAGGCACCATCGAGAACGTCAGAACCGACCTAGCAGTAATCAAAGCGGAACAGCAATACCTCAAGAACCAGAATGCCGAGCTCCAAGAAACGATAGGCTCCCTCCGAGCACAGCTAGACATCCTGTCGGTATCCCCCCTGTCAACACAAACATGGGCATCGGTCGCGGCCAGTGGAGGCGTGGCCAGCGGAGGCACGGCCAGCGGAGGCACGGCCAGCGGAGGCACGGCAGCGTCAGGAACGACTCTCTCGCGAACGACGAGTGGAGGAAGTCCGGACAAGGAACAAGTCCACCAACTGGTGATCGATGTCAGCCGAATGGGAGAAGAAGGGGTAGAGAAGGTAGCCACTACTGAGGTAGCTAAGCAAACCATCACACAAGACATGAAGAATGTGGAGAGGCTTACCGGGGCCATAATTAAGGACTTTCGGGTGTGGCGTACGAACGACAGCGCGAGCGTCATCAAATTTTCAGTGGAAAAGGACAAAGAAGCTGCTTTTTGGTAGACGACGGCTGAATGGCTGGAACCGCACATGCTAGGCGTGAGGCTCGTCGGACCTAAATGGCACGCAGTCAAAGTCGACTGGATCGAGGTCCCACTAGCGATGGATGTAGACAGTGGAAAAGTAAGCCGGTCGGCCATGGAGCGCTTCGCAGCGGAGAACGGGGTGGAGGTATGCACGATAAGATAGCTCAGACAGCCAAGGCCCAGCAGGCAGCACGCGTCGGTAGTGGTTAAGGTGGCGACAAAGGAGGACGCGGAGAAGCTACTAAGGTCGAACAGCATGATATTTAGAGGAGGCGGAATCATCGTGTCGCCGTTTGAAGAACGACGCATGCTGGTGGCATGCTTTAAGTGCAGACGGTTTGGATATAGAGCAAGGGACTGTATACGGCCGGAGATATGCGACATGTGTAGACAAGAAGGTCATCTACAGTGCAAGACGGTTAATCTATAGTATGTAAACTACCAGGGCCCGCATCAGGCTTCGCACTGAGAGTGCCTAGAGTATAGAAAAGAAAAGGTTAGGATCCTTACGCGCCAGCGCTATGAATAGGGAACTCTGTATCCTTTAGGTAAATATAAAAAGAGGTAAGGAAGCACAGCACGCGCTTCATAACGACCCAGCACTTACAAACTTTTACTTTATTCTAGGCCAGGAGCCTGGGTGCTTCCTCGCGGATGGGGAGGTAGTACTACACGGTACGAACCCGCGATGGACGAAATTCGTACCATCTAGTAGGCAACAAGATTCCTACCTAGTTAGATCGTGCATCTAGGCGTCTAGAGACATGGCAGCTACATAAATTCAGGTGGACTCAGCGGATATTATAGTAGTGGCGGCACATGTTAGTGGTAAGAAGCTGGTCATCATATCAGTGTACATTCCAGACCTGTGCTCGAGAAGAATAAAAGAAGAGAATTTAGAAACGCTTACCAGCAGGCTGGACATGATTAACAGGCTGGTGTAGTAGCAGCAACTACATGACCCACACACGGAAGTGGTAGTTACTGGAGACTTTAACTAACACAATCTGTTGTGGGGAGGGAGTTATATTAGCAGCGTATTACGGCAGGAAGAGAGTGCGCCAATCATCAACTTTATGGTAGAACTATTACTTCAGAGCCTTCTCCCTGCTGGGGTGACTACGTTCGTAAGTGATACAGAACGTATGTTCATAATTGACCTAATGCTTACAACGCCGGGGCTGGCGAGCGAGCTGGCTAAGTGCTTAATATGGGAGCATAAATATAGGTCAGATTATCAAGCGATTCGTACGAGCTTCTGTATCAACATAGAGAGACAAGATGAGCCAGAAAGAATGCTCTTTAAGAACGCGCTATGGGGTAAGATTAGGGAAGTAATTAAGCAGCAGAAGAAGGAGGGGTTCCCCAGCGAAGACGTCAATAAGATAGCAAGCCAGCTTATGACGTGGATGAACCGTGCTTTAGAAGCATACTACCCGCAGGTCAGACCATCGCCGTACATGAAGCAATGGTGGAACGAGGACCTTACGGCGCTGAGGAGGTTGTACACGTACTGGAGAAACCAAGCATACGCGATGCAGAGGTAGGGTAGAGAAGATACAGAACTGCGTAAGACAGCGACTCAGGCAAAGAAACTCTTTCATCAGACGATCCGGCGGCACAGGAAGCAACACTGGGAGGAGTTCCTAGGTAATAGCGACAATATATAGAAAGCGGCTAAGTACCTAGACCTACAGGCAAACACCTTATTTGCTAGAGTCCCACCAATTAAGAAGGCCAGGGCAGATGATCAGTATGTTACAGAGAACTAGGATATTGTAAAAGAACTACTACAAGCGTTCTTCCCAACGCCGCTGATGTGTGAACCTAAGGATGCTTTAAGTGTGTATAACTAGCTGCTATAGGAGCCTATCGCTAAGCATGAGGTTAAAGTAGCTGTCTTCAGGGCCAGCCCAGATAAGGCGCCTGGCAGGGATGGTTTACCAGCACGTATGTGGAGGGAGCTATGGCCTGCCCTAGAGAACGAGATCACGATGCTCTTTACCAGGTCGCTGGAGACAGACAAGGTACCGTGAAAATAAAAGATTGTAAAGATCGTACTGTTACAGAAGCTGAAGCGCAAGGACTACATAGTTGCTAATAACTACAGGCCGATCTTGCTGCTCCTAACACTAGGGAAGGCGTTAGAGTCGGTGGTAGTGGAAAGAATTGCATATCTAGTGGAAGAGTATAACCTCCTGCTGAAGACACACTTTGGAGCCAGGAAACAGCGATCGACAACACATGCGCTGTTATACCTGTGTGAGAACATGTTTAGGGCCTGAAGAGGCAAGAAGACGCTGTTGTTGGTGTTGTTCGACGTCAAGGGCGCGTACAACAATATTATGATGGGGCCAGAGATTAGAAGGTTAAGGCAGAGACAGATCCCTGAGACGATTGTTTAGTAGGTACAGGACTTCTGTACAGACAGGCAGGCATGTATTCTTGTCAACGGATTTACGTTTGAGGTGCAGACGCTTCCATAAGCTGGCCTCCTACAGGGGTTAGTACTTGCCCTAATTCTCTTTTTATTTTTTAATACGGATCTTGTACAGAGCGCATTAAGAGATAGCAGCTTAATAGCATTTGTTGATGACTACTTAGCGTAGGTTATAGGACCGTCAGCGGAGGCCAATAAGCAGATGATCTAGGATAAGGTGGTGCTGATGCTAGAGAGTTGGGAGTGGACTAGTAGGGCTGTTTTTGAAGCAGCGAAGATGTCTTTTATTTACTTTATATGCTATAAAGATATAGGCAGAGACAGCGCGTCACTACTCTAATTTAAAGAAAAGGAGATTCTGCTAATAGATATGGTTAAAATCCTTGGAGTGACGCTTGATAAAGAGCTGTAATTTAAGGCTTATCTTACTGATAAGGTAGGTAAAGCTATAAAGGCAGCACTAGCTCTGCATAGACTGAAAGGACTGCTGCTAAAGGCAGCTAGGTAGCTAGTAATAAGTGCGGTGTTGCTAGTGGCAGATTATGTATCCCTAATATAGTATCCGCTTGCGACGCATGAACTGATGTAGCTACTCTAGTAGCTACAGAGGATTACGGCACAGGCAGTTATTAGGGGCTTCCGTACGGTGGCGCTTTTAATTGTGTAGGTAGAAGTAGGGCTAGCACCGCTCAAGCAGAGACTGCGTAGGCAGGTAATTGTGTTCTAGGTGTTAATCTACAAACTAGGACAGTCACATCCGCACTAGATAATCTGGTGATAGAGGCTTTGTAAACGGCACCGGTTACCGCTCCAGAGGATAGCAGTAACGTGTGAGGATGTTAAAGTGGATAAGGTGCTAAAGGTTAAAGCATATACTTGCCCGCCGTAGGTGGCCTGACCTAAGATAGTGATATATAAAGATAAAGAGTAGGCTGAGGCTATAATTAAAGACTACAGGCTAGGGTAGGTGGACATCTATGTTGACGGATCGGTACGCAACAGGCGGGCAGGAATTGGTATCTATGCTATGCTATCTAGAGTACGCATCTTGAAAACAGTGGTAAGCTCTAACCAGGCAGATCCTTATCTTACTGAGCTCCTAGCTATTAATGAGGTAGCTAACTGGCCGTAGAATCCGTCATGTATGGCCCTAGACTAGGAAGGGTTCCTAGTGCCTGCATCTAGCATACGGATCTTCTTGGACTCATAGTTGGCACTACTGTTAATACAGAGCTGGAGAGCCAGCGCATGCCAGGAAGTAGTAGCAGAGATTATAAAGAAGCTCTGAATGAATAAGGTCACGCTATACTGGACCCTAGGGCATGCAGAGATCAAGGGAAATGAAAAGGCGCACAGGCTAGTGAAAGTAGTGATAAGAGTAGAAAGCAAAGAGCCACCATAAAGAGACGGCCGTCCATGGTACCTTATACGGCTGGCGTTAAAATAAGCCAGGATCACAGAGGAATCGCCCTTGACAGATAGGAGGGATATGGGCAGGTTCACAAGGAAGATTAATGCAGCACTGCACTTAGGCAAGTCGGTAAAGCTGTACTAGCAGCTGATAAGTGCAGAGGCAGCAGTCCTTGCACAGTTGCGGACAGGCAAGACGTTTCTCAAAGAATACTTCCACAAAATCAATGCGTTAGAGACGGCAGACTGTGAATGTGGACTCACTAAATCGATAGCACACTTTCTCTTTACCTGCAGAAGATGGGCGCAGCAAAGAACCAAACTAAGACAGTAGCATAGTGTGCGGTTTGGAGACCTGTCGTACGCGCTAGGAGGTTACTCGAGCAGACCAGTAGGAGAAGAGAGCATCGACGGGCCGATTGAAAAGTGGAAGCCAAACATTAAAGCGGTCAAAGCCATGATCGAATTTGCAAAAGACACTGGACGGCTACAGCCGAGTGAACAAGACACGGCAAGTACAGAAGCAGACTTTAGTGAGAGAAGAAACATACAGATACCTCTGTCCACCTCATAACCGACCCTTCTGTGAGCCCCATCCTACAAGCCTCCGCCAGCGCGCTGCCGATTAAGAAGCGCACGACGCTGGAACTACCCTGCGGATAGGAGACACTGAAAAGAATCCCCTGGCTCGCCTCTTCACCCCGACGCGCCGCACCATACGGTAAGGTATCACTTTCGGTTATTTCCTATGTTAAGCATGGCGTTAGACAAGGGAAGAGCAGGTCTCATGGTTGGCTTCTGAACTGGAGCAGATGCGAGTGACAGGATGTATATAGCTGGCGCACAGTAACGGCCCATACCCTTAGGGTGCATGGCCATAATAGAACACACACACACACACACACACACACACGTGGAAGTTCTGAATTGCATAGGAGGTGTGTTGATTATGGGAGAGTAGAGCCACATGTAGCGCAGCTCATTAGATCGCCACTTAATGAAGCCACAGGTACAACCCTTGATTGACGCTTAGCTTAGTTTGGTAAGGCGACTGCCAAGAGTGGCGCGGGGAAAATCTCGCGGCGCGCTGGGAGGGGAAGCCGGTTTTGCAAGCGACTGTACATACTAGGTAACACGACAGCGACTGTACATACTAGGTAACACGACAGCGACTGTACATTCGGAAAGGCTGCGAGACGAAGCGACTGTGACGGAGAGAGAGAGAGAACTGCAATTTTAGCGCGGACGAGCAGACTATACACGCAATACTACCTGCAAGGCTGAATGGCCGACCCGGCAAACGGGGACCCCGGAGGTCAACCCATGAGCTTCCAATGGGTCGCATCACTCACCCCACAGCAAGGCCCACCCCCGCTCGTGAGTGGCACGAAATCGAACAAACGACGTAGAAACGACATGGCCACTTTCACAGGAACTAATAGGACCTTAAGCTTTGAATCCTCAGGCGGAGGCGAAGGAAGAGGCACAAACCTCAACGAAGTCGCATAGCTCATCGCAAACCTAAAGGAGACCATAACACAGTAAAGCAGCATCATCGAAAATGTGAGGGCGGACCTCACAGAAATTAAAACCAAACAACAAAACCTTAAGAGCTAAAACGCTGAACTCTAAGAAGAGATCCGATCCCTCTGAACATAACTTAGCACCTACTCTGAGTCCCTCCCGTTAACGCGAACATGGGCGTTAGTAACAGTCAGTAGAATCTTATCAGGATCAGGCGTGAGCCTTCCCCGAATAACAGGCACCGGCAACCCAGAGAAAGAATCTAAATGCCTTAGAATTAACACGCTACTAAAACCTAACACTACCGACATTACTAATACGTCCTTTATGAGATACCTACCTATAAACATGGCTAACACCTATATCTGAAACGTCTTACTAAATGCTAACATAATAAAAGACATACAAGTAGTAGGAGTGGGAACAACTAAAACTAGATGTATAATCTAATTTAGGGATTAATAATCTATAGAAACAGCCTAGGCTAACACGGAATAACTTAAGGAGCTGGGTAATAGCACGAAGCTGGTTAAGTTACAATTTAGGGTGGTGGTATACTGTATCCTAACTAAAGACATCTTACTACCAGAGGAAAAGATATAGAGTATTAAGAAAATCATGGAAGAGAACAACCTTAAAACTAAAGGTTTCCAGATTAAAGACATTATATGGCTTAGGAATAAAGATAAACTACTTAGTAAGTTAGTATTCCTAAAGATCTGGCTCAACACAGCTAAGGCAGCTGAATAGGTTATTAATAATAGATTAGTCTTTTTACAGAGATATATTAGCAGCATTAAGCTATATTAAGTTAAGAAGAAAAGATGCTGTAGATATTAGAGCTTTAGTTACCTCACCTAGGCCTATAAGAAACATATATAATATAATTATTATACTAGAGAACACGACTACCAAGAATACTCTCTAGATATAATAATAAGATATGTTAACTATAATAGGACATACTTAATAGATAATAAAGAATATAAAAAACCTGCTATACCTAACAGCTTATAATAAGTATAGAATTACTCTAAATACTATAACTAAATATTATAAAATCTAGAGCAGGAATAAAAGCCCTTATTAATAATATATAGACTTAGAACCTAGATATTCTTTTTATTTAGAAATTATTAGTAAGTATATTATAATAGTCCGAACATAACAGCAGTAAAGATATAAATAGATAATATCTAAATACTTATTTTCTTTGTATATATTCTACTACTTAACTACTACTAACTCTCTAAAGAAGTAATAATATAATTTATATTAAATAAAATCTAAACTACTATTCAGAACGCTACACGGAATACTATAAAATAAATAATAGTTATACTAGTAAAAGACTTTAACTATTATTATTTAACTTAAAGTAGTAATAAAATCTACTACTAGATTATAAAACATATAGAGAAACTACTTAGCTTTATTTATAACTAAAAACTATAATAGTATCTACCTTATAGTATTTTAACACTATAGTTAATAACTTATTCTAAAAGGATATTAATGATTAATCTAATTCTAACAGACTTACTAGAGAGGATTCTTAGATACTATTTTTACCATAATAACTATAAATCAGACTATAGAGAAATATACTTGGAGTAGAATATTTAACTAGAATTATAATCTAAGTAGAAACTATATAAGATATATAAATAAATAAACTAAAAGAAAATTAAGAAGATAATATAGATAGTAATAAAGCCTCTTCTAGAAATTAGGTCTAAAATTTAATTAGACTAAACTATAAATAACCTTATTAATATTATAATAACTATAGTTAAAAGATATATACTATTAGTAAAACTATTTTTATATGCTAAATAATAGTTCACACTAGAGCTTAAGTTACAGCAGAAAGAGATTAATAAAGTATAAAGAAAATAGTAAAAAAGTTATGTAAGTATAAATAGAGAGAATTTAATTACTATAGTTCTCTTTATAGAGATACGTGTTAAACATATAGAATAGACTTAAATAATTAAGTAAATAAAAGCTTTATATTAAAAAGAGTTTTTTAACCACGTTAACTCAGAAAAGCTATAGAAAATAACTATATATATAGGCTTTAGAAATAAATATACTAGCATATTTTCTTTTAAAATTAAGCAAACGGAGTTCCCTGATAATAAAAATAAGACTTAAATACTTATAGAGAGTTTCTTTCTTAAGATAGTAAATTTAACTCTAGAGATATTAACTATATAAAGAGAAGAAATTCTCTAGAATCTAATTACTAAAATAGAGATAAGAAGTGTATTAAAAGCAGTAAAAAAAAAAAAAAAAACTACTTTAAGTAAAAATAAACTATTAATACTAGTATAGAAGAACACCTAGAAATATATTTTAAGTACTATAACTAAGATCTTTATTACATTAATAAGCCTTAGATACTACTTAAAATAATGAAAGATAATAATAATTATCGTACTAAGAAAGCTAGGAAAACTAGACTATACTATACCTAAAGTATACTGCCTAATTTCTTTTCTAAATATATTTAGAAAGTTACTTAAAGCTGTAATTATAAAGCACTTATTATACTATATAAAGATATATAAATTACTTTTAGATATATAATTTAGAGATTAGCTTAAAAGAATAATAGAGTAAATACTACTAGCACTAGCTAATACTATTAACTAGATATAGCTAAAAGATAAAGTAGTTACTCTTATAGTATTTAACTTAAAAGAAGTTTTTAACAGAGTGAACAGAATCACGCTGGAGGTATAATTAAAGGAAAAAAACATTCTAACTATAGCATAAAGATAGATATAACGTTTTATACTAGAAAGGTTAGTTAGTGTTAAGTTTAATAACTTTAAGACCTAAACTATCTCTCTAAAGAATATAGAATTAGCTTAAGGATTATTTTTATTACTAATTCTCTTTACCTTCTTTAACTTGGATTTGGTAGATTAATCTATTAATACTAAAAATAGAGTATTAGTTTATATTAATAACTATTTCTACTAAAGAGCCAGATAGTCCGCAGAAGAGAATATTAAGAATATTTAAAAAAAGAATATTCTATATATTAAAGAATAGGCCAGACAGACTGGCTCCTATTTTATAGTAGAAAAAACCAAACTAATATACCTTACTAAAAGAAAACGAGAATTAAATAAAGGCTATATTATTATAGGAGGGGAAAACATCAGTGTAGCTCTAACAATTAAATTACTAGATATTATATTTAACTAAAAGATAAAATAGAAAGAGTATATATAATAAGTAATAAAACAGGTAACTAAAGCTAGTATAGTAATAGGAGGTTTTAAATATCTCTAACTAGCTTAAATAAGATAGCTCTACTAAGTATATGTTACTCTAAAACTTAACTATACTTTAACAGTCTAGTTTAGTCCTTTTAAGGATAAGATACACTTTAGAAGTCTTAATTTAGTTTAGAGAACTGTACTAGTAATAATGCTCTCAGTATTTAGAACAGTTGTAATATAGACTTTAGAAGTAGAAGTATATATACCATTAACTTAACTTTAACTGAAATAATAGGCCTAAGATATTATAATTAATCTATGTACACTACTACGCGAACATCTAATGCATAATGTTATTAAAAGGACTAAAAGAAGGACTAAGTTAAAATAGAACTACCCTAAGTTCTATCTAGTAGAGGTTATGAAGACTATGGATTAAGAATAAATCTAAGTTCTAGAAACTATTAACTTGAGACTACTAGAACCGTAGAGACAGCCTGTCTTTGAAGGGATTAATATTAAGACTAATAGAGAGAAGGCTATATAGAAAGTTATCTCTCTTATGAACACACTAGAAAAGGTAATCTATTCTGATGTATTAGCTAAGAAATTCAACCTAGGTACAGCAGCAGTTATTTTAGATTAATACTGTAACATCTAATAGTCTTAGTAGGTCAGCATTAGCCCGGCTAAGCACTAGATAATTCACGTAGACGAACTTATCACGACCTACTACGTAGTTAAGATAGTTAAAGATGTGTAAATAGAAAGTAATACCCCTACTAACCCTTAGGATTAAATAATTAATATAGTAAGTAATAATAAGTCAGCACTGTAGGCATTAGCAAACCTATTTAATAAACTAGGTTAATATATAGTGCACAGTACCCTTAACCTCGTAAAGAAACTGAGGAAAAACGAAGTAAAACTCTACCTCTACTAGATACCTAGATATAGCGGAAACCTTAGAAATGATACGGCTAACGACCTAATAAAGAAAGCAATTAGCCTAAATAAGACATACGAGTTCCGACACCTTGCCTCAGCGCAGAAGAAGATCAATAGGGAAAGAATACTAGAGGAATGGCAAGGTGAATAGTGATTATCTAGAAAAGGTAAACACCTATATAGAATTAATAATAAGTTTCTATTAAAATGAGCGCTATAGCTCTATAGGCTATCTCTAAAGAATAGAGCGTACCTCCTAGCATAACTTAGAACAAGACACTCTTAGTTAGTAATAAGTGCTAAAGAAAAACGCCTTTGAAATGACAATAAGTGCGAATGCGGTGTAAGAGAAATAGTGGGCTATATCCTAGTAAACTGTCTAAAACTCCGTAACCTTAGACAACAGCTACGTAGCAAGATAGGGAACGTATTTAATAGTATCTCAGTAATGCTTAAGAGGAGGCCTAAGAGCTACTAAGGTAAAAGAAAAGGAAGGTCAATTAACAAAGAAGTATTAAACGCAGTGCTTGATTTTGCTGAAGCTTCTAAGAGATTTATGTCGAGAGTACCAGACCGGCCTAGAACAGGAACTAGGGCCTAAGGGAACACTACAGGCCCTAACGAGGCAAAAACTTCGTACATGAAATGGTTCACAATTATAACACTATAGATAAAGGATAGACCGTAGTAGTGGTAGCCTGCATATCCTAAAAAGAAAGAAGAGGTCAGGGTAAATAAAAACCAACCAACCAACTAACTGTACATACTAGACGAGATATTCCACCCGAAAAGCACTAATATAGGCAGCTTTATAAGTGGGGAAAGCCATGATAAACATGTTTACAAGGTCGCAAAGTAACGCCTTAAAAATTTCGAAAACCACTTACAAACCGTTCACCCAGCACGGTTCGGAACGGACAAACAAAACTATAAACCCTGAAGTCTCTATTTAGCTATGCAACGTGTAAACTTCACTTTTATAAAGATAATTATTAGAAGAAACACTTAAAGAGCTTATAATTCAGCTTCACAACACCAAGAATTAGGTATGCAATTGATTTTATATAGACACGAATAGCCTTATTTAAGTCCAATAGCTTAAACGACTTCAAAACACTCAAAATTAGTTGAATAATTAACTTTACATAGCTGTAAATAGCCTTAGTTGAGTTTAGTATTCTCATAAAGGTCTTATTTAGCAGCATGAAGGTCTCATAAATATTATCTTCAAAGGAATAATTACATTAATTAATTACTGAAGGTAATGACTGGTTAAATACACAATAATCAAATAGGCAGTAATAATGGTACGAATCCTTAGTGACTTATATTACCGTTATGGTGGTGGTGCCTTGAGTTCTGCCTATGCTTAGCGCAAGGTAACAAGGTTACCTATTACAGTTTTGCTAATATATTCTAACCCTTATTACTCCCTTTCATGCTAAAAGGCCTCCACCACGCTGGCAGGCATCGGGCGGATGAGTGGATACCAACAGAGGAGGTATAGGTATCTACGTCTTAATCTCAACCGCGGAAGAAGCCTAGAAGAGGGAACTAATCAACGAACTTAATGAGGCGCTTGCAAAGGACCGTGACTTTACACCTATCATTGTCGGCGACGAGCTGGCCCAGTGTCCAGCCTACTTACTCGTCTCTGACGCAGAGACCGTTCCCTCGCTGCGGTGGAGGCAGCCATTTGTCAGAAAACAATACCCGAGACTCTCTTAAATGGCGATTGATATACTCTCTATTCCAGCGATGAGCTCTGAGATGAGAGAATCATTGGACTTGCCGGTGTAATGTTAACAGATCGACTGGCATGGCTCGGCGAGAAAGTTGTATAGGCCTCTCTGTCACCGAACAGCACTGAATGGTGCTGCAGCCTACACTTGTCTATTGCCGCCTACACCAGTTCTCTACTTGATACACTACCTATTTATAACCTACCTGGCACTCATCTGCTTAGTCACTTATTTATGTATTTAAATCCTCAGATGAACCCTCAATTTATTATGGGGTCGCTGTTACATCGATTTCCCGCATTCGGTGACTCTCTGTCCGGCCAGCTGGGAACGCAACGGTTTTATTGAGATTGGTGCTTACGGGACCGCAGTAAAAGGGATTGAGGAGGCAGAAGGTGTAGAGGAAGTAGTACAGTCTACCATCGATACGTAGCCAGAAATCGACGAATTTGAGTACAAAATCTAGAATATTTGGCTTTGGAGCCATGTTTTGCACCCTCCGAGCTCACCCCGAGGCCTGCAAATGACGTCAAAAAGGTGAACGGCTCTCATTACCTGGAGATTTTGATGCTGTAGATAGAATCAAGCCTTTTACAAGCCTTAGTAGAGCTTCTTGGCTGACCATTGGTGGCCAGTGCTCAATCCATGAGAATCTAGTCCATCCATGTCGAACACTGCCGATACGAGACTGCTATCCGAGGGGACAACCAGTAAGCCAAGAACAAGGATACAACCTCTCTGGTTGTCTATCAAATCGTCATACGGCTGACGACTGGTTTGTTCTGTGTAAGTACAAGTGCCTGCTTGAGCCTTTTGCAGATACGACATTAAGGCTTGGAAGCCGGCTCGGGGCTGGGAAATTCGGGTTTATGACTGCTGCCCTGGCTGCAGTTAAATTTATGATGAGACAGCTTAAGAAGGTGAAGGAAGATCCTTCAATTAGGAACTATCTAGATTAACACTCTCGAGTGGCGATGGCGTAGGCCTTGTAGAAGGCAAAGGAGTACTATATTTCCTTGAAGATAACCCTGCTTATATCATCGAGTGCAGGGGATTAATGTAGCAGCGACCTCATCATGAATTGAGGACTATCTAGGTGATAGATATACATAAAGGAGCGACTAGGCAGATGAGTGCCAAGCAGGTTGCAAGTAGGCTGCAAGTAGCTAGTGTAGGCGGTAGTGGACCAGTGTAGGCTATAGCACCAATCGGTACTATTCAGTGACAGCCTACTTTGCCGCGGTAGTCCTAGATCGCCGATACAAATGGCAGTATGTGGAAGAGCAGTGGAAGGAGAGTCGCTTCGTTATTACTAACGGCAAGCGGCAATTGAGTGACCTTCGGAAGACTGAGTACAAGAACCTCCCTGTTGCCGAAGACAATTGCGCTACTTAACTTTAGCTTTAACCAACGGCTTAATCTGGTCTCACGGCGCACATGAACGAGGGATTTAATCGTAACTATCAAGCTCCGGTAAACGATGAATACGAGACCTGGTGTGAGCTAGCCTAATCGCCGTAAAAGGAAGATCCTTTCGAGTACTGGATGCGAGAGGAGAACAGGAGGAAGTTTCCGTGACTCTCTCTTATGGCTCTTGACGTCCTCTCTATCCCTGTAATGAGTCCTGAGCTAGAGAATATTTTAGTCTGTTAGGCCTGCTTGTAACTGATAGGCTATCCAGATTAAAGCGGACATTATTGAGCCAGAATATGTCTCAAATCTTGGAGTACGGGCGGATTTATAGTGATTGACGACTGTACGACGCCAGTGGGGTAGACAGCAACACCAGCAGCCTGGAGCAGCTTATTAGGTCGCAGATTGAAGAGACAGCCAGCCTACAAGCTTCTCAGGGAGTAGTTGACGAGAACTTGGATGCAGAAACTGCTTTCGGAGACGACTATATATCTCTAAGTTTATAGGGCCGTGGCCCGCCAGCAAGCCAGTGTATTAACTGGCTTGCTTAGGAACAACCCCGGGACAGGAATAACAATAAATAAGTGCTGTTTGGTGATAATTAGTCCTTCTGTAATGTCTTTAGTAACCGACAGCTATACGTATGTGCATTGATGAGAAACTTGCCAGAAAATGTAAATAGAAGGGATAAAATGCAAACTAAAACAATTTCCTTAGGATTTTCCCTCTAATAAGGTCCTTTTTGGGCCTTCTACGATTCCTGTGCATCCCAGGAAAACTAGGGCTATCTCACTGTCTAATCCATAGCAGGAGGAAGTGCAATTAAGTCGACTGCTAGTACTATTTATGCATGGCAGCTCGCTCCGCGGAAGACAGTATAATCTATTCTATTCTAGTAGAATCGGCACTGTAGAACACTTTCTAGCTGTTGCGACCTCTGTCGACAACCTAGCGGCTTGAAAACTTGTAGTCGTCTTCGATGGCGATGGTGAATGTGTTATTACAGGTGATTTCTGAGCCTCGATCAGCTTGGCCGACGGTCGTGTTTCACGTCGAAGTTCGCCGCTAGGAGCTTGCGTGGTGGATGGAGATCGTGCCGGCGCCGGGAAGGCCGGCATCGCCTCAATTGAACCATTGGACGATTCACTACGAGGGAATCCAAGGTGTGGTGAAACTTCGGGGTCTAGGGATGAATGGTGGTGGGCGGTCCGGATCTACATTTCTCCTATAATTAAGGTCTTCAGCGTACTGGCCGAAAGGCACTCGAGTGGCGTAAGATAAATCAATCGATCAATCAATCACCTGAGATACCAACTGGGATCGGCAAACGTGTTGTTTAGTGGAGGCACGATAATTGTGTCGCCGTTTGAAGAGCGACGCACTACTGTAGCATGCCTCAAATGCAGAAGGTTCAGACACAGCGCCAAAGACTGTATGCAAGCAGAGACGTGCGACGTGCATCGTTGCCAACACCACGTAGTGAATGCACTTCTGGTTCACTAGGCTGGGAAAGCAACACCTTTCTAGCCCTTGAAAGTTGTCCTTTCCCACCATCTTCACCCAACAAGTGGGTCTCCCTACCATACCACCTCAGCACTCCCCTAAGCCTTCATCATTCCGGCTTGCCGCCTCAACGAGTCATCAGTTGAGGGATACAGACAGATTACTCTTTCCCACAGAATCTGTCCCCGCGATACAGCCTGCCGAGATTCAGAATGCCGCGATTCCTCTATTCCGCTCGAGCAATTGCACACCGAGGCATGATGGCCTGCAGACCAGTCCAACACTGTTAACTCTGAATATGTGTGAGTGGGCACCCTCTATATAAGCCTTGTTAGCAGCACCTGCAGCAAGATCGGCTTTGGGCTATTCAGTTACAATAGGCAATCGATCCGAATTCCATTTTCCCGCAGCAACGCCGAGGCCGTCCCAAAAACCGGCCTCAAGCTCAACCTCAGGCTCAACCTACTACTTTGTGGCAAGACGACCTTAAATCTCCGGTTATTCTTGCACCCGCCAGGCCACCTCGATAAGCAGACTCGCAGCATGCATATGCCGACAGAGAAAGAATGAATTTATCCAGTCTCTCGAGACCCACGCAAAGTAGTCTTTAGCCAAGAACGCACATTTGAAAGAGAGTGTTGCGACGTTGAGAATAGAGGTGTTGGAGTTGAGAAATGAACTCTTGCGTTGTGCGCTATGTGGGCTTTTTGGGGCGTGGTTGAGGATCTTGCCCGGTGTACCGCGGACTGGTTGGAGATAGAGAGTGAAGGGTTCTCCTCGGGATTTGTGAGAAGTGCGAGTACTAGTGGAAGTCAGATGCAGAGTCCTACCTCGAGCCAGTTGACCTAGTTGAGCGATAAGGAAGAAAGAGGGAAGATTGCGAGAAGAGCAGAGAGAGCCGGGGGTATGGTAACGAGAGTGGGGAATTGGGGGAATTGGAGTTATTGAAGGATAATGATGATCATGATCATGATAAGGGAACGGTGCTAAATAGAAGGTGAAGTTGCCCGATTATGCCTTGATCTTCTATCCCATCGCGTCATCGGTAGACCACCTCTGATTTCTGGGAAGATAAACCCATGTTGAGTATATCCTGTAAGCCGTGCAGACATGCATGCAGAAATATGCTAGTCGCTCAGCTGACACCGCAATTGCCTTCACCCTACAATCTCTGACATAAATGGCAGCTCTAAAGTCTTAGCTCTCACAATCAATCTTCTTCTTTAACAATCACCTTGCCGGCTTACATATCTACTACAATTTCCTGTCGTAGTGTGTGTTGTTTGTGTCATAGGTCGCGGATAGAGACCCCACATTCCGAAGGTCACTTGACTTGTCTGTCAGTCCAAACCTTGGTTCTGAATCATAACTGATGGGAAGTCTGCTTCTCTTCCATCTTTCCGCAAAATAATACCCTCATGGAGGTTATATTTGGCAGCATGAAGTTCTCATAAATATTGTCTTCAAAGGAATGATTGCATTCTTTGCTTACTGAAGGTAATGACTGATTAAATACATAATAATCGATTAGGCAGTAACGATAGTACGAATCCTTGATGACTCACGTTGCCGTTGTGGCGGTGGTGCCTTGAGTTCTGCCTACGCTTGGCGCATGGTAGCAAGGTTGCCTATCGCGGTTTTGCCAACATACCCCGCTAATCCAAGAAATGTGAGCCGAGAAGCCATCTTCCTAATATTTAGCATCCGCACCATCCTTTCCTTAAATTTCCCCCTCGCATCGCAATCTCACATCAATTTGCACCTCGACTGGAGTATTTGCAATGTCACCGAGTAGCGCCTCTACTATCGGCCCTTCCCACGTTAGCTAATTACGTACCCCACCTTGGGTATATATACCACCTAGATAGCCCTCAATTCCACCACACGGTGATTTCTACCTCCATCCTCTACACTCGGTCATGTGCAACATATTATAAGAAATGGCCAGCGCTCTGCCAGTTAGCCAGACTGTGAAACGGAAGCTCTCTTTACACGTAGATAAGGATCTCGCTGCCATTGCAGACCTTCATTACCGTCCAGTCTATGAATGGGTCGAAAAGCCGATTAACGTGGTGCATTTCACTCCTGAACCCGCGTCTTGGTTTAAGCTTGAACAAGTCCACCGTATGTCAATCGATCAATTACAGAATACGCCTCTGGGGAAGAACGACGATTTAATCCTTGATTTCGGCTCTCATCGTGTTGGATACCTTTCCTTCTATCTCGATGCAGCTGGGGATAATGTAGACGCCCCGTGTCGCCTTCGATTCGTTTTTGGGGAGGTCCCCACCGATGTAACCGAGGACCTGTCTTCTTGCAATACCTGGATCAGTACCAGCTGGTTGCCAGACGAGGTTATCAACGTCGACTGGCTGCCTTGTCAGGTTAACATGTCGCGGCGCTATTCTTTCCGCTACGTTCGCATCCAGGTATTGGATACCTCCCAGAAGTACCGATGCTTGTTCGCGAACATCCAAGTACGTGCGACTAGCGCTGTTTCTCCCGCGGTGTTCAACGCTATTCCACCACTCAATGCCGAAGATCCCTTGCTCTTGCAAGTGGACAAGATATCCCAAGTTACTCTCCGTGACTGTATGCAGACTGTATTTGAGGACGGCCCCCGTCGGGATCGACGTCTCTGGTTAGGAGATCTTCGCATCCAAGCTTTGACCAACTACTCAACCTTCCGTGATTTGAAGTTGGTCAAACGATGCTTGTTCATGTTCGCAGCAGTTGCAGCATCAGATGGTTCCTTGCCTGCTTGCGTGTTTGAGCATCCAACTTTGAGGGCAGCATCGGATTATATCGTGGATTATGACGCCCTTTTTGGGGTCGTTGTATATGAGTACGTTATGGCCTCATCAGACTTGGATACTGCAAAGGCACTTTGGCCTACTATTCTGGGATCACTACGTGTTCCTCTTTCACACCTTGACCCCGAAACAGGCTCGTTTGTCTCTTCTCGTACTGAGCTATGGAAATTCCTTGATTGGGATGAGCGTCTTCATCCTGATGCCGCAATGCATGGTCTCCTTCTCTTTTGTCTCAAGCGAGCTGAAGACTTAGCCGCTTTGCTAGGCTATCCGCCTCCGTATACCGATGTAATCAAGCGGATGACAACGGCTGCCACATCCGTCTTCCTCTGCAGGGGGGTTAGTGGAGGTGGGAGCCGTTGTGAAGATGGTCTATTTACTTCGGGCCCTGAAAAGCAGATTTCTTGGCTTTCCCACGCTTGGATGACGCTTGCTGAGGTACTTCCTTCTGACCAGAGCAAGCGTATTCTTGTTTCTGTGATGCATGACCCACAAGCATTGAGGCCGTTATGCCCATACGGCTGGGCTGTATTTGCCGAAGCTCTTGCAAAATGTGGAGCGAAACAGGAATGTGTTTCGATTCTGAAAGAATATTGGGGCGGCATGGTCGAAAGAGGAGCGGACACATTTTGGGAATGTTTCGATCCAAATGATTCACGCAAAAGTCCTTACGGTGATTGCAGAAATAACTCCTATTGTCATGCTTGGAGCTGTTCTCCCGCATGGTTGTTGCGAGATGTATTGAAATTGGGTTATTAATTGGAGTTTAGGACCTAACTGAGATTCTCCATAATAGGTCTTTAACCATGAACCTTATAGTAGGAGTGGACTGGAGGAAGCCCGGCTGGAAACAATGTTTCCCCTGAACTGGGAGAAAATAACAGCAATGAACTAAAATATGGTATCGTTAGGAATGTGCGGAAGGCGTGGGCTTCCGACTATTGAAAATCAAAACTTCACTCCAGTAAATCTGGTCCTGTTTCCGCACCCATTTTTGCCTGTTGTAGAATAACAGATTATGCGCAGAGATTAACAAGTTACTCAGAGGAGTTTTTCGGCTCGGAATAATCCTGCACCAATTCTGCGAGGGCCTGGAAAGTCTGTGTATTCTTCAAAGCTGATGAAGGAAACAATGTGATGTGGATTCGTTGTCAACGACTAGGCTATACATCACCTGCCAGCTACAAGACTAACTAATTCCAACATCTGGATACTATAGGAGTTCTACCAAAGAATGTATGAGATTCCGAGGATAATCTATTAATGTGAGCCACTGATTGAATAAAACTGTGGATCCTGCTTGAAATCTTCACCGCAAAGGTACGCAGTCGTCGGCTCGGTGTAGGTTAAAATCTAAGCCTTGAAACTCAAGCATCTATTGGCTAAGTAATGTTTCCGATCGGAATATCCAAAACTAATGCTTCCACTCGATTAGAAATACTGCATCTACTGTGTTCTTAAATGCCATCCAGATAATCTTCGCTGCTGTGCCCGTGCTGCTAGACCTGTCTCCCCGCCTCCCCGTAAAAATAGGAATCAAAGGTCCACTACGAGCCCCTCGTGACATTCCATCTTGTTTGGTTAGGCTCTTCCTCCTTTAGCCCTCTAGCCTTCTAGTGCCCTGATTCAACTAAAGTTTATTGATAGATATTACTTTTAGTGCTGAAGCCTTCTCCCCTGTAGAAGCAACGTTTTCAGGATCTTTGAGAGCATGGGGAACGAGCTGGTCACCGAAAAGCTCGTCAAGCTGCTCGAGTGTCCTTCCCTTGGTCTCAGGATAAAAGAATATGTAACATACCGCCGCGACAACATTGCAGACAAAGAACACATAAAAATATTTGAATCCAATATCTGCAAAGCAGATTGGGGAAATCTGGGCGAACAGGAGGTTGAGAGACCAGTTGGTAAAAGTTGAGAGCGAATTGCCCCTCGCGCGAATTGTGAGCGGGAAAATCTCAGCAGGGTAGACCCAACTCACGATACCCGTCATGGTGAAGAAAAGGGAAAACACAAAGTTCATGGCCACCATGGCTCGCAATTGGTTCTGGTTGCTTTCGTCCAAATGCTGGGATAGTGCTGCATTGACGACTAACGCAAGACCACACCCTGTGGCGGAAAATATGAGTGGCTTGACCCGACCAATACGATCCAGAACTGCAAGGCCTATGGTTGCGTATATGATAGACAAGCTACCGGAGATCCCGATGATCATTAGTGCAGTGGTGTTATCGATCCCGAGAGAAGCATAGATACGTGGCCCATAATAATTGATGACATTCACGCCAGAGAGTTGGCCAAATGCCTGAACTCCCGCACCAAGCAACAAACGTTTGCGCCAGGAGGGCTTGGAGATGATGGCAGACCAGGACTTTACGGTGTGGGTCTGTTCAGCGATGACTGCATCGTAAATCTCTCGGAATTCAAGTTCGACTAGCTCTGCATTGCCATCGCCGCCGTGGAGCTTCTGTAGGACCGCGCGAGCTTCTTCCTGGCGATCATTTTCCATCAACCAACGCGGTGACTCGGCAATAAACCAGATGCCAATGGCGAGTGCAAGGCTTGGGACGCACTGGAAGGCAAGTGGAAATCGCCCTGCAGATGTCAGCTGAATTTGAAGAGCTTGCGAACAGATGGAAAGGTCTACATTGGAAAGCATTGTTGTGGAAAGTGGATCCATATCCAATCCATTGAGCGGCAAAGAAACCCCAACTGAGCATCCATTGCAAAAGGCCGGACATAGCGCCACGGTACTTCGAAGACGCTATTTCAGCGCAATGCATAGGAATGGTCGCAGTGAGTTGCCCAACAGCGAAACCAGCAATTGCACGTCCGGCAATAAGCATGGCAATGGTGACGGCACCTGCCTGGAGTGCACACCCAAAGGTTGCTATAGCCGATCCCACAAAAACTGACATCTTCCGACCGAATTTGTCGTTGAAATAGCTGATGAACAAAGAACCGAGAGTGGCACCTCCGGTGAAAGAAGAGACTATGGCACCGGCCACTTTATCTGAAGGACTCTCGAAATAGTTGATGAAGTGAGGCTGGGAAATTGTTGAAGATATAATGCCAGAATCATAGCCGAATAGGAATCCTATATTCCATCAGACAAGAACTACAAAACTGTCTCCGCTCATACCTCCAATTGTCAAGAATATACAAGACACAAGAGTGATAATTTTCGGCTTAGCCATAATGTCTGGTCTGGTGGCAGTCAAAATAGATTCAACCTGCCAAAACGCCGATCGTGTACTCCTCACGAATTCGATCCAGTTGCGGAAAGCTCGGTGATATTTTGAATCAAGACGGAGCGTAAAGGTTGCCTACTTGTACACATCTGTTCACTGATATAGAGTTCTCATTGTCGAGGCTTATTCAGACCTAGAATTATATCGACGGCCATTGAAAATTAGCTTCGGCAGCTGATGCACCGATGTGCAGCCTTCTAGGCCAAATCTTTCTCGCAGAGAATGCTCCAGGTAGGTGATCGGATGCCGACTTCGTCTTAGTCGCGGTATTGGCTGGCTATTGGAGAGTCGGGAAGTGGCCCATGCATGGAACAATCCTCGGCTCCACCTCGTTCAGGTGGAGTACGGTGGAGGACCTCGGTTAGCTAACACGCAACCGGATCCAAACGCTCCCTGGGATCTACGTCTGCGACATCTCATTATCATTTCATTGTGTTTTCAAAGACGATTTGCGAAGACCTCCCGGTCTCGACTGATATGTGGTGTTTGATCCCGGCTGTGAGCTGGAGCGTCTTTTCCCCAGACTTTTAAGGGAGAGGAACGGTGAATTTAGGTGAGGCTCCGTACGTTGGACCTAGGATACTACTGTCATTTGTTCTGAAAATAAAACAGATCACAAAATGTACTATGGCATGTATGCATTTGTTTTGTTTTGCCTTCTGGCACTTTTCTACGTGTACAGGCACTTCAATTCCCCACTTCGTTGGGTGCTAGGTCCATCCCTCGCTTGCTTTACGCGTCTGTGGTATCTCAACAGAGTACGACTAGGCCACTTTCATGAAGAGAACATCGCTTTGCACCAGAAGTATGGCCCTATCGTCCGTTTGGGTCCAGATCTGTACTCTATCTCGACTCCAGACAAAGCCGTATACGGCTTCGCGTCACGATTTCCCAAGGGCAGCTGGTATGACGGTTGGAAGCATCCTAGCCCAGATCGGTGGACCCTGTTTCCTGACCGAAATATTCAACGCCATGCCGAGACCAGAAAGAGGTTTCAGACAATGTACAGTCTATCCTCAATAATTGGCTACGAAACTTACGTGGACGATTGCGTCCGGATTCTCTCTAAGAAACTAAGAAACTTCGCCCTTTCCGGAGAAAACATTGATATAGTACATTGGTTCCAATGCTACGCTTTTGATGTTATCGGTCATATAACATACTCTCAGCGATTCGGCTTCCTTGATCGAGGCGAAGACATATCTGGACTAATGAAAGCGTTGGAGAGGTCGATGGTATATTCCACGCTGGTAGGCATTTATGCTTGGCTGCATCCTTACATATTTGCCATAATGGAGAAGATGCCTGGTAGCGGAGCATCTGGCAGGGCTTTCATTATGAAATTCGTACAGGACAGAATCGACGTTAGGAACGAGCAGAGGAAGAAGATTCCCAGCGAAATCAGCAAAAGTCAACACCTGCAGGACAAACCCCAAGATTTTTTAGATAGGCTCACCGACGCGCATGAGGAGGACCCGAGCAGAGTCACAGCCTACCACATCTTTATGATGGGATTGAGTAACATTATAGCCGGTTCAGACACGACCGCGATCTCGCTTTCCAGCGTTCTCTATCATCTTTTCCGAAATCCACGAACTCTAGAAAAACTGAGACAGGAAATTGACGAAATTGATCAACGGAGAGAATGCAAAGAGAACGCATTTTCTTTCAAAGAAACCCAGAATATGCCCTATTTTCAGGCAGTCATAAAGGAAGCCTTGAGATTGCACCCTGCTACTGGGTTGCCGCTGTGGAGGGTTGTACCCGACGGCGGAGCGACCATTGCTGGACAGTACTTTCCTGCTGGAGTTGTCGTTGGGCTTAATAGCTGGGTCGCACACTACAGCGAAGAGACATTTGGGGAAGACGTGAAAGAATTCAAACCAGAAAGATGGATTGAAGCGGCGAGATCAGAAGGGGAAAAGCAGAAGAGGATGGAAGCCTTTTATATGCCAGTAAGTCGTTCTCGCATTTTAGATCCCCAATCCGAAATTAATGTGTTTCAGTTCGGCCTTGGATCGAGAACCTGTCTGGGTAGGCACATTTCGATTCTAGAAATATCCAAGCTCATACCCTGGCTTGTTAAACATTTTGATTTCGAGCTTGAAGAGCCAGATAAAGCTTGGGAAACTTCCAATTACTGGTTCGTGAAACCAGTACGCCTGTGTGTCGGAGTAAAATTCAGGAAGGGAATATTGTGAAGCTTAAAACACGCACAAGGAGTTTGGTTGATCAAGGAGGTAACTGTTTCAAAACTTTCAGTCAACAAATTTCGGATATGTGAATCGGCTCACCAGACTCTGTGAGCAAATTCTAAGCATTGCTTTCTGACATTAAGTACTACTTGATTTCGGGAGTCAGCTCTTTCATGAACCTTAAAATTAGGGGGCTTATCTGGGGAGTAAAATACTCGGAATATAATGTTAATCTTGGATGCAGTTGAAATCTTTGTTTGTTGCATTTGTCAAGAAATTCGCGGCCATTTATGATGTCCCTCATTCACCAGCGGTCCCTACCACCTGTACCCAGGTCCGAGGGTACGAAGAGGGGGGTGCAAATATGGCGATGCTTGTTTGACATTTCTATCTAGGCCAATTATGTGACGTGTTCGAGCAATGCAAAAGACATGGAAGACTGGCGTAATCAGTCAAGCCATGTGTCATCTCAAGATAATGTGACAATCCAATCTTACAAGGTATCATAAAACCATCGTGAACGCAACAGTAGAGTGACTGGGAAATGTCGCGAACAAGCTTGGCAGCCTGGCCTCACGCACACCCTCAGCGATCTAATTTAATATCGTGTAAATATAAAAAGGAAATCGAAAAAGAATAGTAGCAGCTAAGAAGGAGGTTATTAATGGACTCTCCCTAGCGTCTTCCATTTATTGAGACTTTAGAGTTTGCTTGCCTCTGGCGTTAGAACGTCACGTGAAACAAATTCGTGCTAAGATTTCCGGAGAATTGAATGTAGGTTGAAGGGCTCGGTTAAAGATTGAAAGCAGTCCTACGGTGGCTGGCTAGCTATATACATTTGGTGGAGGCGAATTGACTAAAATAACGCCAAGATTCGTCCCTCACGGGGATCCTCAGGAGGTGCGAGCAAGGAGCTGACCATGGATCTAAAAACTATAAAGCTTGCTGAGGACCTGAGGTGGGGCCGAGAATAGCTCTGATATCCCAAGGTTAGCTACCGGAAGCCGGAACCGTAGATTCCTGCTGAGGTTTTGACTGTGGTTGCTGTACTAGCTATTCGGGGAGCTCTTAAAATTTGACGGGTTAAATCATCCCGAAATGTAGATCTCCCCTCATTAATCATGCAGCCTACCCCATGGGGTAGTAGAATATACGTTTGTTTCTTTCAATAATCTGCGTTTTTACAGACAAAATTCCGTTGTGGAAATCCCGAAGGTGGAGATCCCGATGCGAAGTTCGTTTTCACCTTGACCCAGGTTTGTGTTGAACAATTCATTTCAGCCCATGAAGGAAAGGAGGATTACTGAAAGGGGCAGAGTTACTTGTGGTTATCCAATGCTTCTCACGTACCCTGGTTTCTCTTTCACTCCTTCTCCCGACTACGACGCCGTCCCATCGTATCATGGAAGCATATATAAGGAAATTCTTTTTCCTTACCATAATGTTTGCCATCCACTATGGTGGAGTTAAGGCAGCAATTGCTTCAATAATACATCTCTTTATTTGACGATTTGTAATGGCACCAATCCTTTCACACCTTGCTATCTCTTTCATCATCGCCTCTTCTGCTTTCACTGCAGGGTTGGCAGCAGCAACTATGAGTTACGTCAACTGGACGACCTTCAAAGCCACAGGCATCAATCTTGGGGGATGGCTCGCCCAAGAAGCCGTAATCGACCCATCCTTCTGGAGCCAAAACTGTGGCAACACCACAGATGAGTGGAACTGTTGCGCTCGCCTTGGGTCTCAGTGCGATCCGGTGCTTGAGCGAAGATACGCTACGTACATTACCTTGGCAGACATTGATAAGCTCGCTGCCAGCGGTATTTCGGTCCTTCGAATTCCAACGACTTACGCGGCCTGGGTTCAAGTGCCTGGTACAAAGCTATATTCCGGCAACCAAGTCTTATTCCTCAAGAATATCGCTTCGTATGCTATTACAAAGTACAATATGCACGTCATAATCGATATTCATTCCTTACCGGGTGGTGTGAATGGCATGGGCTTTGGTGAAGCGGAGGGTCACTTTGGTTGGTTCAACAACGAAACGAATCTCGACTATTCGTGGAAAGCGGTTGATGGCGTTCTCAAATTTATTCAAGCTTCTGGTCAGCCACAGTCCTACACTATTGAACCAATCAACGAGCCTGTCGACAACCCAGATTTTTTGACCTTTGGCACACCGGCTGCGTTAACAGAGAATGGCGCCGCGTGGGTGCTGAAGTACATGCAGGGAGTGCTCTCAAGGGTTGCGGCTGTCAATTCAAATATTCCGACTATGTTTCAAGGCAGCTTTAAAGGAGAGCCGTATTGGGCACCCAAATTCCCAGCGTCCACAAACCTCGTATTCGATGTGCATAACTACTACTTTGCGGGACGGCCCACTGATTCGGACACTGTCAGTGCTGATATTTGCTCAGACGCTAAGCTTTCTGCCGGTGATGGACAATTTCCAGTCTTTGTCGGCGAATGGTCCATTCAAACAGCGTCAAACAACAAATTTTACAATCGAAGAAAGAATTTGAATACTGGACTCTACGCTTTCAACAAGTATACTCAAGGCAATACGTACTGGACGGCTAAATTTTTCGGTAACGTCCCTGTAGACGGAGAGGGTGTCCAGGGTGATTATTGGAATTTTCTTACATTCATTGATCTCAAGATTGTTGACCCAAGCGAAGGGCAGCAATATTGTACTTAAGTGATATAGTGAAAGAAGGACGGTACGAATCCGACGTTAGGGTATTGGTTAGGATATTAGTTAGTTTGGGTTCGGAAGCGACGCTTGAAGGAACTTCTACTCTAGCATTTCGCTTTCCTACCCAAAGCCACAGTCGATATACACTATCTGTGCTTGCACAATATGTCTGAGACTACCAAAATGCCCGACGTCGGGCTCGAAGACTGGAGTATCGTGTTGAAGAGCGATGGCCCCGCCGCCAAAGCAGCCACCCAAACGACATCAAGAACACTAAAGGCCTTGCGGTCGAACAAGTGAACGAGAACCGGTTTAGTCCGGAGAGGAGGTACACGGCCGAGCACCTCGACACCGAAGAAATACTTAATTGATGTTTCTGACCGGGAGTATAATATTGGTGGGACGAAGTGGAAGCTGCCGTAAGGATGAGAGTACGCTGGTTTGCCGGATATTACAAGTACCCAGAAGGAGTTGATGAGTGTTTCATTCCTTATACTATTCGTATGATGAAAAGCTGTGTAAGAATGGATGAATGCTGAGAGGCCCAGGACCGTTGGAAGCCAGACGTCGGCAAACCAATCACAATCAAGGACTTCGAGCTCGACGGAAACGCCAACCAAGGCCCTTTTGTGGACGGTTGGGTCGTGGATCAACCCAAAACGTTCTGTATGAAGGCTCGACAGTTTGGCATCCAAATCACGTTGCCTGTCCCCTTCGATGGAATCCAATCCGTCATTGAAGTGGTAGAAAATGAGATGCAGTCCCAACCAGACGCCACTGGAAGTGGTGCAGAGACAAGGAACATGCGTTGAAGGGGAGTAACCAGATGCATTATTTGGATTTCTAGGTTTCTATGTTGGTAAAGTACAGGTCTAAAACTGACTGCAGCTCAAGTGCCAATGCTTTCTTGGTCGTCCAGCATACCCCGAGGAGTTCCGATCTTGAACGCTTCTCATTCGAATTCGACTCTTCGCTCCCATTCGCCTCGTGCGACTGATGGTGAACACGAGACTGCAAATTATTTCTCACTGCTGTCCCTCTTTCGTCACAGTGCTGATCATGGGTCTCTGCGCCTGACTCGGTTTCCAATTGAACACAGATGTGTACCCGTTATCACCCTCGCGACACAGCACACTTTCCGTCCCAATATCTGCAACCAGCGTGTCGCACGACCTCGCCCTTGAGCCTCAGGACCTGTTCACGCAGCGTTGCAACCTAACCTTTCAACAGCTTGTTCTGAGTTGAGTATTCCCGCGCTTGGGTATACAGGTTGTTGATGAATGTCACTGACCAACCTTCAGATGTACATATATATTGTGGGAACTTATTGCAGAATTAATGAACATATCTATGGATTAAATACACAAAGAAGTGTTAGGTAGATACGTGCCAAGCAGGCTGGAAACAGGCAGTGTAGATAGTAATGAACTAGAGTAGACAGCAGTACCGATCGGTACTGCTTGGCTATATATCTCCCCAGCTTAAACGTACAAAGAGAAAGCTAAAATAGAAATAGAATAAAGCCAAATTAATAAAACTCTGTATAGCATTAACTAACGAAGGCGTATCTTCCCTTAAGAAAAACTTAGCATAAAAGAGGTAATAAAGTAGCACGGACTCTCTACATTTGGTTAATAGTAGCAGCGTAATATAATAATGAAAACCTAGAAAAACCTTTTAAAATTACATAAAGGCTTAAAAAGAAAAGAAAATTATGTATTGACGTTATTTGGAGCGTAATTTCTAGAATCTTAGTAAGGAGAGTGCATCTCGAGGTACATCGACGAACTCGCCAAAAGTCATTCTCTGCAGAATTAGCTATATCCCAAGGCTCTTACCCGGCAAGATCGCGCATCTCAGCTCTACGTAGGTAACTACACCAGAAGACTTCTATGTTATAGTGTCTATGCACAAATTTTGAGCGTCGAGTATGTACGTACGGCTTATCTAATACATAAATTCCTTCCAAAACGTATGTATTACGGAGGGTTGAAAGAGTTGTTCGGATGGTTCACACCGAGGACGCATAGGACAAATAAAACCACGAAACAGCAGATCCACAATGAGCGAGCAAGATGACGGAATCAGCGATATTTTTGCAGACAGCGAGACATATCTGTCCGACCTTTGGACTCGGATTCTGAGCCAACCCCTTCCGAGAAGATGCCAAGTTCTCAGCCTACTATCTCTTCAAAAATGCTCGGGAGGTCAACTACGGGTGTAGATGATATAATCGAAGATGTCATGGGGCAAGGATACGAGAGCGGGAGAGAGAGTGAGCTTGACTTTAGTGCCGTTGAAGGAAAGAGTTCTGCCAGAAAAGGTCAAAGCTCCGACCGTCAAAAGCGGCTGTGAAGGGAGAACTAAACAGTGACATCGATTTTGAAAACTGCAATTTACGCCCCAGCTCGAGCGGTAGCTATCTGAAGAACAAGGTTTGCAAGTGCGGATACGTGGCTCATCACGTTGAGTGTCTTGAAACTAACCTGCAAAATGAATGACATAATCGGCACAATGGAAGCCATTCCCAACCTTCTAAGACACTTATCCCAAATATTCTAAGGTCCGTATTTCCAAACTCTCTAAGGATTTATTGCAGACGGTCTAAGATTCTAACTCCTGCGCGAGTGCCTCAATAAGTAAACGATCCCTACCACGTCTCTTCACATTTCAATGCGTTGCTTAAGCATTGTAATCAACAAAGCCTTCTTTTTACAGCATTTCCGATAACAGAAACCTGAAATAAGCGACCTGTCTCCCATTCTTCTAGAACACGAAAATTCGATCCGAGTTTGATACATGCAGCGTTGACTTCTATCCATCGCTCTACGACTCGACTACAAATGTACGAAGAATGAATGAGCGCTGAATTTTAATTTCGAGTTAGAGGAAGATGATGGGGACGAAATTTCTGGAGACACAAGGATCATAGAGGCTAGAGAAGAGGTATCAAAACTGAAGGCTTGATTGCCCTAACCGTCTTACAAAGTACCTCTCAAGTCTTCCAATACCAACAAGCTCCAATAGTCTCGGAATCCACTTGTCAAATTCAAATTCAATTTCCAGATCTAAATAAAAGCCTGAAATTCCTACCACAGTTCAGTACTACTCCCTTTTCCGCTCACACCCCATCGCCACCTTCTCCTAACCGAGCCTGATGGCTTAGCTAGGCTGGATAGGCTACATTGAGGCCTGTAAGACTCCTGGAGCTCTACTCTGGTACCTTATTTTAGTCCAGGCTGAGTGGTAGACCCCTGTGTACGCCTGAGCATAGAGCACGTGATCAAGGCACGTGATAGGTCTGTCTTTTATGTCTTTTCTCCGCCTTAAGGTCGACCTTCAAAGCTATAGCTAATATTGGACTAACGGTAAACGCACCGATGGCAGAATTTTTAAATCCCTTGGGGCCCTAAAGGCTTCTCAACTGTACTTCCACCTCCCGTCATTGCGCTGGTCCTCACCATAGCTGTCCTCGCCGCTGGTGACATGCGTCTTTGAGCTCCCATGCTTCGTCAAATGACCTCTACTCTCTCTGTGTCCTTATCCTTGCCCCCACTTGTCACTTGTTCCCTCCTTCCAAGCTCTCTTCACTACTGTCTCGCATTGCCATTGTATATGGACTTGGTTGATGGCCTTTGTGTACTTCCAAAGTCGCTGATCCAATCGTATTCAAATGGTGACTGCTTGATCCATTCCCGTGGGAGCGTTTTGAGTTACCGGAAGAGGATTTGTAAGAGCTGTATATGCCGTAGAGAGTGCGCCGGAAGGAACGGAGAGCGGGGACAGAGCAAGCGACGATAAGAACATATATTTCGACCCCGAAGTAAATAGGCATAAGCGGGAGGAAGTTCAAATTGGCTCCGGGGCAGATGGATGAGTAGACTTACAAGTACCAGACTGTGGTTGTGGACCATGCGTAGGTGAGGTCCGCTACGTTAGAAATGGTGTAATGAGAACGTACATGGCTGCGTTTGCCTGATCTTCTGGATCTTTGATGGCGGTAATGTGTAAGGCCATGCCGTATGTTTGCCTACGGTAACCAAGCTAGTGCCAGCAATTCCGAAGACCTGGGGGTTATTTCAAAATGGACCCATAACATGCACAATGGACAGGGATTGCTTGTATGAGAACGAGAATCAATCATCCCATCCTCGTTGCACAGTCGAAATCTTGGTACGGGTGTAGAGTCTGGCTGCGATGAATGCTGTTGAGAAAGCTGCGAGAATGCACGCGACAGTGGTAATGGTTGCTCGATAGTCCTCCATACTTGAGCGCTTCGTGGGGTCGATTTGACAATCGTTAAGGCCAGCACAGGCTGAGAGCTAAATTGCGGGAGCCAAAGCCCAAAGGATAACTACTTAGCCTCATGTACCTGCTAACACTCGTACACGAAGGCACGGCATGGAGATGTGAAGACGCAACCGCAGCTCTCGGCAGCGACGCCTTTACTGGATATGGCTGTCCTCAGAGTTGATCCTTTTGTAGCATGTGAGAAATGATTATATGAACCGTTGGGGAAAGGATGCGAAAACTGTTGTTCATGCCATTATCCTTCTACTTTCGGCAGGCTCACGTTTCATTTTCACGCGAGAGGATTCCTCGGCAGGGCTCTGAGTCCTGAAGATCCTGGGGTAGAGATCAAGTCGATGATCCATCCGACATTATTAAGTAATTCGGTAAAGCAAAGCTGCATGTGCTGGACAACTAATGTCGCCGAATCTCTATATAATTTTCACGTTTGAAAAAGAAAATCTCTGTGGCTGTGTGAATTGTCTCTGTGTAATTGTTGGCGCTAAGAGGATCGTTGGCAGGTGTCAAGGAAGAATGTGGGGGAATTGGGATCTGGTAACATCTCTTCGAGCCGATTTAAACTTACCATTGTGATGGGATTGCTCCGCAATTCGCATTCAGCAGCATGCTAATCGCACTGTAGTGATTGGTAACAACATAGCTTAGTCTCAGGGGTCTGCGCTATGGGGATCCGTAAAAGATTCCGGTGTCCAAAAGTTTGACAAGACCCTGTTCTTGGGGTTGGATTCTGGGGCCCACAGATAGATGGTACCGTCTCTCTTAGCGCACAGGGAAGCGAATCCCATCATGCATCTATGAGCTAGAGCTCTGCAGCATCGGGCGTTCGAAAACCGGGGAAGTGATTGGCGGGGATCACTAGATATGAACCATCTTTTTTGTCTTCGAGAACCCTGAGTGGGTTATAACAAGACCGAGGGATAAGCCGAACCAGGGTCCCTCAACACGTTCTGCCTTGATGGGCTGGTGATGAAGCTTTTGGGAGTGTCGCAATTTTCAAGCCAACACTCCACCAGTTCCCTTTCCGTCCTTCTCCCTCCCCGCCTATTCTTCTCAATTCACACGCTTCCAATTGAGGTCATCTGTCATTAGCAACCCATGTTTTCTCCCGCCATCCTCTTCGCAGTTGGCGTTCTATTTCTTCTATACGTGATCCACCAGAAGCGACGCCAGGCAAAGCTTCCCCCAGGTCCCCCGCGTTTACCCCTCATTGGAAATCTCCACCAAGCTCCCGCAGATGCTCCCTGGCTTACCTTTAACAAATGGATTCATCAGTATGGACCACTCGTCAGCGTCGATTTTGGCGGCACAACATTGATTCTGATCGGCGACTATGATATCGCTCGAGACCTGCTTGATAAGCGTGCCAATATCTACCGCAGTCGGCCGCGCATGGTTATGGCCGGCGAGTTGACCATGAAAGGAATGCATATCATGCTTCGACCCTTTGATGAGGAATTTCTTCTGCACCAACGTCTTGCCGCCTCTATCCTGAGCCCGCGAGCTTCGGCCTGTTACACCCCACTTCAAGACTTGGAGAGCAAGGTGCTGCTCAAGAACCTCCTCAGTACCAACGCCAACGACTTCCCTAGACAATACGAGCGCTTCTCCGCCAGCATTGTATATGCGCTCACCTATGGTTTCCGTATTGTAACGGGCGACGAATGGCAGCTCCAAACGGCGCACGAGGTGCTGAAGAACTTCACATACGCGGGCCAAGTCGGTGCTTGGATTGTTGACGCGATCCCGGTCCTTAATTATCTGCCTGCCGCCTTGGCTCCGTGGAAGAAGACAGCGGAAAAATGGTACCAGATCGAGGAGAACCTGCACATGGTTAATATGAAAGACGCCCTGGCACGTGAGGGATGGAATTGGACCAAGGACATGAAGAACGGCAAGGAAGCTGAGAGCCTGTCGGACATTGAGATAGCGTATGACTTGGGCATAAACTGCGATGCAGGTGTGGAGACAACAAACGTGACCTTACAAATCTTCACTCTCGCCTGCCTCGCGTTCCCAGATTTCATTCCGAAAGCCCAGAAGGAACTCGATGAGGTGGTTGGACAGGAAAGACTCCCAAACTTTGATGACCTGGAAATGCTGCCGTATATCCAAGCAGTGGTGGAAGAGAACTTCCGTTGGCGGCATATCGTTCCCGCTGGTATCCCGCACGCTACGAGCAAGGAAGACTACTACAAAGGGTATCTCATCCCTAAAGGATCCACCATCATCCCCATGTTCTATTCCATGCGCAAAGATGAGAACTTATTCGATTCGCCACTTGACTTTAGGCCCGAACGATGGATCGGCAAGAGCCAGCCGAGCAATTTCGGATATGGGAGGAGAGTGTGCCCCGGGAGGTTCATTGCGAGAAACTCGGTTAGTATAGCTATTGCACGACTCTTGTGGGCATTCAATATCCAGCAGGCGACAAAGGAAGGCAAGACGGTGGTGGATGAGAACACGTGGACAACTGGGTTCGTATCAGCGCCGAAACCGTTCGAAGCAGTTTTTGAGCCGAGGAGTGAGCAGCATAAGAAGGTTATTGAGAGGGAATTTAATGCAGCTGACATGGATGTTTCGAGAATTCTCAATGATGTCCGCAAGAGGCAGGTGGCAGTTGGCTTGATCCCTCGCGCTTAAAGTAGGGAGGGTGCTGATTTGAGCGGATTGATGGACATGTACTGAGTGCAAATGGAATTGTGTACGATTAGATATGTTATTCTAGTCGCCCATAGTCGTTGCCGGGTTTGGCCATGGTCGAGTTCAATATCATTGACATGCATTCACCAGGTTGTAGCTTACTCTCAGAACTGAAAAACTTTTGTGCTCAGAGGACACCAAACGGGAATGAGAGATGGGAGAAAGAAGTGTTGGTTGAAATCTCGGGTGAAGAAAAAATGGGTATATGACCCGCAAAAACATCATTGCATCTTTGTGCGTATGCCCATAAATCCCACATCCACCCCTTTAGTCCATTACGAAAGAACATTTTTAGCAAAATCAAGGCAACACTATCATCATAATCAAGCTCATGACTCACTAACATAACTTATTCCTACACTCTTCCGTACCATCTGCAAGGTGCTCGCAATATGCGTGCATAAGCTCCTGAGTGACTGTACGGCCGACACGGCAGCGTCGACGACTGGGTCGCTGAAGTCTTTGCAGTCGGCGGCCAAAATGAACCTATACCCTTGGCTGTTATCCCTCAGAGAGTCAGGCTCAACTAGAATACAAAGCAATAGGCCGCCACCATCGCATTGATGACACTTCCCAATTGCTGATGGGGCATCACTTTTGGACGATTGAATGGTGCCTGCAGGGGCTATTTACCCCAGAGCATTTTGTGAAAATAAATTGTTCCTCCGCGTTGGCTGCGTTCTTTGAAGAAAAAGCAATATCAATACCACTCCAACACTCCCATCCACTCTTTAGCATTCTTCCCACCAATGTGATCATCATAGCTGTTCTAGAGTACACCTCCCTTAGCCTTCAGTTAGATTCTCAAGCCCCTGTACGACTCGTTTCGTAAACTTAGATCAGTAGTGAATAAGGAACCCGATGCCATGTAATCCTAACTTTTCTACTCCAAAAGCCAAAGCACACCAACCCAAGCCTCAGATGGAGATTTACACCCTCCGCCCATCGATCGTCGTATGACCCGACCACAGATATGCGAAACACAGAGGCGCTCAAATTAGAAGCACATTCGAGTCACAAGGTGACGAGTTACGAAAGAAAAAGTTTTGTACCACTGCAATCCAAGTTTTCATCGTCGCACCGGCTGCCAAAATACCTAGATACCCTCCTCCAATTCCCCCAATAGCCATAAACTCCAATAGCCTCAATAGCCCAAATCCAAACCTTGAATCAAATCTCGAAAAGGCCAGCCTATCCTAATACCACTACCTCTCTTTAACACCCTTCGCTTCCCATCGCCACCTCAACCTAGCTTCCCGTCAATATTCAGTGGTGTCCACCACCTTGGATCCTCTTCTTATTCTGCCTGCGCTTGTACAGCCAGACGCAGATAGCAATGATAATGATAATGATGATGATCGCAACGATGATGCCAGCGATCTTGCCTGCGCCGCCCTTCTTGACCTTCTTCTTGCTGGCGCGGGCGATGAGGGTCAGGGCGCTAAACATATTAGCATGTTGCACGATCGCAGGGAGTTGGATTTCGAAGAGCGAATGAGGAAGAAGCGGGGAGGGTGGAGTGAGCCAGGGATAGAGGGTGAGGGGTGGGGAGCTTACTCGGTGGTTGTGATTGCTGCCATTGTGATAGAGGTGTTGTGGTCGACGTTTGTTAGTTATTTAATGTGGATTTACGTAGTATCTTTGATCGATCACGCTGTTCAGAAAGTGTGGATACGACGTTCGAAAGTAGAAATTGGAAGGCTGGCGTTCGTGTTTTAAGTGAAGATGCTGAAACGAAGGGTAGTACAGGGTTGAAGGACGTTTGATCCTAGTACCTGTCACGTGCTATTGGAAACCAGTGAACACAAGCTTGTTTGCCTCCAACACCCAGGCCTGGCGACACAGATTTTATATTCTTGTTGCACATATTGCCCTGTTCATTTTTAGACTCGGCTACCCAGCCCCTATTGAAGGCTTACCGAGCGGTAATAGCATGAAAGTGACTTCTGCACTGATGGGGCACAGAATACGAAGCAAAACCATTGGATGCTGATCGCAAATGCTCGACCGTGCCACACGTGCGGACATAATTGGGGGCCTCATAACGACACAGCAAGAGCAGCTGAAACAGGCGAAATTCCAGACGTCCGGTGGGGGCGGCAAAAATGAATGTTGGTTGGTTTTCTTCTCACAACAGGATTTGCACAGCCTCTATTTTAAAGTTTCATTTGCCCATTAAGATGGAAAGACTGCTAAAATCTCCGCTGGCGTGGTACGACCCCGGACAAGCTGTCGACTGGACCCCTATTATTGCGCTCGTTGTGTGACGGCATCTAAGTGCGTTGGGGGTGATTGATGAGTGGATCTTAACAGCGAATCAAAGCTTGTTTCTCTGGCAAGCTTTCTGGGCAGCAGTTAGTTTATGCTTAATCTTTCCTCTCTCCCCATTATTGACAGCACTCTTGTTTGTCATTCGCGGTCAAGTTCAGTCGTCGCTTTCGTATTGTAAAGAGAGGGTTCGTGAACTGGAGGTCTTTCCACTTGAAACTAAAAAAGGAGCATGAAGGAGAAGACGTACCAAACCAACATCGAGGTTTCAACGCCGCATCGCTAGAAGTTTCCATTTTCGAGCACTTTCAAGTACTCATCTACCATCCCCATCAGCAAATCCCAATCACGCAATCAAGATTCATGCGCCCTCGCCACGCCTTGCAAAGACTTACTTGCAACACCCCATCTCGCTCCAATCAACCGCAGCGCATCAACAATCTCTCTCAAGTGTGCATGCAGATCAGTTTGCCCCGTTTCCCTGATATACCATGTATAGCTCATGGCAGCTTGGTAAAGGCAATTACACAGCAGCGGACTCAAGAATGTCGTATCATTTCCCAGGCTGAAGAGCAATATCTTCTGAGCAAATGTATGCACTGCGATACATGTTGTCTTGATATTTTCTAGGGCAACCTGTTGCATTCCCAGCTGCTCTGGAGTTCCAATACCGCCAGTTGCGTCGACTTCAGCGCAGGTGTAGTGGTCGTAAAGCGCGATCTTCGCGCTGAAGCAGAGCGCAATGGCCGTGAAAAGTTTTATTTGAAGTATTGGATCTGCCGTGCTCGAGATGCTGTCCAGTTCGTGCGAGAGCGCGTTATCAAAGGCTGAAATTATATGGTGAAATTGCTTCGCTTCGCGATAATATGCTGGCGCGTCATCGTGCATGTCGTTGATATGTCGAACAATACGAGATAGGAGATGCGCAGCTTGACAGGTGCGTGTGAAAGGGGAGGCGGGTATAGAGGTACTTGCAGAAACTGCGAGGGATTGGATGAGAGCGGGTTCGCCTTGGTCCCAACTAGTCTCATCGACAGGTAGAAGATCATCTGGTTTGGGGTTTTTACACGCAAATATCGAACTTCCAGTCCCAATGCTGATATACCTATCAAGAATCACAACTCCCCACCATGCCCTCCGACTCTCCTCGTGTTCGGTCCAAGACTTGGCGGGTGGGAGAATCTGCATCGATGGATTTCGGGTGTGTACTCCAAGAGCGTGGCCCACATTGGCACAGTTTCTAATTGTGAGGTATGCGGCTGGGAAGATAGCGTGTCCAATCTCGTACAAAGCGATAAGTAATCCTGACTGGAGCAGCTTGAGAGTGAATAAGTTGCTCTGCTCGATATACGAATAACACTTCTTCGTCAGCTCATAGAGAGACCTAGTTGTCTCGTCACGGCGAGATTGAGTGACAAGTCTCATAGCCAGAAGTAAGAGAACTGTGTCTGCACTTGGTTGAACCACGAGTCTTGAAAGGTTGTGTTGGGTGCGGAGCTTGGAAACTAACCACAAATGGTGAGCTCGATATCTTCACCTTTCCAGCATGCTTCCAGCTCCGGCGGAACAAAGTATACCTTGGGCTCCAACTTGTAAACGACCCTATATTTCAAGTTGGATTCGATACTCCACCTTTAAAGCTGCCTGTAGTCATGATTGAACGCAGCGTAATGGTAAAGCAAGGGTCTTGGGGATAGTGCACTTTGTAGGGTGCAAGTTCCACCGCAGCTGGAATCAGGCTGTATATTTACACGAGGAGAAGTGTAATCTTCACGAACCTATAGGAAAGAAGGCGTGGACGCTCTCAAAGTAAAAGTTCGCAACACGTGACATCTGATCAGCGCTTTCTAATCTGTTTAGGAACTTCCGTGGGAGATTGATTTCTGGGGGTTGCACTTGGCTTCGCTGCTTTCGAAATGTGTACGAATCGAGGAAGAGCAAAGCTGGGAAAGGCGAACGAACATCGGCCTAGTGAAATTTTTCTGGTGAGCCCAATCCATACCAAGGTAGGGAAAACACACATACACCAGGAGAAAATACGTGTCCGCTTTCAGGGGCCATGGAAGGACTATCGGGAGGATACTCGCACCTTCGCTTGTTCTTGCGACAGAGCTCGCACGACGGTAATTCCCTTGAGCACCTCCGCTTTTGGCCCCGACAGGTGGTACAAGAGAGTCTTGAAGTCATTTCAACGTAATTAGGCTCGGCCTCTTCCAGTAGGTAGAAAACATGCGGATTGAGGCGGACAAGCGGGTTGGGAAGCATTATATGCAGGTCTTGTGGAGGGTGAGATGCGGACACCAGCGGACAGGCTAGCGGGCGCTAGCGGGGGAGTGCGCATATCTCAGCATTCCTTCCTTCAGCCATATGCTTATACATCCCTTTCAAGAGTATATAGCTTCAGCGCAGCTAGGAATTTTATTCCCTCCATAACAACTGAATTCTATCTTTTATCTTTTGGCTTACAGACAGTCCAGTTCAAGACAGCTAAGTCATATTTTGAGGTGGTTTCCGCACATTCTGACCGCAGTCTGAATCACGGTATATCAAGGGTGACGATGCCGACGTCAAGGTTCAATCCAGATTCAATTCCGGATCTGAAAGGAAAAGTATTCTTGGTGACTGGAGGTAATAATGGAATGTGGGTTTACTATGATACCAACCTTAGGCCACCTTAACAATAATCCCAGAGGAAAAGCCACTGTCATCGGGTTAGCAAACCGCGGAGCAACTGTATATATGGGGGCACGCAGCGAGCAAAAAGCTATAGCGGCTATCCAGGAGATTAACAAAGATTTGCCCAATGCGGATATCCATTATCTGTACCTTGATCTGGGCAATTTGGCGAGTGTCGTATATGCAGCCCAAGTAATCCGCGAGAAAGTCACTGCTCTACACGGCTTGATCAACAATGCCGGGATCATGGGAGTTCCATACTCGATAACCGGTGATGGATATGAGATTCAGTTTCAGGTATGCTGACTTTTTCTCGCTGAACATGTCCTCTACGGACACGATAATAGCTAATCTTATTAAAGACAAACTACCTCTCACACTGGCTCCTCACATACCACCTCCTCCCACTACTCTCTTCGACCGCCACATCCTTCCCCCCAGGAACTGTCCGCATTGTAAACGTAACCTCCGATGGTCACGCCAAATTTGCCCCAAAATCTGGAATCGACTTCCAAAACATCACTCTCGAATCTTCGTCCTCAATGACGCGCTACGGTCAATCCAAACTCGCAAACATTCTGCACATCAAGCAACTCCAAAAACTCTACGGACCCGATCTCAACTCTCCAAATCCCCAAATCTGGTTCGCAGCGGTGCATCCAGGACACATCGACACGGCGCTGAACAAGCAATCCACCGATCTCGCACCTGCTGCGATTTTGAGACCGATGACGAAGGTCATGAAGTGTTTTGGGATTTTGGATCAACAAGAGAAGGGAGCTTAGTCTTCGCTTTTTGCGATCGCCAGTTCAGATTTTGAGAGGAAGGATTCGGGGAGCTATATTGTGCCGTATGCGAAGATTGGGGTGCCGAGTGAGAATGCGATGGATGAGAGGTTAACTCAAAGGTTGTGGGATTGGACGTCTAAGGAGATGGAGATGCGTGGCTTGCTTTCTTGAAGTGAGGTGGTTATTCTTTCCTCACCACTTCGGTCGGGCGGTTTGAGTATTGCGAGACCTTGGCCAGGGAAGGCCATCGTTAAATTTCCCCATGTTTCTTCATGGGCAAGTCATTCCTTCATCTAAACGCCCATTGTTGAAACCCAAAGAGATTCTGATGCTGCAATGAAGGCATAAGCAAATTGTCTGACGAAATTTATTTACCTTCATGAACTTTCATTTTCTCTCCTGATATCTACAATTTCCAACACTCGACGCTAGTTACCACGCTAACATCTTCCTACATAACCTCCCAGTCTGCACTTCCGGCAGCCCATTGTCATCCTTGATATACCAACCCTCACTCCCCACCGCCGTCTTCGCCCAAAAGATGCCATCTGGATCCAATTTCTTCTTCAACGCCAACAACCTCGGATAATTCGATCCAAAGAAATTCTGCTGCCAATCCGGTTCTCTACAATCCGCCTCATTCATATACGTCCCACCCCCCGGCGTAATAGCCTTAAACTTCGGCACAACCACGTTTGAAATTGCATTTCTCGTACTATTTATCTCAGCGATGGATGAAGTCTTCGTGTATACGGCAGATACGATAAGGAAGACCGCGGAGTCGCGATATGCCAGGTTGATAGCGTTATCGACACCTTTAGGCGCTTCATTCTTTTGCGTGTAGAAAATGAAGGGGTATCCCATTCCCGCAACCTCTTTAAACACTTCGAACGTCTTATTCTTCAACCTCGGATCCTCGAAATTCCTGCGTGGAATCAACCTCGAGCCAGTCGCTAGCACCGGTTTACTCTCGTTAAATCGGCCATTTAGCTTGGGAAAGGCGCGAGACCAGCCACCGTAATACTCGTTATGAAACGTCGTATTTTGCTCAACCTCAACCCCCAGCACCTTCAACCGGTCAAAAAGAGGCTTCATAAGCGCATCATACTGCTCGACCGTATGATTCGCCGCAAAAAAACTCGTCATCCTAAACGTGTACCCCAACTCGCCCATCGAATTAATCGCTGAAAATGCTTGACTGCCACTATCTGCGATCGCTGGAATGTTATCCAAATAGGCGCGCACAGCTTCCCAGAATGTTTCGTTTGTGATGTTGTGTGTAGAGGACCCGAAAGCCCATCGGGATACCGTAATCGGGATTTTGGGATGCACTTTTACAGTTACGGAGGTTATGACGCCAAAGGTGCTACCGCCGCCACCGCGGAAAGCCCAAAAGAGTTCTGGTTCGGATGTTGAGGTGATGTGGACGTCGCGGCCATCTGGGAGGACAGCGGTGAGCTCGACGACTTGGTCCGCGCCCATGCCAAAAAGGCCTCCGGACGGAGAATGGCCACCCCCCGAGAGATAACCGCCGGCTACGCCAACAGTCTGTGAATAATTAGCACTACGGGCGGAAGTAGAAATGAGAGACGAACATCACATTCGCCGCCGACGGCTGTAACGTTGTTGACATCGGCCGCTGTGTAATATTCGTAAAGTGATACCCCGGCTCCTACACGCATGGCTGGCCCTGAGTAGTAGTCGTTTTTAAAATCGGGGAGATATTCAATTTTCTTGAGATTATGCGTCCAGATGCTCAGAGATCCGGCACCAGTAGATTTTCCGCTGACATCATGTCCAGTGTTCTTTACGACAAGACGAACATTCTTCTCCTTTGCAAACTTGATGGCAGAGCTGATCTGCGCCGCGCTAGAAACGTTGACCACGTATTCCGGTGTCCCTCCGCGCGTGCATGGAGTCGAAGGATTCGTTGATGGCTCGCATGAAGTCCCTTGGAAGTATTGATATATAATATCTGTGGGATGCTTAACTCTGCACGCCTGGTCAATAAGTCTCACAATATTTAAGTCAGGGTAGTTTCACCGCATTTCATAGTTGCCCCAGGTGTTTATAAGTTCCTGGCAGGCTTCCGCATCGTATTGCGGCCAGGACTCATGGCATACGGCAGCGTGAGGAACAGGTCTAATGAGCGCACCTCCGATGGTCTCGTTCAGCTTCGCCCATTCCGCTTCACTCGGCCACTCCTTGTCTCCCGGAAATATTTTACAAAATTCTGTGGCATTTTGTCTCCGATAAATGTACCTCAACGGAGCAACCTCATCTTGAACCGGAAGAATACCTCTTCGTGTGGAAAAGAACTCCGAAATGTCAGCGCAAGAGACAAGCTGCACAATCCAAAGAAGGCAAGTCCAAGAGAAGAAAAACTGGAGAATCATTATGCCGACTGAGGAGGCCGAGACGCTGGAGAGCTGGGGAAGCGACGGTGCGCAGAATTGTAGGAGCCAGTTTGCGGTTCTTATATGGCTTCCTTTTGTGGGGAAGGTAGTACGAGCCACGGGACGTTAATTGAAGATAATCTGCTGAGAGAAGGAGCGCGGGTAATTTTGGCCATTCAAATAAGCAGAATATAGGAGATCAGGGATAAAATTACATCCATTGCTCTAGAAGAGAAGGCGTTTCGAGTAAAAGAAGGTTGCGCAGATAAGATGCGAAAACGGAGAACTGTCACGAATATTCGTAACAGTCTACAAATCTGGGAAATGTAGGAATGATTCTGTAGACAAATGCGGGAGTCGATAGGAGAAAAGAAGGAAGGCTCTCATGGAAAAGCGTTGGTGGGGACGCGCAATCGGGATTAGGCTGAGATTATATTAATCAATTAACTTAACGTAGCCCGGTTTTTAACACATCCGATTATCCAAATACCTACATATACTACACGAGATACTTGTTACATCAACCGTTCAGCTGCTGCAGTGTCGGGAAATACACATACCAACTCTTTAAGCATTTACACTCCACTTCCACCTATACATATATCCAGAAGAAACTACAAGCCTCTCCAGCTACATCACGCTTTCCCCCTCCTCGACAACTCCCTTGGTATAAACGTCAAAGTAATCCCGACTTCAAACCCGCATACACAGCGACCCCAACTGCAGCTAGTGCTGCTAACTGCCTACCCAGCGTCCATAACCCATTCTTCAACGTCTTCACCTGCATCTTTCGCATCCAAATCGGAAACTCTTTACTCTCATTCTTGAACGGAAATTCCATATTCGGAACTCTTCCCCAGGAACCCACAAAGCGGGTCCCATGCACTTCCAAGCTTGTACTCCAGAAGACGTTCTTTCGGTACCTTTCGCCTTACCATCTCATAATGGTTGCGATACGTCTCCCTTGCATTTATTTCGAAGCTCTCCCGATCTGAGCAGTTGGACATACCATACTCCATCTTCACTATCAATGTCGCGGGGCGGGCGCGCATTACGTATGGATCCAGTAAATTCAGCATGACCCAGACCATCTAGGTGTACGAGGCGGAAATGACTTAAGTGCTGAAAGAATAGTACCATTTGTCTAGATCGCGTTCAACGAGCAGGACTTTGGCCTGCTGATGTCAGCATCCCGTATTCCCAGGAACACAATCCCCCACACTCTCCACGGCTCATTCAGGCACCGAGAATCCTTGCAACTCTACTTCTTGCATATCAAAAAAAACTTTGCGAAGTCAACTCTTACCTCAGGATACATCTCAATGAACTCCTCAGTAAATCAGAGGACTGGAAAATCACTTAAGAACTCCCCTAGGAGAGCATCAAAATCTTCCCTCTCAAATAGTCTCCCTTTGCCGTAGAACTTCGCATCGATAGCGTTTTCCCATTCGACTTGATCATCTGGCCGCACAATGAAGTCGAAGCCATGGTAGGTCGTCAGACCAAGGATATTGTATGCAGCCATCATCGAGACCGACCCGGTGCGCGGCATGCTGAGATGCAGGACTTTTGCTGGCTTGTTTCGCTTTGGTTTGTCCATGGTGTTAACGGTATGAGAATGCTGAAGGCACGTGACGGAGTGTGTTAAGCACCTCAGAACTCTGATTTAATGATATTCTGATTCCTAATCGGAGATGGATATGCTTTTATGAGGATGAAGAGTTGAGACTTCACGACGACCTCTGCAGCTGGGTCTTAAGCATTTATATTCGGATAGTTTGTGTAAGCACTAATCTTCATCTAGTCATTGTTGGTGTTTAGAACACTCTTTGAACCTGAACTTTGGGCCAGTACACCTCGCTCGGCGCAGCTATCTCGAAAAGTCTGAACTAAGCTGAATTCGGGCCATCGCGCGAGGAGCGAAAATCGCCCACGATTATTGGCACATTGAGCGAGCAGCTACCATCAACTATTGTAAGTATCGAGCGCCTTTGCGCTATGTCTTACCTACCACATATCTTATCAGCAATTTATTCCGTAAACCCAAATTCTATTTTTACTAGAGAATTGCGACGCAACTGCGAAAGTGTGTTTTCCACTCTTCTATGGATATATATTGATCTTATGTTATACACAAAGAAAAGTATTAAGAGAGTTTTGAATATTCTATTCATATAATGCGAAATATATCATCGGATCTCTTGTTATATAATGGAAACTAGCGAAGATAATCACAATCTAGCAAACGACCAGACCACATGACCAAGACATTTACTCACCTTTCACGGATTCTTAGCCTCGCCGCCACACCCTTCCAGTGCGTGTTTCTGTTAACATTCTTTTAGTAACTGAATAAGTTCTTTCAACGGTACGGAGCATCCTCGCCCAGTGGATAAATTAACAGTCCGACGATCCAAAAGTCCAAGGTCTTGGAGGCTTGGTTTCGCAGAAAATCTCTTGTGAATTATCACATTTTGAACTGGATCTCAGTCAACGAGAGTGTTTCCGAGATCTATGTGGCAGCAACCAATATTTGGTTACTCTTTGCTAGAAGCTTAAAGACGCAAGGGAAAGTAGACCAGGTCCGATACCTTGAGGACCGAATCGCAGGTGATCGAGTTCTGTGCGCCACATCGAGGACAGTGTTCCGCATGGATGGTTTTTAGCCCATGGACGTTCCGTACTACACCTAATTGGAAGTGCTAAATAGTTTTCGGTGATAGTAGTCGTCAGCCGAAGCTGTCAGCCAAATTTGAATTTTATACTGCACCAACCTCAAATCTTTTGGTGTTGCGCACGCACCTGCAACGTTGCTTAGTGCAATATATGGTTTCTAATGAAATTAACGTATTTTGATTAAAAAAAATGATAAAAGTTAGTGCATATACGTACGGTTGGGGTAGAATTTCATCTCCCGAAAATGCTTACTAATCACCATTTATTGGCGCGAATAGCTTCATCTTCGGGCTTGATAGACCACATGCAATTAAGCTATTACTACTACACCTATCAAGGTCTAATTTGAATTAGCCTACTCTATCACACCTTCCAAGACCAGCCCATGGGCGCCCATGAGCCCATGGATAGGCCGTCCATGGACTATAGCCCATACCTCGCCTACCCATGCGGAACACTGATTGAGGATATAAATGTAATATTCAAGATCTGTTATGGCAGATAATTATCCTTTGCTTCCTAATCACGAAATCGCTCCTTCTTTGAACCTAGTGGAGTTCTTGCCAAAATCATGCGCCCATTAGCTCTACTTTACACGCTTCCATTCATAACGGCTACTGTCCTCGCGGGAACAGTGAATCTCGAGACCCAGCAGATCGGTTGCTTTAAGTATGGCGAATATCCAGAATACACCAGTCCATACGAAGACGGAAGCGTGGCTACCATACCCCGACTTCACTACGATAGCCTAACATAGTGGTATAGCCTAGCCTCCCCCCCTAATTTAGGATCGAAATCCGTATAGGATTAGAGGTATAGATCACCTTAATTTTAAGATAAAATATTTATGAGGTGTAAATAAATTAATTTTGCAAAGAAACAAGCTGTATTCGTGTATCAACCCTCTATTTTCCACGCGATTAGATGCTTCTTCTCTTTCCTTTACCTCTCCAGTTTCCCACGCGATTAAATGCCTCTTGTTTCTCACGCAACCAGATGCTCCCGTTTCTTCTACACAATTAGACGTCTAAGCGCGTAAGGTGCAGCCGGGGTGGAGGAAGCGGATCAGGGAAAAATAGGGGGGAGAGGGCGGGGCGGGGCGTTCTGATCCTGTAGGGTTCCCCGTTAGTTAGCTATAATAACATAAAAGGCAAGAGCTTACGATATAGTAGGCCAGCACGTGCGAAACTGACACTGTTATTGTCGTTTTTGCTATCAAACTTTATCTTAGAGAAGAGGTCTAGTATCTATAAAACTTCACCTTTATTTTCCAATCTATTGCCACGTTGCTTTCCGTCCATGTTTATACCTCTCTGTATTATTTGTAGATTTCCCGTTTGTTTTTGTTAATAGCACTCTATAGCATCTTTCCAAGTAGTCGTAGTGGGTTAAAATAGCAACTAGGTGCTCTGCGCCATAGTATGGTGGTAAGTAACAAAAATAGCACACGCGATAGGCAGACACCTAGGTTGCTGGCGGGATTTGTGGGGAGAGGCTAGAGAGGAGCACTGCGGTAAACTTGACGAAAACTTAATGGTGTTGCAAGAAAGACGATAAGTTTGTATATAAAGGAAAGTCCTAAATAAGTGTATTATGTAGCGCTTAAAATATTAAGGTTATCTATTCGCTGTTCTATGGTTCGTTCTGTTTAGACCTACTTTCCAATGTCACTAAGTGTAGGGAATTAATGTAGCAGCGACCTTATAATAAAATAAAAGTTATATAGGTAATATACGTATAATACATGAAGAAGTAACTAGGCAGATAGGCACCAAGTAAGTTACAAACAAGTAGTGTAGGTAGTAGAAAGTTAGCGTAGGCGACAATAGACTAGTGCAGGCTACAGCATCAATTAGTGCTGTTTAGTGACATCTGACCTTAACAAGTTGCATATGTTGAAACAGACACGACCGTAAATTGCCCACGCCATTAGACGTCTGATTACGGTGGCCACCTAGAGTCGCATCCTAGAGTACATCTGTGGTTAATAGGGACTTCACCTAACAACTAGTCTGGCAAGAATGAAATGACGTCTAGTAGAAGAAGGTGGGGCTACCTATAGGCTCTAATGCTCATTTCATACTTATCTACTCTTACTCTCGCGATTAGGCGTCTAATCGCGTAAAAAAGAAAATGAACTAAAAGTAGACCGTCTATGTACAATATACTGGAGTCATGCTATCTAATTTCCGTCACACAGTTAGACGTCTAATTGCGTAAAGGATATTTTTCCCTATATCACCCTACATTAAAGTGATGACTCCCTAATATAAACGGATTTATAACCATATATAGAGTCTATTCCCCTAAAAATGGAATCTATACCCCTAATTAAAGTAAAGTGCTACCCTATATTAGGGGGATAGATCCTACATTAGGGGGATAAGCTATCGTAGTGTTCCACAATTTCCAGTTTAGCTAAAAGTCCAATAGACTGTGGTGCAAGGAGCGTAGATTGTTTAGCATAAACCCTCAATTTTCAGGGTGTGTTTCATATCCCAAATTCGGTGAGTTACTGGTACGACTGATTCGAGTGAGTTGAGACTAATTTAGAAAGAGGGGTGTCCCGCAAAGAAATGCGCTTGTACGAGATATTAGACACAGTGGTGAGGGGAGATAAAGATATTGTATCGAGCTCACATTGAAGGAACTATTGGGATGTATATTTCAAATCGAAGAGAACTTGCTTCATAAATTCCCCAGAGATTTCCCAAAGCATGTGACTTTAACATTCACTCAGTAAAGTTATCTACCGACACCCATTACCAAGACCTACCAACAATATGTTCATCTTTGAATCGAAGAATGTATCCTTCGTATTTGTTACCCATACAAAATTAGCCTTGCAAAATCTGACGAAAACTCTCTCCCGGCAAATAGATAAATATTTCCTTGGTCGGTCTTGGCACCCGGGTACGCAGGAGTACTTTTTATTTGAGTAGGAGAAGAGTAAATATCTTGCAAAGGTCGCTGTTGTTCTTGCAGTCTTCGCAGGAGGACTAGATAACGACCCTCTGCGTCGGCTTGTATGGGAAGACATTACCCTATAAGAGCTGGGAAACCTAGACCACGAAAAGTATTTGTTAAACGCTCTCTCACCTCCTCTTCCTCCAATTAGTGCAAGGATTGTACCTATCGTGCATGCAACAACTCTTCTTTTCAGCCTCGCATTCCTCTTTCCAATGTTCCTGCCAGTGTAACTAACTTTGAACCCCAGTAGTGCGACCATATTGACTGCTCTCAGTATCGCACGTATATAAAATACACGAGTCCATGCGAGGCAAAAAATGAGTTCACCATTCCTATTCTCTGTCTCTATCTAGATTACTCACCTCAGCTCGGCTCCCAATGAGGGATCCAATTTCTGAAATTGATCCTACCCACATCTTTTAATACTTCTTTGATAGCTTATTCTGATGACTTCAAATACTGTGGGGCACAAGGAATAGACTGCCTAGCCCAGAAACCATGATATTCCAGATGCGTTTTATATCCAGTAGCAGGCCAGTGGGCTCAAAGCTTGTTCATCATGAACTTTCTAATTGTAACGTTGGATAAGGATCCTGCTGTCCTAAATAAGGGTGGGCGTGTACTAGATATAAAGCAAAGTTAAGGAAGATATTCGCGACTGGATATCGGCCTGCGAAGTGGCGACGCGTTAGTCAATTTCTCCAATTCCTGCACGGAGGGCAGGTGGTGATGGGTGATAAAATGAGCTATCGCTCAGGTACAGAAACGGCATGAGAATGTAGACATTGAAACCAACTTTCAATGTTCAAGACGAAGCGCAGCGCGAGGCATAGGGTTTAGGAATAAATGGAATCCCCAGGCTACATCCTTGCACTCGCTTCCTGGGAAGCTAAAATACCGCTCTTGCAGTCTACACCAGATTAGCCAGAAGATCAATATATTCACTAGCTAAGTTCCTCCAAGCCCCGGATCTCGCCCCATACACTCTCGTCCCATTCCCCTACACCTTCAAGACACCAACCGGTCCACCAGCCACACACTCATCAACCGGCTGTCCCTGATTCAAAATGCTATTTTCATTTGGCGGAATGAACTGCGCACATCGTCCAAACTGATCGCATTCACCCTCCTCATTCCCAACCTGACACGCTACACCGGCATTCCCAAAAATCTCATTACCCTTTCCGCTCGCAAAGTTACTGAACGCATCATCCTGCTCGGCTGCTGCAACGGCATCTTGATCAATGGCTGCATCGCACTCGCCTTCCTCGGCTCGCAGGAGCTGGAATTCATTTGGAGGGATGTTGCGGCCGCATCGGCCGAATTGGTCGCAGACGCCTTCACCGTTGGCGCAGGTTATTTCTTGCCGTGCAATTTTGAGGCTGGAATCTGGCGTCGGGGCTGCAGTTTTTCGTTAGCTTAGGGATTCACATGCCGTGGTAAGATGCTGTTTGAGAGAAAGGTTCCATACCAGCGAAGGTCTGTCCAACAGCGAGAGCGAGGGTGAAGTTGATAATGGTTGTGAATCGCATCTTGAATATTTCGCAAGAGATAGAGTTGAGAAAAAGAATTGTATTGAAGTTTGATAAATGAAAGGATGCGAGGAATAAAGACCGTCCCGGACGACTTCAAATGGAAATGAAGGCTGATGGTTGCGATCTATCGACCCGGCGATGATGAGGGTAGAATCTCTCGAGATCCATTTTATTTATACATCTCCGAAGTCGAAGTAAACTTAACTCGACGACGAGAATCCTGTGTTCCCATCATCCAATGAAATAGAGCCAAGAGCCGTTGCGACCCTGGTGTGCGTATGATCAGACATAACAAGGGGGGTTTTTAGGTAAAAGTCGAATGAGAAGAGCGCAATTTGTCGCGCCCGTCGAAATTCTCCTCACTACTAGAAAGGCCGAGTAAAGCCTCAGGCGCTGTCCTGTCTGAAATCAGTCTCAACATGACAGAAGAGGCAATCCCCGGTTCTTGGCTCGTATAGCTGTACCAGGCATATGGTTCACAATGCTGAGAAGAACACAAGCTTCATCGGATTGTTTTAAAACTGGGGATAATCCTTGACAAAACATCGTCGACTGTCGAGGTCTGGGGGTGATCAAGAAAACCAGATCCATGCTGTGACGACCTTGGCGGTTTCACCTTGCCTTTTTCCGACCTAGACCGCACAAGATGTTATGTGATGATACCATATGCCTGGGACATTTGAGCTTGTATGGGGACCGAAGAAAGAATAGTCGGGAAGGAACAGCGTTAAACATGGATACCCACGCAAGTTAAAAGGTGGATATTTGAAGCCGCTGAGGGCACGGGCCCTCTGCCCAGCGGGCTTGTGCTAAGCCGCTGAATCAGCCATACACTCCTGGAGCAAGGGGCCGCCTGCCGCTTAGACCAACACTTCAGCCGCACACGTGCCCACGTTACATAGAGCCAACAATAGCCTGACAATTGAACCAACCTAACTTCTACCTTTTAGAAAAAGAAACCAGATACTTAATTTTTCATACCACGTTTCAAAATTTTAAAATAAAATATATAACAAAACTATAATAAACTAAATACTAAAATAATTAACTATTATAGTTGCTTTAGCTTTAACCTTAACTATATATAGTTATATAATTTAATAACTTAGTAGAAATTAGCTCTTAAATTTCTATAAAATATATATAATTTATTAATTTATTATTATACTATTATTTAAAAAAATTATTATAAAAATTTATTTTTACAAGCTATAAATAGTTAAAAAACTAAGTTATAATTTATAAAGTTAATTATTTAAAAAGTTTAAATATATACTATTTTAATATAATTATATATATTAGTATATTTTAAGTTTAATTTATTATAATAGTAGTATTATATTAATACTTTTTAATTATTATTTACTTACATTATATAACTTTATATATAAAATAATAGTACTTTATTAGTACTTTTTAGTTATTATTTAAGTATTATATAATTTTATACCTGTTTTTTTTATAACTTTATACAATTTTTTTAAAAAAAAACTTTAATAAAATTTTAATATTAAATATAACTATAGTTAATATTAATTAAAAAGAACTTACGAAAAAAATTTATAATAAGAAATTATATTAAAATTATATTTTACTTTAACATTAAATTAAATAAAATTAATATTAATACTATTATTATAAAATATATAAAAAAAATTTCAATTATTTAAAATTAATTTAATAATAATAATAATTTATAACTTTTTTTTTAAATATTAGTTTTAATTATAATTTAAAAAAGTTTATAAAGTTTTTTAAATTATAGTCTTTTAAATATTTTTTAAAAAAACTATTTTAATTAATTTTAAATAATTTATAATTACTTTTTAAAGAGTTGCAAAATTATTAATTTACTAATATTTTTTTTTATTTTTTTTTCTTTATAAATTTTAAATATATTAGTAAAATGGTTGTGTTTGTAAGCTTTTGTTTTAGGACTATTAAGTAGTTTATAAACAGCTTTTAAATTATTATTATAGGAAAAATAAAAAACTTTATAGTATTTAAAACTATTTATTTAAATTTAAATTAAGTTTTAATATATTTAATAAATATTAATACTTTTTATTTAATAGTAAATATATTTAATAAAATTACTTTTATATACTACTATTATAATTAATAAATAATTAAAATTTATATTTTAAACTTTTAATATAAAGTAGTTAATTAAGTTTATATACTAAAATTTTAAATATAAGTATAAAATTATAGTTATAATAAAAATATATAATATAATATTATTAAGTTTTAAAGTTATATAAAAGTTAATTGTTTTTACTAGTTATAAAAATAAGTAAAAAAAAATTAATTTACTAACTAACTATAATTATTACGAGAGTGCTACGTGCAGAAGGTTAAGAACTTAAAAAAAAATATTAATTAATTACTATATATAGTACCAAGTAATAATTCAAAACATTGCGTGAAGAAAGGAAGAAATAAAATAGGCTATAAATAAAGTATTTAGATAAGAGCTTATATACTAATACAAAGCTAATATATAAACACGTAATATAAATAAAAAGGCTTATAAAAAAAGCTTTCTTATAAGATTTTTATAAAGTGTTATAAATAGTTACTATAATAATAATTACATAATAACGTGCTATTATATAATAATATATAAATATTATAAATAGTAATAATAAGGTAATTGTACTTAAGGAGCTGAAGGAACTCATAGTAACAGCTAATAAAGCCTTAGAATAAAAACGTATGTTTAAACTAGAAAGAAAGAACTATAAGTAGGTATAGAATATATTAGCGTAGACTAAAGCACAAGCTAAGAAATACGGACAGAAATATGAAATCATGCTAAAGAATTAAAAGTAGTAACTTATATAACATTTAGCAGCTAAAAGAGATAGAAGAGCTAGAAGACTTTAGATACTTCTATCTTTTTAGATAGTATTTAATATACTGGACACTAGTACAGAATGTACGCATAGAGGATCTATTATAAATATAAAGCATTAGACAGTTTATAGTTACTTTTAATTCTTTATAGTTACTCTAAAATTAAGAATCACACCTTAAGTGAAATAGTTTAATACTATTTTGTTAAAACTTAACTTACTATATAACTTTCTCCCTACTCTCTACTAAGTTAACTAACTTCTACTAAGTCTAATAAGCTATCTAATCCGGAAGTAAGGGAACTACTAAAGTGTTACCTAAACAGTTAGACAGCTTATTACTAGTAAAATTTACGTTAGTAAGTTAGTAACTTATAATATTATAATTACCATCTTAAGAGAGTAGGAAGAATCATTAGATAGATTCTAATAACTAATTATTAAAAGGCCTATAATAACTCACTATAGAGACAAATAAGAACTCTATTTATTATCAGAAAGTAGTAGTAAAGAGGAAGTTATAGTAGGACCTTTATTAATAATAGGAAATACATCTAGAGAAATGAAAAGCATATAATAAGTTATCTAAGAACAAGAAGTAGCTATTATGGAATTATGTAACACTTTAATAAACTTACAGCAGCAGTTTAAAGGTAAATAGTAAACTATAGTAATCTAGAAAAAAGAAACAGTAAAGATATAATCTCTTAAGAAGTTTAATAGAAATTAAGATAACCTTAAGACTTTTATAGCAGTAATAGACCTCTACTATTAATTTAACTAAAAGTTATTTCTAATTAATTAGGATTAGATCTTAGCGGCTGGTATAAACATAATAGGCAGAGCTATATAATAGTTTAAACTATTAGTAAGAAACTATCTTATAAATAAAGACTTTAATCTTAGAGTAGCAGGATTAGCTAACTGTAATAGTAATATATAATAAGCTTTTAAGAATTACAAATACTTTAAACAGGAAATGATTATAGTCTTTAGAGAAATTAATAAAGAAACGGAGGTAATCTAGAAGCTTTAATAGCTTAAGTAGTAAACATCAGCAGTAAATTACATAACAGAGTTTAAGTAAATCTAATTACAACTTAATTAAACAGACTAGCTATTAGTTATAATATACTATAAAGAATTAAAAAACAGAATTAAAAACGAAATCTCTAGAGGAAAGTAGCTAAGTACTTTATTAGAAATTATTAAATAAGTAGTAATTATTAATAACTAGTAGTATTAACAAGAACAGAAGAAAAGAGCACGCGGGAGGTTAGTAACCTATATATCTAAAAGAAATAGAAAAGATAATAGAACCTATAATAAAATAGATATCGATATTAAATAAACATTAGTTAGAAGGGGATAAGGAAAGTAAACTAGAAAATAAATAAAACGCTATATATGAAAAGCCTGTTTAGAATATAAAAAGCAGAGACACTTTATTAAAGATTACAAGCAATAATAATTAGATATTAAGAAAGCTTATATTTAGGCTAAGGTATTTAAGGAAATTAAGATAGCTATAGTTTAAATAAAGTAAGCATAAAACATAATAACAAAAAAGACTATTATATAATGAATCTAGAAGGAATAATACTAGATCTGTAGAAGTCACACACATCTTAAATAAGAATATAAAATACTATATTAGTAGGTTAAGGATTATTTAGCGGAATAGGCTAGTAATATAATTACTATTATATAAAAAGTAGCTATTAGACAATATTATACTAACTTTATAGAAGAAGCTAATTAATTCTATTAAATAATCCAACAAGAAAGAGGACCCTTTAAGAAAGAAGATTAAAAGTTTAAACAAAAAACAAAGCCAGAAATAATAGAAGGTAAGGAGTTAATGTTTATAATGATTATATAGCAGGTATACTAAAATTACTGTTAGATATATAGATTAAAGTACCATATAGAGGAACACTATATTACCAAATACTAGAAAGTTACCTTAAGAGAAAGGATGTATAAATACTAATAAGCACTATAAGCAGCAGGAAATAAGTAATATAGAGAACTAAGTAAACAAGAATTAGCTATATGGATAAACGAAGTCCACTAATAAACGCCTATACTAGCTATAAGTAATGCAGTATACTATTACCTAGTTAGACACTAATAGAAGGACGAAGAAATCCCTTTACTAATGTTATAGGTACAAGATAATAATGCCACAGAACAAGTAATAAGAAAGGAATACTAGATATATACAGTATCTAACTATATAGAAAAGAACTATAAATAGAATAAACACGCCATACGCGTTAAAGGACTAAGAATAAGAAAAGTACTATAATAACTAGCAGATAAAAAGGAACTTAACATACAACAAGAATTAGTCTACACGGATTCAGAAAATGAATTATAGGATCCAAATTCGGATAAACACAAACAACTATCATGGGACAAATGTTAGATAGGATGCTGAAGACACCAGGCTAAACGCCGCTAAGAAGGATAGTTAGCCACAGACTCACATAAGAAACTCACATATCAAGAATGTTTCTTAAGATGGAAATGCTAGGATCACGAGAAAGAGGCTAGAAATGCACATGTAATACTTAGATAAGAAGCATGCCAATTCCAGAAATGCCTAATCCATAGACTAAATAAAGAAATACTAAAGAAGTGACTGCCACTCAGGAGTTAGCTACTAATAAAAAACTAGAAGGCCAGTGGACTACAACCAAGCCACCAGAGGGTTAAGAACCTAAGGTTAGAAAAAACATATCGATTATGTATACACAACTGAACTTAAGGAAATACGAAAACAAGCTATACGTAGACGCATGTATTAACAGCAATTAAATACTAGCGCTCATAAACAGTAAGGCTAGCGAGACACTTATATTAAACAAGTAGGTATAAAGATACTAAACACTAACTAGAGTTCTAAACGAACCTGTATGAGTAAGACGCATAGACGATAGTCCGATAACATTCAGAAAAGGTCTAATTAATCTCGAAACACGGAATGTGACTATTAGGGTAGCAGGTTACACAGATAACTGCCGCATCAAGATTATGAATCTAGGCAGCGAGAATTTTATCTTAGGATAGGACTGGCTAGCACAATAGAACCTGATAATTAATTAGAAAACTAAAACCATAGAAATTAGGAATGACTACCACGGACAGATGAAAGCTATAATATGGATGAAGAAAACAACACTTCACGACACCACGTTTATTGTGCCAGACGAATACCAGGAAGAATTCAAAAAATGGTTCTTTAAGGAAGCCAAAGACTAGCTACTAGAATATTAGGAACAAGACCACAAAATCACGCTCAAAGAAGGAATGGATTTGAAACCAGGACTATTATATCAAGTACCCATACACTAATAAGAAGAATTACGGAAATTCTTGTAAGAAAACCAACAAAAGGGATACTTATGAACCAGTAAGAGCAAAATGGCATCACTAATACTCTTTATACTAAAAAAGAATAGGAAATTAAGGTTATGTATTGACTACAGACATCTTAACGAAGCTATAGTCAAGAATCGTTACCTAATACCGTTGATATCAGAACTCATGGACAGACTTGGAGGAGCTAAGTGGTTTAGCCTCTTTAACATTAAGAACAGATACTATTAAATATAAATAGCCAAAGAACACGAATGGATGACAGCATTCAAAATAAGATACAGATTATTTGAATATTTAGTCATGCTAATGGGACTCACGAACGCACTAATAACATTTTAGACAATTATCAATCATGTGCTAAGGGAATACCTAGACGTATTCATAATAGCATATCTTGATAACGTGCTTATATACACGAATAGAACGCTAGAGGAACATATTAAGTACACTAAGAAGATATTATAAAAGCTCAAGGAACACAAGTTATACATTTAAACGGAGAAATGCGTGTTCTATAGAACAGAAGTCAAATTCTTAGGATACTTAATATCCTGAGACGGAATAGCAGTTGACCCGGACAAGGTAAAAGATGTTCTATCTTAGCCTATACCGACGAATATAAAAGAAGTTCATTCTTTTCTCGGATTCACGGGCTTTTGCAGATAATTCATTAAGAACTATTTAAAAATTACAACACCTTTAACGGAATTGCTCAAGAAAGATCGACATTTTAAGTAGGAATAATACAAGGAAAACGCTTTCACAACATTAAAGGAAATGTTCTAATAATTACTAATATTGAAAATGTTTAATTCATGACTTTAAACGGAGATACATGCGGATGTATTAGATAGAGCTATAAGAGCCATCCTACTATAGACACAGGATAATAGGCGTAAGCACCTAGTAGACTTCTTATCTTACAAACTCACAACTACTGAATTAAACTACGATATTCATAATAAGGAATTGTTGGCAATCGTTCAAGCATTTGAGAAATAGAGACATTACTTAGAAGGAGCTAAGTATCAAATTGTTGTATATTCAGACCATAAGAATCTAACGGCATTTACAACAACAAAGAAGTTAAATCAACGACAGGTTAGATAGTAGGAACTAGTTTCTACATTTAACTTTCGAATACTTTATAAGTTAGGAAAAGAAAATACAGTGGCTGACGCACTTAGTCGACGAGCAGACCATATAAGGGATATACTAGAGATCTATAACACGATACTAAGACAAAGACCAGATAGATCCCTAGGAAGCTCACAAATAGATGTTAAGACAGTAGTCATTGTCGAAAACACCTGGGAAAAACGAATAAGGAAATTCAACAATAGACAACTATACTGGAATCTGGACCAAGGAACGATCTACGTACCAGATGCATTACAGACTAAACTTATCAAAGATCAACACTCGGCTGAAATGCACGGACATTAAGGAATCGAAAAAACTATGGAACGAATTAACAGACATTTTTAGATTCCAGGAATATGGAAAAAGGTTAGAGATATTCTTTTGGAATGCATTGAATGTAAAAAGAATAAAGCATCAAGACATAAGGAATATGGACTTATGTAACCAATTCCTTCACCAGACCTACCATGGGAATCAGTTATAATGGACTTTATCACGGGAATACCGACAATAACCACCTCTAGAGGCCAATGGTACGACATGATACTAGTTATAGTAGACTGACTTATGAAATACGCATACTTTAAACTAACGCATACGGAGGTCAAAGCAGATGAATTAGCAACCATACTCATTAAGCTACTAATAGCACGACATGGATTGCCATGAGAATTCATCACAGATAGAGACAAATTGTTCACGTCAACATTCTGGAAGATGTTTATAGGGAAGCTAGGGGCTGAGCACCGCCTCTCGACAGCATTTCATCTATAAACGGATAGACAGACAGAACAGACAAATCAGACACTAGAATAATATTTGCGAATGTATGTCAATGAATAATAAGATAATTGGATTGACTTACTACTGATGGCTGAGTTTGCATATAACTCTGCAAAGTCATCAACCACGGGAAAAACGCCATTTTTCGTAAATTACGGTTATGAGCCTACGGCTTATCGAGAACCACGGATTCTAGATAAGATATTAGAATCGGCAAGAATGAAGGTCGACGAATTACAACGACTTCATCAAGAAATAGCAGGAAAAATCACCTAGAAAGGAATTCTCAGTAAATAGCAGAAAGACAAATCTAGGGTTGAGGGACCAACCTTTGGAGAGGGGGATAGAGTTTTCCTACTATGAAAAAATTTGGAAACAAAACAACCATCAAAAAAACTGGATCATGTCAAGTTGGGACTATTTAAGGTTAAAAGACAAACAGGATCTGTGAATTACGAACTACAACTACCTAAGGATATGAGGATTCATCTAGTTTTTCATGTTTCAAAGCTAGAACCAGCACCACCAAATAGCAAACTGTAGACAAAACTCAAACTTGATGAAAACACTACTGAGTATGAAGTTCAATGAATTCTGGACTACCAGCAGTTTGGGCGTTAGTGGAAGTATCTAGTCAGATGGAAGGGTTACAGACCTGAAGATGATACGTGGGAGCCAATCAGGAACCTGAGGAACAGTTTAGAGCTAATTGACCAGTACTATTGGACGAGACAATAAGGGCTGTATCCCACGGAAAGGACGACTACAGCGCGTTCCAATCCAAACCAAAGGAAAGGAAAGGCGAAGCAGGTTGGGAAGAAGCCGGCACTACGGGTTGCGGTGTGCGAGTTTCTTGACCCTGAGAACAAGCTTCAGCCTCTTCAAGAGCCTGGACTTCGCGAATGGAAGCCATCTCTCGATCAAACATCTCTTTCTCCTTGGAATCAATTGTGGCAAGCTCACGACGAAGACGACGTTCGCGAGCTTAGGCTTCCTGATCAGCAAGAAGGAGGCGGCGACGGGTCTTAATGGCTTCGTCCTGCGCTTTCTCAAGCTGACGGCGAAGTTTCTCCTTGTCACGATCAAGACGATCCCATTCCGGCTGTGACACGACCAGATCGCACTTTGCGTTGCGATTGTTGCAGGCTGAGCAACGACTAGAGCTCAGGTTCACGAGGCAGTTATCGCCCCGGCGGGAACAGTTCGAGCAGGGTGTCGGTATGTGGTGGGGTTCGTTACGGATCTGAGAAGCTAAACGGCAAGCACGTATTAGAGACGACTCAGGACGTGTCATCGTGGGGAGGCTGGGTAGGAAGGAAGGGAAGTCAAGGGTCTTACAGTCTGGAACACAGGCCGGAAGACCTGCTACCTTTATACTGCTTATGGAAAGGGGAAACTATCTTCCGAGACGAAGACTTAGGAGAAGGGGATAGTGTTACAAACAGTAACAATAAGGCAACTGTACCTGAGGAGCTGAAGGAACTCGCAGCAACAGCCAATGAAGCCTTAGAATAGAAACGTATGTTTGAACTAGAAAGGAAGAACTGTAAGCGGGCACGGGATGCATTAGCGTAGGCTAAAGCACGAGCTAAGAGACGCGGATAGAAATACAGAACCATGCCAAAGGATTGGAAGCAGTGACTCATGTGACACTTGGCAGCTAGAAGAGACAGAAGAGCCAGAAGGCTTCGGACACTTCTATCTCTTCGGACAGTATCCAACATACTGGACACCGGTACAGAATGTACGCACGGAGGATCTACTATAAGTATGAAGCATCAGACGGTTCACGGTTACTTTTGATTCTTTGTAGTTACTCTAAAATTGAGAATCACACCTCAAGTGAAATAGTTTAATACTATTTTGTTGAAACTTAACTTACTGTATAACTTCCTCTCTACCCTTTACTGAGTTAACTAACTTCTATTAAGTTTAATAAGCTATCTGATTTGGAAGTGAGGGAACTACTGAAGTATTACCTAAGCAGTTAGACAGCTTATTACTAGTAAAATTTACGTTAGTAAGTTAGTAACTTATAATAATAAAGTTATTTTTATATAATTTTTTTTACTTATATTTATTATAAAAACTAAGTATAAATAATATTAAAATTAACTTTTCAAAAAATTAAATTTTTTTTAAGTATATTATTACTAATTTTTAAAAACAATTTAATAAATATATTATTTAAATTTCTTTATTACAAATAGAAATTAAAAGTAGTTATTTATATTTGAGAAATTTTTTAATATAAAAGTATTTAACTAATTTTATATAATAATAATATTATATTAATATTTTTTAGTAATTATTTTATTAAGTTATATATATATGTATAATTATTTTTATAAGTGAGTAGGCATCTTAAGTAAGTGGGTATTTTAAAAACTTACTAAAAATTTAAGAATTTACACCTCAATATCTCAACAACCACATTATAATAAATTCTAAAAATTTAATAGGTTATTTATAGTGCTTAGAAATAGAGATTTTTTAATTTTTAAGATCTAATAATTAATAGCTATTAAGATAGGAGGTTTTTGGCCCCTAAATTATTAAATATTTACCTTTTCTTAAATATCTAGTTTACTACTAATTTCTAGTATTTAAGAGTTTAATACTTTCTTTTTAGAAGCACTATAAATAGCCTATTAAATTTTTAGAATTTATTATAATATAGTTATTAAGATATTGAGGTGTAAATTCTTAAATTTTTAGTAAGTTTTTAAAATACCCACTCACTTAAGGTGCCCACTCGCTTATGAAAATAGTTATATTTAAACTTTTTTTTAAAAAAAATATAACTTTATTTTACTTTATATAATAAAAATTATAATATTATTATTTAAATTTTATTATACTTTAATTAATTATAATATATACGTTTTTTAATTAACTAAACTAAAAATAGTTTATAAACTAGTATTTATTTATTTAATAATTAAAAAACTATAAAATTATAACTATTATATTCTATAAGTGAGCTGCGCACCCAAGCGAGCTGCGCATCTTAGAATTCACCAAAATATCGAAATTTTCCACCTTAATATCTCAACAACCACTTAATGATAAATTCTAAAAATTGAAATTTGAGCTTTCATATACACATTACAG